>CM017442.1:48376110-49038083 GCA_007726485.1 Eragrostis curvula | reverse complement strand
TCGCTTAATGTAGTCCCTCAGGGACTCGTCGGCGCCCTGCCGGCAGTTCCGAAGGTCCCACGGGTTCCCCGGGCGCGCGTACGTGCCCTGGAAGTTGCCGATGAACACCTCCTGGAGGTCAACCCAATCCTGGATTGAGCCCTCCGGGAGATGCTCGAGCCACGTCCTGGCCGAGTCGGCCAAGAAGAGGGGGAGGTTGCGGATGATGAACCGCTCGTCGGTGGCACCGCCGGCTTGGCACGCCAGGCGGTAGTCCTCCAGCCACAACGCGGGATTCGTCTCCCCGTTGTACTTCGTGATATTGCTGGGCGGCCGAAACCGCTGGGGGACGGGAGCCCGCAAGATGGCGCGGCCAAAAGCCCGTGGGCCAGCCGGGACCGGAGCCCGAGGCTTGTCTTCCTCCGGGTCAAATCTCCCGCCACGCCGCGGAGCGTAGACAAAGTCCTCGGTTTCGCACCGTGGACCTCGCCCTTGCTCGCGGCGCCTTGCCCGCAGAATGTCGCGGGCGTCGCGGATCCTGCCGATCCGCTGATGGACCGGCGGCGCGTCCCCAGTCCCACTTTGCTCGGGGGTTTGGTGGACGGAACTTTCGGGTTGTGGCCGTGGCTTGCTTGGCGTACGGTAGGAAACGCTGGATTCCCACCGCCGTGCAGCGGAGCTTTGCTCGCGCTCGGCCTGCTGCACCGCCGCCAAGTCCAGGAGGTCCTTGAGCTCCCCCTGGATTCTTCGCTGGTCCTCGTCGGACGGTTGCGGGAGCGCGCGCAAAAGTGTCGCAGCCGCGGCGACATTTTGGCTGGGCCTGGTGTATCTGGGCACGAGGTTGCCCGCCTCGGCCAGAATGCGCTGCCGGGCTTCGCGCCCATGGGCACGCACGCGTTCGCGCAGGGCCTGGCGCTGCGCCACCTCGTGTTCGAGCCGCTCGCGCTCCTCCTTGAGCCGCCGCGCGGCTTCTGCGAGCTCGTGTTGGCGTTGGAGCAGACGCTCCAGGTCATCGCCCTCCCGGAGGTCGGCGCTCGCCGGAGGGGTTCCCTGCTGCGCCTGTGTCACAAGCAGGGGCGCGGCTTCTGCGGCCGCTCCGGCGTCCGCCGTCGTCGCGAGCGCTGCCGGGTCTGGCTGCGCCGCCACGTCGTGAACGTTGCGGCGGCTGCCTCCACCAGCTTCCACCACCATGCACTCGCGCGAAGGATGGTGACTGCCGGCGTCGGAGTCGTAGTCGAGGAGGTCATCCTCGTCGCTGTCGTAGTCGTACTCCGCCATACCCACGAGCTCCGCGCTCGCGGACATGGCGGGGGTGAGGGCCCTTTGTGGGGGTGCCGGCGGTTCGACGCGCGAAAGCCCCCCATCCCGGACCACGATGAACTCCAGGCTTCCGAAGTACACGAGAGCGCCCGGAGTCCAATCGATGTCGTGGCTCGCCATCAACTGAAGATGTCAAACGCGCTGAGGTCCCCTACCTGGCGCGCCAACTGTCGGTGCTAAGAAACCGGCCGACAAGTAAATTTGTAACTACGGCGCCTGACGATCTTCTGTGATGGCGAGGGTTTTGCGAGAGAGGCGAGATGTATACTGGTTCAGGCAATCGATGCCCTACGTCCAGTTCGTGGGTGGTTCGTGTTCCGACTTGCAGAGGGGAGCTACAAGTGTTGACGAGGGAGGAGAAAAACTCCAAGCCTCTTCGTGTGTATTTCTATGTCTGTGTTCGTCTATCTATCCGGGGATCCGATCGAGACTAGCTGGGCTCAGCCTCATGCACCCAGCTCTCCTTTTATAGTCAAGGAGTGAGCCGGTTTACAAATGGGAACGGGGCTTCCGAGTTGTGGGCTAGCGCGGCCACACGCCGCACTAGTCTGAACCCTAGCTGCCACTGTGGCCCTAGTCAGGCGGCGTCCTGTCAGCCCGGTCGCCGGGCAGGTGGTCGAGATGTCAACCCAGACTGTCGCGGCCGTCTTGTCGCCGGTCCGGTCTTCGTCCCTGTTCAGGGTGATGATGATGTCGTAGCCATCCCGTTGCTGTACTCGAGGTGTCAGGCGGCGCCGCGAGATGGGACGGGTGCCACTGTGCGGGTCACATCGCGTGCTTGCAAGTAATATGAGTTGCTGGGTAGAGTTAAGGCTCCCCAGCTACTCGTCGTAAATGCCTGTCCTCCTTGTCAGAGGAAAATCTTCTCGACGAAGTCTCCCAACTCGGGGTCGGGCGAAGCGCGGCTTGTGGGCCCGCCCGACTGGGGGTCGGGCGAGGCGGAGTTCGGGGCCCCACCCGACTTGGGGTCGGGCGGGGCGGAGTTCGTAGACCCCACCCGACTCGGGGTCGGGCGGGGCGGAAGTCGTGGGCCCGCCCGACTGGGGGTCGGGCGAGGCGGAACTTGTATGTGCCCTCGGGGTCGGCCGTGGGCCCTTCGAGCGCCCTGTTGTTATGCACCTGTTCCTGTGGGCCCTACACAATTAAGCTGAGACGGTTAGCGGGATTAAGTATCCTAGATTAGGATACCCTGATTTGGGTATCCGTCAGATACTAAGTGACCTTTGGACATTATATTTTGTCTATGATTACAACATTATCAATTTTAAGAGATTTCATACAGCTCTATCCTTCAAGCATGGTCCAACGTTGTAACTCTTAGTGCGGCGTTGTCGTGGAACCAAATATGCTTCTACAATGCGAGGGTTAGGCATGGTATGTTAGGTGATGTTGGTTGAGTGTTGCCAGCAAAGTGTTGTCGGTCGAGCATTGTCGGTCAGGCGTTGTCGACCAGTCGTCGTTGGTCGAGCCTTGTCAATCGAGCGTTGTCGATCGGGCGTTGTCGGCCAGGCATTGTCGGACGAGCGGGCCGTTGTTGAGCATTGTCAACGAGGCGTTGTCGGTCGGGTGTTGTCGACCAGGCGTTGTCGGTCGAGTGTTGTCGACCAGGCGTTGTCGACCAGGCGTTGTCGGTCGAGCGTTGTCGGTCAAGCATTGTCGATCGAGTGTTGTCGGTCAGGCGTTGAACTAAATACGCATCAACAGAAACGTGTGATTTCTTAATGTAAAAATGAAAAACCTTTTAGTTGTCATGAAGCCAATTAAAACGCACGTGGGAAAAGTTAAAGAAAGAAACGATGGCATAAACAAAAAAAAACAATAGAAACAGTAGCTGTTTAAAAGGTCAGCAAAAGTTAGTTCTTGCATTATTTCTTGGTGAATGAGGAAAGAAAATACGGGGCACTCCCCTTCGTTTTTACTTTCAACAAAAGATAGAAAATGTAACTGTTTAAAAGTTTAGAATTAGCCACTCTTGCATGATTTCTTGGCGAATGAAGAAAGAAAATACAGAGCACTCCACTTTCAACAAAAGGTTAGTGCTAATGTTGCATTCGTGTACTTCCCGTATAATATACCTGCAAATGTAATACACTTCAGAGCGCAGTACATAACATTGGCAAGTGAAAAACAAAAATGTAACAAGTCAAAAAATGATTACCTGTGATGGATGACATGCACGCAAATCATGTGAGCGATGAAAGGCAGATAGAAAACAATTGTAAATCCAATCACAAATCCATGTCTCCTGACAATTTGAAAGGTCATCATGGTTTAAGGATATCCCAATCAAATAAATAGAATGTAACAAGCACCACCCTTGCCTTTTCCTGCAGAGAAATAAATAAACATTAGTTTACTACCGCTATCTAACAGATTACACAGAGCACTAAATACCATCTCATAAAATAATTTGTTCATTTCATGTCATAATTAGTCATTCAATTGAAACCAGTTTTTATTTGGAGAAAATAAAGCCCTAACAGCCATTCTCAAACTACCTGAGTGAAATTTAATTCCACACTAGTATGGTGGTAATATGACAATACATCAAATAAAATCAGATAGGCATGTGTATATAGGAGCAAGAAGATAGATCACAACAGATCATTTACCTTTCTATAAAGGTTCCCCTAACTTTCTATAAGTGATTTTGCTTGATCAACAAGGTGGATTTCCACATGTGCTCAAAGGACAGCAAACAACTGATTTCCAGATAGATCACAACAGTAACAACAAAATAATCAAGCTAAGAAATAAAGAAGTTGATTGTTTAAAACAGGATTGGCAGGGAACTGAAAAGAATTTGAAAACTTTCATCAGAAATCATTACCTTGTCTGAAGAAACACCTTCAGAAATTGCTTGGCCAATTCCTTTAGATCTCCTCCGTCGTTTCTTCTACAATAGCAGAGAAAAAGACAGGTACTTAATTTCTGATGACTAGGGTTGCAAAATTTTGCACTTGCAGGAAATAAAAGCACCGGAAAATATTCTTTTTCACAGACGCCGAGCACTATACATTCAGTTTTTCTGCAGTGCACTGAAGGTTGCTCTTTGTGTTATACACCGTGGCAAGTACAATAGAACACACCTCTGCTTGAGCTCGTCAACAGAACCGCAGACAACATCCTTCTGAACATCATTAACAACACCATGTTTTTCCATAGAGTCCCAAGCAGCAACAGGAGAGGAAAAGCACCATGTACTCAGCGACAGTACACACGCAAGAGCCAATAGAACATTAGCTGGTTTAATTTGCCTTGGGAGCGAGCACACATGCTGGAGACAGGGGGGGGATGGGGGAGGGCTCGCACAATAGAGTAAAGGTAGCAAGCATTCAGGGGTGTTGCAGTCGAACAAGCAGGCAAAATGCGAAACATCATATTCTAGAAACTGCCTAGAGCGCCATGCTACTTTGTCTGGACCAGAGGGCTAAATAAATCGCGGCTGGCTCGTCTTCTTCGCCGCCGCAACAGCCACCACCCCTCCTCGTCTTCGCCGCCGCCGCAACAACCACCACCCCTCCTCGTCTTCGCCGTCGCCAAAAGGAAAAGATGCCCCACGTATTGATCTACTCCCATGACGACGTCCAAGCCCTGCAGGCCCGCAGCTCCGAGAGGGGCGTGCTTATCAATATTGTCTCTCTGGAGTCCGTGCGCAAAGCACACGAGTCGTATGTACTCCTCCGCCAACTGATTGCGCCGAGGTCCTGGATATGCCCCGAGCTGGAGGTCCTCTCGCTCGTGGCAGGCTTGGCGCTGGAGCTCCACAAGATCAAGGATCATATGTTACCCCAGCTTCAGGAGCAGGAACCGGTCGACCTTGAAGCCCTCCTACTCGGGAAGACCTCAGCAATTGCGCTCTTAGCTCTGGGGAAGGACTTTAAGAAAGCCCTCAAAGAACCGGGCGGATCGATTGATGAGGATCTGATCTCACCCCGAGTCAGAGAGTTGGGTGTTTTGCTAAAGGATTCCGCTGTTCAGGTACTGGAAGATCCTCGCAACATTGGCTTTGTTAAGGAGCGTGTCCCGTGCCTGCTCGGGCTGGTCGATGCTCTTTTGGAGACCCCGGTTAGTTTTTCCTGCTCGGGCTTTGTTAAGGAGTAGATCAGTTGTTTCTTGCCAGCTCCTGACTGTCTATTGTGATGAGTATTTCTTAGTGGCGTGGCAAACAGCTTAGAACTGTAGGGGTAGTTTGCACATCTCAAATGTTGCGATTTGTATTTCTTGGAATGGCAACACCCTTTATGTTTGGATGATATTAATGGATTTTAATAAATGCTATGTATCTTGGGTGCTGTTTTCTCTTTCTGTGCTAGGGTACAACTTGCAATTACTTTCAGTTAGGATGATTCTGTGGAATGGAAGCTCCGCCACCATTCTGTGGTACGGCAGCTCGGTATTCTCTCTTTTGAGGAATAAATATATGCCAAAAGAATATACTACTAAGTACAGCTTATGTGCGAGCGTCCATGATTTTTCACAATGCCAAACAGTCGGGTTTTAAAGTCATTCTCTGCTATCCCAATCTCCATGATTATTAAAGCTTTGCAAATACCATAAACAAAACATCATCTTGTTCTTGTGCACTTCAAGCTGAATTCAAATGTGATTAGCCTTTAGTTCTATGGAAGGTATCATCTGTGAGATGTACTGCCTATTCCTATACTCAGGACGTTTATCTCAGAGAATGAATTTTGGATTCACGACATTATTGCTAGTTTAGGATGCAGAGTGGCAAGGTTTGTATACATGGAATTGATTCGACTAGTTAGCCTAGAAACTGAAAGTACCGGCTTCCACAAAAGTCGGGTTACCATGGATGGATGAAATATAACAACTTGGGTATATTTCATTCCATACCGGTGGGGGGGCAAGCAAGAGGTGGAGAAGCGGCAAGCCACGACCATTAGAAAAATAAAAGGAAACTTAGGTCTTCGCTTATACAAAATACATCACTCCCTGTTGCTGTCATGGGCTCATGGCTGCAGCTATATGTCGCTGCCGGCCTGCCTCGACGATTAACATATTTTGGTTTGGCTCTTGGCTGCTGAAGGCTGCTGAAATAAGTTTCAGGTACATGTAAAAGTTCCCTGCTCAAATTATGTGAGCGTGTGTGAGACATGATTGTGTACAGGGCGCCAATTAATAATTGGTTAGTGCATGGAACATACTCCCTCCGTCCAAATATTGGGCTCGCCTAAGGGTATGTCTCAATGACCAAGGGCAGGCCGCGCATGCAGGATTTCTAAACTCGCTCCAAACGCCGTCACCGCGCGTGCCCCATCTTTCCTTTTCACCGCGTGAATTTTTCTCCCTTCGTCTTCACGGTGCCCATCGTCGCGCGTAATTTTTCATCGTGCCCCAACCAAAATTCAAAACCAATTTCACTTTGCCGCCAGCGCCCATCGACGGTCTATATAATGTGCGTACAAGTCAGAGTGTATCAGCCTTTCATTTTCACTGAAACCTTTTCACTGTACTCGCAATGCCTGGGCTTGAGTTAGACTTGAACCAACCTCCACCAGCAGCTTTTGATGATCCAGTGGATTGGGATGACATAGAGGAATGGGGTGGCCCTGCCAACGAATTTGATTATGATATGGTATGGCTGGATGGGAATCAAGGTGAGTACTCAATCAATGATCTCTGTTTTGCTATGAATTCTTTGTATGCGTTACTGTTTTTTTTTTTTTGAATGGATGTGTTCGATGTCATAGGTGATCAAGATACAGATGAACAAGTACATGCTGCCGGTAGCCAAGGACTGCTAGCAGTGGCATATGGAGATCGCGCTAATGTGCCTTTGGAACTCTTCCAAACTCGTGAGATTTAGGGTTTAGGTTACGCATTCTAAACCTGTAACTAGCTTGGGTTACCTAGCAGATCATTTCGTTGTCTACTGTGCTCTACTGTTGCAGCAGAAATGATTATGATTGACTTAGGGGGTGTTCGGCGCATAGGGGTCTAAATTTTAGAGGGGTCTAAACTCTAGATAAGATATATTAAATAAAGTTTAGTTACAAAACTAACTACAGAACCCTGGTCTAATTCGCGAGACGAATCTAATGAGGGTAATTACGCCATGATTAGATGATGGTTACTGTAGTATTATTGTAGCATGACTGTAGCAAAACATAGATTAATTAGGCTCATTAGATTCGTCTCGTAAAGATGTACCCATCTGTGAAAAGGTTTTGCTATTAAACTTTATTTAGTACTAGATTCTCTTTGTTTAGAGGCCTCTAAAATTTAACGCTAAAAGGAACAAACAGGGCCTTAAGGCCTTAAGTACAAATGTACAATTCAGGCATTAAATTGTCACTGAAGCATTTGGAGTATTTTGCATTTTTTCCGACAAATTCAAGACATTCCAAACCGGCTGCAGAGATTAAGGATTTGCACGAAACCATTAGAGTACCTTCATCCTACAAATTAGCAGCGTTCCAAACACGCCATAGACATTCGAGCTGCGGGCATCTGCATAGAGCTACAGTACCAGTACGTGTTACGCATATGCTTAGAATGAAAACGCAATCCAAACCAGAGAATGTTTGACATAAAAATGTTCTCAGTAGAACACGTATCACTTCAATAAAATACCTCAGTTTGGTAAACACTCCAAAGTGGTCTGCTATCCTCGAATACAAGTTTACACTCACCATTCCATCATGCTATGGAGTAGAGCGTGCATTTTTTGTAGAACATTCACCACATAAGTAACATAAATAGGGACTTATCATAATACATGGTGTGGTACCATCCACTGAACTGGACGCATTGTTAGATCATCAAACAAGCAGGTTTATGGGATGGTTCTCTGGTAGAGGGGAAGTGCTCCCAAGGCCTCACGCTCTGCACTCTCCTTTTTCACCTGCGATACAGATGCATTAGACATCAACCATCTATAGGTGATTGTGAACGTCATTTTTACCATAACAGTTCTCCAATGAATGAACCTGAAGAAATATTAACCATGAAAGAGCTTCCAAGGCATATGCTAACGTTCAGGGACATTGCAACATTAATTAATACTGAATGACACATTCTAATACCAACAGGTGACAAACAAAAGAATCACAAGAACATTGTCAGGGTGAGACTCCTTCAGTTGGCTAACTGATTGCCAATATCAAGCGTGCACGCAATTCTTCTTCCATGTATTGATTCTATAAGCATATTGTATAGCGGTGGATAGATGATAGAAAATCTTCAAACACATTGTGCCTAGAGTGGAATTTATTTTTACTATCGATGTAAATGATTGGTGGTGGTGGTGCCTATTGTGTGTGTGTGTGCGCGTGCGTGTGCGGGGGGCGGGGGGGTTGTTGACAGGTCAATATTAAAATTGCCTGTTTGCCCACTGTTTTGGATGGTACTTGCAAACTTCACACCTAAACCAGTTGTCTTATTATAGAAAACAACAAATTTTTGTTAACCTAGTTAACTGCTCAGACATAGTTCAGCTCATCAAATCTAATTAACTGAATAACTAGCCAAGGGAACTGCAGATTCGAATTTGAAATGGAAACTGCATATTGTAATTCCTAAGATTGGGATGGGAATATGGGAAATTGGGGCCGGGGAGATGTACCGTTTCTTCTGGTAAGCTCGCCGTCCAGCAGCAATAGCGCATTGGTGTGAGGTGCGAAGTTGAAGATAAACAGCGGCTTTAGTTCGGTTGTTAGACAAGGCTTTGGTTGTCACGCAGATGGATGAACAGTAGTGATCTCATCTCATCTGCTGCTTGGATTGGTTGTTAGACAAGGCTGTAGTTTTTTATTGGCCGATTGGCCTTTAGTGCTCCATCACGAACAGGATAGGGGGCCGAACATGCATATCTCAAGCAGATTACAAAGCTTGAATCCTCTGACAGAGCAGCAGTGTTGGGTGGGCTCAGACCAAATAATAAAGCAATTTGAAGGATATTGAACTAATTCGGGCAAATTCAAGTTCTTCCACAGTTAGACAACAGAGAGATGGAAGAACACTGTATTCAAGTTCTCCGTAGATTTGAGGATTCTTATTAGAAAAATGACAGACCACAAATCCATATCAAGCCATCGACATAGAGAAATAAAAGATCTAAACGCTCGGGCCACCTCGTTCAGGACCACCGAAGCGATTAGTCCGCCCAGAAATCTGAGCGTCCGCTCAGAGGACGACTAAGCACACCTAGGCGAGCGTTTTGAACGTGGACGCCTAGTTTGAAGGTAAAAGGCCCGGTTTATTTCCCTGTTTCGGCCCATTAGGGTTATGCCTTAGAGTGGCGGGCGCTTCTCTCCCTTACTCCCTACCGTAGCCGCCACATCAAGGGACCTGCAGGTGGTGGTAATGGGCTTCCTTGTGTAGATCATTGCACTTCTCTGTTTTTTCAGTTCAAAATTACATAAACAATATATATACTCTAGTCGACTAGTGACTGGAAGGCCTGGACGACTAGGTCCCTAGGCGACCGCCTAGAGATCGCCTAATCGCCCCTGGGCGTCCGTTCAGAACGACTAGGCGGCTGAACGGTGGTCTGGCGATCGTTCAGGCCAGAGCGCTTTGAAAACATGGTACCATTTGGTGGTGGATTGACTAAGCAATGCCAAAATTGCTGAAGGTAAATTCATTAATCGATGTCAAGGAGAAACAAATACACTTACAAGAGCCAACATGTCAGAAAGATAGCTTCTGAACGGTGTCTGCAACGCCTGTCAAGGAATAAATTAAAGATGTCAAAATATTTTGTGTATATGAAGTCAAAATATCATATGTATGTGGTGATGTATAAATGTATTTTAGAGCCATCATAAATGATTATATTCTGAGATCATTCATTGGCTCAGACAATCAAATAGAGACATCTAGGTGGCAAGATAGGTGAATTTCAGATGTGAGTAAAAAGTCTAATTGCTCAACATAATACAGATTAACCTTGAAAACAGGCTTCGCAAGTGAGGAAAATGAGCGGCCACATTGGACAACTTAAGACGGTGTGTGCATGTGTGTGTGTGTGTGTTGTAACTTCTCCTTCTATTAATGCAATGATACGCAGCTCTCCTGCGTGTTCGAGAAAAAAACATTGAACAACTTACTAAAGCTTCCTTTTCCATTTTCAAAGGGATTTAAACGATTTACTACCAAATTCCAATTATCAATTATCCTCACTTGATCTCCCACCAATCCGGAACGCAAAGCCCCTTGACTTGACCTAGAGGAAACTAATTAGCCAGATAGGAAAACCATTACGGGTAACTTTTCCATTTGCCAATAGAACCAATTAAAAAAATATTGTCCTTCAATCCCAATTGCACATGGTCGAAGGGGCACGAGGACGAGCGAGGATCGAGCCTCACCTGGACGTCGTCGGGGAGGTACTGATGCTTCATGGAGAGGTCCATGGCGCGCTTAAGGCGCGCGTTGCGGGCGTCCACAACCTCCCGCGGCAGCCGCGCCAGCGCCTCCCTGATGTCCAGGTCGTGATACGGATCGTAGAGATCATCGTAGCGGAGCCCTGCGCGGATGCCAAGAAACGAAACCGGTCAGGAGCTCGGAAACTGCCCGGCCAATCGACCCTAAGCCTGCCTAAGGTTCCGAGCGGGTGAGGGAGAGGGCTCTCACCGTACTTGCGGAGGCGGGCGGCGACGGCGTCCCGGTGGAGACGGGCCAGCGGGTTCCGGCGCGGGTTCACGAACCACGCCGACAGCCTGGAGAGCATCTTCCAGAAGGTCCAGGAAGGTTCGAGACCGTCGGCCGCGTGTGTCTCTTCTCCCTCTTTTTTTTTTTTTTTAAGACTCTCTTCTCTTCTCTTCTCTTCCGAGCTGCTGCTGTTCAGTAGTTGTTGCCTTGTTGGATGGTTTCGTCCTGTCCGGGGAGATGGGGTTCTCTTGGACCACGAAGGACCCTTCTGGAAGATGGGCCGGCCTGTTTTGATAAAAGGGGTGTTCGTTTTATGGGGTCTAAAATTTAGAGAGGTTTAAAAAAAAAATTTATTATTTAAGAGTATTAAATAAAGTTTAATTACAAAACTAACTGCAGAACTCCTGGTCTAATTCGCGATACAAATCTAATGAGAATAAGCAATCCGTGGTTAGACGATGGTTACTGTAGCATGACTGTAGCAAAACATAACTTACTTAGGCTCGTTAGATTCGTCTCGTAAAGATGTACCCATCTGTAAAAAGGTTTTGTCATTAGACTTTATTTAGTACTAGATTCTCTTTATTTAGAGGCCTCTAAAATTTAGCGCTAAAAGAAACAAACAGGGCCAAAGGCTATTGTAGGCTGGATCTAGCCGGCCTGCAATGGTAGGATTTTTCAAAAAGAAAAGGTGTATTTTACTTTTTCAAACAATTTATTTTGTCTCCCCTAAAAAAACAATTTACATTGTCCGTTTCACATTACACTTTATTGAGTTTTTTTTACCTACAAATTAAATTTGAAGCTCAAATTGATAATCCCCACACTAACCTATGTTAAAATAATTTTAAATTATTGTTATGATATTATTTTCAAGCATATATCACTAATTTCAATTAAATTATGTAAAATTATCGGAAAAAATATGCCATAATAATTTTAACATAGTTTGTCGTGGGACTTTGTTTTTTGAGATGTTTGTCGTGGCACTTGTCATCATGCAAAATTTGAGCTCAAATTCCACTTGCAAGATGATAAACAAAAAAAAAAAGACAAACCTCAATAGCGAATGGTATCATCGGGAGAGTAAAGTGAGCCATCATTTTATTTAGAATGTGAAATGGAAAAAATGGATTGTTTGGGGAGTAAAATGGACTTACGTGGGAATGAGATTTAGTGAAGTGAAAATGACAGTCAATGTTTGGAAGCTGCTGTAGCAACATGCAGGTACTGTTAATGTTCTGAAGAACTCAGCACAAAGTTTTACACTAGTCAGTTTGAACAAGTAAGTATCTCGCTCAATCGAGCTAAGACTTTTAGTTGAAACATGCTGTTATCCAAACGCCCTTTTTAATTTATTCACAAAGCATTTACTACATATTCTATACAAAATGTTCAAAGTCCTCACTGCTTCACATGTATATCTCAGCTCAAACAAATGGCGTAAGATCAATTGTCTCGAACAAGTTATGCACCTTCTGAGATCAACAGCTTGCCCGGTGGTAGGAGGTGTCCTCATTAAGTACTACTCCTGGATCCTGGTTGTGAAATGTTGATGTTAGTACATGAAGATTTGATCAACTCTGAACTAATTCCCATGTCTGAACGACAACAATTTCCAACCGGAGCGATGTAGCACCCAGGTGGCCACCTCTTCTTTAAGCGAACTTCAGATCCCTTTGCACGATTTTTTTTAATGAAAAAAACTGCAGGTGCTCTGCCTTTGCGCGATTTGTGATGTTACAACACCCGTTGCTTTTAGCGTCCTTTCTGCTCTTCTGCAGACATGAATATCTGACCGATGGCCTCAAGGGCAGAGACGTCCCAGCTCTCCGAGTGCCTAGTCACCTTGTAATCTTCATTCAGATCATACGTCGTGTTCCCCCTAATAGCGATGTGGGGTCTCCATGGAAGCCTCAAATGTGTCCTACCAGAATAACACGGGCCTATTAGGTTTCTTCCTAACAAATTATTCGTTCCAAAATAAACACAGGTGCATTTGTCGAGAATTGAAGGGAGGCTTGTCAAAACGGACTAGAAACGAAATAAACTTTTTGAAACAAATATGAAAATAGTGGCACCTTAGTACCCATGTTGCTTTGATAAACTTCATTTCAACTCTCGAACCCTGCAAGAATTGAAAGAGCAACAAGAAATTTTAAAATGTTAGAATGCGACGGTGCATATATGCTTTAGTATGAACAGTGTAGGGAAAAACTTAAGACGCGCAACAGTAATATCATAGCTAAAACCTAAATATAGCTAAATGTTCAGAAAACAGAGTATTGGTAATTCCACAAGTAAAATAAATAGTATCTGACGCATATATTGCAGATGCATAGCAGAGCCAACAAAGGCATAAATTCTTGCCTTTTCAATATTTTCAAGTTCGAGCGAAGGAAGGTCGAAGAATGGCACTAGCAGGTCCAGATTCTGAGCGTACCTAGACCGTCCTGCGAAGAGCAAAAGGGCATTCAGTATTTCAGCGCCACAAATTCCATCCGGATGTGGCGTGATCATGTATCTTCTTGTATCCCACCCCTTCTATATCTTCACTCATCTTGTAATCACTGCTTGGTATGCCAAACTGATCTTTTGTAACGATGTCATGTACTAGACAGTTGCTAAAAGAAAATTCCATCCTCTTTTTTTTTCCCAAAAATATCAATATGATATAGGTCGACCCAGTTGCATACATGACAGGCCAAAATACCAGTTACTGCACATACCACGAAACTTTATTGTCGGGTCCTCAAACAAGCAGTCTTCGGTGTATATGCCCGGAGTAAAATTCCCTGCAATGATAGAGGATTCGGTTATCATTCCAGTGCTGGAATTATAATGGGCTGCACATGCTAAGTCCCATATAAGTCTGAATAATTCTTAGAAAATCTCAAAGGCACATTTATGCATGGAAGGAACGCTAAAAAAGACCTACTTTCTTACTATTACGAGGTTTATTCGAAGATGAAATTTCATCATGTAACCACAACATTTCTCCCTTTTTTTCTACTACTGGCTTTGCAACATTTCGAAATCAGAAAATTGCTACAAGAGCATGTGCTATTAGAGAACAATTAGCAGATTTGGATTTGCAAATTACTATAGAGAATTCTTTGGTTGAATGGAAGGAATTTGAAGACGAGGGGTATAGTGGAGATGAGATGGAAGATAGATTAAGACGAATAAGAAATCCCACATTGATAGTTCAGATGGAGGGACGCCAACTTAAATAGTAGGATGTTCTACACTCTCTTGCAAGTCTGTGGATGAGATGAATAAAAGGTGTGTTTGGTTGCTCACATTCGCTTTTGTAGAGCTACGTCTTTTATTCGGGGCGAGGGGAAGCAGGCTGAGTGGATGCGGTGACCCTGAAAATGAGAATGTTTGGTTGGTTGCATAAGCGGACGCAAAATCTTGTGAAGATATTTGGTTGATTGCATGTGTATGAGCGGATGCAAGTGACTCATAGTCCACTACATTCCAATTGTCGGCATGCACGGTGAACCGGAGTGCAAGTCTTCAGGACGACCGTTGTCCTTTGAGCTCCTTCATTCGAAAGAGGGTGAATAAGGCTTTTGGAAACCAACTCATCTTCCTCAACGTGCTCGTTCTGTATAACTATAACCACGTCTCTCATCTTTGCTTTTATGATTCATACTCGTACGATGGTACTGCAGAGTATGGTAAAACTTATACTATTATGTGTGATTTAGACTTGTCTAGATCTTACGTAGACTCGTCTAGTTTAATCTGCAATCTATTTATTATGTTTATGATTTATTTCTAAATTAAATTAAAACTATAAGTGTTAATATATTCAACATCCAGTGCATCTGACAAGCTGGTTTCAAAGTAGAATAGCTCGCTTATTCTATGAGCAATCCATGTCCCATGGTGTACATATATATTTTTTTTATTCCGTCGGCTATAGCACTAAGACTGACTCCAACCCATCAGACCTAAATGGTAGACCAAAACATGTAAATGGATGCTCGAAGGCTGAAAAGTCATGACCCAACGAATTGCTGTCTCCAACGGAGAGTCCAAAAATCGGAACGCCGGCATGTCAGAGCGCTCGTGTCCACGGAGGAGGAGGCGAGGAGAGGCGCGCCGCTGTCGCCCCTGCCCTGCCTCTTCTGCGCCGCCAGTCACCGTCGCCCTTCTCCCCCCATCCTGGAGCCAAATCGACGTGCGTCGCCCAGATCCCGGTGAGCAGCACCAGCGCCGTGCACCCCAGGGACCAGATATCGGACTCCGGCGTCGCCGCCGCGGGCCACCTCCGGCGCCATCCATGCAGGCGTCCCGCGCAGGCCCCGGGCGGCATCGTCAGGAGCACGTTCCGGCCCTTGACGTTCCCGTGCACCACGCCGGCGTCGTCGTGGAGGTACCGCAGTGCCGCGGCCACGCTCCGCCACCGCCGTCGTCCGCCGCGACGGGGAATGCTCGGTCCCGGCCTCCTTCGCGCGTGCTGCCGAGCCCCCGCCTCCTCCGCGCGCGTCGCATGCTGCTCTGCCCCCATCTCCTCCGCGCACGTCGCCCCTGCCGCCCGCGGCCAACCGCGTCGCCGTCCCGCCGCCCCACCACGGCCAAGCCCGCCGCCGCACCCACGTCGGAGCTCGTCCCGCTCCTCTCTGCCGTCGGCGGCGGCCTCCGTCGAGGGGCGGCGAATCGACGTAGAGGGCTACGGATCTACGTCGACGGGCGGCGAATCGACGTCGAGGCCGGCGCCGGGGGTGGGGGCGGGGCGGCGCCGCCGCGCGCGTTCGCCGGGAGCGGAGGTCAGGCGGGCGGGGGGTGCAGAGGGAGCGGCGGAAGAGAATGGGGTTGCGGGCGCGAGTGATTCATTTGTTGGTCGCGCGAAGAGGTGCTACTAAAATGGATATGTCAATTGGATTGGCCGTTGGAGAGTGGTATTTGAGCTTTGAAGACCCTTTTTTGCACGTGAAACATCTTCTCTCAACTCTACTTGAGCTTTGCAATCAGACGACCTCCATGGTCCAAGAAATCCGTACCGGTGAGGAAGTAAGCACGCCGGTAATCGTCTACCAGCACGGCGAGCACGCCGTCCACGCTGCGAGGGATGTCAAACTCCTCCTGAACGGCTTCCCTAACAAGTCCAACGTGATTCGCATCAGCAGTGGAAAACAAAGCTCACAACAATGTGTGCCATGGACTTTTTTGTTCGGGGAGAGGGCCCTGAGGACTGCAGGACGAGATATAAAGCTTGCCTGGGCTTTTTGTTCGGGGAGAGGGCCCTGAGGAGCTCCGTGGCGGCGCCGACGGCCGCCCTGACCATCGGTGGCGCGTCGGGCGCCGCACGGGCGACGCTGGTGACGCGACGGCTCTGCCTCGGCAGGGAGACATGCGGGCGGAGGAGGGGCGGCTGGACGCTGCCGACGCGCGCGAGGTGGCTGCTCGACGGCACGGGAGACGGCTTGGCAGTTGAGCTTGACGCCATGAACCGGCAACTCAACCGCCGCGTCTTCTTCCTGTTCTGTTCTGCGCTGCCGAATCCTCGTTGAAAACACAATGCTCCCGTTGTCTCGTCATCACAATTCACAAGATGTTGTAAGGCCTAGGTGGCGACACGCCGGCACATGAGCACCAAAGACCCCTCACCAGCCATGTCTGAGTGTTTCATGTCAAGTTATCATCGTTGTCCTTAGAAATAGGGGGAAATTTTCAATGCAAATGGAAATTGAGTGCTATGATGCAAACATGCAATTTCATCCGTCTGATTGTGATCTAAAGGTTCTTGTTCTTTCTAAATATTTTCAAAATAAAGATAGACAATCAGGAAGGTGTTTCCAAAAAACCACAGGTGGGATTATGAAAGGAACAAGAGCCCTTAAATCACGATCAGACGGATGAATGTAATTGCATGTTTGCACTGAAATTTCCCCCTAGAAACAGATATATTTCCCTCAGATAAAAAAGGAAATATTTCCCAGTATATAGACCAAAATGGAACACATATTTTTCCTAAAACAGAAAGTACAAATACATGTGGAGTCCAAATAACAAAATATTCATAATCGAATGAAGGCGGGAGTTGATATCGGCATGTGACAGACAAAGGGGAAGACGCAGAGAAGCTGCCAAGATCAATATGGTAATCACTATTTGCTCCCTTACCTCAGAAAAGAAAAAAAAAATCTCCCCCGATAAATGTTTACAATTTCTCTTAAGCCGTAAGAACAGTGCCCTATATATCACCAATATCCCCAACTGACTAATCAAGTTCCAACTGACATACACGCTGCCTGATGTGATCCCGTATGCCACCTAGACACCCATGGTTTTAAATCCCAAATCGAAAACACCACTATGAGTCATGTGTCAAGGCTAAATGGCAGCTGCAAATGTAATGCTCGAATAGGATTTACAGGAAGTCTGGCAATCGCCTGCACCCGGAGGCGACAAAGCTACAGTTTGGTTGGCCATTCCATCATGTGTAATTGTAAGGTTCTAACTTGTTTGCAGGACTTGAACCTTTTCCAATGCCTTCTCACTGTCATCAACAGCCAACTTGTTTCGGAGTGCCAACAGCTCCTCTCCAGCACCGCAGATGTAAGCTGCTGTTCGCCTACCAGAAAGAGTCGCTCCTTCCATGCTGTCAATGTAGTCCTGAGAAAACAATAAAGTAGACCGTCAATTTGCGCATCCATTAATATGTCTTAGAGCATCTTCCTACTATCTTAGGAGTCTGCATTAATCAATGTATTTCATTCATGGTGTGAATACAACAAAAATTTGAATATTTGGTAGTGTTCTGAGCCCTTGATTTCTGTTGCTGGCTGCAACGGCCAATAGTTTAGATGTACAATACCTGTTTCGTGTAAGAGCCAGACAGGAAGAAGTTCTTGACGGGCGTCCTCTGATCAGGTCTGAATGGGTCATTTCCAGGAGCCTCCCGATATAAAGATTGTCCAATTTTCACCACACTGGACCATGTAACTTCCAAGCCCCGGGCAGATGGGAACAACTCTAGGACCTGCAACAAGTATTAAAAAACTGGTATTAAGATGAGCTCTGGAAGAAATAAAAAATAGAAGAAGAATAAATCTCTTTTTTCTTTAGTATATAAAGTGAGTTCTTCTTAGTTAATTGTACAGGGAACAATCTGCATCAAGCAGTTAGATTTATTTACAAACGTACCTGTTTTTGAACCTTACTAATGATCTCCTCGTTTGGCAATGGCATATACGGATCACCAGGAGTTAGCACAGCTCTGCAAAGAGTGGGAAGTGAATATATTAGCATAAATGGGATCTTGACACATGAAATTCAGAAGTTGCAGAGTGAGGTACTGAAGTGTATATAAACCAGAACTTAAAAAACTGTCAAAGCACTGAATCTTCCAAAAACATTATGGATAAATGGAAGATCTATTTTTTTGCAATAAAAAAGTAGACTTACTGGATCAGGGAACCTTGTCCTTCAATGTAGTAATTGGCAGGAGATGAGAGCGCAAGGTCTGAAAAACAGGAGAAGTCTGCATCTGGAGTGTACAAAAGGTTATCCAAACCAACTGCCTTCTGCAGTTGTCTACATCAAAGATAAGCAAAGTATCACTAAGTTATCACTGAGCTGAGGATAAAGGAATGCAATTTGCATTCGCACAATGATCTTTTAATGAAGACAAAATTAATCGTCATGGAAGCTTCAGATATCAGTGGTGAGAATTTACTGGGTTATCCAAAACAAATAACAGCAGAATACTGAGGAAAGAACCTACCTTGATTTCTCAATATCTTGAAGTTCAGTAACCCATCCATCGTAGCGAAGCTGAACAGTTACAACAGGAACACCATCTAACTTGTAGATATTGTCAAACATTTCCCATTCCCTCCATTCTGATGGAAGTAGCCTTTTGATCCCCGGGACATCGCAAGCTGTATAGTTAGCAAAACCACGTTAACTTTGCATATGGTTGGATGTGCTCATCAACCAAAAAGGAAAATGAAGACATGGAAGAAAAAGAACCTGCAACATATGCATCAGCTTTGATTACCTCTCTACTTGTGGCCTGAAAATGTCAAGATATGCGACAATGTTAGTAGTAATATAAAGAAAGTTAATTATGGGTATTGGAGTGCCGATCTTCCAAAAGGTATGATAAATTCGTGGTGGTGCATCGACGTTGACGATCCAGCTGCCTAATCATGCAAAGCAGAACGGAGAAATAGTGGTCAAAAGCATACCTTGGATAGGAGAAGGCCTTTAACATAGGTCTGTCCATCAGGTGATTTATCATAGAGAACCTCCCTGCATCCCCACCTTAAGTGAAACCTGAAGGATTGTTACATGATGTAAGTTCAGTTTTACTGCAGTACATAGATGGCTAACAAGAAAATTCGGTCTCTGTCACCATACCTACCACCCCTGTCTGTTATGTACTTCTTTATTGGGCCACTTAAGTAAACATCAGGTGAACCCTTTAGCATGCGTAACAAAGATGCCTCTGTCTTCGTCGCAAACAGGGTGAAAATAGTAAGCATGCAACGTGCACTGATATTATCACAGTCGATGAAACCCAGGGCATAAGCAACAGGGTCCCACATTCTTGTGATGCTCTCCCGAGTACCACCTTTAGACATGAACCAATCACTGAAACTTACCTGAAAAGGGTACACAGACAAATTTACCTTTAAAATTGACAATCGTTAGCTACCAATTATGTTACAAAGTCACATATTCAATTTCTTGAACATTTCTAGCAGGTGTGATATAGATGCACACTCCAAATGAATCTGAAACAAATGCAGGAAGAAAACTCACATCATCCAAGTCCCGCACTTGCTGCAATGCACCATCCGGGTCAACCAGAGCCCGAACAACTGGACTTAGGGCAAGAGCAACTGCATTTCTTGCTTTATCATAAACCTGTAACATAATCGAGATTTTTTACATTAACCCATTTAGCGAAAAACATAATACATAATTAGTTAAAGATATTGACATTTAGGATTACAGTATTCCAAAATTAAGAGTTTACCTTGAGTTGATTAGTTCTCAGGAATGCTTGAATACCATGTAATGGAGCTCCCACTGGGAACCTAAAATCAAGTTCTGTAGAGCAGGGCAAACAGTATGAAAAATTCAGTAACTTTGGCCAATTTTTAAAGCACCTGGCTTAGCTGTTGCATATTACAGACGAATTAAATAGTGTGCTACAGATCTGGACACAGCATTCTTGTTATCCATAATAGAACTTGCAACAACGGTATCATAGCTACAATTTATAAACTCATGTATGATAAAACGCTACAAATCATGGAACAAATGCACTTTTCTATTCAGAAAAAGGTGGGTATGAGAGATAACAGAGCATACCGCCAATTGCGCCACCTTTATTTACAAAAGTATGGGTATGTTCCTTCACCAGTAAGTTATTATCAGCGCCAACCTGAAATACAATAAGATTCAATTTCACCGCTGTGAAGTATGATCGATGAGGCAGCAATACTTGTGATAAAAGTATCAACAAGAAGCCACTGAGCTATTTGGTTCACCAAGGTAACTAGGCACTTGTTTCTCCCTGCCACACGTTCCCAGGACTGTAGAATTTAATTCACACTAAGAGTCCAAATAAAACAAATTCCAAAATGTCCAGGACTTTAACCAATCCAGAATTTTCTGGATAGACTATGTCATCCACACCGATATGCAAGCAAGGCCAGTCCAACTAACACAACTACCAGTACACTTAACTATTTCATTACTTTCCCAACGAGCTCAAAGTTCAGAGGCTTGTACCTTTGTCATGAGACGAAAAAGATTGCTGTAACACCCAAAAAACACGTGCAGCCCCATCTCAATATGGTTTCCTTTCTTATCGACAAATGAGCCAACCTTACCACCGATAAATGGCCGGGACTCATACAAATCAACCTGCAAAAAAAAAAACATGTCAAATTGGGGTCATTAAAATGCAGTGGTTTACCTAATAAGATGACATTTAGCTTTGCTAACAGCATCTAATCAGCTAACCTCGTGGCCCTGGTCCAAAAGCTCCACAGCGGTGGACATACCGGCAAGGCCAGCTCCTATGATGGCCACCTTGAGCTTCGGGCCCCTATAGTGCTCCGGCTCGGGTGGGAACAAACCTTTGGGAGCTGCCAAGCATGAAAAAAGATCATCTCCAGATTGTCTTTTGCAATCAATTTGTCATTTCAATCTAAAGCTCTTGAAACTGAAACCAAACTAAGAACCCAAATTTAACAAACATGCAGCGATCTACAGTTCCATCCGAAATTAAACTCCCTACAGTCAAACAAAGTCATTTTTTTGAATTTCCAAATCATCAAAAAACACAAATTCAACCGCTGATTTTTGTACGCTGTACTTAAGAAACATAAATAAATGTAACATATGAGTAGTCAACATTTCGAGGCAAAACTACATGTATCATTTTCACATGCTCATTCTTATTATTTAAAAAGATATGTAATAAATGGAAACTGCACAAGGAGTAAATCATCATTAATCCCCTGTTCTGCTCACGCCACTCGTGAAACCAACCGACCAGGAAAGAATATGGAGGGTTCAGATAAGAGGGACCCGCTCCTCACCGTTGACGCCCATGTCGGAGACGTTGCTGTCGAGGGAGCACCGCACGACAGCATGCCGGCGCGGGAGCTGCGGCGGCGTCCTCGGCGGAGGCCCTGCTCGCAGGCGTCGCTGGCGGGCGGCGAGCGCAGGGGCCAACGTGGAGGTGGCCGCCACGGAGGCCATGGGGGCGGGCGGCGAGGCGGTGGTGGTGGGAGCAGCACGGGCCGGCAGGGGGGGAGGGAGTGGGGGAAAAGAAGGGAGTCAATTTGTGTGAGGGAAGCTTGGAAGGGATGGGGCGGCGAAGATGCCGTCGCCCGGGGATTTGTCGCGGGGCCTCGTGGCAACACCACGCCGCACCAATGCTGAATACAAAACCTTGCGCGCAGGTAAACGGCATTTCCCACTCCCTGCCCTTTCTCTGCTAAGTGCACAGATGCACTCCCCGGATAAATGCGCTTGCAAAAAATTACAACCAACTTAGAGCTTGTTTGGCAGGGTTTATATTTATAAAAAATTACAACCAACTTTTTTTTTTGCAATGAAAAGGCGGGAGCTTTATTGATTAAGTGACACCATTACAATTTAAGAGTTCACCACACTCAACACTAATCAACGAGGAAACACATTCAGGGTAGTCAACAAAAGAGACCCTGCTACTACTAGACTTGATCGCCCATTGAGCTAGCTCATGAGCAACCTTATTCTGCTCCCGCTTAATCTTACAAACACTGAAGCCTCGGAACTGCAACATCTCCGACTGGATGTCCCTGATGATAGGTGAGACAATCGATCTGTCCGTCACTTTCATGTTGATCTTCTCCACCACCGACGAACAGTCAGCCTCCAGCACATACGTAGCCTCCTGCCACCGCGTCGCCAAACAGACACCCTCCAAGCATGCAAGTGCCTCCGCCTCCTCAACATCTCGACAATGGAACAAAAGGCGCCGTGCCGTAAGCAAGGCCTTACCACCGTAATCACGAATAATTACGCCAATCGCCGCCCTTCCTGTCAGACCGTGGTAAGCTCCGTCAACATTAACCTTGAGCACCCCACTCACTAGGCGCACCCAGGCCAGCACCTCGCGGTTTGCTTGCCGTCCTGCGATGCTCCCAGGTTCTGGAAGATTTTGCTTCCCTTTCCCTTCCGGCTGTTGTTCATGTTGTCGGATTTGCACCAAGCTCGACATATAGCTGGTCAGGAAAATCACTGATCCTTCTATTGACAGTACTTCACCAGCTCTTAGCACACCATTGCGTACATTCCAGACTCTCCACAGCACCATAAAAAAATTAGCCAAAACTTCAGCCGGGTACCTGTACAGCAGCACCAGTAACCAATCCGGGCCTGAGTAGCGGAGAGCTTCCCCGTCAGGTAACTCCCAGTGCATCGACATGGCTTCTCGCAGATTAGCAGCATGCTGACATTTGATCAACGCATGGTGACAGTCCTCCACTGCCTGGCCACAAATCTCACACACATTCTGAGTATCAATGTGCCTATAACACTTATTTGCCCTGGTAGGGATGCCATTATTTATCACCTTCCACACAAACATCCGTACCTTTGCTGGTACCTTAACCTTCCATAGGATATCCCAAGCTTTCCTCTCTCCACTAGTTGTAGGAATGGCAATGGGTAATTATCCGTCGGGTTTAGCTGTCCCATACCCGCCCCTGATTCAGAAAACTGCACCCGTCCCCGTCCCCGAACCCGCTCACGGGTGGAACTTCGTCCCCATCCCCGAACCCGACCGGGTAATGGGCACCCGATGGGGAACCCGACCTAGGACAGCCGTAGCCATTGCCGCTGCCACGCGTGCCGTCGTCGCCGAGAACATTGCCGCCGCGAATGGACCGAGCGGTCGCTGCGCTCGCCGTCACAGCCGCAAGTTCCCGCGCCATGCGTGCTGCGCCATCGCAGTGGATGCACTGCGCGCGCTCCCGTGAGAGGCCACCGCGTGGAACCTCCGTCGGAGCCTCGGAGCGGGCGAATGTGCCTGACCAAGCTGCTGCGTCCAGCGAGCGAGGCCGAGCCACCCGCTGCGCACACCGCCGTACGTGACTGTGGCTGCAGTTTTTTTCTTTTTTTTTTTAGAAAGAGGAACTGCGGCTGCAGTTGGGTAAGGAGGAGTAGGGTTAGATAGGATTTTTATTTGCATGAATTTTGGGCTGGACTTGAATCGAATTTGGCTGGGCTACTGGGCCAGAATAGGAAGGAGAAGCCCATGTATTCGGGTATGCGGGGAAACGGATTCGGGGGACAGTTACCCACACCCGAACCCGCCATACCCGACGGGCATAGGTTCTTACCCATTTGTGCACCCGTGGGGACAAAGTTGATCCCATACCCGGCCCCTAATAGGGTAATTACCCATCGGGGATCGGGTATCGGGTACCCATTGACATCCCTAACTAGTTGATGTGCTGCTTCCAACCAATTCAATAGGATGATGTATGTTCATCGCCAAGCGGTACGCGCTTCTAACAGTAAACACACCAGATTTCTCATACCCCCAGGCCACCACATCTGACGAGGCTATCGTCGACAACTTGATGCGAAGAATATCATTGGCGTCCCATGGATAGAAGAATCTCCTATCAGCAGTTTCGTCCCAACACCTAGTATCATTATCAATTAACTGGCTCACACGCCGAAGGCGACAGGGGCGCATACACCCAGTCGGTTTCAAGTCCTGTGCATTGGGGAGCCAATTGTCTCGCCATATTCGAATTGAACGCCCATCACCAACACGGTACACAGTGCCTTTCTTCAACAGCTCCAGACCATACTCAATAGCCCGCCATGTCGGGGAAGCCTCTCCAGCAGTCACTGTATCCAACAAGTTACCCTGGGGAAAATATTTTGCCTTGAGGACCCGTGCACATAAGCTGAATTACAACCAACTTAGAGCTTGTTTGGCAAGGTTTATTTTTTTTTTACGTATAATGAAACTCACTATGAAACTTTATTGAAACTGGCCTTATCTAACGGGGCGATGAACTTTCAAAAGGATGAAGATAGAAAGCAATAAAAAGTCTTTATACCTCTCAGCTTGGGAAAAATTCTGCATCCCAAAAGGAGCTGGAGGCTTAGGCTTTAGAGATCTATCTTCTTTAAACTTGGCTTTGATTACAGGTCTGGCCTGGAGAATGCTCACCAATCCAGATGCTTTATGGGCAAAAGTCTTGAAGGGTAAGTATTTCCCAAATCACTCCTTTTGGTCAGTTAAAACTTATGGCTCAAAATCATGGACTTGGGAATCTATTCTAGAGGTAAGAGGTATTCTTGCTAAGGCTGTCCAGTGGCAATTATTTGATGGTAATATCTCTATTTGGTATCAGCATTGGGTTCCGGGTTGGGAAAATATACATGAATATTTAAAAGAAGATGCTCTTAATTTTAATCTCCCAACCAAAGTTGCATACTTATGGCTCAACAACCCAAAAAGATGGAATGAGCCGTTGCTTTCTTCAATCTTTTGTGCAGATTTTGTTAATATCATTATGCAGGTTCCTATCTCTCAAGCAGGAGGTGAAGATATCCTCATTTGGTCTCCTAACAAGAAGGGAACATGGACGGCTCAAAGTGCTTATAAGCTCATCCATCAAGAAAATTTACAAAAAACTATTAGTAAAATTAACTTATCTAGTCATTCTATGTGCATCATCAATAACATCTGGAATAATAAGAAAATTCTCCCTAGAGTTCAATATTTATTTGGAGACTCATGACCAAAAATATAGCTAATGCTCAACGCGTTCATAGAAGAGTAAGAGACATCCCCTCTATCTGCTCTAGATGCTTGCTTCCTGAAAATGATGACATATTTTCTTCCACTGTTCTTTTGCGAGAGCTGTTTGGTTTGCTTCGCCTTTAGCTTTAAAGACATATAATTTTTTTGGGTTTATGTTCTGATATAATATTCAACATAACTTCAAATCTATATGAACCCAAAGATGTTGACCTCATCTGCTATATCCTATGGTTTATTTGGAAAGCAAAAAATGCTCACAGATTTCAGAGGAAAGAAGGAACTGTCCTATCAGTTATTTTCCAAGCTTTGGCAGCTCAGGCTGCTCAATATGAGGCCTTTGATGTTGAACAGATCTCAGCTAGGCATCTATACTTTCATCGGAGCCAAATCGTCTTGATCTGCAATTGTTTTCAAATTCTACCTTTTGTTGCAGGTCAGATGTTTCTTTTATTGCAGGGAGAGAATTAGGTCTTGGAGTCTTCATAGCACATCAGGGAGACACTTCTTCATGGTCCCTTCAGATCCAAGCAAAAACAAATCATGCTGAATCTGCTTTACATGCTAAAGCTTTGAGCTTGTCTCTTGGCTTTTAGACTATTGCAAAGCTAAATATTAAAGAATGTGTTTTCTTCATGGACAATATGATCCTAGTATCTAGCCTAAATAATTTTCATGAGCAGGTTCAAGACTTGAGGATCAAACATATCATTAGAGAAATCGAAGACAAAAGATCAGTTATTGAAATGAGCTTTTCTCACATTCCGAGATAAGCTAATTTCGTAACTGATGTTTTAGCTAGAAATGCAGTTCATTTTCAATGAGGAAAACCTTCAGGCTGTTCGGCAGGCTGCAGCTGCAGAAAAATAACTGTGAACACTGTAGCTGCTGCTGAAGAAATAACTGCGAACACTGTAGCTGCTGCTGCTACCTGCTGCAAAACATCCAAACGAACAGACTGCTTGTTTTCTCTTGTACCAATATGAATCATCAAAATGGTTGTCCTTTTCAATGTCTGACTCATAATTGGCTTCTTTGGGCAAAACTTTGTAAACTTTCTTGTATTTAATAAAAATAGCCTGTGATGGGCGTGTTTCCTTCCCAAAAAAAGGATGAATCGAAATTGAGATAACCATTAATTTGCCGTGTAGCATCCGCATGTGGCCATAGAAGATGAATAAAGAAATGACGCGGCCGAGTTTTTGGCGGTAGTCAGTGCGCCTTATCGTGTACCTCCATTGTTGTGGGGGAAGCACCGTGGTCGGCATCTTCCTTTACAGGAAAAAAAAAGAGAAGATATCAGCACCCAATATATGACAGATTGACAAAAGCTTCTTCCCATTCAAAGCATTGACGTTATCTTTCATTTTTCTTTATGTACCAAACACCAATTTTGGACGGGAAAATTTCAATGTTTATAGAGTGAGGTGAGGAGACGTTTATATATACATAAAAGTCTTAAAAATGCCATATCCTCAATATTTTTCTTAAGAGCCTTAAACTATGTATGACCTACCTAAAAAGGCCATATCCTCAATATCTTTTTAGCGTTGCTAGTGGCTTAAAAAGGCCATATCCTCAATATTTATTAGACATGTAGTCTAGTGGTTACAAGAATCTCAGTAGCACCTGAAGTCTTGGGTTCGACTCTCGGTGGAACAGAATTTTTTTAAGATTTTTTGGCATTGCGCTTTCAACGGGAGGCGACGTGGCCGTCGATAGAGTGGCGCGATTAATGACTTTGTCAATCTCGAAGATTTGTCGGTTGAAGATGAACAATGTTTGCGTATATGCATTAAGTCTGAGTTGTATTGTGTAATAAAAAAATAATATTCATTCTTTCTAATTAGCATCTAAACCTCAGACTAACGGGACCCGTCAAAATCCATCAGTATAAAAACACCGCAGCAGGTGAGGAGCAGGGTTTACAAAACCGCGGTAAACCAAATCGGTTACCGCTAAAACCGGAAAAACCGGTCCGGTCCGGTTTACCCGGTTCTCCGGTTTTCGAATTTAAAATTCAAAAAATTAAAAATTTGACAAAATTTGAAACAAAAATATGTAAAAAAAACTAGATGAAATTTTCAGCACAATGGTGGAACAAGAACACGAAAATTCGATCGTTTGATTGGTCAAAAAATTCACGCAAAATTTCTGGGTTAAAAAAAAGAAAAATTCAAACTAGCAACATTTCTTGATTTCTTTGACAAACCAAACGATCGAATTTACGTGTTCCGTTTCCACCATTGGGCTGTAAATTTGATCTAGTTTTTTAACATATTTTTTGTTTCAATGTTTTATTTTTTGTATTTTTTTTCATTTTTTCTCTTTAAATCGGTTCCGGAATTTAGTCCGGTTTACCGGAATTTTCGTCCGGTTTACTGGTGAACCGGACCGGTTTACCAAAAATTTCGACACTTTTTTTGTTCAAATTTCGTTATTTGTATTTTGATCCGGTTTTTGACCGATTTTTTCCGGTTTTCACGGTAACCGGACATTTCGGTCCGGTCTGATTTTTCGGGTCAAAACGAAATTGCCAGGTGAGGAGGGTGGCACCGCAAAGGCAAAGTCGACGCGCACAACGGGAGCCGTCGCCGCCAACGGAAACGGAAGCTTTCCCCGTTCCCGTGCCGCGCTCCCATGGACTCCAAGGCGGCTGCTGCGGCGCCGGTGGTGCTGGTGACGAACGACGACGGCATCGACGCGCCGGGGCTCCGCTTCCTCGTCGAGCAGCTCGTCGCCTCGCGGCGATTTCGCGTCCTCGTCTGCGCGCCCGACATGTCAGTCTTCCAAACCCTTCTCGAATCGCGATCTCTCCCCTTTCCTGCTTGCTTCCTTCCGTGGTTGGTGGGTTGGTTGGTAGGCGCCTTGCACACGAGGATCATGTGGTAGGTCACGTGATGCTGTTTGCTCATGAGGATTATTGGGGGCAGTGAGTAGGACACAAGCAGCAGAGTTGTTTCAAAAAAAAAAAAAAAATATACCGGAAAACGCAGAAGAATGGGGGAACTATACTCTTTATATTACTTAATAAATTCTTACACATGCATTGTATGATGCGAGTCCCAGTGATTTCTGTATTTGCATCAATGATGCGTTTCGCCGCGCTTGTGTTCCTCCTGTCGATCATTGATATAAAAATGCTCGAGCTAATATTACAGTTAAAGAAACACAAAATATAAGCTTGGGTAAAGGCCCAAAATTTGTGATTCAATCTAGTTCGTCCCCAGACATTATAGTATGTTCAAGTTATTTTTTTTATATATAAAAGTTTTCTTTGGAAGAAATCAAATAACAGCTTTAAGCGCTATATCAGGGTATCAAATTTTACAAGATTCTGTCTGCGCAAAACATGGAATATGTCCTGTCGTGGAATATTTTTCAATTACCTGCAAATGCACCATTCAAGTTGCCATGTTGTTTTCAATGAAAAACGCCTTCAGTTGAAGAGCTAAAAGACTTTGTTTACTTAATTGTAAATTGCCATGCCCAATCTTTTTCACAAAAACTCTTGCTTTTTTTTTTATTTGTCTTTCTTACATATGCAGAGATCGGTCGGGTGTTAGCCACAGCATCACATGGCGCCCTGCACTCCGCTGTAAGCGTGTTGATATAAACGGTGCTACTGCATTTGCAGTTTCAGGTTTGTCTGCTGTTTGATTGGTCCCATCTTAGTATTGCATTGATGAACTTCTCTAGAAATGTTTCACACAACAATTTCAAAGACTTAATGTGTTTGATGCTCACATTTTCTCTTACTAATGTTAGGCACTCCCGCTGACTGCGCCTCCATAGGCATCTCTGGAAAGCTCTTCGATGGTTTGGTCCCTGATCTAGTATGTTTTAAAGTTCCTTTGCAGATACATGATAAGGTCCATGGTTTTATATAAGCTGTATTTACGTTGATACTTGGGTTGCATCCTGTTCTGTATGATCCCTGATGCAGGTACTTAGCGGAATCAACATTGGAAACAATTGTGGATACCATATGTAAGTATCTCTGTCGTTATATATGTATCTCTACTATAGTTCGAGTTGGACGGTTGGTGGTGATGGTCTGAACCTGCACTGCATTGTATATGCAGAGTGTTGAATACGCATTTACTACTTGTTTGGTTACTTAGATTGATTTGTCGTGTCTTAGAAACACACTGGCGTTTGGCTAGCATAAGCATATTGCTACTACTTCTGGTCCTAAATACCTGTTGCTTATCTGAAGCGGATACGCATGAATTTTTTTTAGATCAACACAAATATATTTCAGTTAGCCATGTGTACTCTAAACTAATTGGAAAACTACTGCCTTGATTAAGCTGATTTGATTTTTAGTTCAGAAATAAATATGCACATACAAGTGATTAATGAGCCTTTGTGCTTTTAATCTGCAGTGTTTATTCTGGAACAGTTGCTGGTGCTAGGGAGGCATTCTTGTATGGGTTTCCTGCAATAGCAATGTCATATGATTGGTATGCAAGGGTTTTCACATTATCTTTTATCTGACTCCTAGTGAAGTCCTCGTTCTTTTTGATTGATCATACATAATTGCTGAGAGCTACCTCCTTCTGTGTGTTCGCTGGTGGTGCTATACTTTTGTAATCTGATCATTTCATTTGAAATTATCTGTGTGCTAACACGTTTCCTGGTTTAACTGCTGATCAAACTTCCACAACTATTGTCTTCAATGGTGGTTGTAGCCATCCTCCAGTAACCTTGCATATTGTTCTTCTGTAAGATTTTTCATGTTTCTACTCTAAAATGTATGACACCTGGAAGTAATTTTTTTCACCCTTGACTGGGGTATAGTTGGGAGAAGGGGCCGGGGGCAGCATTTTCTCATTGTGCGATTGAAGTAGTTGTTTGTATGCGAAACTTCTGTAATCTTACTTTCAGATTATTTGAGCCATCTCAGTCTCTTTTGCATGTACACTCGAATCTGAAAACCCCAGACTGCATATAAAATCTACCAGAGATTATCTGTAAAACCTTAAAGTCGTTTTCAATGTATATATGCTCAACATTTTCACATTTCACTCTTGGCCAGGACTTCCCATCTTATGTATGCTGTTTGATTTCTCAATTGTACAGGGTTGCAGGTCAGAGCAGTGTTGACGACCTTAAGGTCTCTGCAGAGGTCTGTATGCCTCTGATACATGCTATCATGGCTGAGATCAAGAACGGAACATATATTCAAGGATCGTTCCTTAATGTTGATGTACCTACTGATGCTACACACCACAAGGTAAAAAAAGGAACTCCAATACTGATTTTGATGTAAACTTAGATGCGGTGATATTTGATTTTGCAAAGGGAAACTTAAGCTAACTGTATTGAGCTATACAAGTGTGTATGTGCAAAACGATGGAATATGGCTTCAAAAACGAGAAAGTGGAACTGCACCTATAAGAATATTCAGTATTTTCCCATAAAAAAAAGAATGTTCAGAATTCATTATGTGGTATTTATCCTTAAACTTTACAGGTAGGATGAAAAATATTTCTGCTGATTTTTTTCTGAATTCTAAATGATATATGGATTCTCCTCCAAGCATTTCCCCCCTATGACTTTAACTTTTTTTTTTGTGTAAATAGATGTAAATCTTTCTTATTTGTGTGCTGTTCTTGGCAATAGGGATATAAAGTTACAAAACAAGGAAAATGTATGGCCAGTATTGGTTGGGAGCAAACAGTTTACAAGAAACCTGCAGTAGAAAGTTACCAGACAGCAAACATGGATGTTGATGGTGAAAAAGACAGTGAAGTAGTTACTTCATCAGAGGATGATCTACTGTTTAAACGAGTGGTAACGTAGCATTTCTTTGAGCAGCTTCTCATTCCCAATTTCATGCTAGTTTTTCCACTCGCATTTGAATTGGACCTGATAGGTATAGTCTTGAAAAAAGAAACTAAGAAACATAAATGCATCTGAGAATTGGAATTGAGTGTCGCTTCCCAAATTCATACTATTATACACTTTTATGATGTTTAATATTAACAGTTTGGCTTAGCCTCTTATAACTTATGACAATTTCAAATAAGACATATTGCACACGTTTTATGCGAGCAAATTTACTGGAACGATAACTATTGTCTGTGTTAGCTATACTAATAAAGAATGTTTTATGTATTAAAATGGCAAAGTCCTATTTATTTATGGTTGGAGTTGTTATTCCGAACAGATCGTGAGGAGAAGTTCTGATGAAGAGGAAGGGGATGACATGGACCATAAGTGTCTAAAAAATGGATACGTAAGGATGATCTAACTATCATAAAACTTATGTCTGTAACTAAATATATTCCTATTCACTACATTTTATTTGTTCCAGATAACTGTTACTCCTTTGGGTGCTATCTCCCGCACTGAAGCAGATGCAATACCCTACTTCAAATCTTGCTTGTCTCGTCTGGTAGATAATTTTTCCTCGTGTGATTGCCATACTTCTTTATTTGGTTGTGTTAGCTTTTTATTTTTAGTTTCATTTTTGTGAGGCTGGAATTCAGTATTGTGCATAGTGGGGGTCGTCCCTACTGTATATTCCTTATAAAAAAAAGAATTGTCTGGTCCTTGGATACAAATTCTTTCCTGCAGAGTAGCATGAGCAAAAAGAAAAAAATCAGTTTACTGGACATGACCATCGAGTTTCATATTGCTTTTCCTCACCCATTAATATTGTTACCTTACCTGAAAATTTTACCATTCTTGCTGCCTGGCATCATGTCACAATCAATATCAACAAATATTCAGCTGGAGGCTTTGTTAAGTTGTCAATACATTCACAAAGAGATGCCTGCGTCTTAACTATACATTTGACTCATCTTTCATGTGCTCTTCTCAGTGACTGGATGCATATATCAGGCCGGCCAAACTAAACCTGCTGATGTCATCACCTGCAGAGTTGCGAATAAAGCTACGTCGACCCAAGGCATTCTATCTATTTATTTGATGCTGATGAAGTGATGATGCATTGCCACATTATCTAATATCTAGTACCTTAATTCATTATTTTGCGGCATATGTATCATGGAATTGGGCCCTTGGTGATTTTTCAATAATTCATTGGTTGTGTATGTTTAAGAGAAATGTTACCTGGCTCCCCATCTTAAAAAGACGTCTGATGTTTTGACCAAAAATGGTTAATTAGGTGATCATATGAAGAGAACATATCGTCAAAATATCCCATTATGAGATTTATAGTATCTGCGAGATGAAGATTTGATCAAGTGTCAACGTATCTGAAAACTGAAGAAGGAATCGTATTCTATTGTGTACTATAATTATGCGACTGAGGGTATTGGTCATCATACCTTCTGAGATTTATGGTTTGTATTCTAATGGAAATGATAGTCTTCTGACCACGTGAACTTTGAGTACGTGACATGGTTAGGAATTTATAATACTTGAGCATTGTTTACTCATTGCACCAGTCTAATCGCATGTATAGCAGAGATGTAAAATATTTTGTCCGAGGTGTGTATAAAATTCAATTGTCAACCGGTGATCCTACCTTTGCACAGTATTTATTGTTATTTACTCATTAAAAAACTCGTTGAACAATATACTATGAATGAAAAAAAAAGGTTTCAAGAGAGCGTGCTAACAAGGTAGGCTGGTGCTATGTTTAATCAATTGCGAGATGAAATACATGTCAAAAGATAGTCTTGAGATAAATAAAATAGAGAATGAAACTTGTCATGTCAAATCTTCGTTATCACGACACGAGTACATGGCGCCTCTTATGCAGAGTGTCGGCATGCCGGCCGTAGCTAAAGAAGATAATTGTTTTGCTCTGGTCAATTCTGACAAATGAAAATTCAAATATATTGTCTTCGTATGCTTTGGATTCCATGCCATTCGAAACATTAATAAATTTATACACGTAAGACACTCATTCTATTGCCCAAATATATGAGCTTGACCACTTGGCAGCCACCCGTGCGGGCTGCGGCAGAAAACGAGAGCCAAGGACACATCAGGCACCAACAAATGGACATGCTAATAAATAACCAAAAGCAGGGACAGATACACTCTAACAACCAGTCTCCCTTACATACAACCTAAGGTAAGGCACTTGAGCAAATATGTATGTATGTACAAAGAGCTCAACCTCACACTCAAACAAAACTCAACTTCACACATAGGTGGCATTTCAACCTCATTGATATACTATGGTACAGGAACAGCATGCATGGGCAAATAAGACGACCATGGAGAAATATCATACAAACCTCTCTTCTTCTTCCACCTCTCATTCGTTTGTTGGTTTCTTAATGCGAAGGCAACGGCTCATGAGGATCATCAATGATTGTAAGCAAAACAACCCTCTCTGGGATAGAAGTCTAGGGACGCCTGTGAAAAGTAGCAGTAAAGTGGTGAAGCCGCTCATACACGCCATTGCTTCTTCAGAGTTCAGAGCTTCAGCTTCAGGAGAGCCGGGTGGCGATGCGAGTCGATGAGGATAGACCAGAGGACGTGCACGTCCTCGTCTTGACAGGACTGCACATCCTTGTATAGGAGATGCATTCCCCTGCCTGTCATAGAAAGGCATAACATCAGGTTCACCAAACGAAGTCACCGAATGTGCAACAATGTTCAGAAAGAAGGTAGGCCAAGATAAGATGAACATGTTTGCAATGCACCAAGATCATACGAAACACTGAATAGTTTTGCATGCTTGAAGGTTCATCATAGGCAGAGACTTACGGTTTCGCCGCTCCGAATGCGCCCGAACCCACATCCTCCTGAGAGGGGAGAAGATGGAGTGGAGCCACCCCATTTAGGACCGATGAATGCTGCAGGTCCCGTACGTATGCAAACGGGAGGAAATAGATAGAAGAGGGAGGAGGGTTAGAGAGAGGTAACCATCAGAGTTGCTTTTGGCACGGGGCGGAGGTGAAAGTCTGTTGCACTACTGTACCCTGCCCCTCATGCCATATTGTACTTCCTTGCAACCCAATCATAGTGTCCTCAGCAATATATTCTGGTATCTTGTCCCTTTCCCCTCCTCACTCTTCCTAACTCCGGTTCTCCCATTGGAAGGGCGATTTCTCACCCTTCAACCTACCCACAAATGAATAATAAACGCAAGGTACCAACACCATACGATTATGTGCATATGATTTTATATTGTGTAATTGAAATGCATGTCATTATGGTCAATCTAGAATTCGCCGCCATCATCATGTTTTATGCTATATCTTGGCCTACCTTTGTTGAATAGACGAAGGTATTTGAACCCTCACAGTCATAGCTTTTTGATGTGGTATTTGTAAAGCTACGGGTTTGTTGGGATCGATTTGGACCTATTATACCGAGGGCAAAAAAGAAAGTATATCAAAATATTCTAAAACATATAAGAGTCTCCTTTTTTTTTGAGGGAAAAAACATATAAGAGTCTCCTAGTGTGTATAAGTGCCTCCTCTTGTGTGTATATATTTATCCTTTTTTCTGAGTGTAGAAGCAAAGTTTGGATTTCAAAATCTGCAGGATGATATATAGATGATACCATTCCCCTATGTAAAAAAAATAATTCATGGGATTTTATGAATACTTCTCATGCAATTTCCTATTGCTAATCTACCACTAGATACTATTAAACTATAAAAAAATCCTAAAAAAATACATTATGGTTTCTCACATGGAGTATACTATGTCAACTACCTTTATTCAAGCTTTAAATTCTAATTGTACATGGGAAACAAAAAAGACAAATTGCATAGGGGGAGGTCGCACGGACTTGAATAGATTGAGGGAGTTTGGGAGGACTCTTGATGCTATAGTGAAGCCAAAAAAAGAAAAGAAAAATGGCTTCACCAACTTCCACTTTATTGTGGAGAGAATGGAAAACGGCTCAGTATGGCGCAGAGCCAAAGCCGGCAGGAGACCTCCCAAAGAGGGTCTAAGATTGAACTAATTAACTAGTAGCACATACCTTTCTAATGTTTTTTACTGTATGTTATGTTATTGGTATGCTTTGCTTGTCAGTGTGTATATGTACTTGTACAGCCCTTGGACGAAGACTTGGAATCTTCAAAGCCAAACAAAAAATAATACATCAGGGGTGGTGCTCCAATTGCCTGCTTAAAGGTACAAACAAGGGAAGTGTCTCGAATTACATATATAATTTGTCAAACCGACACGTTCTTATATGCATATAAGATCAGAAAAAGTAGCACACAAATATTTGAGCTGGTGAAATTTTTACATGCTTTCAGTAGGGTAGCAATAGATCAGAAACAGGGAAGGACAGTACAGGGGTTCAAACAGGTTGATCCGTTTAATATCCATAAAAGAAAAGGTCCAGAGGTAGATCAGCTATCTGTTCTTTGTTTGCTTGTTCTTCTAGATGTGGTACAATAGGTATTAGGAAAGAAATTCTTGGCCATTTGCTTCATGATCACAGTTAAATGGTCAAGTGTGATGTTGGTGCTTGATCTTGACAGGCCCACAGCAGAGGCAGCACCAGTTCACATCTGGGTTAAGACGTGTAAGCAATTTCAAAGGTTTGGTTGCTCTATCACCATCTTGGCTCACGAAACTTCTTCATGAACCGCAGTTTGTGTGACAAACACAAAGTGATGCAACATCACAACTAGCAACACACACAAATGAAGTTAAGAGACACCTAGCTGAGACGCAAAGCACATTATTTCTGCAATCCAGAGACACTCACTACGGGAAACCGGGCCTATGCCGAGTGCTAAGTGGTTTGCCGAGTGCTTTTACTCGGGCACTCGGCAAACAATCTAGTTGCCGAGTGCCAAGGCGCAGGCACTCGGCAAACAACTAGCACTCGGCATAGTTTCGTTTTGCCGAGCGTCAACAGAGAAGGCACTCGGCAAAGCGAGGAAGGCTCTCGGCAAAGTTTTTGGCCCTCGGCAAACAGGGGCACGTGCCACGCACGAGCGCTAGGTGCCGTCGCCGTCAATGGAAGGGGGTTTTGTGATAGACTTAACCGAAGAGATCGAAATGGAAGTAGACAATGAAACGGTTGTTGATGACGATGCTGGAGATGAGGTTCATAATGCGAACGACTTGAAATTACTTGAGCGATTACATTTAGACGACGATGACATTCCGCCTTCAGAACACGTGCAACATGATATGGACCTTGATGATTATAGTGATGATGAGGCAAACAATGCACAAGATCCTGATCTTGATGATTATTTCTAATACATGTATGGCCCGTAGTAGTTAATTTAATTTTTGCAATACTATGTTACTTTCTATTACATGTTATATTTTTTTTGCATATATTTCGAAATACTGATGGATTTAATCTTGTTAATTGCAGGTGATTGATCAAAGATGGTGGGCAAGGGTGGTGGTGTGATGAGGACGGTGACGTCCCTCTACCAAAAGGCGACTGGGAAGCGGTCCGCTGCAGCTGAGGGGTCTGGAAGTGGGAGAAGTCGAATGAAGGCTCGAGGCAGCAGAGGTGGCGGCAGGCGTCGGGGGAGGGGGTCGACGGCACCGTCCCCTGCTCCTTCCGTGCACGAGTCGGAGGAGGAGCTGGAGCAGGAGGCCTCGGAGGCCTCAGAGGAGCAGCCGGAGCAGGAGGCCCCGGAGCAGGAGGCCCCGGAGCAGGAGGAGGAGGACGGGGAGGAGGAGGAGGACGGGGAGGAGGAGGAGGAGGACGGGGAGGACGAGGCGGCGTCTGGGGACGTGCCGAAAGTGTGGGAGCGAGGTCCCGCACGACTTCCACAGCGACCGATCCCTGTTGAGAGACGCCCGTTGGTTCGACCCAAAGGGAAGAAGTAAGTAACTTTAACTTTTAAGTCATTTGCTATGTTTCAAATCTCAATAGAAACTAATCATTGTCTTGATCACTTGGGCAGGGGCTGGGAGACGATCGTTCCGGGTGACCACGAACGTATCCCTGCCGGCATCCTCGGCCTTTTGTGTAGGAGACACTTTCCTGGCATGGTGCCACTGCGCGACGGGGGGCAGGAGCCGGCCTTGACGTGGGCCCACTACAAACGCGTCGCTGATGTCCCAGACGAGGATGGGAGAGACTTTCGCACCGTGGCGGACCGGGTAGTTGGAGAGCTGTGGGTAAGTCTTGTTTACATTGAATTGGTCAATACATCTCGTCAATGTGCAGGATTTTTTCAGGGTCGAGCCGGAATGGAGGGACCGTGCGGTGCGTCGGGTGTACGATGCATGTCCTAAACTCATTACGGACATGCATTACGAGGCGCGCGTCCAGGCCGTGAGGACCTACTACGCCAAAAAACTTGGTAGGAAGATTGTGAAAAAGGAGGCTCGGACCATATGGCTGGCTGCAGAACAATACATGCAGGTAATTTGACATTCTCATGTTTTCTATACTTGATTAAGTACGTTTAATTTGTTATTCTCATAGTTTCACAATAACTAACATCTAACTTGGTCAAAATCGTGTAGGTGATTCCGTGGTGGTGCGCCTCTCACAGGGACTGCTGGGAGTACTTTGTGAGTAGGTGGTGCGACCCCGAGTGGCAGAAGACGCACGAAGCTTGCCGGCAGCGGCGTTTGAAGATGCCTGGTCCAGCACACCATCAAGGCAACCGTACCCTTGATGAGTACGCGACTAGATGGGTACGTGAATTCGTTTCGTTGTTTGTAACGCTCAATTTTGCATAATTTCTAATCATCTTTCTGTTTTCTTTGCAGTCGCGGGCGCATGAGGGCCGAGAGTGCCCCCCGTTGATGGCTTGGGCAATGGCCCACAAGGGCAAGGCGACGTCGATCGAGGTCGACTACAACCCGGAGGACCCCCCCCCCCCCCCCCCCGAGGCGTACAGCAACCCACCGTCCACACTCGCCTCAGTCAGTACACCGAGATGGGTAGGGAGAAGCACGGGCCAGAGTGGAACCCGAGCACCGAGGACCTTGATGGAGAGATCATCATGAGGGTGGATGGAGGTAAGAAGCATGGCCGGTACTGGATTGGGGACAGCACACTGGACACGGCCTCTACTCCCACCCTCTCTGAGATCTGAGCGAGGAGCTCGTCCTCAGCCCCGCCCATACGCCCACGGCCAAGCGCTGCACAGATTCAGTTTGACCAAGCCCAGGTTATTTCTGTTCTATTCGTCGTTTCGATGAGTTTGACATATGTTTGCTTTGCATTGTAACATTGGGATGACATATTGTAGGCCCAGCTACGGGAGGATATGGAGGTGAAGCTGCAGGCACAGGATGCGAAGTACCAGGCACAGCTGATGGAACAGCAGGCGAGGTACGAAGCGAGGCTGCAGGAACAGCAAGCAAGGATGCAGGAGGACTTGCAGCGGCAAATGCAGTTCATGTTTCACCAGTGGCACAGTGGTGGGATGCAACCGCCGCCACTACCTCTTCCTCCTGTCGGCACTTCGAGTCCGAGTCAGGGCACTCCGGTGAGTCTATCTAAATCCTTGTAGTTTCATTTCTACCTTTCAATTATAATCTCGAATGCTTCACCTTGTATGCTTCTATCTGAAATCTTGTGTTAATCATGTAATATCTTCTTGCAGAATATATCCGCTGGATCCAACAATCAGCCGGTTTCCCCTCCCAATGCTTGGTCACCGTTCCCTCCTTATCCTCGCCCTCCTCCGATGTAGGTTGTAGTTGTATTTGTACTTCAATTGCATGAACCAACTAGTTGTGGACGTCAACTTGAACCATTTCATGAACTTGTGCTTGTGGACGTCAAGTTGAACCATTTCTATGTGTATTTAGAGACAAATATGTGTTTGTGATGGATTTTAATGTGTTTGTGGTGATTTTAATGTGTTTGTGATGATATATATGTGTATGTGATGATGGTGAGCATGTATGTATGATTGGGTATGATTTTGGTCCAGGTTGCAGTGATTTTAAACATTTTATTGCATTCTGAAAAAAAATTTGCCGAGTGCCTCAGAAGTTTGCCGAGCGCCAAAACCTGGCACTCGGCAAACTGACCAGTGTTTGCCGAGTGCCAGGCAGATGGCACTCGGCAAAAAGGAAAAGTTTGCCGAGTGCCAGGGCTTGGCACTCGGCAAACAGTTGATCTTTGCCGAGTGCCACCTGCCTGGCACTCGGCAAACGATCTTGACGGACGTCTCCCGCCGTCACGTTACTTTTTTTTGCCGAGTGCTTTTCTGACACTCGGCAAAACCTTTGCCGAGTGCCCGACAAAAAGCACTCGGCAAACTCGGCTTTGCCGAGAGCTGGTTGCCGAGTGGAGTTTGCCGAGTGTAATACCTTCTTTGCCGAGTGTTTCGGGCACTCGGCAAAGAAGGGGTTTCCTGTAGTGACTGGCAACTGGCATACTTTTTTTTTTCTTTTTTGGAAACGGCAACTGGCATACTTAGTTGGCTGAAAGGTGAATAAACTGGCTCACAGCTCCTCAGCAAAAACCAGAACGCTTGCATACTGAAGTTGGCTATGCAGAAGACGGATGGCAACAAACAATAGCGTGAAAAGGATTATAACACTGGTTTTATTGTTTTACACTGTTGCAAAACGTCTTTACAGTTGTACTTGAAGCAAGCTACAACATTTTTTTTTTTACGACCGCAAGCTACAGCAGTTGACTGGACCATCTACAGTTGTATGTATAAACAATTTTGTAGCCCAAATTACTAATCAAGTTCCTTCTTCCGGATTTTTTTAACCCCCTCTCGCTTGTAAGTTGATTAATGGGTGTCCGTGGAAAGTTTAGCTTAGAGAGTTTTTTTTTTCTTATTACAGCACTCAAGTGCTTCTTACAAACTCCAGATAGTGATCCTAATTACGAAGTATATGATTATAAGAGACAATGAAGTCAGGCGCATATACATATGTGTGTGATCAGGGATTACAAAACCGGTGGAAACCGGACTGGTTTTCGCAAAAACCTGAAAAACCGGTCCAGTCCGGTCGGCTCACTGGTTTCCGAGTTTGCATTTGAAACATAATTTGAATATTCGACCGGTTGGTGAAACTGGTCCGGTCTGGCTTCCGGACCTGCTCCCGGATTTTGGAACCCTGTGTGTGATTACAATCATAGACCTTTTAACCTTTCAAGCCCACTCCAAACACCTGCTGCAAAAAAAAAATCGAAGTTGATAACTGATGAAATCTGCGGCTGATGACCTGTGAGGAAGTATAAATTTTGCAAGAAAAGTTACATAATTTGGCTTGGTTAAAGGGTGTCATTTGTCAGCATTGACCAGTGCTTCTATGGATACAATGTTGCTTAAAAAACTCACATTGTTCCATATACAAAAAAAAATCATAAAAATTCCATGGTCGCCCTTGCTCACTTGCTACTAGAGTAAGTGTGTGCCCCCCACCAATCCCCCCCCCCCCCCCCCCCCCAACCCCCTCCCCCTCCCCAAATAGGTAGGTTTCGCCAGACGATGTGGCTTTTGTGTAAATCTGTACAGCTGTATCTATATGTGGGTTTAGAGTTTAGGGTTTAGGGTTGGATTTGTTGGTTTGTTCAAAGGAAATTTTTACATCGAGAAGATTCATGTACATCGGTCGTACAGTGGTAGGGGGGCTTTGCTGATCGGTGGTGGACGCTGCTCTCCGAAGCGTTAGGTTTGGCATGCATAAGCTAAGCTTATAGGGTGTGCAGTGAACTTTGTAGTGGCCATGTGTTATTTTACCTGGTGGCAATTTTGACTTAACTAGATACTCCTTTCATTCATTTAAAACCCACGCGCCTTATAAAATGCGCGGCCTAAACATTTATAACTTTTTTGTTGATATTCAAGATGAGCTATTCCGATTGCTCATACGGACACATTATGATTGAATTTTTCATGAAAGTATTTTCAAAATATAGTGAAGTTGCCATTTTCTTTGTAACCCTTATTTTCAGATATTCCGAAGACTTATTTTGGGAATTATCGAAGACTTGTATAGCACAGCAAGATCTTAGAGATAGACTTCCATTATGTTATTGAATACGGAAAGATATCTAGAATCAGGCTAGAGCTCTTAGGCGGTAATTTGATCTATAAATATACATGTAAACCCCTGATGAGGAGGAATCGGACCCTATATGCAACCCTAGCATAAACGCTGTCATATTCAACACGATCTACACTGGACGTAGGGTTATTATCCTTCGGGAGGCCCGAACCAGTATAAACCCTCTGCGTGTCCTAGATTGTTCTCTGGTTTTTCCTTGTTCCCTCGATCCAAATATGTGCTGAACACCCCGTTCAATCAGGTGGCGACACTTCCCATTTCTATATAAAACTTGTCAAAATGCTTCATCATTGTACGACCAAAGATCAAGTGGTTTAAAACATGGCCAAGATAGGAATAAGGGCTTCATAATAGTCAAAACCCTTTAATAATATTGTTATTAGTTAGTACAATAAAAAGATGTATTAGAAAGAGAAAAATGTGTATCAGAAAGTTAGAATGCCAAGTATTTTATGAACACTTGATATGGCTAGAATGACGAGTATTTTAGGACAGAGGGAGTACTTTTCCATCCCGGTTCTTCGTGGATTAGGTGCAAAAAATCACACCAACGCATGCACCTATCGGGTACCCGCATAGGTGAAACTGCCATCCCTACTCCGTGCTCTTTCCCGGCTGCTGCCGCCATCGGCGACGGCCACACAATTAGCCTCCCCACGGTCTTGCTATTCATTTTTCCTCTTTTCCCCGTCGTTCCCTCCGTGTTTCTTTGTTCCGTTCGTAATCTGAATCCTCAGTTTGATCGGCTGGAGGCGACGGCCACACAGTTGGCCTCCCCACCCGTATCCAAATCCGGCCCCCATAGCCTGGATTTGGTCCTCTCATCGGTGGATCGAGCGCTCTGTCAGGCGAGGCGACAGTGGCCAACCTGTTGTTGCCACCCTTGGTGGCCGCTCCCTGCTGAGGCCCCTACAGCCTCCCCAGGCATCGACCATGTCGTCTGGGGCAAGGTCAGTTGGGGGAGGTCCACGTGGATGGGCTGTTCCTGTGTAGGGCAAGACATTGTCGCCTAGCTCCACCGCTCGCTAGCACCCCCACGACCAGATTGTCGCCTAGCTTTGGTCTGCATCGACGAGCCAGGCCGCACTGCCACGGCCCACACATGGCCACCGCTTGCTCATGTGCGCCTCCTTCAGCCAATGCTAGCGCCATCTCGTCATCCCAAGCCAATAATTCCCGCCATGGCCGTCTTCGAGCAGTGGTTGGCGCCTTGGCCGCCAGCAGCAGGGGAAGCCCGCGCCGCTGCCTCACGGATGCGCTAGTCAATCTGATGGATGAATTTAGTGGGATTGCATTGGACTGGACGACAGTGCTTCTCAAATTGGATTTGGATTGGATTAGTATCCTTTTTAATTGGACTTGATTTGGTTTTCGCCTTTTGGTTAATCTAGTCCCAGGAAAAGATGGATGTTTTGCCAGGGACTGTGCAATGGAAGTATCATGCCCGGTGTGCGAGTGGTGGTCTGCCACTGCACAATTGGGCAAATGCCCTTGCCTTCATCTTTGACCCGTGCAGCAATAGCTGACCTTTTGCACGGTTAATTTATAACCTTTGTCGGTCTTCTAGGTGCACCTCACTCGCGAGCTCCTTATAAGTATCTATGTTTGTCTGTGGTCATACTCCCTTTGGCCTTCTCTTGGCCTTGATGTTAGCCGTCTCGGTGGGCGTTTCTAATGGCGTATTTGCTTCATCGTTGCTTCATACAGTACTTTCATAGTAGCCGACCCTCCCTCTTCTTTGGGGCTTCCTTTCCCCGAAGGGCGTTGAATGGCGGTAGGTGGAGCCAGATGCGTGGACATGCATGCCTCCATTTCAAGGAAGTTCTCATTTTTAGGGAGCTTCAACTCGCGTATGGACCTTACGCCCTTAGTCCCTATTCCGTTGAGTGGGCCCTCATGCTTGCAAAAAAGACATGTGTTGGAGGGTGGCAACGAAGCGGCGCAGTTACGTGGGGTGGCAAGAGAGTACAATGGCGGTTGCGAACTGACAAGTATGTTGTTCTGTAACGACGACTCGTGAACGATCAATAGTTGTTTTTCATCTAGTGTTTCGCTGTTTTGTCTAGTCCTCCGGTTGTATCTTGTTGCACCTTGCCTGCAAATTTCCGATGTAGTATGTGGCCTACGATATCATATAATGAAGAACCGCGCTAACGCACGGCGGCCGGGCGTTAAGCCTCCGGCACGGCCGCCCGTTTTTGGAAAGTGCCCGCCCGCCCGCACTTTCCTGTCCCGGCACTTTTGTCAGGTAGCGCTCACACGGAGCGCGCCAGGGCTTTGCACTTTCCCACATACTCCGTCCAAACTGATTAAGCGTTTTAATTAAAAAAAGATAAAGCGTTTTATCAGACTGTTTCGCCCGTGTAGATCTTCATTAATTTGCTTTCATCCAAACTGATTAATGACAGTAACAAAAAATTAAACGATCAGGTACATTCGCATGCAGCCGCTGTATGCAGATGGACACTGATTTTGCTTTTGATCTCAATAGCAGATTTGCTTTAGAACCATAAATAGTACCACATAAGTGAACGATATACAAGTAGATAAGCTTGCAATTAACCAAAAATAATGCATTTTGGTTGCAAGTACCCCTAGAATCTGATTTGCATCTAACACATATTTCTACTTGGTTTGCTACACAATAGTTACTTCACAGATTTGCCCCACATGTAGCAACTCTAGTGGAACTTTTTGTACACTAGGAAGCACATTTACAAGCAAAAAGGTACATCGAACTAGGCCTATCAATTTTTTCAGTTTCGAAGCTTCTTTTCAAGCAAGAAACAGGATTGAAGCCTTCATATAAGTGTTCTGAATACAGGTCAGTGTTGGTGCTCTGTCAAACATCTGGAAAAAAAAAACACCAGATGCAGTTAAAGTTAGTACTTTGCATTTTTTTCAGTCATTTTACAGAAAGTGAATTCAGATTGCTTCAGTATTTGGATTAAAGTGCTTTGCGTGCAAATAAATTGCCAGTTACAATGAGTAAAAATGCTTAATATGTATATAATAATGCCTATGAGAAGCATATAAAAGTGCATATATGATGTATATAAAAATGCCTATATGAAGTGTATAAATTACCAATATGAATGAATCAAGCTTCACGATCAAAATATTTCATAAGTTGGTAGTGAGTATTCACATTTTTAAACCAAAAAGATAAATAGCACAATAGAAGTCTTTTCCCACACAGCCAGATGGGGTCACCAATTGAGCTACACAAAGCTTTGGGTTTGAGATGCAGGGCATGCAGAGGTGCATGCTTCAAGCTCAAAGGTGCAATATGCTCAATCATCTCTAACTAAAGTGCTCCAAAGGTCATGTATTTATCATACTAAATGCTATCTACATATTGTATTTGTGCATACATATCAAACTGAGAAATTATAAATTGAAACATGTTTCATTTTCCAAATGACAGAATATACCAAAAGGACAATGCTAGTAGAAGGTATAGGCGCTAAAAAAGCAGCAGAGATAGCGACCCAATAAGATAACACAATTCGTTGTGTGCTTCTAGAAATAAAGAACGGCTATCTAGCACAGGTTCAGAACATCAAACAAAAGTCATTTTAGTTAACAAAGCAAAAAGGGAGGCACCAAAATACTTGCGATGAACACTAAAAGCGCCTATAGTATGTTATAGAATTGCTATTTAATTAGTCCACTAAATTTGGTCTGATACTGTGCCCAACTGTTTGTTCCAAAGCATAACATCACAGAACAATGCACAAAGCATTATTGAAGCCTAATTGTCTCATATTCTACACGTGATTCATGTAAACTAACCGCCTGTTCTCGCATATTATCTAGCAAAGCATTTGTATGTATATTCATAAGCAACAAAGACACTACCATGGAAGCATTTTCTGTCATTTCTTGAACATATATATAGACATAAAGCCAAGCAGCAGTAGTGGCAATACTATGCTCCTTTTTCCACACTGTACCATTCTACAAGGCAAATCATCTCACCTGGACCTGTGCTCAAAACTGATCGACCTGCTGCTAGAGATTGTATGGGAAGCAGTGCCAGTTAGAGACCAAGCATGCATTGCTGCAGCTGGCCTCAACCCCCTCAGGTCCAGTTACTGCTCAGGTCCTCACTATCTCGAGCACCAGCTGCATCACGGCTGTCAGCCTCTACAAGTGCGACCTTTTTTTTCCCGTCCGGCATCTTCGTTGGCCTTCCCGAACGACCAACTCACTAGTGCATCGTACTCCCCTGACATGACCAAAAACTACCGGGGGAGATCAGAATAAGGAACTACAAAAGACAAACACAACATAATAAAGAAAAGAGATGTTGAGGAAGATGAATCTCTCTATATAAAGGAAAATCATACATTGTAAATGAAAAATGGATTTAGAGGAATCCAGCAGATGACCTCTCTTCCTCCTCCTCAAGATGGTTGATTTTCTGTTGCCACAACTAAAATCTGAAAATGAAATTAAAAAATTTGAATCGAGACACCTTGTCGCATGCCATTTTTTGGCTGATATATATAACATGCAAGTAACATATAGGAACAAAAAAAAAACTAAAAACAGAAGCCAAAAGAATTAATATGACATGACATAGAGCAAGTTTATACACGAAACAAACCAAAATTGTAAATCATGTGAACCGTAAATGCTAGGTAAAGTGTACTAAACTTGATCTATGATCAATAAATATACTTGGCTAAATGTTTCACTGCTTTGCTATGGATAATAAATTTGCTATTGGTAATGAATTAAAGTGCTGACAGAAGTTCATGTAAAATGCTTTCAGTATCAGATAAAATGGTTTGCTGTAAGGATATCAGTATGAATCAAAGTGCTCAAGTCCCTGTAAAATGCTTTAAATATCAGATAGAAGTGTTTTCTACTGCAGAATATATTTGCTACTAATAATGGATTGAAGTGCTTTACACATGTCCAATTTTTCAGCAGCAAAAATCATCACACGACAATATGGTGTCATTAAACAGCACAAAACAAATGTACCTTTTAGTAGATTCCTTCAAAAAGCAAATCATCAGAAGGTTCAGTTAAAGCCATGTCTGCTGCACATGCACACTGAAAAAATATTCATTCAGCAGCTTCCTTCAACAAGTTGTAACTTGATATGTAATACACACATACAGATCAACATTACAATGAACTGATCCAACAAATATATGAGTCTCAGTGAAGTAAATAGGTACATTCATAGCAAAAAATAGGCATGGTTTCCTGAGAAACCAATCAGCAAAAAGCTATAATGGTTTTTCAAAGCATTTTTAGAAGCTATGGGTATTTGTCCATGAGTAACTAAGGGTGTTTGGTAAAACAGTGAGTCTGTATACTAACAGCAAAGTAAACTATGTACATATAGAGAATTAAAGTGCTTCACAGGCCCCAATAAAATTCTTTAAATATCAAACAAAATGCTTTGGTATGCAGGATATATTTGCTACTGGTGATAAGTCTTTAAAACAAGCCCACTTAAAATGCTTTGAATGCAAGGTAAAATGCTTTCTAATGCAAATATATTTTGCTATTACAAATGAATTGAAGTGCACACAGGTCCTTTTCACCAAAAGAAGTCATTAATTTCCAAAGTAAGTAAAATATGACTAGAACTAGTATTCTATCCTTGTAGGATACCAACACAGAATCAGAATAGGTAATGTAATGACAGATCAATGAAACCACAGGAAAAAGAATGACCCTACCATGGTGCTTAAACCATGCACGATAATGCCTGAAAAGAAATGCTCATATATGAAATAAAAAAAAACTTTTGAAGAGAAAAGGAGTGCTTTTGCCGAGAAAAGAAATGCTATGCTGGAGCAGACACTTCTCTATTGCTAATAACGTTACAAATCAACCGAGTCAACACCCTGCAAGCACATTTTGTTTGGAAAAAAAAAGATCAACCATTAAAAGCATGGAAACGAATATAGCCCCTGTTCATGGTGCTTACATCATGCAAAGTGGTTCCCAGCATTAATTCTCATACGGGGCTTGAAAAATCAAACAATCTGGACCAACACATTTTCTAACAAAAATGTCATCTACACAGCTGTGTATATAAAATGCTTTGATACATGACTAATACTCCCTCCTTCCTTGAATTGATGACGTTCAGACAGGAACTTTTGACTTGCAGCTAGTGCAAATTGGTTGTCTGAAACGTCAAGAAAAAAGAATGGAGGGAGTAGTACTATACGACATATAAAAAAGTGCCACATGAATTGGTCAAAAATGACAGTAAAATAGTAGTAAAAAATATAACTAAAGCATGTGAACTAATGGATGTGTGTAATTTGCAACTGGTGAAACCTTCTAGACTTCAAGTTAGATATGAGTAAGCAGAAAGTGTGCACAATGTATAAAATAGTCTAACAATGGGATTTTGACACAAAAAGCATCAGAGAATAAACACATATCAAATAGACACATATCAAAAATAAGCAATCTATAAAAGCATCAGAGATCCACATCCAGATCACCAAAAAGACACATATCAAAGCCATACCTTTGGTATGATCTCCTGAAATCGAAAGATCCCTCGTCAAATCTACTAGACACCAGAACAACTGCATATACAAGGATCGGAACAATGTCAACAACAGCCTGAAGGATTAGAAAGAGACTGAAAAGGGGTCAGCAATTTTGTTTATGTATGACATAACCTGACACCACACAACTAGAACTAAACAAATTGGGACCAGCAGCACAATTTTGATGAATGGTAAAAATGCCAGTAATATTTATCGACAACATTATAAATTACACAACAAAGGGCTATGAAAACCAGCATATGCAGCACAAAAACATATGAAAAAACTACCAATGCAGAGTAGTGAGCCATAGAAAAATAACATTGTATTACATTTTCAAGTAATTAGATAATGCAGTAGGAAAAACACTCGATGATTAACTACCAATATAGACACACCTTTTTAAGCCTAACTTACACAGAGCACAAAACAGCACCCACAATTCATTGTCAAATAATAGACAATGTAGTACGAAACCCACCAGTAATTAACTACGAATCTAAATATGTGTAAGCAAAAACAACAAAAACTCTAGTTGTCCAGTTATACCTTCAGAGCCGACTACCAATGCAGTATGGAACAAACCCGGCCCCAATCCAGTTATAATCTTAAGAACAGACTACATATACAATAAGGGAGAAAAACAACAGGCCCTAATATAACCCTCACAAAAAGGACAAAATCCCACCAAAAAACACCACACAAAATGCCTAAAAACTACTCCCAAGCATAAGGAAGTTCAATTAACAGGGGTCAAAACCCAGAAAACCTTAGGCACACAAATTTCAACTACAAAAATGCCACCAAAATAGGGGGCAGAACTAATGAATCCAGCCTGCAAATACTACCACTAGCAACTCCAATACGGCTCAACTACACAAATTAACCACGGGGGAATGCCTCAGCTACAGAGAACCAAACCCCAGATTGAATTCCTCACAAATCCACTGAAACCCTAGGTCAATTAGCAGGTAAACACAGCAGAGCGAACGAGAGAATATATGGGAGAATAAGATAGAGATAGAGACCTGCAATTTTACGGGAGATCCCTTGATCCGTTCGCTACAGAATAGCCGAATCACCCAATCACCATTCGCATGCAACCCAAATCCGCTTCGCTGGCACGAAATCGATTGCTTCTATCTGAATAGAAGCACAAAACTGAGCAAAAACGTAACCCTAACTACGTTTTAGCTACAGGAAAATGAGGGGAACGAGCTGAAATTGGAGGACAGAGCTTGCCTGGACGCTGGAGACCGAGTGCGCCCCCTCTCACCGGCGATTCGTCGGCGAATCGCCGGTGGATTTGGTGGCGATTGCATCGGCGACGAGAGGGGTAAGACAGAGAAAGCAGAAGCTAGAGAGAGAGAGAGGAGGGGACGAAATGAACTGGAAACGCCCGGCGCGACTCCCCAAATTCAAATAACCCCTTGCCTCTCGTTTGCCTCACTGAACGGTGGACCCCGCAGGGTGGGTCGAGACAAAATGTTGGCGGAAGCATGGGTCCCACCCATACCGAAACTGAAAAGCCGAGCGGAAAAGTCTCCTCGCGCTGCAGCGTCCGATCCCGATCGCGTGTCTCACGCGCGCGCCGTGCCGGAGCGTTAACGCGCGCCCGTCGGAAGATAGAGTTTACCTATAATGAAATGTTTAAGTCGGCTCTCGGACTACCGTAGAGTTCCTTTTAAAACAGGGCTGAATTTTTTTTTTTTTGCGAGACAAAAACAGGGCTGAAATTGATTGGTACAAACATAAGACAAGCAGTGGTCGAGAAAACGGTTCAGCTTTCTAAGTAGTAACTTCTCTATTATAAAGTAATAATCTATTTCGGCACAAGTCAAATAGTATTTTTCCTTGTCTACCAGTTCCAATAATCAAGCAATCCATTCTCATCTAATGTTAAACCAAGGTCTAGGAACCCAATTATTTACATCCAACGTAATGAAAACCTGATGGTACACATTTAGAGTTTTAGACCACTTAGCCGTAACTTATCGAAGTTGCTTCCTGCTACCATGGCAACATGCATTTGGTTTCTTTCCTTTTTTTTTTTTTTTTTTTTTTTTGCGAAGTGCATTTGGTTTCTACTCCATATGATTCTTCAGAAACCATCGTAGAAGCCACCAAATGATATGTTTGCCCTTGTTGAAGCGCCTCCTCCCATCATAGACGACATGGCCTGGTTCAGCCTTGAGGTCCGCTGCACAACCTGTTGAATCCTCTGCAGATCAAGACAGAAAGCATCTTCTTCAACTGAAATTCTCATATAGATAAGACAAACCATCAACTTTGTCTATTGATTGGAGAACACAGCGCTAAGCTCGTTCAAGATGCCGAAATGGCCAGCAAATACAATTAAAAAAAAACGATATTTCCTTTTTTTTTCTCTACAATAGGAAAACCAAAGGTTTTCTAGAATCAGGTTTTCTAGAATCAACCTAAGAACACAAAAACAAAAGCAAGCCAGCCACTCAGTTATTGCATATTTTTCGGAAAGGCCAAATATATGACTTATGATGAATTTGTTAAAGCTCTGCTTCTAGAAGGGAATTTTAGACCTCTAAAATCAAATAGAATCTTGTCATTTAAGAGTATTAAATAAAATTTAATGACAAAACCTTTTTGACAGATGAATGCTTATTTCAAGACGAATCTAATAAGCCTAATTAATCTATGTTTGCTACAGTGATGCTACAGTAACCATCATCTAATCACGGCTTAATTACCCTTATTAGATTCGTCTTGCGAATTAGACCAGGGGTTCTGCAGTTAGTTTTGTACTTAAACTTTATTTAATACTTCTAAATAACAAGATTCTCTTTGATGTGACCCCTCTAAAATTTAGACCCCTGAAAACGAACACGCTCAGTCAGAAAGACAACACTAAATGAATCACCGAACCTTATCATCACCATAGAACTGTAGCTGGATCTTCTGCTGCTGCTGTCGGTGGTGGTGCTGCTGCAGCTTGCCACCGATCAGGAAGATGCAGACGGTTGCAGCTGTGACGCCGAACGAGCACAGTGCCCCAATCCCGTTCACCTTCAGCTTCCCCACGCTGAACACGATGCACTCCCGTCGTGGCCCACCGTCATCCTTCTTGTTGGCTTCTTCTTCTTCTTCTTCTTCTTCTTCTTCTTCAAACTTATCAGGGCTCTGGAACGTCTCCTCTTCCTCCTCTCCATCAGAAGACGATGGATCGGTCACCTCAGGCATTGATTCCTCTTTGCTTGGTTTGGTCTCATCCAACACGACGCCGATGTCCTTGCACTCGTCCACAGGCTCGTCGTGCACACCAGCATCACCTGATGGGGGCATAATGATAGGTTTCTTGGCTTCATGATCATCTGGCATGCAGTTAACAAGAAAGGGGGGATGAAAAGGCGAGGCGACGGTTTATGCCGATTATAATCAAAATTATGTATATCACGAACAGATGATTCTTACCATTACCGGCGAGGTTGGTGCTGTCATGGCACATAGAGGAGCTCATGTGGTCAGGCAGGACCTCCCAGTCCCACGCATCCTGATCTGCATCCATGGAAACACCTCCTCTGTCCATGGCCAAGCTGATGCAATACCAAAATCAGCAGGATCTTGGAGCTGTACGATACAGGCAAAAAGAGAGTACAAGTATCAAAGGCCCGTATATACAATGGCTGCTTTCCAAGCACAAACTCGATCCCTGTTTCCTTCCTATTCGTTCACTGCAGGGGAACAAGGTGCTGCTACTTATCGAAAGCTATACATGGCCATATGGGTGAACACACCGCCTTGCAGCAAGGGAGACGGCAGAGGGAGGACCTTGTGTGTGGGCTTGGCCTTCCTGCTAAGCGACAAAGGTGGAAAATAATCTTTGGGGCCTACCACTGAGGACTCCTTCTTTGTTCGGCATGCTGTTTTGCAGCCGACTGCAGAAGTCGTTACAGTGTTTGTAATTATTTCTTCAACATCCGCTATATTGTTCCTTTCTATTTTTATCAGCAGCAGTTACAATAAACATTATTTCTTCAACATCCGCTATATTGTTCCTTTCTATTTTTATCAGCAGCAGTTACAGTAAACAGCCGCAGCGCAGCCTGCCAAACACCTCTCTAGCAACGCTGTAATGCAGCATTATCCAGAGCAATTCATAACAGGAAAGGTAAATCTAGCCAGGTGTGAAAACAATGGGCGAATATCTAAAGCTAGCTGGTCACTCGAGCTGGTAAATCAGCTCGAAAAAAGAGCTGCCAGCAAGTTGTATCTGTGATAACAACTGATTCATAAAAAATATAAACTTAATCAGTATCAAGTTTATTTGTGCGTAGGTTAACAAACTTGTACGTTAATCGGAAAAAAAAAACTTGTATGTAGTGGGAGCGTGAACAACTTTTTTTGACGCGAATAGTAGGGGAGTCCCCACTGGTTTTTTCTATCAACTAAGTATGGCTACAAGCGCATTTGCGTGGTTAGATTTCATATACTATTTAAAATATTTTAATATTATTATAAAAGTTTAACATAGTTTATTGTTATTACTATTTTATACTCTATATTTATAAAATAGTAGAAACTAGATTGGAAAATTTCTCACCGCCCCTCAATTTGAGTGTGGGACGGATGAGTCATCATTTATCTTGGATTGTGTCTTATCTAACTATGTACTTGATTTTATTTTAGAAATGAGGTCGGTTCAAACGTCGCATGCTAAATAACTAACTTATGTCATGGTAGGAAAAATAATGTGACGTGCTACAAATAAGTCTTTTAAAGAAAACGTATCAGCGAATACAAAGTAATGTACTTATTGTGAATATAACAACAACTATGCTTAAGACGGGGGTAAGGTACATGGTAGATGTTTTTAGTATTTTGGCACTCATCAAGTAAAGCCTAAGATAAATAAAGTGATAGAGAAGTAGATTGAACTGGGAGAACAATGAGATAGAGATAAGATTCCTAAGTGTTTATCTTGTATTACAATTCTAAATAATCATCTAATATAGATAAGATCATGCACATACAAGTTTATTGCACATACAAGGCATGAACCTAAGCCTGAAAACGGATCGAATACAGGGGGATATCACTGATCCCGTGTCATGTCCTATATTCTATTCTCGGAATCGGAGTCACGTACGGATAGTGTCGGTTTCAAATACAGGTGCGGATAGTTTCGGTCTCGAATATGTGACGAGCCATTTTCGGGCAATGTCGGACCCGAATATTTTTTCGGATGTTGAGTAAAAGCAATAAGCATACATACTCCCACCTTTCAATTCTAACATAGCTTTAGTTCATGACATTCTAGCATTTGATAGATATATAACTTAAGTTCACGACAGTAGCTTAAGAACATCTATTGCATTTTGCCCAAATTTGTTTCTGTCACCCCATTCTAGCATTTTGCCCAAACGAGAGGTAGACTTTTTCTGTTTCTTTGCAGCAGGTTCCACTTCTCCATTGCAGGCCCCGTCATCTTCAGTTCCGATTAACAATATTAACAGTTTCTCTACCGTCACTGACTGTGATTATCTCATTCACCACCAAACCTGCACCTTGTCCTGGTGGCTTTAGGGCTGCCGATTCTCCTATGCCAACGGCCGTAGTAGTAGCAGCAGCAGGTCTTGTACATATGCTCGCACTTGCACTTGTATCTGCCATCCTACATCCAAAAAAAATAATCAAGAATAAAACAATATGTGAAAGTCTGAAAGATCACATCGCAATGCACAAGATCTGGTACTTGCCTGCTTGGCCAGAGCGGCGTCCAGCGAATCGAGGCTTCAGTGCTTGATGAATTCTTCCTTGGTTGAACAGCTATCTCCCAAAAAGGACTCGAGGAAGCCAATGGCCCGTGGCAGCGGCGGCGAAGGGATCGAGGGAGGGAGACGATGAAACGGGAAAATCTGGATCGGGGAAGATCAATAGCCATATATGGGTACCGCCGTATACCGGAATATTTACAGCCATACGGGGAAATATATATCGGGGCGGGCTGGACTTGATTTGTCTGAATGGAAGCCGGATAGTCTTTTTCTTTTCTGAAGCGATCGGAAGTCGGATAGTCCATCAAGTAACTATCGGATATATCCGATAAATTTGTCGGATATCCGGTATCCGACGGATGCTGCCCTCCCTACATTTGGCTCCGATACCCGATATCCGACAAAACTATCGGGTATCTGACTTTTGCCATCCGATTGAGATCCGAACTACTTCGGGCAGTTGGGCGGGCGGATAGTATCCAACCCGTTTTCAGGCCTACATGAACCAATGAATCTAGTTCACTGCCTTGCCGAATGTGGTGGATTACAGAGGCCGGTGCACCGTCACATGCATTCGCGGCTGCCACATCATTCCGTGGGGTTAAGAGTCAAACGTCTCAAGCCAAGCTTTAAGCGTCACGCTTACAACTAGCCCAAAGAAACTACCCTTGATCAACAGCTCTATCTAAGAGTAGAGAACAAATTTGCCCCAAGCGTTGATGCCATCTCAGACGGAGGTGTGCCGCCCTTATTATACTCTAAACATAATCACAAATCTTGAACTCATCTAAACACTAACTTAATTAAATAAATAAATTAAAAATAATTATATGCTAAAAGAAATAAATAAAGAATAAACTAAATATATTAAATAAATAAATAATTTTACAAAAGTAAAGAACAAAAAGAACTACTATACCCGAACTCCGAGAAGACTTTTGAAACCTCGAGAGAGCTCTCGCTCTACTCTACTCTATACTACTTTTACTCTACAACTAAAAACGAGTAATGTAAAGGTTTCTTGAATGAGGTGCAAGTTGTTCTACTGCCGAGAAGGGGTATTTATAGTCGCCTTTAAACAGGGGGGGGGGGGGGTCTTTATGGAGGAGCTAGGAAGGCGGTGGAGTGGAGTGCGCGCCATTCTAGGTCTGGCGGCCTAGGGGGGAGGCTAGCTGACCGTCCATCCTGGCGGTTGGACGCCGCCTTCCTCCTAGACGCTCCACATGATGTCCTGATGACGGTTGTGTGGTCGATTTGATCCTGGAGGCAGCAAAACTGAAGTAAGGGCCAAGGTAAGGCTTATTTAGCCCACCTTCTAGAACGTCGATGGAAAACTCCAACTTGGGTTTTGGTTTCTGTGTGTTTGGCATGTTTATAGCCTATTAGAGGAAAGAAGAGGCCTTTGGAGTCCAAGGAGGGCCGACCGGTCTTGGGGGGTGGCCGGTCGGCCTGTGTTTTGTCGGTCCAAATCCACCATAATTTACTCTTACATCCAAAAATCCACCAAAATTCGTAGAGCCTTATTAAAATAGAGACTTTAGTTTCTTACTCTAACTTTAGTAGTAGCCTTTAAATCTCAGGAATTTGGTGTTTTTACCCCTGGTTTCGAAGTCAATTGTGATTTTACCCCTCGTTTTTCAACTTCGCGATTTTACCCTTAGTTTTTCAAACTAAAGCAAAAACTTACCCTTATTTACTCCTGCTTTGCTTCAAAATCAGGGGTAAAATCGCAACCATAGGGGTAAGTTTTTGCTTCAGTTTGAAAAACCAGGGGTAAAATCACAAAGTTAAAAAACGAGGAGTAAAATCGCAATTGAGATGCAAACCAGTAGAAACGCAAATGCCCCTTAAATCTCAGCCCCTATTTCAACTTGACATGTGGGACTCTTTTGTCATTAGCTCACCCAATCAACCTTATCCTCTCGCTCTCTCTCCTTCCTTTGTGCACATCGCTATCCTCTCGCTCTCTCCTTCCTTTGCATCTTGTCGCGCAGGGGAGGGGCAGGCGTGAGCAGGCGACGCGGCCATGCACGCCTCAACATGGTGATCCTCCACGGCTTAACAACCTCGAAGATGCTCGAGGATTAGCTTCTTCATCCATGATTTTCTAGGAGGGAGCAACAGATTGGAGTGCATAGAAGTCAAACATGCATCTTGTTCTGCATCTTCCAAGGCCTCTATGTGACCAAACGATGCGATGGGGACGTTGCTTGATGCAAATACGGCTTCGGGAGCACAAAAAACACGACCAAAATAGGGATTAGCCTTCTCATACGCTGTCTGGTGACTAGCTCTTTGTCCTGCATGATGAGTACTTAACATCTAGTTTCACATCAAAATAATTAAATAAAGGTGTTGTTTGTATAGGGCTTGGGTTTGTGAAAGAGAAATGTAATGGGAAATGTGGAGGTGGGTTGGGTTAAGGATGTGATTTCTGAACTTTTTCCCACATTTGGCTGTCATCGGTTTTGGAAAAGGGTTACAATTTGTTATTGGACTAAAATGCCCCTGGATGAAAGTAAAGGATGTCACTATCTCTGGATGCTTTGTTGGAAACAAAGTGTGACCAGATAATTTGTTGTTTCATTTCATAATGGCACGACATTGTTATTGCATTTTCTCGAGGCAAAATAATAATTCGCTTGACCATCCCCTTCCAACCCGCTGCAGATTGATCAGGGCCTTTTGAGGAAACAAGGAGGCAGAAGGAGAGAGCAATCGCTGATCGTTTTGTGGCGAACTGGAGGATCAAGAAGTAGGAACGCTACGGTTGGATTAGCATTGTTTATCCTTTTCAATTCACTGGAGTTCCTCCAGCGCATTATGAGACAAATTCCTTACATCAGTAGAATTTAGTAGGAAGGTACTCCAGGTTCCAAGAGTTGTACCTTGGGAGTTTGTCAATGCTAAATTTAAATATCTGAAAGTCCATCACAAAGTTCGCATTATTGTTGTACATAGGGGTGATGATAAAACTCTATACTGGCTCCGTGTTGACAGGAGGTAGCTTTAAAGGAGCTAAAACATGTTACCTGACAAAACACAACAAAAACAAGAAAAATGGAGCAATGCAGTTTAAATGTCACTCATCTAGCCGAAAGATACATCTGTCACATTACTCTGCTTGCAGGCCATCATTCTCATACACTCTTCTGTATGGAATTGGCTCCTAAGAGCAGAAAATGGAGCCAAAGAGAGTAGGAGCACTGCAAAAATCCTTTTATCTAATCTAATACATCAGGGACCTGCACGACAGGGGGCAAATTGGTGGAAGGTCCCACAAGGAGTCAGATGGATCACTTCCAGTGTCATAGAATGCCTGGTCCATGGCATGGGGTGACGCAGGGCTTTCCTTCTCCGGCTTGATCTTGTCTAGCTGATCTGTCATCGGCGGTAGGCTGGCGTTGAGTGCCCATGGTTGCGAGGCTACCAGCTGGAAGTCTTCACTTGCACCGATCAAGTATGCTTCCTCAGTTACGTTGTGAGGAGCTGGGAGGATGGGCGTGCGGACGCCGCCGCTGCTCATGGCGAAGTTGATCGTCGTTGTTGAGGAGGAAGCACTGCTGCTAGGACTCACAGTACTGCTGGTGGTGATGGTGCTGGCACTTGTACAGCTGGTTGCGGTAGTGACGGTGCCACCATGATGGGACACGTTCTTCTTGAGCTTCTTATGGTTGAGGAGAGCGCGGATCCTCGACGCGAGCGGTGAGTCCGGCGGCGAGGAGCCGGCGAAGTTGGTGCGCGTGTTGGCCCCCCTGAGGAGACAGGCGGCCTCGTCGTAGGCCCGCGCTGCCTCCTCGGCGGTCTCGAACGTGCCGAGCCACATCCGTATCTTCTGAGTGGTGTCCTTGATCTCTGCCACCCACCGCCCGGAGGGCCTCTGCCGGACGCCCACAAACTTGCTTCTCACCTTGTTGGTGCCTGCCACTTGGTAACGGCATTGTTGCTGCTGGCCATGGCTCTGCTGTGGTTTCTGGAACTGGAGCTCCATCGCTTTGATCTGAACTTTGGGGGAGGATATGGTGTCTGAATTTAAGCTGTTTGGGGAGGAGTGGGCGCCTTGTCATGGTGTGCATGTCGTTAACGTGCAAATCTTCCTAGTGCGTTAGAGGGTGGCTGAGTTTTCTAAGAAGCGTTGGGGCATAATGCTATATTCTGTAGCCTATTTCAATGTTTGATGTGGTCTTAGTGGCTGTCATGTTTGTTCTTTACCCTGGCTCACAAAATCCCCCTTTGTTTCAGGCTGCTGTGAAACTAGGGTGACATGTTTGATGCTTCCTTGGTAGAGTATGGGCTTTTAAAATTAACCAACGCCGTGGTAATCCCAATGAGTTACTGAGAACTGTTGGCTTGAACTCTGTCAAGTGGAGTGGTTAACTATATATGTATTCCATTTTATGATAATGCTCCGGAGTACTTATCTAGCTTCTGCACTAGTTTTCCCAGATACAGATTACAAAAATTATTCCATCTCAGCCGGCGGTGCACTAGTTTAACTGGAGTTATGTACCTGTACAGATGCTAATTCATAGCTTGTCCGTTGCTTTGTCCCTAACAACCTGCTGCTTCCAGATATTTTACAGGCAACACCATCTTCCCGAAGGGAAGACGAGACACAGGTCATGGCGGCACGATCGTTCGCCACTTGGCGGCGCCAGCAGAGACTTCCTGTTGCTTCATGATCATCGACATGGGTGCCTCTAAGAGATTAAACATAAAGAAATCATCCCTAGATAATGATTTAAAGAATGGGCAGTGTAGTTAGCCATGATGCGCCACCTGCAACGGCCGAGGCAGCATGGCGTTTTGTTTACCTGTCATCAGGTGCACCAAGGAGAAACTAGAGACGTGGCTGCCATTTCTGAATAAACATTACCCGTGCTTTGCTACGGAAAAATTACACCATCGACATTAACAACTTTTACTCAACACTAAGGTTTTATAAAACCTTTACTCTCCACTACAAAAGCTTATGTGTTACAAGAAACTTCAAATAAAAAGAGCATAGTATGAGCCATGTTACGGTACCTAATTCACCTCCCAAGAGGCTCCTGCCCCCGTGAGTTCTCGTCGAAAGAAGAAGTGTAGAAGCACTTCGATCCGTCCTCCTCTCCGCGGAATCACGGCTGTAGTACTTCCGACGCTGCCTGGTTCATCTGATCTGATATCCGATCGAGACGTCCCTGGATTTTTTACCACCATGGATTTGTTTCACTTGAACTCTTGAAGCTTTTCTGTTTTTCCCTTGCGTAAAAAAGGTAGAAAAAATGCACGGCACATCTCTGGAAGTTCTCTACCAAAATACATGGATTTGTTTCCTACCAACGTCAAATGGAGATCATGTTGGTATTTCTGATACGTCAAAAGGAAAGGGAAAAAAAACCCGACACGTGTCTGGAACATAGAAAAATTTAGTGATGGAGATTCCACGTTACTTGTTTGTTAAAATGAAAAAAAAAACAATTTCCACCAACTGGATCCGTCACAACATGTCTTCCTATAATTGTGGGGATCTTTTACCTCTTTGAAGGTAAAAGGTCACCAATCTAATTAAAATGGACGGTCCACGTTCATTCCGAGGTACGATAAAACTGGCCGCATAGTATTCATCGGAAAACAAATTATTCTTAACATATGTTTAACAATATTCTATCCTGTTCAGACTCTTCAGAGTACAACTCATTCTCTCACCCAACATGTGCTGCATCAGATGTGAAAAATGGAACTGAAATTTATAGGAAAGAAGTTGGAATGCATAAACTCTTAAACATAGACACGCATAAATTATAAAATTCTTAAAAATTCAAAAAAGCAATTGACCGATAGGCCTAATAATTGGAGCTCCACACACGCAGAATATATGTTCTAACTTCTAATCGTTCTCTCTCCCCTGCTCTAACTCACTCATTACTGCTCTCCGTTTCTCTGGTTCCTTCCATGCCCGTTCGAGCAACTCAGCAAAGATTCGTTGGAGATGGCTGGATCAGGACTTGATGCCATAATGCGTTGCCACAGTTGAAATCCAAGCAGAGATTCGCCGATTGCACACCGCTGTAAGTGGATTCGTGTTTATGAAGCTTCCATCCGCGGATCCGCCTTCTCTTCCACCTGGGCTTCCCACCAATTCATCACGCTGATGAGCTGCGGGTGCCTGTCATGGCTAGGGAGTTTGGATTTGCGGACTTGAGTGGCACCACTGGTTCGATCCGTGTAGCGATGGCGGCGATGAGTTGGTGACTGCTACTCAAACCACATCCGGTGAGTGGCGGCGATTCAATCGATGGGCTACAAAGTTCCGCGACTTGATTCAACGACTGCGACGGGTCGATCCATCGTGATGGCGGCCGGGGGAGGGGGGGGGGGCATCGATCTCGAGTAGGGGCCTCGTGGGACTCCAGGAGGAACAGGTCTGGGCTCTGGTTGCGGGAGCGGGGGGAAAGGGATGGGTGCCTGCGGATCCCACCTGTCGGCGCGCTGGAGCGGCACGCCCACGACGACGACCGCATCACCAACTCGTGTTTTGAAGAGAAGTAAAGATTTCTGGTGCTTCCCAGCGTACTTTTTTTGTTGCCAACGCTTCCTCACGTACCTGAAGTGTTTCTCGGAATGTTTGGCTTAGGTTATCATCCTGATGTTGTTGTGGACTCGTTGTTTCTTTTGAAGGGGCTGAGAAAATCCTTTGACTGGGTGGGTATATTTACGTGAGAAGGGGTCGTGAAATTTCAAGTAATGAGTGGGTGGCCCATTATATTGGTGCCTTATTAGATTAATGCTACCTTATCTATATACTCCTTTCGTTTTAAATATATGACACCGTTGACTTTTATCATTACTTTGACCATTCGTCTTATTCATAAATATTTGTGCAAATAGTTAAATGTATAAGTTAGTCTTAAAATGTTTTTAATGATAGACCTAAAAATATACATTTCAAGTTAGGCAACTATGGATAGTCACGGTAGAAGGGTTAGGTGGTATTTGGATTCTCACCAGCTTCTAAGAATCTGGATTATAGGTGTAGTTTCTATAATCTGGCTTTTAAAAAAATCTGGGTAGATGCGTTTGGATCCTGGATTCTAAAAATTTAGAAACTAATTTCTGAGGTAGTTAATGGCCAGTTTGTCATTTCTATATTTTTTTGTGAGTTGTGGCACAAGCTGTAATTATCCAAAAGTATTCAAGGGCAGTGGGTATTTTGACAAATAAAATCACTTAAAAGTTGGGTTAGGTCAGATTATGGGATTCTTAAAATCTCATAATCTGGATTCTAGAATCTGGTATATAATCTGCCCTGTTTATATCCCTTCTAGCTTTTAAAATATGGATTCTTAAAATCTGGGCAGATCCAAACAGACCTTTAGTTTAATAGACTTTTAGGGCAATTGTGTTATTACCTTCGCTTTGAACTCTAATTGTGGTTACTTTTAATTTTTTAACTTTGTGATTTTACCTCTAATTTTTCAACCTAAAGCCAAAGTTTACTTCAATGGGGATAAAATGAGAAACCAAGGGTAAAATCACAAAGTAAAAAAATGAGGATAAATCACAATTAGAGTTTAGAGTGAGGGTAAAAACATAATTGATAAGACAGTGCGACAGCGTCCGTAAATTTGTCTCGATCTTTCACGGTATTGTAGTCAAAATAATCTTCCTCTGAATAGACTAACCAAGTAAACAGCTGGAAGATGATATTTATCTGCAGCCAACTATTAAAGTAGTAGAGATAGCAGTAATGAACTGATAAATTGTCACACCCGATTTTTATATAGCATAAATCAGATGCATTCTACATGTATGCCAAGATCTGTTTTATCATACATGCAGTGACAATATCAGTGATATACAGTTCTATACGAATAAAATAACATAAATAAAACAAATCAGAGTTCTAAGCACAACAGCGGAAGAAAGCTCCAGGGCACTCCACAGGCAATCGACTGGCGGCAACGCGACCTTCTATGCACCATCTTCAATATAGTCTTTGGCTTCCTCACTGAGCAACAATAATATATGGAAAAGCAAGCGCATGAGTACATATCGTACTCAGCAAGTGGGGGAAAGTATGACATGCAAGGCTAAATCAAGAAAGGCTTAACTCAATGGTTGCATCTATGCAATCCTAAATATAAACTCCTATATCAAAGCATCCTAATTACTAAGTGTGATGATCACCCCCAAAACCAACATACAACCGCTCACCAGGTTCCCACCACCTGGCTACCAACTAATCGGGTTCCCACCACCCGACTAGCAACCAACCAAACCATCCAACTAATCATGAATAAGTCCAGGCTTGCTCGTGACCGTGAGCACGGCTGTCAAGACAGTTTTACACTCTGCAGAGGTTGCACCACTTTACCCACAAGTCGTGATTTCATCACCCGTCGGTGACTAAAACCTCCATTATACCACTGCACACTTCCTATGGTGTGCGGCCAGGAGATCACTACGAGGCATTTACAAAGCATCTCCAAACCTGTATGCACCCGCTAAGGTTCCACCGCTAACAGCATATTGGAGTCCATTTTACCTCCGCTGCAGAAGCCCCCTCTTGCGCCACAAAACATCCGAATGGTGCACACAAGGTAAGGAGACATCTAATTAATTGGCCAAGCTGCTCCCATCGCAGTCTTGTGATGGCGCGGATATGCCGGGTTACATGCTCCATGAACCGGTACTTAGAATCTAAAGCAGGTACAAGCACCAACCAAAGTCTCGTGCACGACGGCATCATACCAAACAAACCATCCTGCTCAGATTCCTAATCACCATGTTTCTAACCATTACCATCCCACTTTAGTTGCATAGATCATTAGTCAAAATTAAGGACACTTCCCACCCAAACATACAGCATGGCTAAGCATGAAAACTACCCATAACCAAGAAACCCCCCAACAGGCGACAAGGAATAATGTGGAATATCTAGTAAACCATAGCATAGGATTCATATTTAGACAAGCATGCATCCAAGGAATGTACTACCAACTACACTAATAGGAGCAAGATGTTCAAGGACACTTGCCTGTTCATATAATGTTGCTCAGTGCTCTTGTCTTGCTCTTCATATTCTCATACCGCTTCTCGACGTCATCATCCATTCGAACTAACTATCGATAAAAGAAAAGGCACAAACAAATAAATACAGTACACCAAACAGAACAAACATATCATAAAAACACTATCGTTGGATAGTTTACAATGAGACGAAGATTTAGGCGCAAGAATCACCTAAATCGGAGTTACAAACAAAAAGATATGATCAATTCAATTGACAAGGTTTTTTCTGAAAACTGTACAAAAAGGCTGTGTACAGACAATGAAAGAATTGCGCGTTCCCGTCAATTGGCTACACTTTTCGGGACAAGAATTTCACAGTAATGTGTCTAAGGGTGTGGAACACGACAGAGACATGATGATTTGTCCATGGGCTCACCTGAAAAGGAGATCGATTGGTCGGATCGTGATGAGGTCGTTCTGTAACAGCTGAGAGTCGCATGGCGTTCCTGGACGTTTCACGCAAGATCTAGGGGAATCCTTTGGGGAACTAGTAGTATACTTGCTGGAACACAATTAGGTATCAATTAGATATCAAAAAGGCCAGGGGATTGGATGAATCACGGATTGAATTACCATCAGGCGCGCAGGATAGATCCAGAACAGCGAGCAGTCGACATTGCGAATTAGATCCCCGTCGACCTGTATCAGATCTTGACGCGATCTTTGGATATGTTGTAGAGGACTTCATGGCGCACATGCTGGTGAAATTTGGCGGCGTTTGGATGGCTGGATCGCCGGGAACGTCGATGTCAATTGGTGGCTGTGTTGCTGGACGCGAGGGCAGGCAGTAGCGGCGGCAGCCTGGCGGCATGGGGAGGGTTTGTGGGTGTGGGGAGGACGTGGGGAGGTGCTGGTACTTGTAGGGAGACATGGGGTTGGTGGGAGAAAGGAAGGAAAGAGAGGGAAATAAAGGAAATGCATTAATTCGACGTTTAATGCTCAATTTCTTTCCTTTTGACTGCACGTGGTAGATACAATGAATGTAGACGGTTTCTTGATCTGGAGGATGACAAGGAGATGAAATAGAGCGATGCGGGATGAACAATGGCAATGACAATTGTGAAAATTGAACAAGGATATATCCAACCATAAAAATCCTTAACCTATTCTGTAATTTTATAAATTCATTTTTCATTGCATAAACCAAATTCATTTGATTTTCAAAGCTTTAAAAACTAAAGAAAAAGGCTTCACATCCCAAAATAGAAGTTTTGGGGTGTGACATAAATGACTTCTATCATGCACCGACCAGCAGTCACGGTAGCAAACTCGACGGACGACAATCACTTAGAAATTCATACTAGTATTCAGGTCCAAGCAATAATGAATTCACCACAGTAGTTTAGAACCTGATTAATCAAACATGATATGTAGGGTAGATAAAGGAATCATCTTACAAATTGTAACCAATCTCTAGCTAGATAGGATTCTTCCACCCGTGCCCTAGTTGTAGGCCACAATCAGAAGATAGGATTCCAGCAGCCGGAACCATAGCACGCACCCAGGAAACAAGACCCTGATCACGCCCTTCTTCTTAATCCCTTCTTCTTAATCCAACAACAATTAGTACTTGCCGTCACCACGGCAGGGACAATGGCGACGCCACCATAAGCTCTAGAGGAGAAACTCTTGACAAATAAACTCACGATAAAACTTAACCTAATCCCCGTACATGGGCGTTGGCCCCTGGGTATAAGGCACGCAGGCCAACCGTCTTGGACTCGATTGACATGATTGAGTCGGGCACTAACATGACCGGACCCATGACTCAAACACACGCACATGCATAATTAATATAATATAATATTCCGGCACCTATTGTAATGACCCTGATTAAGTAACACCTTGTACAATTCCTTTGTGTGGATAAATGTCATTGCTGTTGAACAAAACTCCTTGATCTCGACAGCCATAGAGCCAATATGAATATATTGTTTCAGCCTCTTATCTTGCATCCTATGAAAATTAGCTCCAACAAATAGATTCTTGGATGAAGAAGCAGACATGGCTGATAGTATTTTCTTCCCCTTTATGCAATATTTTTCGTCCAAGGATAAAGTGCCAAAATGAGAACATTTTTATAAAAAGAATTACCATCTTCAATACCTAAATTATTGCAAATACTCCCATGATTCCTAGCAGAACTCATTTGATGAGCCATGGGTCATCAACAATTGTCCTTACTAGACTTTTTGCACTAATCTTTGTCCACCTCTGTTTTAATTTCTTATCCATATTTGTTTTTCACGACTCATCACTTTCTTAGTCATTTTCTCTAATTTTTTTTAAGGATTAGACCAATATTGGTTTCATTTGTACTTATATGACATGAATGGTGTCATTTAGTGGCACCCCAGCAAAGCATCCATTGACCTGATATCACGCAAGATTGTTATGTCTTCTTCTCTTTTAATCACCTTCCTTTACAGCCACCATATGGTTCTAATCAGTTGATCTGTCATTGGTGTTTGTTACAGTTACATGAATGAAATGCATAAGCATTAGGGTTTAGGGTTTTACCATTGTAAAACAGGGTACATCCCCCTCATTTCTTAGCATGTTGTGTGTGCTACTAACATACTTCATTAATCTTGTTCGTGCAATTTCTCTTTCATAGATGGTGACTTAGTCCATATATACCAGTTCATGCAGAAGACCATAAAGTGGCTCTCAGAACAGCCATTGGAATAATTATAATACTTTGAACATACTCATCCTCAAATTCTTCTACAACATATGACCTATGAACAATCGACAATACAAGTTCATCTTTGAAGCTACCAGTTCTAAATATTAGGATGCTACTTTTGTATTTTATTTTTATTCCAACTAATCTAAATGACCAAATGTTACACCTATCCAGCATATGTTAGCTCTTGCATCTCCAAAGAAATTTGTTGCAACATCGTCGTTTACATAGTTGAGAAAGGTGAAAAACCCATCTATTATTTACTACTTTCATTTATCTACCGATCACATATTTTTTCATTCAATCACTATGAATAAGAACTTCCCTACAATGATTTACATAGTGTATATATGTGTGAATCTACATAACTATCATTCATTCACTCTAGAATATTTCATTAAATGGCAAAAAAATATGATTTGCAGTGTTACATAGAATTGATTTTATTAGTTCATTGCTTCAATCTAAGTCACTATTTGTTATCACTCATGCGGCAGCGCGCGTGGTATCATCCTAGTTATTGTTATATTTTCTACCACTAATATTTTTTGTTGCTAGTTTATGTATTTGTGGTTATTTTTTATAATGGCAATGGAGAGTAATTTTTCAAACATGTGAAAGGGTAGATTTGGACTATTTTTTAATAATAACATGGGCTTCTATTGGTCTACAAACACATGAGTTTCCAATGTCATGTCAAACAACACTTTTCCAAACAAACTAATGATATACTCATATTTTAGAAAGGGATAACAACGTTTCTACCTTAATTTTGGACTATATTTTTGAAACAACCATTGATTATCGGATTTACAAGATCATCATAGATTTTTTGAAAATCTGTGGTGAAATTACAAAATCTTTTTCAAGATCACCACATTTTTTTTTTGAAAATCTGTGGTGAAATGGTAAATCTAAAAGTCGATAGTTTTTTTTTTTTTTCCAAAATTGGACTTCAAAAGTGTGTTTGGTATGCAATCACCCCTTTTAGAAAAGGAAATATGTTGTGATACAACCCTTAAATATGCACTTTTGCTATACAACGTTATACTTCAATGTGTAAGAATCATATGGGATTTCAAAGCATCACAAGAACGTAAATCTAAAGTTAAGAATATGCTAGAAGAAACTCAATAGTCAAGGGAATATGATTGCATCATTTGATCGGTTAAGCTTTGAATAATACGAATTAATTGATCAATATTATTGTGGTATTTTATAAGAGAAATTAAGGCTAGCTATAGAAATGCATGGACAATTTTGGTTAATTTTGTATTGAATATTTTGGTAGCTATTTAAGTAAGCATAGTACCTGAAGAATATGCATACCTTAGTTATTTTACGAGGGCTCGAACAACGAAGGCCAGCTCTATGTCATTATTGACCTGCTCGGCATATCAGATTGCATGACGTGGTCGTGCTGCCAGAACTCTTTGCGCCGAGGCGTATTTTAACAAACATTGATTTAAGGTCGTCTAACGGCCTTCTCTCTTGGAACCCCGACAAACGGTTTACGACAACTATTACCCTCAAGCATCCATGCTTCACTGACCTCGGTGCCTCACACATGCATCCAGTTTGTCCAAGATGAAAGACCCGATGATCGTTTTTTCGAGATTGAACAAGAAGCAAAAGGTGCAACATGCATGAGCAAAGATATCTATCATTACAATCTCAAGTACAAAATAATTTTATGACTCATCACCCCGTATTTAGATTTAGTGACTCACCAGCCTTATATTGACTCATCAATTTTTTCTTCGTGACTCCTCGTGCCATGTTTACTGCCTCATCATTTTTAATGAATCACTATCCCGTGTTTGGTGATTCCTCAACCTCATGTTCACTCGTCAATTTTTCTCGATGACTCATCATGTCGTCTTTGTTGCCCAATCAAGCCCTTGTTGACTCATCACCCCTTGTTTGATGACTCGCCACTCTTTCTCATAAGTAATTTCTTTATCTCGATCCTTTAATGAAAAAACAATGCATTTTTTCTTTCTCCCACCAGCATTGCTATAGAAGAAGCCAGTATTGAAGTCACCTTTTAGAGTTCATTTCTCACCTCACCTCTCTTGCCACATAGTAAACTATCTTCTCTAACCTATAGAGCATCTCTTTTGACATTCTTGGGTACTCAAATATGCATTCTCAGCTTTTAAATCTAAACTTCCGATATGCTTTAATAATAACTCTTATGCTTGCCTCTTCAAAGCACCGCCCGTTGTTGTTTTGATTAATTTTCAATAACCTTGTACATCAAACATTCCTCTCTCTGGATGTCAGTGTCTATTTGAAATCCTCTTGTGTTAACCAAGCTGCCTTAAATCTAAAAAGGTTTCATCGCTTGCTGTTTGTCACACCCATACTTTGTCAAGCCACAACTCGCCCCATAGTTTCTTAGGCTCGTGTTTGATTTGATGCCATAACTATGACTTGGTACACTTTCTTAGCCCCTTCCTCCACATGTTATACGCTCAATTTATTGCCAAACCTTGCCACAAATGTGGCAGCAAATTTGCTCGCCACACTTTGCCTAAATACATGTGAGGTAAAATTTGGATCGCAACTAAACATGCTCGTCATCTTAAGAATCTACTAAAATGAGGCAATATGCTGATCCTACCCTTGTTAGAGCTTTGCAGGTTGCTTTTGGGTACAGCTCCTCCCAAGAATATGTCATGGACACTCTGTATCAAGGATTCAAGATCACATTCTAAAAAAAAAAAGAGATTCAAGATCACAGCGTGTAACACACACACACCACAGGATTCAACTTGGCCTTACTGGCAAGTGGACCCGCCGTGCCAGTGCCTTGCAGTCCCTGTCTTCCCTGTTTTTTTTTTTTTTTTTTTTTTTTTTTTTGGAGGGCCCTGTCTTCCCTGTTGGTTCACCGGACCCTGGGCGTGGATCCATTCAACTTGGCATCGTCCTCCCAGCGCTTGTAATCAGCCAACCAAACCCTAACCCTACCTGCCTCCCCGCCGCGAGCCTTCTCGAGGCGGCGGATGGAGCCCTCCACCGCCGGTGACGCTTCCGCGTCGTCCTCGTCGGGCCCGTCCACCTCAGCCTCCGCCACAGCCGCTGCCACCGACGCGGGCGCCACCCACTACCTCGCCAAGCGGGTGCTCCGGGGCAGCGCCGTGCTCCACGTTGCCGAGGGGTGCTTCCGCTCCCCCGACTCCGCGGATGTCGTCCTCGGCAAGGTTCGTTTTCCTGCCGCCTTCCCCGCTCAAGCCCAGCCCGAGAGAATTTCGAGACGTGAACTGTTTTTTTCCCCACTCTGAGGAAGTCGAAATCGAGCCGCGGGGGTGTTCTGTGTGCCGCGGGTTGTTGGTTTGGTTTGGGAGAGGATACGTTTGGATGACGGATCATATGTTTGCTAAACCTAGAAGATCATGTCTCACTGCTGGTCATTGGGTGGTTCAGGTTGCAGCTTCAGCTGCAGAATAATGTGTCATCTTGGTAGAGTAGTCATCCAAACGGAGAATTGCATATGGGATATGGGAAATAGCATAGGAACCTATGCTTTTGACTTAACAGGATGCAGGATAGTTTTACATGATGCTGTCATTTGTTCTTGTTTCGTGTTCAGCCTAAATGGGTTACCGCTGTAGGAAACTTCACTAGAGCTGGTTACTGTTGGCAACGATGGTGTTTTGCAGTCAATCTGCGAACAAGATACGTTTGGGATCATAAAAGACATTGGTCTATTGCAATGGCACAACAGAAACTTTGCTGGGATTTCAGAGGTGCTATTCTTTCTCGTACCTAACCGTAATTTTTGGCCACATTCTCTTATGCATGTACCTGTCTCTAGTTATTAGATGATTAATTGTTGGTTTGTTTTCAGATAGAATGCAAAGATCTTCTGGTTGTGCTTTCAGATTCTGGAAAGCTTTCCCTTCTTTATTTTTGCTCTGAGATGCATAGGTTAGTACTGTACTACCGTTCTCTTCTTTTTTTACAACCTTCTCTTCTGTCCATTTGTGCCAGGTTTGGGCTATTAAATGTTTCTTTATTATGGATATGCTTAACTGGTAGCTTGTTGTGCATCTAACAGTATGCTCGAAACCATTATCTTGTACCGTATATTGGTCTAATTTTTGCACGCAAAGTTTGCATCCAAGGTACTCTTGTGAAAATTGAAAGGGAATGAAATTTCAATTCAGTAACAAAAACAAACCAGATCGCTCTGTGCATCTCACAAACAGGGTGTCTATTAGAGAGTGGTGCTTGGATCTATCTCTCTGTTGCTCCCTTCCTCCCTCCCTCCCGCCCTTCCCCCTTTGTTTTTTGCATGATCCCAGACCCATATTGTGCCTCCCGTGCTCTTTAATCTGCTGATGGCTTCAAGACGGCTGTCCACAGCAGTGACAGACCTAGGACCATTAGACCATATTTTCAACACTTCTAAAAGAAATATTTTAAGGGGCTAACTTAGAACACAATGATTCAGTCCCAGGCGTGATATGTTCTGGTTCCGCCCTTGTCTGCATAGGAAGCATAGATAATTGTTCATTGAAGACAAAGGGGGGGAGGTTGCTGCATCCATATCTTTATCTGAACTAAAAGTTCACCAGCAATGAGTCCAGCAGTTAACTTTTCAGATGACACCACCCTCTAGAAACCACTCTCTAGCAATGAAAGAGCTTCGGAGGGCTAAGTATTCTGGCTGTGGCCCATCTCCCACTCTAGCAGCTCACGCACAACACTCAGCGATCAGATGACAGAGGAAGAAGATAAACAGCGGCAGGGGTCGAGGAAGTTTCTGCACTGCACACCAGCGCACACACATGCACTTCTCTATATCTCACGGCACCAACACAAACTGATTGCATTGCTAAACAGCTAACATCCCGATCACAACTCAAGGCACGTCTGGCCAGACACCCACGTAATCAGCTCCACTAATGACTAATCTCTCCATGACCTGACGTGCATTCAGGATCACCTCCACCAATTCCTGCATGCCTGACCTCTTCACACGCCTGACTCCAAGTCTCTCTCCCCCCCCCCCCCCCCCAACACCCACCCACACACACACACACTGACCTGCCAGTGCACCGCCATGCTACACTTCAGTTGATCGACTCTCCACGCCATGGGATGACACACACTAACTAATCTGGACTCAGACAACTCCTAGACATGATTAAACAAACTCACACAAACACAAACAAAATTAACTCTAACACCGGCAATATGGGCTTTGCGGAGTTTGTAATTTGGGCGGTAATCAAACTTTTTTAGGAGGTCGGAGGAACTCAATACTTATTCAACTTATTTCTAAACTATATAAACTTCTGGTGTTAAAGTGAATTGATTCTTTCCTAAATTGTAGTGAACAGGTTTGATTATGGTTTCACCGCTAGACTATTTGTTAGTTTTCTTCATACATAATACTTCTGTTGCTTCCACGATGAATACATGGGCTAAGATAATAGCACCATGCTTGGAACTATGCTGGCGAAATAAGGAAAAAAAATGATGACAGTCTTTAAACGCAGTTTACTACCTGTTCATTATTTACGGAAGCAATGCTATCTGCACATTTCTAATTATTAATTTAATTCAGGTTCTTCGCGATTGCCAATATTGAGTTATCTATACCAGGAAATCTGATGCATCAGCTTGGAAGAATTTTAGCAATAGATCGAGAGTGAGTGCTCCTTCCACTGAGCCTTTTGTTTACACTAACTTATTCTTTTGCAACTAAACTTTATGCCATTTTCATCATCTTGCGATTTATTTGAAATATTTTTTTTCCATTTTTGTTGTAAATGTAGTTAATGATCCAACATTTGTTACATTTCATCTTGTCTCTACTACTTAAAAAGTTGACATTTAGTATCGCGCCACGTAACCAATCATGCATCAGCCGCAGGCGAAGTGTATTTGATTTTGAATAAATGTACATATGCAACTGTAGATTTCATCAGTTAAAAAGCTGTCATTTAATATCGCGCCACCTAACCAATCATGCATCAGCCGCAGACAAAGTGTATTTGATTTTGAATTCTAGCACACATATATATGTACATATGCAACTGTAGATTTCATCAGTAAGCTCTCATTCTGCTATCAACACAAGTGATATTTTTGCCATCCCTTTGGAAAGTGGGAGTATCCCGTACCTATGCCCCTCTGTTAAGTGGGTGCATTCCATGTTCATGCAGCATGCTTCCTTTCAGGCTTTATTCATATCTTGTTGTTGACTGTTGATGGTTGATGTATCGGAGTCTCAAGTTCAATTCTCTTGAATGCAATAGGTTGCTTAGAAGTTTACGTCAATGTTTCTGTAGGATACTGTCGAATTCTATCCAAGTATTTGAACTTCAGGTGGTGTTTAAATGTGATTTTGAGGCTTTACATGGCTTGAATTCTAAAGTCCATGGCTGTTAATGGTTTCTTAAGTTACAAGCATATCTTTGTCCTGGAAGCTTTTGCTGCAAATACAAATAGAATGCTGTTTTGTTTTTTCATTTTTTTTTTTGTAACCCTGGATGCATGGCGGTAACCTTATTGTAGCACCTAAAAGGAAAAGACTAGTCTTGAAGTTTCTTGACCTTATATGCGTCTTCTCTTGTCAGATCAAGTTTTGTCGCTGTCAGTGCGTATGAGGATAAGTTCGCTCTTATACGTGTTTCAGTTTGTCAGAGCCCTCATGGTTCTGGCAGAAGTACCATTTCTGAGAAGGTGGGCCATTGAATGTTGTTAGTGACTTTCTTGACTCATGTTGCTTATGCTTAGTCTAATATTTACATTATATTATTCCAGATTTTGAGGATCTTCCATGTCATAATTTCAGAAATATTTTTATCCACCAGAAAATGAAGAGGATGCAAGGATTGTAAGCGGTGCATCTAAGCCCAGTATCTGCGGTACAATATGGACCATGTGCTTTATATCGACATCCGTAAATGGAGAATATTATCCAGTGCTAGCGATGATAATTCACAGGTTTGATTTGCCCTGAACAGATGGTAGCTTAAAATTTAATTGTTATCTAATTTCATGGTATTCTTATAATGTTGTACAAAATTCATTTCAGGAAAGGCTCTGATGTGAATGACTTGTCATTATTTGGACGTGATTCCAGCAGCGGTGCTGTCAATCACATCTCAAGTTATTCAGAAACTGGACCGTTGGCACTTGATATATCAGAAATTCCTGAAATGTTTGGTTTTGCACTTCTGTTTCGTGTTGGGGACGTTTTACTGTTGGATATTACGAATCCATTGAACGTTTCTTGTACCCGGAGAATCAATCTGATGACTAGTCTATTTGGAGATCCAGTCAATACTGAAGATTCCTGCCCAGGATTATTGGATGTTGATGACGATGTGGCTGCTTGTGCTTTGCTAGAATTGAGAGATTCTGGTAATAACATAACGAAGGACGAGGGTTACATGGACATCGATGGTGTTGACAGCAGAGGTAATGTGAAATCTAGGATTGTTTGCTCATGGAGCTGGGAGCCACCTGATCCTGTCAGGAGAGGATGGGCAAGGCTGCTATTTTGCTTAGATGATGGAGAATTCCATACACTTGAATTTACTATGGATGTTGAAGGAGTGAAGCTATGCATGTTTGAGTATGTCGAAAGGGGTTTGCCTTGTAAACCTCTTTTATGGATGAAAAATAGAACGATAATAGGATTTGTGGAAATGGGTGATGGGATGATCTTCAAACTTGGCCATCGTAGATTATTGCATAAAAGTACAATTCAGAATGTAGCACCGATTCTGGATCTGGCAATTGCTGACTACCATGGTGAGAAACAGGATCAGATGTTTGCATGCTGTGGAATGTGCCCTGAGGGCTCTGTTCGAGTACTACGGAATGGTGTAAATGTGGAGAAACTTTTGAGTACAGAAGCTATCTATCAGGGTGTTACTGGTTTGTGGACTTTGAAAATGAAGATAACTGATGTTTTCCACTCTTTTCTTGTGTTATCATTTGTAGAGGAGACCAGAATATTGTCAGTAGGACTAAGTTTTAACGACATCAGTGATGCTGTGGGATTCCAGCCTGATGTTTGCACTTTAGCATGTGGTTTGGTGGCTGATGGTTTGCTTGTGCAAATTCACAGTAAAGGTGTAAAGCTCTGCTTACCGACTATATATGCTCACCCAGAAGGTGCCCCCTTAACTTCTCCAGTTTGCAACAACTGGTATCCTGATGTCTCTATCAGTGTTGGCGCGGTAGGGCGTAATATTGTTATTGTTGCTACATCAAATCCTTGTTGCCTATATATTCTTGGTATCAGATCATCATCTTCTTTTCAGTACGAGTTATATGAGACACAACATGTTCAATTGCAATATGAGATATCTTGCATATCCATCCCACAAGGGGACTGCAGACCTGATAATGTAGCTTCCAATTGTGCAGAGGGCATAGATTGTGCAGATAAAGTTGACGCTCACAAGTTTGCTGTCATTGGAACTCATAAACCTTCTGTGGAAATCATCTCCTTGGAGGTTGGAGAAGGATTTAGGCTACTAGCTACTGGGCCTATATCAGTGAACAATGCACTTGGTGCTCCTATTAGTGGTTGTATACCTGAAAATGTCAGATTTGTTGCCGCTGAGAGGTTCTACATTCTTGCTGGCTTGAGAAATGGAATGTTGCTAAGGTTTGAGTCAGAAGTAAGCGGGCGTTATTTCCCTGGTTCCTTCTACAAGGATTTTCCTATCCCTTCTGTTAATACATTCCTTCAGTTGATTTCGATTCGACGTATTGGAATCACTCCTGTAGTCTTGGTACCCATGCATGATTCGGCCAATGCTGATATCGTTGTCCTCAGTGATAGGCCTTGGCTTTTACATGCTGCTAGACACAGCCTGGCGTATTCATCGATTTCGTTTCTTCCTGCTTCTCATGTGACACCAGTGTCTTCTGTTGATTGCCCCAATGGTCTGCTATTTGTTGCTGAGAACTGTCTGCACTTGGTAAGTGACTATGGGTTATAATTACCATACCATTTGATCAAAAGGGATTATATATTGTTTAGAGTTCGCATGAATTTGTTATTCTGGTAAACCATAGGGGACAAGAAATGGTGTAGATTAATTTGCATGTTGATAAGTAATTAGAACAGGTGATGTGTAATGCAACAGGCACAATGTTTTGCGAACTGAATTGAACTTTTGTAGACTGAAAATCATTGCTATTGATTGATACCTTGTCATCTGTAGTAATTTTATTTTCAAAGGGCTGAACTCTAAATGGCCTCTACAACTAGCTGCTTACTATCCAGAACATATGGTATATATTTTCTTTGCATCCAATGTGTCCTTTGCACCGTACACTATCTGATAGAGATTTTGTTCATTTTGTCATGGTATAATTTTGTCATGTTGTAGCTATAAATAAATATTTTGTTAACTACCTGTATCATCCATGATGATATAGAAACACAAGCTGATTGATACCTTGAGACAGGAAATCTTGGCAAAGTTAAGCCTCTTAGTTGGGCCTGTCCTGCTGGTATCCACAAATGTAAACTTATTTCTTTATTGCAACAACCTTGTCAGGTTGGTGCTCTCATGTCGCATAGACTTTTTGAGGTTCCATCAGTTGTAGATCTGGCAATCTGTATGTGAGGCATTTACTGGTGCAATGATGCATGATTTCGGGTCAGAACTATTACATCTATGGTTTCCTGTGATCTTTCTAAGTATTTCCATTTTCTTGTCAGGTTGAAATGGTACATGGGAAAAGGTTGAATGCACAAAAGTTTTCGATTGGAGGGACTCCAAGGAAAGTGCTATACCATAGTGAAAGTAGAACTCTATTGGTACTGAGAACCGGGCTAAGTGAGGCATCATGTTCTTCTGATGTTGTCCAAGTAGATCCACATAATGGGGTATTGCTTTCTAGATTCAAATGTGAACTTGGTGAAACAGCAAAATGCATGCAAATTACAAAAATAGGAAGTGAACAAGTTCTAATTGTCGGGACTAGTAAATCTGCTGGACGTCCAATGATGGCAAATGGTGAAGCAGAAAGGTTCGCACCTTTTCTTGTTACGAATAATTAATTGATTGCTGTCAAAGTCCACGATCCACATAAGCAACATTTTTTATTCGACATGCGATCACATAATCTTTTGTACCTGTGTAGATTGTAGTTACTGAGGATATATTTTAGCCTTATATTTTCTTTAGAAACTTAGTGCAGTAATCTGGAAGCGAAAAGATTTCACATGGTTTAGAAATGGCAAAGTGCACGCCACATTTATTGACATGTAGCTTCATATCATGGTTAGAAATGGCAATGTGCCTACCAAAATTTGTAACTGTGCCTACCACATTTAATTTCATGTTTCATAAACTTGGTACTTCTCATGCTTCATGTAGTCTATGTTTCGCGAAAAGATTTCACTGTAATATTTGAGTTGTTCTTCCTCTGGTGCGATTTGCATTATTTCAAATTCTATATAAAGATTCTGTGACGTGTTATGGTGTTAGATTTCTTTCTTTTTCTTTTTTTTGGGGGGGTGGGGGGGGGGGGGGGGGGTGGGGATATTATGGCATTAGGTTTCGATCAAGCTTCTAAATCCATACCATGTTGGTTTGGTATTTTGAAGTTTCTGTTCAGAAATAGGGAAGCCCCTAATGTACATTCCTAAGGAAAACACACTGGATTGTGATAATCCCTGAATGCCATTTAGCATGTTTAGACATTGAGGCCTTGATCCTGTACAGTGGATATAATTGGTTTGTAGATATTCACAACTATAGGAGTTAAAACCTATCTCTATATGTTGATAAGAGTTCTTGTATTTCTTCAGGCTTCTGGTCTCATTACTGTAGAATAGAGATGTTTAAGTATCTTTGTGATTCTTGTCGATTTATTGTTCTCATGGACATTTGTTGTTTTAGTAGATTATAGCAAAAACCATGGCCTTTTTGTTGTTGCAGTATCAAGGGGCGCCTGATTATTTTAAGCTTGGAGGCTGTTGAAAGTCCTCGTGAAAGCAGTTCATTTATCCCAACTCCTAGTTTCAATCCCTCTTCACATGCTGGCTCTCCATTTCATGAAATTGTTGGATATACAACTGAAGAATTCTCCAGTAACAGCCTGTGCAGTAGTCCTGATGAATTTTGCTGCAACCATATTCAAGCTGAAGAAATGGCAGGTCATTTGAGATCACTGACTCATGCTACATTGAGTGGTGCAGTTCTTGCTGTCTACCCATATCTAGATCGTTATGTGTTGGCAGCTGCGGGTAATTCGGTATGATATCTGTATGCCATTCTTACTTTATTTTCAAAAAAAATGTTTATCTGGAACTAATCCTTGGCGCATTAAAATTTTTGAAATGGCAATTAGTAACACACAAAGAAGTAAAATTTGGAATAACAGTGCAGAGGAGCTCTGGTGATATATGTCATTCTAAAAGTACTGAAGGAATGTTCTAGAAGAGTGCAGGATAAGCACTTTATGTCATCTGGTTATCTAAGTTACTTTGTGATACTATTTCCTTAAATTTATTTCTTGGTGATGTTGATAAAATAATTTCTCAGCCCTTGTTGAGTTGACCACTACTGCTTATGGATGTTAGAAAACACAGAATGTGGAAAGTGGTTTTGGTGCTGCTGGAGCCGCAGCTTTTCTGGTTTACTGATAAGCAATATATATCCTATCTAAGCAATAGCCAAAGTGGCCTAAAAACCTGGCCTAAGTGGCCTGAAAACCTGGCCATAGAGGCCACCAATCTCGCAGCCATGACCATCAGGTTCATGCTGCCTATCTAGCTGCTTACAACCTTTGACTGAAGCAAACTAAGTGTCTAGCTACTGGCAGACTTGATAGGGACTGTACTCTGAACAAACTGAAAACAGAAACCAACACAAGGTTTGACTAACAATGGAGTCTTAACATTCGTTCCTTTTCTTTCTCAATCTGCAGCTTTATGTTTTTAATTTTGCAAATGAAAATCCCCATCGGATGAAAAAGTGTGCTGTTGGTCGAACTCGATTTACAATAACTTGTTTGAAGACATTCGCATCACGGATTGCAGTTGGTGACTGTCGTGATGGTGTTCTCTTCTATTCATACAATGAGGTTGGATAAAATGACGCATCTTTTATGGTTTTCTTATTGAACAATGTCCCTGTTGTTAACTCAAATCCTGGTCCCTCATTTGTTAATTGCTATCAGGGTCTTCGAAAGTTGGAATTGATCTATTCTGATCCTGCTCAAAGACTGGTGGGTGATGTTGCTCTTTTGAATTGTGAAACCGCTGTGGTATCAGATCGACGTGGGAGCATATCTGTATTATCTTGCGCAAGATTGGAAGGTAGGCATTTTTTCAGTTGAAAGTTTGGAGTTTGAAATTTTATTTTCTCGATGGGGTATTGAAACTATGTTGTTTAGCGTGTTCATTTCATTCATTTCCTAGTAGCATAATCCTGTGATTTGCTGTGGTTCTTTCAATGTGTTTTACTTGTCTGTTGACGTTTTTAGACTACTTGTTGAATGCTCTGCACTGCTACTGGCACCGAAAATTTCTCAACTCAAAGACAATAACACAACCCATCTCAACCTCATGCGGCGCAATAGTTTCATCAGTGGATTTAGAAATGAACTTTTAACACTTTTGGTACTCAATTGCTGATTTTGAGCATTTGGGTAGAAATCTTTTAGAAATTTATACAATTTCATCATTTGGAGCATCAAAATAATTCTTGGCTCATCAAAAATTTATTTACCAAAAGCAATTACTGATAGATTCACACTAAGCAGAGGAGAGCTACTAGAACTGAAGGCACTTTATTCACAACATGAAGGGTCCTATTTATACACACGATAGGCTCTACTTGCCTTAATCTCTAAGCTAGATGAAACTTCCAGGTAGCAGCTATGTAGCACGTAGTGCTCTTCATGCCTTACTAAGGGCTAGACTAGACTAGACTTTACTTGACTCTACCTTGCAGCCTAAGCTTAAGCTGCAGGAAAACTACTAGGAAATTCTAAACTAAATCACAAGGATTATGTGTCTAACATTCTCCCCCTAATCCTTGTGATTATCTTCATCATTCTATTCTAGGAGCTTCAATCTCCCCCTAATCATGGCATGGCTGCGTCGGCTCCTCGTCGGTGTCGGCAAGTTGGCTGGTGGCAGTTTCTTGTGATATGACCCTACTCGTCGCAGGTAAAGCACTATCCTCGGTGGCGCCCGAGCTTGTGCTGCTTGCGCCGTCATTGTCCCTATTGTGGCCTCCATTACGACCACCACCTTTCTTGCCACAACACTGCACATCACCGCCCCCACGCCCATGTTCCTTTCCGCCACACTAACACCGGCGCTCCTCCCACTGCTCTACCGTGGGCAGCAAGCGCGCAACGCACCCACCAGCCTCAGCCACCTCATCATCGGCAGAGCGATCCTCTGCCAGGCGCAACCTGCCGACGAGCTCCTCCACTGACATCGTGTTCAAGTCCAGGATCGTTGCGCGTTCGCTTCCTTCACGCGCGAACCCCCTTGCCGCATCGTCATCACTGCTGCCCACGCCTCTTTCACCGACTTCTTCACGGCAAGCCCGGCCTTCATCTCCGATGGTACCCCACGTAGGATGGTGGCCAACGCGATCGCGACGCTCAAGCTTGTCCATCTCCACTGCAGCCCACAACCCCAGCGCCTCCAAGCTCACTTGCATGACCAAGGACCACTCATGGTAGTTGATCTTGGTCATCAGCGGCAGCTCCACAGCGCAAGAGGTGGCGACTACACGCTCTGCAGCGGTGGTGGCTAAGGCTGTCTTCGGTCTTTGGCGAGGTCGACATCCTCCTAGCTTTGATTACCAATTGATAGATCCACTCCATGCAGAGAAAAGCTACTAGAACTAAAGGCACTTTATTCACATCATGAAGGGTCCTATTTATACACACGATAGGCTCTACTTGCCTTACTCTCTAAGCTGGAAGAAACTACGAGGTAGCACGTAATGCTTTGCATGCCTTACTAAGGACTGGACTACACTTGACTCTACCTTGCAGCCTAAGCTAGCAGAAGCTGCAGGGAACTGCTAGGAAATTGCTAAACTAAATCACTAGGATTGTGTCTAACAATTACAATCACTTGAAGCACTGACCAACAAGGGACTATTCCTTCCCCATGTTCTAGTCAATCAGTGCTAGACGATCTCACAAGGAAGAGAGTTGTTATCAAGAAACGAAGATAGACAGCTGTGGCACTCAGCAAGAACTCAGTCTTCCAAGTACGGAGCAAGCACATCGATGTCTGATATCACTTCGTTCGCCATTGCTTGGAGAACAGGATCATCTTCGCTGAATTTGTCAGTACCAATGACCAGTGTTTAAGAAAGCGGTGGGGAAAAGAGAGCGGAGGAGCACCGCCTAGCGTCTAGGCCGCTTAAGCGGCGCTTAAGAGTCCTAGGCGTTTCTAATTTTTTTTTTATATATTGTACATTTTCAAATTTGGCTAGAATGAATACTTCACTACCTACTATTTCCATGCATACATCTTCAAATTCAATGACATCCTGTGCTGATGGACAATGGGGGAGAGCTGAATGATGACCGGATGACTGCTGGCGGGAATGACGCGCTTCCGGGCAAGATGTGAATGGCAGCGCTTGCTTTTGGGCAGCGGGGTAGAGAAAAGAAGCTAGGGAAATGGAACCGGTGTGGGAAGCTTTATACGCCAGCAGAATCGGTGCCTAGGCCACACTGCTTTTGAACGCTTAATAACCACAGCTTTCGTGAAAGTGAAGCGGTGGAGCACCCCTCAGTGCCGCTTAAGCGGTTGAAGCGGAAGCTTTTTTCAACACTGCCAATGACAGCTCATAGACATCCTAACGAAGGCATTAGGCCATTAGGGCGAGTTTCTATGAACTCATTGCTAGGATTGGAATGGTCTGAAGGAGGATCACATGGATTAGGGAGAGAATGTTAGATACATAATCCTTGTGGTTTGGCAGTTTTCTATTAGTTTCTTTCTAGTTTCCCAGCAGCTTCCACTTAGTGAGTAAGTCTCTTCTTAGGCTGCAAGGTAGAGTCAACTCTAGTCAAGTCAAGAAGCTGGCTAGACTAAAAAGGACTTCAAGGTGATTGTTTATGGATGAGTAAAAGACGATGTTTATTGCATGATTACAGAGTGCGTTGTGAATCTAACCTGCTCACATAATTCTTAGTAGGTCAGTGGAGTCTTAAAGATTGATCACCAAATTCCTTCATCCATTAGGTACTAAAACAACTCCACCTGCCCAACACAAATTTGATTGGCCTCTTCTCCCTGGTCTTAGAGGACCTATAGAAGTTCATGAACCATTCCATGACGTGGATATGCTTATATGCATATGTGATGCATCTCAATTAAAGATGGCAACGGGCACGATGCCTGCGGATAGCACCTCTGCAAATCCAGGCCTGCATGCTTATTCCCGTGCATGTGCCCAAGCCCGTTAGCGGCAATGGGAAAGGATGACGCCTACGACCCCTATCTATGGGCATAACGTGCCTGCGGGCACCCCGGCATGCCAGGTGGGAGCGTTGGCTTGACCGAGGCAGGCAGAGGTAGCGAAGGTGTTGGGTCTATGTAGAGTCGGGGCGGTGGAGGTGGGGCAAGGTGCGGCCGCGGGGGCTAGCTCGCATTATGGAGGGGAGCTGTGACAAGCAGGAATCCGTAGCAATGAGTTAGATGGGGCGATGGGTGCAGTGCTCCGCGACGGAGATGGAAGGTTCCTAAGAGGCTTTGCAAGCTGGCTACCTGCGGTACAATCTTCTTTGATCGCTGAAGCAGAGGCATGTCGTGCAGGATTGGCGGCACTTGTCTCGATGCAAGACAGGGACCTAATACTGGAAATTGATTCAAAAATTTTAGTTGATTTGTGGGCATCAAGGCACAATGGGCGATCAGATATTGCTTCGATCCTTGCTGATATCCAAGAGCTTACCACTAACTTCTCTTCCATTTCTCTGGAGTTTGTAAAACGCTCTGCTAATTGGGCTGCGCATCTTTGTGCCCAACATGGAGCGCAATATAGGGCTAGTTTCATTTGGGTGGTTACGCCACCAAACTTCTTGCTGCAATGTTTGCAGTATGACTCTAATCCCTATGGTTAATGAAGAGAAGTGTTCTTGGTCTAAAAAAAAAAAAGGGGGGGGGGGGGGGGGACCGAGGTAAGAGATGCGTAGGCGCAGGTAGGTGGAGGCGACATATGAATAAGGTCGAGCGTGTCGCGGGGCTGCCTTTGGTGGACGGGATCTTATTTCTTGTGGAAGCAAAACCCTATACACTTAATTAGAGCCACATGTCAAGCACTTGTAGTGGGCATGTGGGCAAGCGAACACGGGCAAATGTTTTCCATGCTGGTTTAGTGTTGCCCGTTGAATTCTAGGTCCAGCCCATTCCCATTTTACCTGTAGTAGCAATCTTTAATCTCAATGTACTATTTCTATGTCAGAGTAAATCAGCTATGTAAATTTCGAAGCCTTGTTCCGAACAAGCCTAACTTTGTAGGCAACATACTCTAGCCTGAGTTGGACAAGGAGTGTTGCTGCTGTCCTGCCGGGGCTTGAGCCACCACGCTGTGTGATCTACATGATATGAAATGCTTTTGAGACCTAGATTTGAACATATATCTGCTTGATTTCACCTTAAGTAGATCAATCGGCTCCTTGCACATACAGTTGAATGACAATTTTGAGGTTTGGCTCCTTGCACAACACAAGGTCATGTCCTGCAACTGATGTCACTTGGCAGTTGCTCATCCAACTTCCTAGGCGAGGCAATGGTGACGCCCTCAACAACGGCGGCATTCATTGTTCATCTTGTACTTGAGATGTAGCGTCGAGGACAACACGATTGAGGGGGCAGGTCGTCGTAGATTAGGTAGGTAGATAAAGTTTATCGCCCCTGACGTGTGAGGGGGTGGTACTGCTGACAAGAGTGCAACCGTGGCTGTCAAGGGGACACATTGTGGATGTTCCATTCAACCTGTCCCAGAGAACACACGTGACACTCATGCGTAACTCAGTGCATGAATGGGATCGCTTGCTACTCAAGTACGTGATGTCTTTCAACAATACAATTTGAAGTTTGTTTCGATTCAACAAGATTCTAAAAACGTACTTAAAATAATTTACGGGTGGACACATGGGACGATGATTCCTCTGTAAACTTAATATGTAGGAAAGATTTATAACTTTTAGCAGTGTTCCACAGTTATGTCTTTTTATTGAAAGGATGTTTGTTGATGGAAATTGTAAGTTTTGCTTACCTCCATCATTATGCTAAAAAGTCCCCAGCCCCTTATCATCAATGGGCTCCTGACGTCTACGAAGGAGTTCCACTCAAAGTGTTTCGTCATTTTTTAAGATTTAAGTGTTATAAGATTCTATTGTCTTCAATCCAGTAGTTGTAATTTTAGTGGTGACTTGGCACGATATTGATGTTTAATGAGTCAATTTTAGTGTAGGGGTATTTCTTCAGTTTCTCCATCTATTTTCGTTAGGTATATTAGAATCCTCACTCGCAGATAGAAATTTAATAGAGGTAAATGTGGCCAAGAAAGTTTTTAGGTCCAAGAAAGTTGGTGTAGGCTAGAGATGAAATCAATAAGAAGCGACAAGAGAAAGCGAAAGGGAGAAAGATGGATTAAAACAAATATAAAAAAAATGATATAATTGTTGTATTAATGGTTGTAGTCCCTGTTTGGCACAACGTATTTCTCAGCTTCTCAATAGAAATAATTTAAAAACAGATTCTGATAGTGAACTTAAAAAAATAGCAATAAGCAGAAGCTGTGCCAAACAAGACCATTGGGGACTCGATGTGAATTGCCAACCTGCACGCTCTCTTATCCATGTACAGCTTTTCCTTGATATTCCCATCCTCCATGTCTCTTCTTGGTTATGGATTCCTCTCATGTCATGTTTGATCTGCTGCTGCGTCTTTAAATTATGATGAGGGCACCTTAATACCTTGCTACACAGTGGTGCATCTCGAGGCTATCCTAAACCCTACCGTGGGATATGTCCAAACCATCTAAGCTGATGCTGGTCAAGCTTTTCATCATTTGGTGCTGCCCTAGTGTGACAGGATACCAGAAGTTCACTGTTCCATCCATCCTGCTGTAATTCTGTTGCAAACATTTTCGATATCTCCATCTTTTCTACAGCATCGATTCCAAGCGAAGATATATTTCTTGAGTACCACCTAATCATCGAGGCTAGCATCTCCCTCATGTCTAGCAACACTGAAATTATACCTAATATATTTTGTCTTAGACCAATAAGACTAAAAGCTTTTGATTTCATAGTCTGCTTTAAGAAGTCTAATTTCCTGTTAACCACAGTCATACTCTCTCTAACTAGCACCACATTGTCTACAAATATGTCCAAATATGTCCCTTGTGACCTCATCCTTTCACCAAATTAACCTGGAAATTGTAGTTTTTGCATTATATCTTTTTCCACCCTAACCTATTTGTTTGTGCTTCTAGTTATATATAACTTGCTTCTAAGTTGCTGCATTAAGATAGTCTTTCAGTTGCTTTTTGTCTGCTTAATTTTTTTTTCTCATGTCTTGCAGTTTCAGAAAGCCCGCAGAAGAACTTAGCCGTAAATTGTTCATTTTATATGGGTGAAGCTGCTATGAGCATTCAAAAGGCAAGTATCTTTTGTTTTTAGGCAGAATGGTCGAGTGAGTATTGCTTTGCCATTCATTATGCTTGCCCATTTATGCTAGTCCCTTCGAATAATCTCACAGTTGATCGATTCCCATTTCATGTTTTTAGACATTTATTTTCGTTCCCGTATAGAACTAATGTAATTGATGCTTGTGGATTTTACAACTGTAGGCTGCATTTAGGTATCGGCTTCCAATTGATGACGACACTGACCTGGTGCTAGAGTCAGCTTATGACTGTATTGTTGCAAGTACCTTGCTGGGGAGTGTCTTCGTTATGATTCCACTCACAAGGTAGTGTCTCGAGATTCAAAGCTGAATTTTACCCTGTTAGTGACCTGTTATCTTCTGTATACTGCTGTTTTTGTCAAGACCAAGCAAGTTAGGGACAGATTTATATTTTAACTAGGATTGCAGGTCCCCTATCATGGATGTGCTGTCGCTGTTTGTAATAAATACCTACCACCTAGAATCTGTGCCAGCTAACCTTTGTAAACTTTGACCATTGACATGTTAATAACTATCATACTGAGTATATGAAAAGTAACATGGATATGTCTATAAAATGCTTTCACAAAACTATTAACTTTCTTCCTTTGTATTTATAATAAGTTACAGAAAGTAGTGGTCAAAGTCATGTCATGGAATTGTGGAATGTTCTAAAATGTCATGGAACAGTGGGATATTGTTTAGCAATTTATGGTCCATACTTTCTGATGTACAGAAAATCAAATCCTAACGTTTCCATGCAAGTTCTTCAACTAAAGATAATGTTAGAACGAGGCTTGCAGATACAGTCATTCATCCACATTTACTTATTGTACTGCTACATAATTTAGTCAAGAATACTAGTAATGCATTGTGATGCATTTTATTGTATTGGCGGTAATTATCACTATATCATGACGTACGGATTTCAAGCGCTAAGAATTTGATTTGAAGAATTCACAAGTACAATATACTAATTACCAGAATGAATTTATATGTGGAGATCTGCATTATTATGAACAGCACAGGTTTTATGCAGGTTGTATGCAATTCTCTCCTAGTTTATCTGGTTTATAAGATAAAGTTGATAGTTTGCCTAAATTTCGCTTGCTTTAGCTCGTGATCCTTTATTGTCATTCTGTACAAATTAAAAAAGGAAGAGAAACTCATGAAGAAAGCGAAGGCCAAAACATTTATAAATCCACTTGCATTATGCCCTGTGTTTTCGTAAATCACATTTTTTGTAAGGACCTATACTTTTATCTTCAGCTACATGTGTCATAATACATTTTTTGAAATGCATGAATTAATACTGCAGTGAGGAACACCAACTGTTGCAAGATGTCCAAGAAAGACTCTCGGTACATCCATTGACTGCTCCAGTCTTGGGAAATGATCATGCGGAATTTCGTCGGCGTGGTATACCGGTAGGATAATCATCATTCCACTTTGAACAATTGTACAAAATATGGACTGTAACAATTCCACTTTTTTGGTAGTTATTGTTAACATCTTTCAATCGATTGGCAGTCGGAAGTACCTCCCATTCTGGATGGTGATATGCTTGTGCAATTCTTGGAGCTTACTGGTGAACAACAGCAAGCCATTCTCACACATGCTGTGTCTGGAAAGGGGCAACCCAGACCTGTCTCGGTTTTCCAGGTTTTGCGAACATTGGAACGAGTCCATTATGCTCTCAATTGAGGTTCTTCAACCAACTTTGGTTACCTTTATGGCTTACGATGGCCAAGAAAAAAAAAGGTTTTCTCCAATCAAGTTGGTTAACTTGCAGTTTGAGATGACAGTTCCCTATCTGAACCATGCAAGCTGCTTCCATGGTTTATTGGAATGCACTTAGTACTGGACTTTTCAGATCATGATGCAGCTGGAGCGTTCTACCGAAAACTCATGATGATGTAAGTAGACACCTTGCAGAGTCTTGCACCAGATTTGCTGAAAAGATTGTATATAGCATATGAATGTCCCAAAGGACAAGGACATGATTACAATTCCTGTTTTGATAGACTATTTAATGAAGCATTTTGAATAGATTTTTTCCTTTCTTTTATGTGATATTAAATTATGTCAGCATTTTTCAAGTCAAATGACCGGCAGAGCGTTGAAAGATAATTTACTTGAACAGTGATCGCACTTAGTTTTAATGTTATGAACACTGAATTGTTGGCATAATTTTTTGTTATAAATTTTTCCTAATCCTTAACTGTAACATTCGAGCGTGTGCGTTTCAAAAGTAACAATAATAATAAATCCGAGAGCTTGTGTTATAGCCTACTGAAGAGCTTTGAGTGACAAAATATTGCTTCAAAAGGCCAACCATGCTAGAACTTGGCTCCCGCACCCGAGCGTGTGGTACACACGGAATGGCATAGAATGGCCCCGGAAAGCTGACCATGCTCGAAAGCAGAAATGACCCCGACTATTAGGATGTGAATGTTTCGTAAGGCTGAACATGTTAGAATGTGAAATTGGCTCCTGCACTAAAGAGCATGTGCTATATCTGATGGAACGATTTCGAATGTCCTCGAAAGGTCGACCATCCAACATGAGAAAATGGCTCATGACACCCGAAAGCACATGCTAAAACCTCGTAAAATGTATCGAGATCGCGCGTATGTTGGCAGGCATCACAAAAAATGGTTTAGGTGCCGAAAATCCGCCCGGAGGGTGTGCTTTAGCCTGTGAAAACGACCCAAAACGATAGTTTTTGCGAAAACTGCCGGTTCACGTTCCGGGTCGATTTTTGGCACTCGGCCCGATTTAAGGCGCCAGCCCAGATATGCATGGCCTTTTGGTAGGAGACGTTTTACAAGGTTTTCATGAATTTTCGGAGCGTGTGGCGCCCCTTTCGTGGTCGTGAGCACGTGTTACTAGCCTGTTTTTGGGCCATGTAAATCTGTCCCTATCTCTGCGATCTTCACGTAGAATGGAAGTGGAAGGAACCTCTCACCCATAAGAGACCTCCCGAGCCACTTGTCTTGTCTGGACTGAGAGGAGCCCGCACCCATGTTTTTCGCGAAAACTGTCGTTTCACGCTGTTTTCATGGGCTGTAGCACACGCTCCGAGCTAATTTTTGGCACTCGGACCGATTTGAAGGTGCTAGCCCAGATATGCATGGCCTTATGGTAGGAAAAATTCCACAAGGTTTCTGTGAATTTTCGGATCGTGTGGCGCTCCTTTCGAGGCCGTGAGCACCCGATACTAGTCTGTTTTTGGGCTATGTAAATTCATCCCTATCTTTACGATCGTCACGTAGAATGGAAGTGGAAGCAACCTCTCATCCAATGCAGACCTCCCGGTCCACTTGTCCGGCCTGAGAGGAGCCGACACCTATATTTGTCGCGAAAACTGCCGTTTCAGGACGTTTTCATGGGCTATAGCACACGCTCCAGGCCGATTTTTGGCACTCGGACAGATTTCAAGGCGCTAGCCTAGATATGCATGGCCTTATGGTAGTAGACATTTCACAAGGTTTCCGCGGATTTTCGGAGCATGTGGCGCCCCTTTCAGGGCCGTGAGCACCCGTTACTAGCCAGTTTTGGGGCTGTGTAAATCCATCCCTATCTCCATGATCCTCACGTATAATGGAAGTGGAAGCAATCTCTCACCCATAGGAGACCTCCCAGGCCAGTTGTCTGGCCTGAGAGGAGCCGACGCCCATGTTTTCGCGAAAATTGCCATTTCACGCTGTTTTCATGGGCCATAGCACGCTCTAGGCCGATTTTTGACACTCGGACCGATTTCAAGGCACCAACCCATATATGCATGGAAACCCCATGAAATTTCTTATATTATGAGGCCGTGCGTATTTGGGCAGGCATTTCAGAATTGGTTCGGGTGGTAAAAATCAGCAAGAGGCGTGTGCTATAGCCCAGGAAAACGGCATGAAAAGGCAGTATCGTGAAAAAAATTCGTGCCGACATCTCTCGCCCTGGATAAGCATCCCAAAAAGTGTCCTTCGGGTCAGAGGTTGCATCCATGTCCAGTCTATGATAAAAACGATGTGACAGGCTGGGATTTTCAGCGCCCGAAAACAGGCTTGTAACTGGTGAAAATGGCCAAAAAACGCCTCCAAACGTGTGCCATAGGCCTAAAAAATCGATGGAAACCCCATGAAATGTCTTATACTATGAGATTGTGCGTATCTGGGCTGGCATTTCGGAATTGGTTCGGGTGGTAGAAATCGGCCCGAGGCGTGTGCTATAGCCCATGAAAATAGCCTGAAAAGGCAGTATCGCGAACAAAATTCGTGCCGACATCTCTCGCCCTGGATAAGCATCCCGGAAGGTGTCCTTCGGGTCAGAGGTTGCATCCATGTCCAGTCTATGATGAAAACGATGAGACATGCAAGGATATTCAGCGCCCAAAAACCGGCTCGTAACTGGTGAAAATGGCCCAAAAAGGCCTCAAAACAGGAGCCGTAAGCCCCAAAAATCCATGGAAACCCCGTGAAATGTCTTATACTATGAGGCTGTGTGTATCTGGGCAGGAATTTTGGAATTGGTTCGGGTGCCAAAAATCGGCCCGAGACGTGTGCTATAGCCCATGAAAACGGCCTCGAAAGGCAGTATCGCGAAAAAAATTCGTGCCGACATCTCTCGCCCCGGATAAGCATCCCGGAAGGTGTCCTTCGGGTCAGAGGTTGCATCCATGTCCAGTCTATGATAAAAACGATGCGACAGGAAGGGATTTCCAGCGCCCGAAAACAGGCTCGTAATTGGTGAAAATGGCCCAAAAACTCCTCAAAACGGGCGCTGTAAGCCTCCAAAATCCATGGAAACCCCGTGAAATGTCTTATACTAAGAGGCTCTGCGTATCTGGGCAGGCGTTTCGGAATTGGTTCAGGTGCCAAAAATCGTCATAAGGCGTGTGCTATAGCCCATGAAAACGGCCTCAAGAAGGCAGTATTGCGAAAAAAACTCGTGCCGACATCTCTCGCCCCGGATAAGCATCCCGGAAGGTGTCCTTCGGGTCATAGGTTGCATCCATATCCAGTCTTTGATAAAATACGATCAGACAGGCTGGGATTTTCAGCGCGCGAAAACTGGCTCGTAACTGGTTAAAATGGCCGAAAAATGCCTCCAAACGTGCGCCGTAGGCCTAAAAAATCTATGGAAACCCCATGAAATGTCTTATACTATGAGGCTGTGCGTATCTAGGCAGGCATTTCAGAATTGGTTTGGGTGGTAAAAATCAGCCCGAGACGTGTGCTATAGCCCATGAAAACGGCCTGAAAAGGCAGTATTGCGAAAACCATGTGAAAATGGCCGAAAGACGCCTACTACCGGGCGCCGTAGGCCTTAAAAATCCATGAAAACCATGTGAAATGTCTTATACTATGAGGCTGTGCGTATCTCGGCAAGCATTTCGGAATTGGATCAGGTGGTAAAAATCGGCCCGAGGCGTGTGCTATAGCACATGAAAACGGCGTGAAAAGGCAGTACGGCGAAAAAAACTCATGCCGATATCTCTCGCCCCGGATAAGCATCCCGGAAGGTGTCCTTCGGGTCAGAGGTTGCATCCATATCCAGTCTATGATAAAAACGATGCGACAGGCAGGGATTTTCAGCGCCCGAAAACCGGCTCGTAACTGGTGAAAAAAGCCCAAAAATGCCTCCAAACAGGCACCGTAGGCCCCAAAAATCCATGGCAACCCCGTGAAATGTCTTATACTATGAGGCCTTGCGTATCTGGGCAGGCATTTCGGAATTAGTTCGGGTGGTAAAAATCGGCCCGAGGCGTGTGCTATAGCCCATGAAAACGGCCTGAAAAGGCAATATCGCGAAAAAACTGTGCCGACATGTCTTGCCCCGGTTAAAGATCCCGGATGGTGTCCTGCGGGTCAGAGGTTGCATCCGTGTCTAGTCTATGATAAAAATCGATGAGACAGGCTGGGATTTCAAGCGCCTGAAAACCGGCTCTAGTGAAAATGGTTGAAAAACGCATACTAATGGGCGCCGTAGGCCTAAAAAATCCATGAAAACCAAGTGACATGTCTTATACTATAAGGCTGTGCGTATCTGGGTAGGCATTTAGGAATTGGTTCGGGTGGTTAAAATCGACCCGAGGCGTGTGCTATAGCCTATGAAAACAGCATGAAAAGACAGTATCGCGAAAAAAATTCGTGCCGAAATCTCTCGCCCCTGATAAGCATCCCGTAAAGTGTCCTTCGGGTCAGGGGTTGCATCCATGTCCAGTCTATGATAAAAACGATGCGATAGGCAGTGATTTCCAGCGCCCGTAAACCGGCTCGTAACTAGTGAAAATGGCCCAAAAACGCCTCAAAACAGGCGCCGTAAGCCCCAAAAATCCATGGAAACCCCGTGAAATATCTTATACTATAAGGCTGTGCGTATCTGGGCAGGCATTTCTGAATTGGTTCGGGTGGTAAAAATCGGCCCGAGGCGTGGGCTATAGCCCATGAAAACGGCCTGAAAAGGCAGTATCGCGAAAAAAATTCGTGCCGACATCTCTCGCCCCAGATAAGCATCCCGGAATGTGTCCTTTGGGTCAGAGGTTGCATCCATGTTCAGTCTATTATAAAAATGATGCGACAGACAGGGTTTTTCAGCGCCCGAAAACCGGCTCGTAACTGGTGAAAATGGCCCAAAAACGCCTCAAAACGGGCGTTGTAAGGTCCAAATATTCATGGAAACCCTGTGAAATGTCTTATACTATGAGGCTCTGCGTATCTGGGCAGGCGTTTCGGAATTGGTTCGGGTGCCAAAAATCGGCCCGAGACATGTGCTATAGCCCATGAAAACGGCATGAAAAGATAGTATCGCGAAAAAATTTCGTGCCGACATCTCTCGCCCTGGATAAGAATCCCAGAATGTGTCCTTCGGGTCAGAGGTTGCATCCATGTCCAGTCTATAATAAAAACGATGTGACAGGCAGGGATTTCCAGCGTCCGAAAACTGGCTCGTAACTGGTGAAAATGGCCCAAAAACGCCTCAAAACGGGCGTTGTAAGCCCCAAAAATCCATGAAAACCCCATGAAATGTCTTATACTATGAGGCTCTGTGTATCTGGGCAAGCGTTTCGGAACTGGTTCGGGTGCCAAAAATCGGCCCGAGGCGTGTGCTATAGCCCATGAAAACGGCATGAAAAGGAAGTATCGTGAAAAAAATTCGTGCCGACATCTCTCGCCCTGGATAAGCATCCCGGAATGTGTCCTTCGGGTCAGAGATTCCATCCATGTCCAGTCTATGATAAAAACGATGTGACAGGCAGGGATTTTAAGCCCGAAAACCAGCTTTTAACTGGTGAAAATAGCCAAAAGATGCCTCAAAACGGGCGCTGTAAGCCCCAAAAATCCATGGAAACCCCGTGTAATGTCTTATACTATGAGGCTCTGCGTATCTGGGTCGGCATTTCGAAATTGGTTCGGGTGGTAAAAATCGGCCCGAGGCTTGTGCTATAGCCCATGAAAACAACTTGAAAAGGCAGTATCGCGAAAAACATTCGTGCCGACATCTCTCTCCCTGGATAAGCATCCCGGAAGGTGTCCTTCGGTTCAGAGGTTGTATATATGTCAAGTCTATGATAAAAACGATGCGATAGGCAGGGATTTCCAGCGCCCGAAAACCGGCTCGTAAGTGGTGAAAATGGCCAAAAAATGCATAGAAAAGGGCGCTGTAAGCCCCAAAACTCCATGGAAACCCTGTGAAATGTCTTATACTACGAGGCGCTGCGTATCTGGGCAGGCGTTTCGGAATTGGTTCGGTGCTAAAAATCGGCCCGAGGCGTGTGCTATAGCCCATGAAAACAGCATGAAAAGACAGTATCGCGAAAAAAATTCGTGCTGACATCTCTCGCCCTGGATAAGCATCCCGAAAGGTGTCCTTTCGGTCAGAGGTTGCATCCATGTCCAGTCTATGATAAAAACAATGCGACAGGCAGGGATTTCCAGCGCCCGAAAACTGGCTCGTAACTGGTGAAAATGGCCAAAAAAACGCCTCAAAACAGGCACCGTAAGCCCCAAAAATCCATGGAAACCCTGTGAAATGTCTTATACTATGAGGCTGTGCGTATCTGGGCAGGCATTTCTGAATTGGTTCGGGTGGTAAAAATTGGCCCGAGACGTGGGCTATAGCCCATGAAAACGGCCTGAAAAGGCAGTATCGCGAAAAAAATTCGTGCCGACATCTCTCGCCCTGGATAGGCATCCCGGAAGGTGTCCTTTCGGTCAGAGATTGCATCCATAGTCCAGTCTATGATAAAAACGATGCGACAGGCAGGCATTTTCAGTGCCCGAAAACCGGCTCGTAATTGGTGAAAATGGCCCAAAAACGCTTCGAAACGGGCGCCGTAGGCCCAAAAATCCATGAAAACCCCGTGAAATGTCTTATCTTATGAGGTTGTGTGTATATGGGTAGGCATTCCAGAATTGATCCGGGTGCCAAAAATCGACCCGAGGCGTGTGCTATAGCCCATGAGCCCATGAAAACAGCATTAAAAGACAATATCGCGAAAAAAATTCGTGCCGACATCTCTCGTCCCTGATAAGCATCCCGGAAGGTGTCCTTTGGGTCAGAGGTTGCATCCATGTCCAGTCTATGATAAAAACGATGCGAAAGGCAGTGATTTCCAGCGCTCGAAAACCGGCTCGTAACTAGTGAAAATGGCCCAAAAACGCCTCAAAACAGACGCCGTAAGCCCCAAAAATCCATAGAAACCCTGTGAAATGTCTTATACTATGAGGCTGTGCGTATCTAGGCAGGCATTTCTGAATTGGTTCGGGTGGTAAAAATCGGCCCGAGGCGTGGGCTATAGCCCATGAAAACGGCCTGAAAAGGCAGTATCGCGAAAAAAATTCATGCCGACATCTCTCGCCCTGGATAAGCATCCCGGAAGGTGTCCATTCGGTCAGAGGTTGCATCCATGTCCAGTCTATGATAAAAACGATGCGACAGGCAGGGATTTCCAGCGCCCGAAAATTGGCTCTTAACTGGTGAAAATGGCACAAAAACACCTCAAAACGGGCGCTGCAAGCCCCAAAACTCCATGGAAACCCTGTGAAATGTCTTATACTATGAGGCGCTGCGTATCTGGGCAGGCGTTTTGGAATTGGTTCGATGCCAAAAAGCGGCCCGAGGCGTGTGCTATAGCCCATGAAAACAGCATGAAAAGACAGTATCGCGAAAAAAATTCGTGCCGACATCTCTCGCCCTGGATAAGCATCCCGAAAGGTGTCCTTTCGGTCAGAGGTTGCATCCATGTCCAGTCTATGATAAAAACAATGCGACAGGCAGGGATTTCCAGCGCCCGAAAACTGGCTCGTAACTGGTGAAAATGGCTAAAAAAACGCCTCAAAACAGGCACCGTAAGCCCCAAAAATCCAGGGAAACCCCGTGAAATGTCTTATACTATGAGGCTGTGCGTATCTGGGCAGGCATTTCTGAATTGGTTCGGGTGGTAAAAATTGGCCCGAGGCGTGGGCTATAGCCCATGAAAACGGCCTGAAAAGGCAGTATCGCGAAAAAAATTCGTGCCGACATCTCTCGCCCTGGATAGGCATCCCGGAAGGTGTCCTTTCGGTCAGAGGTTGCATCCATGTCCAGTCTATGATAAAAACGATGCGACAGGCAGGGATTTTCAGTGCCCGAAAACCGGCTCGTAATTGGTGAAAATGGCCCAAAAACGCTTCCAAATGGGCGCCGTAGACCCCAAAAATCCATGAAAACCCCGTGAAATATCTTATACTATGAGGTTGTGTGTATATGGGTAGGCATTCAAGAATTGATCCGGGTGTCAAAAATCGGCCCGAGGCGTGTGCTATTGCCCATGAAAACAGCCTGAAAAGGCAATATCGCGAAAAAAAAACTGTGCCGGCATCTCTCGCCCCGAATAAAGTTCCCGGAAGGTGTCCTTCGGGTCAAAGGTTGCATCAATTTCCAGCCTATGATAAAAATCGATGAGACAGACTTGGATTTCCAGCGCCTGAAAACCGGCTCGTAACTGGTAAAAATGGCCGAAAGACGCCTACTACCGGGCGCCGTAGGCCTTAAAAATCCATGAAAACCATGTGAAATGTCTTATACTATGAGGTTGTGCGTATCTCGGCAAGCATTTCGGAATTGGATCAGGTGGTAAAAATCGGCCCGAGGCGTGTGCTATAGCCCATGAAAACGGCGTGAAAAGGCAATATCGCGAAAAAACTGTGACGACATGTCTTGCCCCGGTTAAAGATCCCGGAAGGTGTCCTGCGGGTCAGAGGTTGCATCCGTGTCTAGTCTATGATAAAAATCGATGAGACAGGCTGGGATTTCAAGCGCCCGAAAACCGGCTCTAGTGAAAATGGTTGAAAAACGCCTACTAATGGGCGCCGTAGGCCTCAAAAATCCATGAAATCCCAGTGAAATGTCTTATACTATAAGCCTGTGCGTATCTGGGTAGGCATTTAGGAATTGGTTCGGGTGGTTAAAATCGATCCCGAGGCGTGTGCAATAGCCTATGAAAACAGCATGAAAAGACAGTATCGCGAAAAAAATTTGTGCCGAAATCTCTCGCCCCTGATAAGCATCCCGTAAAGTGTCCTTCGGGTCAGAGGTTGCATCCATGTCCAGTCTATGATAAAAACGATGCGATAGGCAGTGATTTCCAGCGCCCGTAAACCGGCTCGTAACTAGTGAAAATGGCCCAAAAACGCCTCAAAACAGGCGCCGTAAGCCCCAAAAATCCATGGAAACCCCGTGAAATATCTTATACTATAAGGCTGTGCGTATCTGGGCAGGCATTTCTGAATTGGTTCGGGTGGTAAAAATCGGCCCGAGGCGTGGGCTATAGCCCATGAAAACGGCCTGAAATGGCAGTATCGCGAAAAAAATTCGTGCCGACATCTATTGCCCTGGATAAGCATCCCGGAAGGTGTCCTTTCGGTTAGAGGTTGCATCCATGTCCAGGGATTTCCAGCGCCCGAAAATCGGCTCGTAACTGGTGAAAATGGCCCAAAAACGCTTCCAAACGGGCGCCGTAGGCCCCAAAAATCCATGAAAACCCCGTGAAATATCTGATACTATGAGGTTGTGTGTATATGGGTAGGCATTCCAGAATCAATCCGGGTGCCAAAAATCGGCCCGAGGCATGTGCTATAGCCCATGAGCCCATGAAAACGGCCTGAAAAGGCAATATCGAAAATAAAAACTGTGCCGACATCTCTCGCCCCGTATAAAGATCCCGGAAGGTGTCCTTCGGGTCAGAGGTTGCATCCATGTCCAGTCTATGATAAATATCGATGAGACAGGCTTGGATTTCCAGCGCCCGAAAACCGGCTCGTAACTGGTGAAAATGGCCAAAAAAACGCCTACTAACGGGCGCCGTAGGCCTTAAAAATCTATGGAAACCATGTGAAATGTCTTATACTATGAGACTGTGCGTATCTCGGCAAGCATTTTGAAATTGGTTCGGGTGGTAAAAATCGGCCCGAGGCGTGTGTTATAGCCCAGGAAAACGGCTTGAAAAGGCAGTACAGCGAAAAAAATCCGTGCCGACATCTCTCGCCCCGGATAAGCATCCCGGAAGGTGTCCTTTCAGTTAGAGGTTGCATCCATGTCCAGTCTATGATAAAAACGATGCGGCAAGCAGGGATATCCAGCGCCCGAAAATCGGCTCGTAACTGGTGAAAATGGCACAAAAACGCCTAAAAACGGGCGCTGTAAGCCCAAAAATCCATGGAAACCTTGTGAAATGTCTTATACTATGAGGCTCTGCGTATCTGGACAGGCGTTTTGGAATTGATTCGGGTGCCAAAAATCGGCCGGAGGCGTGTGCTACAGCCTATGAAAATGGCATGAAAAGGCAGTATCGTGAAAACAATTCGTGCCGACATCTCTCGCCCCGGATGAGCATCACAGAAAGTGTCATTCGTGTCAGAGGTTGCATATATGTCCAGTCTATGATAAAAACGATGCGATAGGCAGGGATTTCCAGCGCCCGAAAACTGGCTCGTAACTAGTGAAAATGGCCCAAAAACGCCTCAAAACAGGCGCCGTAAGCCCCAAAAATCCATGGAAACCCCGTGAAATATCTTATACTATAAGGCTGTGCGTATCTGGGCAGGCATTTCTGAATTGGTTCGGGTGGTAAAAATCGGCCCGAGGCGTGGGCTATAGCTAGGGCTGGACTACCGAGCCGGCTCGGCTCAGCTCGGCTCGGCTCGGTCCAGCTCATTAGGATAACGAGCTAGCTCAGCTCGGCTCGTTATCTTAACGAGCTGGAATGCTAGCTCGGCTCGGCTCGTTACGAGCTCGAGCTGGCTCGTGAGCCAGCTTGTTAAGCTCGTCACTCGCCTCCAGCATCTCTGTCGCGACATGAGGAACGTAAGACGAGGACCATGCCGTCGGGTACATCTTCGCGCCCTGGAGCACGACGGCGTGCCGAGTGAGGAGGCGGAGGGCCAACGTCGCGGAGGTCGTCGTGGTCGAGAGAGGACAGGGTGCTGGTGACGTGGAGAGCCGGCACACCATCGCACGAGGGGAATAGGGAGAGGGGCGGCACCACCCGACTTGAGCCGCCGGCTGCCGCGCTTCACGTCGCCTCTCTGCGGTTTAGATATTGACTCAGTCTCTTTCCGTCATCGCCATGGTCATGGGAAGAGCGCGCGAGGACAACGAGCTCGTGCTGACCATGAGCTTTGGCATTGATGGCTACATCGTCGACGACGGAAGGGAAGGGATAGGCGAGTGCTGTGGCGGGAAAAAGAAGGCGCCGACAACCTCACGGAGCTCCTCCGGGCAAGCTTGTAAGTGAGCAACGTGGGAGCAGGGTGACAGGCTAGCGAAGCATGCGGTGCAGCACGAGAATGGAGTGAGGCAGGCCCACGATGGGAAGCTAGAGGAGGCAAGGTGTGGTGGCAGCGCGATTTAAGAAAAGGAATAAGGTGTGGGGAGAAAGGAGGGGACCGAAGGGTGCTGAGCCTGTTAGGATTTGCTAGCTCGTTTGGCTCGTGAGCAGCTCACGAGCCAGCTCGAGTCGGCTCATTAAACATAACGAGCTACAAACCTGGCTCGGCTCGTTAGAAAAAGTGAACGAGCCGAGCCGAGACGAGCCGATCCAGTCACGAGCCGAGCGAGCTAACGAGCCACGAGCTTTTCGTCCAGCCCTAGCTATAGCCCATGAAAACGGCCTGACAAGGCAGTATCGCGAAAAAAATTTGTGCCGACATCTATTGCCCTGGATAAGCATCCCGGAAGGTGTTCTTTCGGTCAGAGGTTGCATCCATGTCCAGGGATTTCCAGCGCCCGAAAATCGGCTCGTAACTGGTGAAAAAGGCACAAAAACGCTTTCAAACGGGCGCCGTAGGCCCCAAAAATCCATGAAAACCCTGTGAAATGTCTGATACTATGAGGTCGTGTGTATATGGGTAGGCATTCCAGAATTGATCCGGGTGCCAAAAATCGGCCCGAGGCATGTGCTATAGCCCATGAGCCCATGAAAACGGCCTGAAAAGGCAATATCGCGAAAAAAAACTATGCCGACATCTCTCGCCCCGTATAAAGATCCCGGAAGGTGTCCTTCGGGTCAGAGGTTGCATCCATGTCCAGTCTATGATAAATATCGATGAGACAGGCTTGGATTTCCAGCGCCCGAAAACCGGCTCGTAACTAGTGAAAATGGCCAAAAAACGCCTACTAACGGGCGCCGTAGGCCTTAAAAATCCATGGAAACCATGTGAAATGTCTTATACTATGAGACTGTGCGTATCTCGGCAACATTTTGAAATTGGTTCGGGTGGTAAAAATCGGCCCGAGGCGTGTGGTATAGCCCAGGAAAACGGCTTGAAAAGGCAGTATAGCGAAAAAAATTCGTGCCGACATCTCTCGCCCCGGATAAGCATCCCGGAAGGTGTCCTTTCGGTCAGAGGTTGCATCCATGTCCAGTCTATGATAAAAACGATGCGACAGGCAGGGATTTCCAGCGCCCGAAAATTGGCTCTTAACTGGTAAAAATGGCACAAAAACGCCTCAAAACGGGCGCTGTAAGCCCCAAAAATCTATGGAAACCTTATGAAATGTCATACTATGAGGCTCTGCGTATCTGGACAGGATTTTTGGAATTGGTTCGGGTGCCAAAACCGGCCCGAGGCGTGTGCTACAGCCCATGAAAATGGCATGAAAAGGCAGTATCGTGAAAACAATTCGTGCCGACATCTCTCGCCCCGGATGAGCATCACAGAAGGTGTCATTCGTGTCAGAGGTTGCATATATGTCCAGTCTATGATAAAAACGATGCGACAGGCAGGGATTTCCAGCGCCCGAAAACTGGCTCGTAACTAGTGAAAATGGCCCAAAAACGCCTCAAAACAGGCGCCGTAAGCCCCAAAAATCCATGGAAACCCCGTGAAATATCTTATACTATAAGGCTGTGCGTATTTGGGCAGGCATTTCTGAATTGGTTCGGGTGGTAAAAATCGGCCCGAGGCGTCGGCTAGCCCATGAAAACGGCCTGAAAAAGCAATATCGCGAAAAAACTGTGCCGACATGTCTTGCCCCGGTTAAAGATCCCGAAAGGTGTCCTGCGGGTCAGAGGTTGCATCCGTGTCTAGTCTATGATAAAAATCGTTGAGACAGGCTGGGATTTCCAGCGCCCGAAAACCGGCTCGTAACTGGTGAAAATGGCCAAAAAATGCCTACTAACGGGCGCCGTAGGCCTTAGAAATCCATGGAAACCATGTGAAATATCTTATACTATGAGACTGTGCGTATCTCGGCAAGCATTTTGGAATTGGTTCGGGTGGTAAAAATCGGCCCGAGGCGTGTGTTATAGCCCATGAAAACGGCTTGAAAAGGCAGTACAGCGAAAAAAATTCGTGCCGACATCTCTCGCCCCGGATAAGCATCCCGGAAGGTGTCCTTTCGGTCAAAGGTTGCATCCATGTCCAGTCTATGATAAAAACGATGCGATAGGCAGTGATTTCCAGCGCCCGTAAACCGGCTCGTAACTAGTGAAAATGGCCCAAAAACGCCTCAAAACAGGCGCCGTAAGCCCCAAAAATCCATGGAAACCCCGTGAAATATCTTATACTATAAGGCTGTGCGTATCTGGGCAAGCATTTCTGAATTGGTTCGGGTGGTAAAAATCGGCCCGAGGCGTGGGCTATAGCCCATGAAAACGGCCTGAAAAGGCAGTATCGCGACAAAAATTCGTGCAGACATCTCTTGCCCTCGATAAGCATCCCGGAAGGTGTCCTTTCGGTCAGAGGTTGCATCCATGTCCAGTCTATGATAAAAACGATGCGACAGGCAGGGATTTCCAGCGCCCGAAAATCGGCTCGTAACTGGTGAAAATGGCACAAAAACGCCTCAAAACGGGCGCTGTAACCCCAAAAATCCATGGAAACCTTGTGAAATGTCTTATACTATGAGGCTCTGCGTATCTGGACAGGCGTTTTGGAATTGCTTCGGGTGCCAAAAACCGGCCCGAGGCGTGTGCTACAGCCCATGAAAACGGCATGAAAAGGCAGTATTGTGAAAACAATTCGTGCCGACATCTCTCGCCCCGAATAAGCATCACAGAAGGTGTCATTCGGGTCAGAGGTTGCATATATGTCGAGTCTACGATAAAAACGATGCGACAGGCAGTGATTTCCAGCGCCCGTAAACCGGCTCGTAACTAGTGAAAATGGCCCAAAAAGGCCTCAAAACAGGCGCCGTAAGCCCCAAAAATCCATGGAAACCCAGTGAAATGTCTTATACTATGAGGCTGTGCGTATCTGGGCAAGCATTTCTGAATTGGTTCAAGTGGTAAAAATCGGCCTGAGGCGTGGGCTATAGCCCATGAAAACGGCCTGAAAAGGCAGTACCGCGAAAAAAATTCGTGCCGACATCTCTTGCCCTGGATAAGCATCCCGGAAGGTGTCCTTTCGGTCAGAGGTAGCATCCATGTCCAGGGATTTCAAGCGCCCGAAAACCGGCTCGTAACTAGTGAAAATGGCCCAAAAACGCCTCAAAACAGGCGCCGTAAGCCCCAAAAATCCATAGAAACCCTGTGAAGTGTCTTATACTATGAGGCTGTGTGTATCTAGGCAGGCATTTCTGAATTGGTTCGGGTGGTAAAAATCGGCCCGAGGCGTGGGCTATAGCCCATGAAAACGGCCTGAAAAGGCAGTATCGCGAAAAAAATTCATGCCGACATCTCTCGCCCTGGATAAGCATCCCGGAAGGTGTCCTTTCGGTCAGAGGTTGCATCCATGTCCAGTCTATGATAAAAACGATGCGACAGGCAGGGATTTCCAGCGCCCGAAAATCGGCTCGCAACTGGTGAAAATGGCACAAAAACGACTTAAAACGGGCGCTGTAAGCCCCAAAAATCCATGGAAACCTTGTGAAATGTCTTATCCTATGAGGCTCTGCGTATCTAGATAGGCTTTTTGGAATTGGTTCGGGTGCCAAAAACCGGCCCGAGGCGTGTGCTACAGCCTATGAAAACGGCATGAAAAGGCAGTATCGTGAAAACAATTCGTGCCGACATCTCTCGCCCCGGATAAGCATCACAGAAGGTGTCATTCGGGTCAGAGGTTGCATCCATGTCCTGTCTATGATAGAAACGATGCGACAGGCAGGGATTTCCAGCGCCCGAAAACCGGCCCGAGGCGTGTGCTACAGCCTATGAAAACGGCATGAAAAGGCAGTATCGTGAAAACAATTCGTGCCGACATCTCTCGCCCCACATAAGCATCACAGAAGGTGTCATTCGGGTCAGAGGTTGCATCCATGTCCAGTCTATGATAAAAACGATGCGACAGGCAGGGATTTCCAGCGCCCGAAAACCGGCTCGTAACTTGTGAAAATGGCCCAAAAACGCCTCAAAACAGGCGCCGTAAGCCCCAAAAATCCATAGAAACCCTGTGAAGTGTCTTATACTATGAGGCTGTGCGTATCTAGGCAGCCATTTCTGAATTGGTTTGGGTGGTAAAAATCGGCCCGAGGCGTGTGCTATAGCCCATGAAAAGGGCCTGAAAATGCAATATCGCGAAAAAAACTGTGCCGACATCTCTCGCCCCGGATAAAGTTCCCGGAAGGTGTCCTTCGGGTCAGAGGTTGCATCAATGTCCAGTCTATGATAAAAATCGATGAGACAGACTTGGATTTCCAGCGCCCGAAAACCGGCTCGTAACTGGTGAAAATAGCCAAAAAACGCCTACTAACGGGCGCCGTAGGCCTTAAAATTCCATGAAAACCATGTGAAATGTCTTATACTATGAGGCTGTGCGTATCTCGGCAAGCATTTCGGAATTGGATCCGGTGGTAAAAATCGGCCTGAGGCGTGTGCTATAGCCCATGAAAACGGCGTGAAAAGGCAGTACCGCGAAAAAAATTCATGCCGATATCTATCGCCCCGGATAAGCATCCCGGAAGGTGTCCTTCGGGTCAGAGGTTGCATCCATATCCAGTCTATGATAAAAACGATGCGACAGGCAGGGATTTCCGGCGCCCGAAAACCGGCTCGTAACTGTTGAAAATGGCCCAAAAACGCCTCCAAACAGGCACCGTAAGCCCCAAAAATCCATGGAAACCCCGTGAAATGTCTTATACTATGAGGCCTTGCGTATCTGGGCAGGCATTTCGGAATTAGTTCGGGTGGTAAAAATCGGCCCGAGGCGTGTGCTATAGCCCATGAAAACGGCCTGAAAAGGCAATATCGCGAAAAAACTGTGCCGACATGTCTTGCCCCAGTTAAAGATCCCGAAAGGTGTCCTGCGGGTCAGAGGTTGCATCCGTGTCTAGTCTATGATAAAAATCGTTGAGACAGGCTGGGATTTCCAGCGCCCGAAAACCGGCTCTAGTGAAAATGGTTGAAAAACGCCTACTAATGGGCGCCGTAGGCCTCAAAAATCCATGGAAACCCAGTGAAATGTCTTATACTATGAGGTTGTGCGTATCTGGGCAGCCATTTAGGAATTGGTTCGGGTGGTAAAAATCGACCCGAGGCGTGTGCTATTGCCCATGAAAACAGCATGAAAAGACAGTATCGCGAAAAAAATTCGTGCCGAAATCTCTCGCCCCTGATAAGCATCTCGGAAAGTGTCCTTCGGGTCAGAGATTGCATCCATGTCCAGTCTATGATAAAAATGATGCGACAGGCAGTGATTTCCAGCGCCCGTAAACCGGCTCGTAACTAGTGAAAATGGCCCAAAAAGGCCTCAAAACAGGCGCCGTAAGCCCCAAAAATCCATGGAAACCCAGTGAAATGTCTTATACTATGATGCTGTGCGTATCTGGGCAAGCATTTCTGAATTGGTTCAAGTGGTAAAAATCGGCCTGAGGCGTGGGCTATAGCCCATGAAAACGGCCTGAAAAGGCAGTATCGCGAAAAAAATTCGTGACGACATCTCTTGCCCTGGATAAGCATCCCGGAAGGTGTCCTTTCGGTCAGAGTTGGATCCATGTCCAGTCTATGATAAAAACGATGCGACAGGCACGGGTTTCTAGCGCCCGAAAACCGGCTCGTAACTGATGAAAATGGCACAACAACGCCTCAAAACGGGCACTGTAAGCCCCAAAAATCCATGGAAACCCTGTGAAATGTCTGATACTATGAGGCTCTGCGTATCTGGGCAGGCGTTTTGGAAATGGTTCGGGTGCCAAAAATCGGCCCGAGGCGTGTGTTATAGCCCATGAAAAAGGCATGAAAAGGCAGTATCGTGAAAACAATTCGTGCCGACATGTCTCGCCCCGGATTAGCATCACAGAAGGTGTCCTTCGGGTCAGAGGTTGCATCCATATCCAGTCTATGATAAATACGATGCGACAGGCAGGGATTTCCAGCGCCCGAAAATCGGCTCGTAACTGGTGAAAATGGCCCAAAAACGCTTCCAAACGGGCGCCGCAGACCGCAGAAATCCATGAAAACCCCGTGAAATGTCTTATACTATGAGGTTGTGTGTATATGGGTAGGCATTCCAAAATTGATCCGGGTGCCAAAAATCGGCCCGAGGCATGTGCTATAGCCCATGAGCCCATGAAAACGGCCTGAAAATGCAATATCGCGAAAAAAAAAACTGTGCCGACATCTCTCGCCCCGGATAAAGATCCCGGAAGGTGTCCTTCGGGTCAGAGGTTGCATCCATGTCGAGTCTATGATAAATATCAATGAGACAGGCTTGGATTTTCAGCGCCCAAAAACCGGCTCGTAACTGGTGAAAATGGCCAAAAAAAACGCCTACTAACCGGCGCCGTAGGCCTTAAAAATCCATGGAAACCATGTGAAATGTCTTATACTATGAGACTGTGCGTATCTCGGCAAGCATTTTCGAATTGGTTCGAGTGGTAAAAATCGGCCCAAGGCGTGTGTTATAGCCCATGAAAACGGCTTGAAAAGGCAGTACATCGAAAAAAATTTGTGCCGAAATCTCTCGCCCCGGATAAGCATCCCGGAAGGTGTCCATTCGGTCAAAGGTTGCATCCATGTCCAGTCTATGATAAAAACGATGCGACAGGCAGGGATTTCCAGCGCCCGAAAATCGGCTCGTCACTGGTGAAAATGGCTCAAAAACGCCTAAAAACGGGCGCTGTAAGCCCCAAAAATCCATGGAAACCTTGTGAAATGTCTTATACTATGAGGCTCTGCGTATCTGCACAGGCGTTTTGGAATTGGTTCGGGTGCCAAAAACAGGCCCGAGGCGTGTGCTACAGTCCATGAAAATGGCATGAAAAGGCAGTATCGTGAAAACAATTCATGCCGACATCTCTCGCCCCGGATGAGCATCACAGAAGGTGTCATTCGGGTCAGAGGTTGCATCCATGTACAGTCTATGATAAAAACGATGCGACAGGCAGGGATTTCATGGGCCCGAAAACCGGCTCATAACTCGTGAAAATGGCCTGAAAAGGCAGTATCGCGAACAAACTTCATGCCGACATCTCTCGCCCCGGATATGCATCCTGGAAGGCTTCCTTCGGGTCAGAGGTTGCATCCATGTCCAGTCTATGATAAAAACGATGTGACTGGTAGGGATTTCCAGCGCCCGAAAACCGGCTCGTAACTGGTGAAAATGGCCGAAAAACACCTACTAACGCGCGCCGTAGGCCTCAAAAATCTATGAAAACCACGTGAAATGTCTTTATACTATGAGGCTGTGCGTATCTGGGCAGGCATTTCGGAATTGGTTCGGGTGGTAAAAATCGGCCTTAGGCGTATGCTATAGCCCATGAAAACGGCCTGAAAAGGCAATATCGCGATAAAAACTGTACCGACATCTCACGCCCCGGATAAAGATCCCGGAAGGTGTCCTTCGAATCAGAGATTGCATCCATGTCCAATCTATGATAAAAATCGATGAGACAGACTGGGATTTCCAGCGCCCGAAAATCGGCTCAAAACTGGTGAAAATGGCTGAAAAACGCATACTAACGGGTGCCGTAGGCCTCAAAAATCCATGAAACCCTGTGAAATGTCTTATACTATGAGACTGTGCATATCTGGGCAGGCATTTAGGAGTTGGTTCGGGGGGTAAAAATCGGCCCGAGGCGTGTGCATAGCCCATGAAAACGGCCTGAAAAGGCAGTATCGCGAAATAACTTCGTGCCGACATCTCTCGCCCCGGATAAAGATCCCGGAAGGTGTCCTTCGGGTCAGAGGTTGCATCCATGTCGAGTCTATGATAAATATCGATGAGACAGGCTTGGATTTTCAGCGCCCAAAAACCGGCTCGTAACTGGTGAAAATGGCCAAAAAAACGCCTACTAACGGGCGCTGTAGGCCTTAAAAATCCATGGAAACCATGTGAAATGTCTTATACTATGAGACTGTGCGTATCTCGGCAAGCATTTTCGAATTGGTTCGAGTGGTAAAAATCGGCCCAAGGCGTGTGTTATAGCCCATGAAAACGGCTTGAAAAGGCAGTACAACGAAAAAAATTTGTGCCGACATCTCTCGCCCCGGATAAGCATCCCGGAAGGTGTCCATTCGGTCAGAGGTTGCATCCATGTCTAGTCTATGATAAAAACGATGCGACAGGCAGGGATTTCCAGCGCCCGAAAATCGGCTCGTCACTGGTGAAAATGGCTCAAAAACGCCTCAAAACGGGCGCTGTAAGCCCCAAAAATCCATGGAAACCTTGTGAAATGTCTCATACTATGAGGCTCTGCGTATCTGCACAGGCGTTTTGGAATTGGTTCGGGTGCCAAAAACAGGCCCGAGGCGTGTGCTACAGTCCATGAAAATGGCATGAAAAGGCAGTATCGTGAAAACAATTCATGCCGACATCTCTCGCCCCGGATGAGCATCACAGAAGGTGTCATTCGGGTCAGAGGTTGCATCCATGTACAGTCTATGATAAAAACGATGCGACAGGCAGGGATTTCATGGGCCCGAAAACCGGCTCATAACTCGTGAAAATGGCCTGAAAAGGCAGTATCGCGAACAAACTTCATGCCGACATCTCTCGCCCCGGATATGCATTCTGGAAGGCTTCCTTCGGGTCAGAGGTTGCATCCATGTCCAGTCTATGATAAAAACGATGTGACTGGTAGGGATTTCCAGCGCCCGAAAACCGGCTCGTAACTGGTGAAAATGGCCGAAAAACACCTACTAACGCGCGTCGTAGGCCTCAAAAATCTATGAAAACCACGTGAAATGTCTTTATACTATGAGGCTGTGCGTATCTGGGCAGGCATTTCGGAATTGGTTCGGGTGGTAAAAATCGGCCTTAGGCGTATGCTATAGCCCATGAAAACGGCCTGAAAAGGCAATATCGCGATAAAAACTGTACCGACATCTCACGCCCCGGATAAAGATCCCGGAAGGTGTCCTTCGAATCAGAGATTGCATCCATGTCCAATCTATGATAAAAATCGATGAGACAGACTGGGATTTCCAGCGCCCGAAAATCGGCTCAAAACTGGTGAAAATGGCTGAAAAACGCATACTAACGGGTGCCGTAGGCCTCAAAAATCCATGAAACCCTGTGAAATGTCTTATACTATGAGACTGTGCATATCTGGGCAGGCATTTAGGAGTTGGTTCGGGGGGTAAAAATCGGCCCGAGGCGTGTGCATAGCCCATGAAAACGGCCTGAAAAGGCAGTATCGCGAAAAAACTTCGTGCCGACATCTCTCGCCCCGGATAAAGATCCCGGAAGGTGTCCTTCGGGTCAGAGGTTGCATCCATGTCGAGTCTATGACAAATATCGATGAGACAGGCTTGGATTTTCAGCGCCCAAAAACCGGCTCGTAACTGGTGAAAATGGCCAAAAAAACGCCTACTAACGGGCGCCGTAGGCCTTAAAAATCCATGGAAACCATGTGAAATGTCTTATACTATGAGACTGTGCGTATCTCGGCAAGCATTTTCGAATTGGTTCGAGTGGTAAAAATCGGCCCAAGGCGTGTGTTATAGCCCATGAAAACGGCTTGAAAAGGCAGTACAGCGAAAAAAATTTGTGCCGACATCTCTCGCCCCGGATAAGCATCCCGGAAGGTGTCCATTCGGTCAGAGGTTGCATCCATGTCTAGTCTATGATAAAAACGATACGACAGGCAGGGATTTCCAGCGCCCGAAAATCGGCTCGTCACTGGTGAAAATGGCTCAAAAACGCCTCAAAACGGGCGCTGTAAGCCCCAAAAATCCATGGAAACCTTGTGAAATGTCTCATACTATGAGGCTCTGCGTATCTGCACAGGCGTTTTGGAATTGGTTCGGGTGCCAAAAACAGGCCCGAGGCGTGTGCTACAGTCCATGAAAATGGCATGAAAAGGCAGTATCGTGAAAACAATTCATGCCGACATCTCTCGCCCCGGATGAGCATCACAGAAGGTGTCATTCGGGTCAGAGGTTGCATCCATGTACAGTCTATGATAAAAACGATGCGACAGGCAGGGATTTCATGGGCCCGAAAACCGGCTCATAACTCGTGAAAATGGCCTGAAAAGGCAGTATCGCGAACAAACTTCATGCCGACATCTCTCGCCCGGATATGCATCCTGGAAGGCTTCCTTTGGGTCAGAGATTGCATCCATGTCCAGTCTATGATAAAAACGATATGACTGGTGGGGATTTCCAGCGCCCGAAAACCGGCTCGTAACTGGTGAAAATGGCCGAAAAACACCTACTAATGCGCGCCGTAGGCCTCAAAAATCTATGAAAACCACGTGAAATGTCTTTATACTATGAGGCTGTGCGTATCTGGGCAGGCATTTCGGAATTGGTTCGGGTGGTAAAAATCGGCCTTAGGCGTATGCTATAGCCCATGAAAACGGCCTGAAAAGGCAATATCGCGATAAAAACTGTACCGACATCTCACGCCTCGGATAAAGATCCCGGAAGGTGTCCTTCGAATCAGAGATTGCATCCATGTCCAATCTATGATAAAAATCGATGAGACAGACTGGGATTTCCAGCGCCCGAAAATCGGCTCAAAACTAGTGAAAATGGCTGAAAAACGCATACTAACTGGTGCCGTAGGCCTCAAAAATCCATGAAACCCTGTGAAATGTCTTATACTATGAGGCTGTGCATATCTGGGCAGGCATTTAGGAGTTGGTTCGGGGGGTAAAAATCGGCCCGAGGCGTGTGCATAGCCCATGAAAACGGCCTGAAAAGGCAGTATCGCGAAAAAACTTCGTGCCGACATCTCTCGCCCCGGATAAAGATCCCGGAAGGTATCCTTCGGGTCAGAGGTTGCATCCATGTCGAGTCTATGATAAATATCGATGAGACAGGCTTGGATTTTCAGCGCCCAAAAACCGGCTCGTAACTGGTGAAAATGGCCGAAAAAACGCCTACTAACGGGCGCTGTAGGCCTCAAAAATCCTTGGAAACCCCGTAAAATGTCTTATACTTTGAGGTTGTGCGTATCTGGGTAGGCATTTTGGAATTGGTTTTTGTGGTAAAAATCAGCCCGAGGCGTGTGCTATAGCCCATGAAAACGGCTTGAAAAGTAAGTATCGCGAGAAACATTCATGCCGACATCTCTCGCCCTGGATAAGCATCCCGGAAGGTGTCTATGATAAGCATCCCGGATAAGCATCCTTCAGGTCAGAGGTTGCATCCATGTACAGTCTATGATAACAACGATGCGATAGGCAAGGATTTCCAGCGCCCAAAAACCGGCTCGTAACTGGGGAAAATGGCCCAAAAACGCCTTAAAACGGGCGTTGTAGGCCCCAAAATCCATGGAAACCCTGTGAAATGTCTTATACTATGAGGCTGTTCATATCTGGGCAGGCATTTTGGAATTGGTTTGGGGCGCAAAAATGGACCCGAGGCGTGTGCTATAGCCCATGCAAACGGCCTGAAAGGGCGGTATCGTGAAAAAATTTGTGTCGACAACTCTCGCCCTGGATAAGCATCCTGGAAGGTGTCCTTTGGGTCAGAGGTTGCATCCATGTCCAGTCTATGATAAAAACGATGCGACAGGCAGGGATTTCTAGCGCCCGAAAACCGGCTCATGACAGGTGAAAAAGGCCGAAAAACGCCTACTAACGGGCGCCGCAGGCCTCAAAAATCCATGGAAGCCCCGTGAAATATCTTATACTATGAGGATGTGCGTATCTGGGCAGGCATTTCGGAATTAGTTCGGGTGGTAAAAATCGGCCCGAGGCGTGTGCTATAGCCAATGAAAACAACCTGAAAAGGCAGTATCGCGAAAAAAATTCGTGCCGACATCTCTAATCCCGGATAAGCATCCCGGAAGATGTCCTTTGGGTCAGAGGTTGCATCCATGTCCCGTCTATGATAAAAATCGATGAGACAAGCTGGGATTTCCAGCACCCAAAAACCGGCTCGTAACTAGTGAAAATGGCTGAAAAACACCTACTAACGGGCGCCGTAGGCCCCAAAAATTGATGAAAACCCTGTGAAATGCCTTATACTATGAGGCTGTGCATATATGGGCAGGCATTACAGAATTGATCTGGGTGCCAAAAATCGGCCCGAGGCGTGCGCTATAGCCCGTGAAAACAACATGAAAAGGCAGTATCGCGAAAAAAATTCGTGCCGACATCTCTCGCCCCGGATAAGCATCCCGGAAGATGTCCTTCGGGTCAGAGGTTGCATCCATGTCCACTCTATGATAAAAATGATGCGACGGGTAGGGATTTCCAGCGCCCGATAACCGCTTCGTAACAGCTGAAAATGGCCGAAAAACGCCTACTAACGGGCGCCGTAGGCCTCAAACATCCATGGAAACCCCGTGAAATGCCTTGTACTATGAGGATGTGCGTATCTAGGCAGGCATTTCGTAATTGGTTCGGGAGGTAAAAATCGGCCCGAGGCGTGTGCTATAGCCCATGAAAACAACCTGAAAAGGCAGTATCGCGAAAAACATTCGTGCCGACATCTCTCGCCCCGGATAAGCATCCCGGAAGGTGTCCTTCGGGTCAGAGGTTGCATCCATGTTCAGTCTATGATAAAAATGATGCGACAGGCAGGGATTTCCAGCGCCCGAAAACCGGCTCGTAACAAGTGAAAATGGCGAAAAACGTCTACTAACGTGCGCCGTAGGCCTAAAAAATCCATGGAATTCCCGTGAAATGTCTTATACTCTGAGGATGTGCGTATCTGGGCCGGCATTTGGGAATTAGTTCGGGTGGTAAAAATCGTCCCGAGGCGTGTGCTATAGCCCATGAAAACAACCTGAAAAGGCAGTATCGCGAAAACAATTCGTGCCGACATCTCTCGCCCCGGATAAGCATCCCGGAAGGTTTCCTTCGGGTCAGAGTTGCATCCATGTCCACTCTATGATAAAAACGATGCGACGGGTAGGGATTTTCATCGCCCGAAAACCGGCTCGTAACTGGTGAAAATGGCCCAAAAACGACTCAAAACGTTCGCCGTAAGCCCCAACAATCCATGGAAACACCGTGGAATGTCTTATACAATGAGGTTGTGCGTATTTGGGCGGCCATTTCGGAATTGGTTCGGGTGGTAAAAATCGGTCCGAGGCGTGCGCTATAGCCCATGAAAACGGCCTGAAAATGCAGTATCGTGAAAAAAAATTATGTCGGCATCTCTCGCCCCGGATAAGCATCCCCGAAGGTGTCCTTCGGGTCAGAGGTTGCATCTATGTCCAGTCTATGATAAAAACGATGTGACGGGCAGGGATTTCCAGCACCCAAAAATCGGCTCGTAACAGGTGAAAATGGCCGAAAAACGTCTACTAACGGGCGCCGTAGGCCTCAAAAATCCATGGAAGCCCCGTGAAATGTCTTATACTATGAGGATGTGCGTATCTAGACAGGCATTTCGGAATTGGTTCGGGTGGTAAAAATCGGCCCGAGGCGTGTGCTATAGCCCATGAAAACAACCTGAAAAGGCAGTATCGCGAAAAAAAATTTGTGCAGACATCTCTCGTCCCGGATAAGCATTCCGGAAGATGTCCTTTGGGTCGGAGGTTGCATCCATGTCCAGTCTATGCTAAAAATGATGCGACAGGCAGGGATTTCCAGCACCCAAAAACCGGCTCGTAACTGGTGAAAGTGGCCGAAAAACACCTACTAACGGGCGTCGTAGGCCCCAAAAATCGATGGAAACCCTGTGAAATCTCTTATACTATGAGGCTGTGCGTATATGGGCAGGCATTCCAGAATTGATCCGGGTGCCAAAAATCAGCCCGAGACGTGAGCTATAGCCAATGAAAACAACCTGAAAAGGCAGTATCGCGAAAAAACTTCGTGCCGACATCTCTCGCCCCGGATAAGCATCCCGGAAGATGTCCTTCGGGTCAGAGGTTGCATCCATGTCCACTCTATGATAAAAATGATGCGACGGGTATTGATTTCCAGCACCCGAAAACCGACTCGTAACAGGTGAAAATGGCCGAAAAACGCCTACTAACGGGCATCGTAGGCCTCAAAAATCCATGGAAACCCCGTGAAATGTCTTATACTATGAGGATGTGCGTATCTGTGCAGGCATTTTGTAATTGGTTCAGGTGGTAAAAATCGGTCCGAGGCGTGTGCTATAGCCCATGAAAACAACCTGAAAAGGCAGTATCACAAAAAAAAATCGGGCCGACATCTCTCGCCCCGGATAAGCATCCCGGAAGATGTCCTTCGGGTCAGAGGTTGCATTCATATCCACTCTATGATAAAAACGATGTGACGGGCAGGGATTTTCAGCGCCCGAAAACCGGCTCGTAACAGGTGAAAATGGCCGAAAAGCGCCTACTAACTGGCGCCGTAGGCCTCAAAAATCCATGGAAACCCCGTGAAATATCTTATAATATGCGGATGTGCGTATCTGGGCAGGCATTTCGTTATTGGTTCGGGTGGTAAAAATCGGCCCGAGACGTGTGCTATAGCCCATGAAAACAACCTGAAAAGGCAGTATCGCGAAAAAAATTCGTGTCGACATGTCTCGCCCCGGATAAGCATCCCGGAAGGTGTCCTTCGGGTCAGAGGTTGCATCTATGTCCATGATAAAAACGATGCGACAGGCAGGGATTTCCAGCTGTAAGGACCGTGTGACCGAGAGGGGGGTGAATCGGTGCACACTATCGATTTTTCTCCTAACACAAATCACACCCTCAACTCCTAGCAAGTAGTTCTAGTATAACTAAAGAGGCACACTAAGGAGAGTCCTTAACCTAGTGAACTAGAGATAGTATAAGACACAAGCACAAGGTATGAACTAGTTCACTAGGCAAGAGCAAACCTTAGATAAGCTACAAGCTAGGCATTCAAACACAAGGCTCTAGAAGATCTACTAGGTGATAAGCACACTAAGGAAGAGTCCTTAGATCAACTAGCAAGCAAGCTACACATGAAGTCAACAAGCAACCATATGATAGAAGTAACTAGAGAGCATATGGATGAACCAAGGGAATAACTAGAGCAACAAGTAAACAAGGCAATCTCAAATACTACTAGCAAGCAAGATAGAGGTAATAAATAAATGCAAGTAGTAAAGAGAAAGGGATAGAAATGCTCATGATTTTTCCCGTGGTATCAGGAGGATGGCGCCTCCCCCTACTTCACGTTGGGTCACTCCCGCCGGAGTCTCGACCCCTCCCTCCGCTCGATGGCGATCCCTTCTAGAGCATTCTTCACCCTCCGAGTGAAGACGCGGGCACGTCCCGCCGGCAACTCCGGATGCTCTTCTGAAGGTAAGGATCCGCACGTGATGCGGTCCATAGGACGCTCTCTTCATGTAGCTTCTTTCACACGGGAAGCCCAAAGACCGTGTACAAACTTGCGGCGGCTTCCATACTCTTGGCAAGCTCACCACCAACGCCTATCCGGTCTAGGTCTTGCCATGGACCAAGAGTAACAACTCAAGTCAGACCTCTCAAGCACTCACTAGCCTAGAGATCATTGGATACACATGGTGTCACTCTTCTCAAGCACTTGGATCACTCAAATCCCTCAAAGTGCTTCTTCTTCCTTCACTTGGCTTCTTGACAGCACCTCCCCACCTTTGGACTGTCCAAGAGCACATCAAAGAGGCAAGCAACCAGCTATTTATAGGCTCCTCCCACGAAACTAGCCGTTGCAACAAAACTGCCCAGATTTCTCTGGTCACCGTATCATACAGTGACTAGAGTCACCGTATCATACGGTGACTGTCCAACGGTCGACTGGGACTTCACTTTCCTGCAAGAGGCACTGTTCTCTTAGTCACCGTATCATACGGTGACTAGCTAGCACCGTATCATACGGTGACTACTTCTTTCCAGCTTCAGCAACTCTTCCAAATTGCACTTCCCCTGAAAACCATACGGTGACCCACCATATCATACGGTGATCATCATACGGTGACTCTATCAGTGACTCTCCTTTCACTGGATTTTCCTGTCCGTAGCCACCGTATCATACGGTGACTAGCACCGTATCATACGGTGACTCTTTTTCCTTCTTCTCTTCAACTTCGTCAATTTTGCAGTTCCCCTGGAAACCATACGGTGACCCACCGTATCAAACGGTGGCCATAATACGGTGACTCTACCAGTGACTCTCCTTTCACTGGATTTTCCTGTCCATAGTCACCGTATCATACGCTGACCACCACCGTATCATACAGTGACTGCTTCTCCTGTAACTTCTGCTGAGATCATGATCTTCTCCCTGCAGTCACCGTATCATACGGTGACTGGCACCGTATCATACGGTGGCTTCTCCTTCAGCTGGAACTTGATCATCTCCTTTGATCCTCGCTTCCAACACCTTCTTCCTTAGTTCCTGCACTCTTCCTCTGCAACCCTAGCGCCTGAAAAACACACTATGCATCCATACGATCTCTACACTTGTGTTTACCGAAGAGTACCAACTCGAACCCTCTTGATAGTCCAGATTTTCCTATGAACTCAAGCTAACATCTAACCAAGCCAACACTTGCTTGAGTCTAGCATGTCCTTAGCCTTGATCCATCTTCTCGATCGTGACTCCATCAAGTCCGTCCATGAGTTGACGAGGCAACCAATCATCCTTGACTTGAGGTAAGAGGTTGGTTTGTGTCGTAGTTGCTTCCATGTGACCTAAGGATAAGATACTCAAAGTATATGTTAGTCACATGCATGGTTCTCATCCATTCACCAAAACATTCATACCTTGGGGTTTCCAACTCCAATGGCCATGAAGCTTACAATCTCCCCCTTCTTGGTGATGGATGACAACCATAATAAAAATGATCGAGAGAGTAAAGAATAGATGACAATAGCCGAAAGGATAAGCACAACTCGATCAAAGGGAACTACACAATGGAAAAAGAAAGAAAAGTTCATACCTCGATGTGTAGACCGGGAAAGTCATAGCTCACAAAACATCACAAGTTACAGCAAAAACTCATAGCACAAGTGACGTAAAGACTCATAACAAGCTAGACCAAAGCAATATGATAATGAGGGAAATAGCACAAGTAAAAAGATACGCATCATAGAGCTAGGTGAGAGATTACCTTCATTCTTACCTTGAAGACCTTCCTCCACCTCGAGATGTTCGAGAAGATCGACCAAAACTTGATCTCTTGATCTCCTAGAGCTAAGAACTCCCCCTCGAGACGAGCTTCAATAATATGAGGTAACTCCCCCTTGACTTGAGCCATCATCTCAAGATTGTGTGAAGACCAATCATGTTGACTATGTGGTCTTCCAATATCCCAACTCCCCTTGAGATGACCAAAACTCCTTCTCCTTGAGCTCGATCATTTTGGTGATCAAAATATATATCATCATTGCTTCTTCCATTTATCACCATCACGGCTTCTTCTTCTTACTCTTGCTCGGAGCTTGATCATGTTGATGGTGATCATTCATCTTTCACTTGATCCTTCCATTTGATCACCATACTCCTTTTCAAGCTTCTTCTTCTTCTCCCCCTTTGTCATTTATCACACAAAAAGAGTCAAATATACGGAGGATAAAGAATAGACATTGAGTAAGAGAATACTTGAGTTAGGCGAATATTTATTTCTTCATTGCCTTGCCCTCTTCTTCAAAAGCTCCCCCTATACACAAGAAACTCACAAAGAGTATAGCAAGATATGGTGCACATGGGGTTAGTGTATTGGGTTTTTGAATGTATGAACACTTAGACCTTGAGCCGCGCAAGTGGATTTAACCTTGGAGCTCAAAGAATCTTGGTTCAATGGGCATGAAGCTCATATAGCATTGCTATGTGTTCATCTAGAGAGTCATATACTCATATTGTGGACAAGCAACTCTCTTTAGATGGATCTTGACGTCAAGACTCGATGCAAGAATGCAAAATGCTTATGCAAATGAGATGACAAATATACAATGCATGATGCTAATGAGGGAGTAAAAACAAGAGAAGGCTAAGAACCAAACATACCAACAACAAATTTGATCCCTCCTAGAGCTTACTCACAACAAGCCATTCATCAAGCCTTGGGAGCCGAGTGCCACTAATCCCAAACTTCACCCTTGCTTGTTGCTATCTCAACAAGGTTAGTCGTTGGTCCTACAAAACAAGAAGAACACACCAAAAAGGACACAAACAATAACAAGCAAGAGAAATAATATACATAATATACAAGGCAAGTATGGAGAAAAACTCAAGTAAAATTTGAGAGATCGAGAACGTTGAGTTCTCCCCTTATCTTGCCAAAGGTCTTCTTGTCAAGAGGCTTCGTGAAAATGTCGGCCAATTGCTCATGTGTCCGAACACCAACTAGCTCAATATCCTTTTTGGCGACATGATCCCGGATGAAATGATGCTTGACCTCAATATGCTTGGCATGAGTATGATCACCCTTGTTGAGAGCCATGTTAATAGCATTTTCACTATCACAATATAAGGGCACTTGACCATAGACCAATCCATAATCCAATAGGGTTTGCTTCATATAGAGTAGTTGAGCACAACATGCGCCGGCAGCCATATATTCGGCTTCCGCCAGTAGAAAGGGCTACACAATTTTGCTTCTTGGAACTCCATGATACGAGAGATCGTCCAAGAAATTGGCACCCACCCGAACTGCTCTTCCTACTCACTTTGCATCCGGCGAAATCCGAGTCTGCATAACCAACAAGCTCAAAGTCCGATCCCTTAGGATACCAAATTCCAATGGTTGGAGTATGCTTGATGTACCTAAGAATTCTCTTCACGGCACTCAAATGTGATTCCTTGGGGTTAGATTGATAACGAGCACAAAGGCAAACACTAAACATGATATCCGACCTAGATGCGGTGAGATAAAGAAGAGATCCAATCATTGAACGATAAAGTTTAGGATCAATAGGAATACCCGACTCATCCGCATCAAGAAGACCATTGGTTGCCATTGGTGTCTCAATCCCCTTGCAATCTTCCATCCTATATTTTCGGAGTAGACCGCAAGTGTACTTCTCTTGATAGATGAAGGTCCCCTCCTCCAATTGCTTGACTTGAAATCCAAGGAAGACATGTAGCTCTCCTATCATAGACATCTGAAACTCCTTTTTCATGAGAGCACGAAACTCATCATTGAAAGTCTCATTCGTAGAGCCATAAATGATATCATCAACATAAATTTGACAAATGAAAAGATCATCACCAATATGCTTGGTGAATAAGGTGTTGTCGATGCTACCAATTTTGTAGCCCTTGCCGATGAGATAATCACGAAGACGCTCGTACCATGCTCTTGGTGCTTGCTTCAACCCGTAGAGAGCTTTCTTCAACTTGTACACATACTCAGGATGCTTGGGATCTTCGAAGCCGGGAGGTTGCTCTACATAAACTTCTTCATTAATTAGTCCATTGAGAAATGCAATTTTCACATCCATTTGATGTAATTTAAAATTGAAATGAGAAGAGTATGCGAGAAGGGTTCTTATAGCCTCAAGACGAGCGACGGGGGCGAAAGTTTCGTCGAAGTCCACTCCTTCCACTTGAGAGTAACCCTTTGCCACGAGCCTCGCCTTGTTTCTTATCACCATCCCCTTCTCATCCTCCTTGTTCTTGAAGACGCATTTAGCTCCCACGACGTTTGCTCTCTTGGGCCTCTTGACCAATTTCCAAACGTCATTACGCTTGAAATTGTTCAATTCTTCTTGCATTGATAGCACCCACTTGTCGTCCTTCAAGGCTTCCTCAATAGTCTTCAGCTCTAGGGTGGACACACAGGAGTAATTCACAACCACATTAGCTTGGTTAGAATTAACATAATTAGCTTTCTCCTTGTGGCTATCCCTTGGGAAGGACTCCCAATGATAAGGTCACGTGAATGATCCTTAGCAATGGGTTTGTGCTTCCGTGGCGGTTCTTGTTGAGGAGGCGGAGGAGCCGGCGAAGTGTCTTGAGCATCATGAGCGGCTTGCTCCTTGGAGATGTGGGTATCTTGTTGTCGAAGAGGAGATCCCGAATCATCTTCTTGAGATGTGCTTGAAGTAGCGGGAGGATTCTGAGCTTGTCGAGGTTCACTTGATGAAGCTTGAGGTTGAACACTCGATGAAGCTTGAGGTTGAACACTCGATGAAGGATGTTGCGGATCGCTTGAAGGAGCTTGAGGAGGATTGCTTGATGGAGCATCCGAAGTAGAGGTAGCTTGTGAGGTGCTTGTAGAAGAATCCTTCGTAGAGGTTGACGTCGGTGGTGGAGAGGGCGGTTCATCTTCATGTGGGATTACTTCACCAACCGGCATGTCCCTCAAAACTTCCTCAATAGGCCTCTCACTAGAATCATGAGAGTGGTGGAGATCGTCTTGTGAACCATGAGACTCATCAAATTGCACGTCGTAAGATTCCTCCACAAACCCCGTTGAGGTGTTGAAGACTCTATAAGCTTTGGAGGAGCCGGAGTAGCCAACAAGAATTCCCGTGTCGGTCCTCTTCTCAAACTTTCCAAGTCTCTCTCTCTTCTTGTAGATGTAGCACTTGCACCCAAAGACTCGAAAGTATGCCATATTTGGCTTCCTCCCAACTAAGAGCTCAGATGAAGTCTTTAGAAGGATCTTGTGAAGATATATCCGATTTTGGGTGTAGCAAGCGGCATTGACCGCCTCCGCCCAAAACTTCTCCGGAGTACCATATTCATCCAACATAGCTCTTGCAAGAGTGATGAGAGTCTTGTTCTTCCTTTCAACTACTCCATTTTGTTGTGGAGTATAGGTGGCCGAGAACTCATGTTTGATCCCAAGATGATCACAATAGTCTTCAATGGTTGAATTCTTGAACTCGGTGCCATTGTCACTTCGGATCTTCTTGATGTTGTGCTCATATTCAACTTGAACTCTCTTGGCAAACTTCTTGAACACTCCAATTGTTTGATTCTTGTTCTCGAGGAAGAATACCTAAGTGTACCTAGAGTAGTCATCAACCACCACAAGACAATATAGATTACCACCTAAGCTCTTGTAGGTGGTAGGACCAAAAAGGTCCATATGTAGAAGCTCCAAGGGTCTTGAGGTTGACATGAAGCTCTTGGAGGGATGTGGAGATGCCACTTATTTGCCGGCTTGACAAGCACTACACAAGCGGTCCTTCTCAAATGTGACATCCTTCACACCCTTAATGCAATTCATCTTCACCACCTTCTTGATTTGACTCATCCCAATATGAGCAAGGCGATGATGCCATAGCCATCCTTTTGACAACCTAGTAAAGAGACAAGTACTAGGTGCAATTTCAATGTTAGTCTCAAAATCAACAATGTATAGGTTGTTGTGCCTAAAACCTTAGATAGTGATACCCATGGCTTCATTTTGAAGCACAACACCTTTATCATCAAAGTTGCATTGGAACCCGAGATCACAAATTTGTGCCACCGAAAGCAAGTTGAAGTTAAGAGACTCAACAAGTAGCACATTTGAGATAGAGAGGTCATTTGAGATAGCCACCTTACCAAGACCTCTCACTTTACCTTTCCAGTTGTCGCCAAAGGTGACCTTCTCATGAGACTTGTCTTCCTCTAAGGTGGTGAACATGGAGGCGGTGCCAGTCATGTGTTGAGTGCAACCACTATCAAGAACCCAATCCTTGCCACCAATCTTGTAATTCACCTTGTTTGAGGCCATCAAAGAGGTAGAGGAGTTAGTAGCACGAGACTCAATTGACTTGTTGATTACCTCAAACTTTTGCTTGATGTAGGAGGCGGGAACCCCAAAGTGGAAGTGCAAATCCAAATCCTTCAATCTTCTAACGGTCTCCTTGTCAAGTCCTCGATAGGTCCAATCCTCACGATCATCTCCCATATGAATGAAGATAGTCTTAAGAGAGAAATCGTTGAAGATATTGACGTTGGTTGTTGGTGCATGATGCTTCATGATATTCTCCACTTGGTTGCAATAGGACATGATAATATAGATGGCATCCTTGAAGGACAATTCATCCAAACCTCCTCCAACATCCTCCAAGACAAGAACCCTCACATTCAAGGGAAGGAGAGTGAGCATCTTGTTTATGACACGAATGTGATAGTCATCAATTTCTTCTTTCTCCTTGAATGAGCTAAGAGTATCAAGCATTGATTCTCCTTGTTCCATGTGAAAATCCTCAAAGTCATGAAGAAGATGATAGTAGGGAGATTCACACATCCATGGTTTCTTCTCTTCATAATACTCAATGTAGGGAGAGGGAATGACCATGGTATCACTCTCCACTTGATCGAGAGGTGTAGGAGAGTCTTCACATCCACTTGAGTAAGCATCATCACAAAAGAACACCGGTGTCTTCTTCTCATCTTCATCATCTTCACTTGTTATGTCTTGAAAGGCCTCGGACAAACTTGCTTGAGCTAGTCTTCTACTGATAACAACTATGATCTCTTGAATAGAGTCATTGGCTAGATCATAGTCGTCAAACTCCATGAACTCTCCATACTTCTCCTTGAGAAGGGCATTCAAGAATCTCTTGAGAGCTTCGGGCTTCTCAATCCTCCAAAGACCTCTTGCATTGATTTTCTTGACAAGATCATCAACTCGGAGAGCAAGCTCGACAAGATCTTCATTCGGCTTCATTGAGACATTGTCCAATTCATTGCATAGCTTCACATATTCAATCTCTTCATTTTTCTTGGAAGAACCTTCACCCTCATGAGCTTGAGAGTGGTGTGATGAAGTGCTTGCTTGATTCCCATCCACTTGCATGCTTTCTAGGCCCTTAGTGTGAGCCGCTTCCATATCCAAGATAGCTTTTACCACATCATCATAAGGCATCACGGAGAACTCCTTCAACATACAAAATGGCACAAGTCCAACTCGAGGATATGGAAGACTCCTCAACAATCTCTTCACCAAGTGCCCATAATTGAGATATTGATAATTCCGAGTCACAATTCTCCTAGCAAGCAAATACAAGCGAGAAGCAAAATCAACAATATTCTCATTAGGACCAAGAGTGATAGTCTCATACTCCTCAATAAGCTCATAGTAAGTATTATCACTAAAGCACTCATCGGAAGGCTCAATCAACGGAATATCGGTGAAAGTGCTAGGATCATTATCAATAGTGTTGGCCATTGTACCACACACTCCTATGGTCACAACTCAAGGCGGTTAAGCCCAAAAAGAGCACGAGGCTCTGATACCACTTGTAAGGACCGTGTGACTAAGAGGGGGGTGAATCGGTGCACACTATCGATTTTTCTCCTAACACAAATCACACCCTCAACTCCTAGCAAGTAGTTCTAGTATAACTAAAGAGGCACACTAAGAAGAGTCCTTAACCTAGTGAACTAGAGATAGTATAAGACACAAGCACAAGGTATGAACTAGTTCACTAGGCAAGAGCAAACCTAAGATAAGCTACAAACTAGGAAATCAAACACAAGGCTCTAGAAGATCTACTAGGTGATAAGCACACTAAGGAAGAGTCTTTAGATCAACTAGCAAGCAAGCTACACATGAAGTCAACAAGCAACCATATGATAGAAGTAACTAGAGAGCATATGGATGAACCAAGGGAATAACTAGAGCAATAAGTAAACAAGGCAATCTCAAGTACTACTAGCAAGCAAGATAGAGGCAATAAGTAAATGCAAGTAGTAAAGAGAAAGGGATAGAAATGCTCATGATTTTTCCCGTGGTATTGGGAGGATGGCGCCTCCCCCTACTCCACGTTGGGTCACTCCCGCCAGAGTCTCGACCCCTCCCTCCGCTCGATGGCGATCCCTTCTAGAGCATTCTTCACCCTCCGAGTGAAGACGCGGGCACGTCCCGCCGGCAACTCCGGATGTTCTTCCGAATGTAAGGATCCGCACGTGATGCGGTCCAAAGGGCGCTCTCTTCACGTAGCTTCTTTCACACGGGAAGCCCAAAGACCGTGTACAAACTTGCGGCGGCTTCCACACTCTTGGCAAGCTCACCACCAACGCCTATCCGGTCTAGGTCTTGCCATAGACCAAGAGTAACAACCCAAGTCAGCTCTCTCAAGCACTCACTAGCCTAGAGATCATAGGATGCACATGGTGTCACTCTTCTCAAGCACTTGGATCACTCAAATCCCTCAAAGTGCTTCTTCTTCCTTCACTTGGCTTCTTGACAGCACCTCCCCACCTTTGGACTGTCCAAAAACACTTCAAAGAGGCAAGCAACCAGCTATTTATAGGCTTCACCCACGAAACACAACTAAGGTGTTATAGTCTGATGGTAAGTCATTTGCCTTGTATCCTTGAGATCTAAGGTTCAAATCTCAACTTCCTCGCTATTTTGCACAATTTTTACACTAAAATGCAACTACATAACTTTGATGGACCAGCACTGTAGCGAGGCCCATCGTGCCTAACGGGCCGGCCCGGCACGATTAGCACAGGTCTGGCCGTGCCGTGAGCTGACCCCCCCCCCCCCCCCCCCCCCCCCCCGCCCATGGGTTGGCACGGCACGACCCACCTAACAGACGGGTCGTGCCGGCCCGATGATAGATGGGCCGTGCCTAGATGGGCTCGGGCCGGGCCGTCCATATGGCCATGTATAACCTGGCTGCAGAGAGTGATTGTGGTTCCAGGTCCCATCGCGGACGCTTATTGTCTATCCGACGGACGAGATAACACACGTGGTACCATTCCACTTCACTGCCGAGCTCTCGTTTCCCTCTGCCATGGCAGCTCATCAGCAGCTCCACGGCCTCCTCCGCCGCCTTCCCGCCGCCCCCTCGGCCCAGCCTCCGTCTCCATTCCCACTCCACCTCTCTCCCGCTGTCGCCGCGCTCGCTTTCCATCGGCCTCCCTCCGCCCACCGCCGTCGCCCCGTCCCCCTCTCCCCAAGAAACGCGCCGCCGCGGCGGGTCTCGTGGAGGAGGACGGCGCGGTGGTGGATGAAGAGGCCGGGGCCGAGGATACAGGGGAGGAGCACGAGGAGTATGTGGCGAGCGTGGGCGCGGGCCTCCCGGCCAACCTCCGCACGGCCCGCGCAGGGCAGGCCGGCGACCCGGTGTTCTTCCTCCTGACAGCCGTCGCCGTCACGGTGAGACGCCTCTGAGCTCACGGCGCAGATTAGCGGTTTGTTTATTGATTCCTTGCGTAGTTTGTGTTCTGCGATCTTGTGCTCATTGAGTATTATTTCTTTTCTTTTTTTTCCTTTTTTTGACACTGCTCATTGAGTACTCTACATCGTTTATTGCGGGTGCAGACGTCCGTGGCGTTCACAGCCATGGTGGCCGTGGCGATTCCTACGATGTTGGTACGTGTTTCTGAGCCTCTCCTTGCTTATTTTGTAAAGTTTAGCACTGCAATTGTTGTTTCAACTGTTTTATGAGAATTGGGGACGGTTGAAAATATAGTAGGAATCCATCATGCTGATTTGTGGAGACACAATGATATGGTCCTCAACATAAGTGCTGAAGCAATGCATTGAATCACGAGGCTTGTCAAAATGAAATCCATGGTTGCATCCCAAAAAAAAAAATCCATGATGGCCTCTTTCAGTTTGAACTCATTGTTGTTTCTCATTAATTGCGAAGATTTATGTTTAAATGTTTTTTAGTTCTATCTTTATTTAGCTTATCCATACCGTGCCAAGTGGGAATCTACCTAGTAAGAACCAACTTCTCAGTAAAAATGTCCACAAAGTTAGTCAGTCCATAATGGTCAGACTCTCAAAAATATTTGTGGGTGTGGGGACTGGGCTATTACATTTTTCAGATCAAACATTCAAATTTGATTGGATTTAGGAGAAAGAATAGAAGATACAAAAAGGGAATAGTGGAAAACAGTAGCAGTCATAATGCATGCCTGACCTTATCTTTCTGGTTCTCCCAAATACAGTTGAGTTTGAATCATTGTACACCCCTCCCCTACAACCATAAATAATTTGAGATTTTTTTTAAGACTTCTATGCTTATTTATTGTGAGAAGTTGGTTCTTGTTTGATATCTGTATATACACTATGGATAATATATACAATAGCTAGTTCACATGTTAAGAATGAGGAAGATGGTAGAAGATAGAAAGGGGAAAAAACTAATATAAGGACTTGATTGCTGCAGTTCAAAATGAGGGATAATGTGGATATGAGATGTTATGAAAATTCTGGGAAATATCAACAGTAGTGTGGTTATTATAAATGTTCAAGCCTCTATCTCACAATCTTGCAATATAAATTAGTCTGATGGAACTTCAAGACTCAATTTTATTCATCAGGCTATGAGGAGAGCTGCGAATTCATTTTGTATGCTGGCTGATGCCGCTTTAGAGGAGCTACCAAGTACAATGGCCGCTGTAAGGCTCTCTGGCTTGGAAATCAGTGATCTTACCCTCGAACTTAGTGACTTGAGGTAAGAGTACAATAATGGATTGGTGAAATACTGAAATTACTGAATGTCTGGTTTCCACATTGTGTCTCTTGAGAACATGGGCTCGTTCTTTTGCTTTTTGGCAGTTCATCCATTTTTATTGCTAGAAGGAAGCAATGGCAAACGACCTTGTTAACATACGTTGTAGCACAACCATTATAATTTTCTGCAAGTTTATAATTTCAGATATATTTATAAATGCCGACTATTCTGAGATATCTAGCTTACATCTTTGGACAGCAATTCCTTGGTGTTGGCATTGTTTAATTATGACATTGATGTGCCTTTAATTCCATAAAACCATTTGAGCTGGCGTATAACTGCAGAAATGATTTTAGATGCATTCCTTTGTAATAAAGTCGTAGACCATGTACATTCCCATAAGCATTATAAAAAAGTGTTAACGATGTTATCCAATTGACATGGGCACAGGCCAATAACTTGATAGTGAGGATGTTGTTTGAGCTCTGCATTCACACTAATATTCTTTTTAGTCAATCGCAATGCTGCTATCAATTTACTTTTAAAAGAATGCTCCATCATGTGTAACTAGTATGTCCTGTCCATTTGCAGTCATGAGATAGCTGATGGTGTCAACAAGTCAGCCAAGGTAGCTGAAGCAGTGGAAGCTGGCATTGGGCAAATGGGGGACATAGCTCGGCAGCAGGCAATGTGTATGTTTCTCTCTGAACACATCAACAATTATCGTTACGCATTTTTTGCATTTGCTGATGTTGTATTTTGCGTGCAGCAATGATAAAAGAGCGAGCAAACTGGCGGACAATCCCAACTGCAGGAGATAGTTGAAGCCCCATGTCTAGCCAGCAGCGACATCAGAAAGGACCAGATGTCGACACTGATTTTTATTTTCTTGTCGAGGATGTATGTTCATTTTTGCCCTTGAGGCTTCCTCAAGTATTTACCCGTTCAGCCTGGCGTGGCTTTCGCTAGTTGAAGTTGTTAGCTGTGTGTTAGATCTCAAAGAACTAGACGAGTTTATAGTTCCAATGAAATCATGTTTTGTAGGGCTTAAATAGATCGTTACATTGAAAGTTCATGAACCTAAGCGACAATCCAGAAAAAAAAGTAAAAGCTCCTTACTTCGCTCCGAATAATACTCACGATTTTTCTTTTCCTTTCTCATATGTGCCCTGCTTCCAGCGATTGACAAAAAATACACCTGTACCCAGCCTGCTCAGTTTGTGCGACCCATGACAATTAATGCTGTACTGTAAGGGAACTGGAAACCTGACCCATATTGCTCAGTTTAGGAGGGTCAAATTAAGTTCAGGAACTGAGGAAGCTATGTCGAAGGGACTCATGGAATCCATGCTATTAAAAAAGGATTGTTAAACACATAATTCTTTCGTTATTCCGTTTTTACACATCCACAGTGCCACAACAAAGAATTATTGACGATAAGATGCTCCATTCGACTATGGACTGTTCTAAGAAAAATGTTACAAACCAAAATTTAAATCTGGTATCAGACTTTGGCATTTTTGATTCACTCATAGGATTCTTATCACGGACCTTTGCTCAGGTACATATGGTCTTGAATCATATCTTCAGCAGCTACATCACAAAGGAGATGCCAATTGCTCTCACTTCTTGGAGGAACCAAACCCTCCAAAACCCATCATAGCAGCAATGTCAGGGTCAACGTCCTCAGATTCATGTTGGGCAGCCAGTTCTTTCTGAAACCATTTGACATCAGTGATTACAGTTCATTTCTAAAGGAAAGCATAAAATAGGAATGGATGGTGATCTGCATGAATAGCTTCACTTACTTTTTTCTCTTTCTTCTTTTCCTTCCGTTGCCGCTTCCTCTCCTCCCCCTCTTGCTGTTGTTTCATTATTCTCTCATCCAAATCTGGAACATTGAAAAATGTAAATGGGATAACTTTGCTACTGAATATGTTGTTCAATGGGAACATTTGATTCCAATGGGCAGAATGGGCAATGAAATCATATGCAATGAAACTTTTTTCTAACCTTGTTCACTAAAGGTGCTTGGGTCTTTCCTCTTCTTAAGTGCCTCAAACCTTTTCTGAACCTGCGGCCAGAAAGTTACTTGAGTAACAACAACAAATGGGAGAAACATAGCAACGGTTAAAAAACCTAGAGGATGACAATGCTAAATATTCAAGCATTTGATAACTAGCCTTATGTGACAGAATCAACACAGGTCTCTTTTCGCTCAGCTTTTACTTCACCATCTTCGCAGCAAAAAGCTAAAGTGCTGTCCGATGTTTGGACTTTGCAGACACTTACGATGAACCAAATGCTGGGGTTAAATCAAGGAGAAAAGCTGCTTCCAGCAAGCCTCTCCCTCAAGTTTGATTCAGCACAAGCAGAAGCTATGCCAAAGGGGCCTTGTGTACCACGTTTTGGTAGACGCTAAACACTACATGGGCGGTGACCCTGCGTTTAGCGTTTAGCCTGTCTAGACGTCGTTTAGGTTACTGTAGCAGATTAGAGCTATCAGAACAAAGCAGATCAGCCAACAGCAGAGCAAAGCAGAGCAGAGGTCTAGCTAGCAAATTGCAACAGATCCATCGCAGCAGCAGAGCAGAATTGAGGAAGCATGAAGGAGGGTGCAGGTTGCAGTCGAGCTGAGGCAGATCACGACTAAGGCTGCATGGGCGCAAGTGGAGGTGCGCAGCTGCTCAACTCGTGCATGCGACCGCCGTCCACGCTGTTGCTGGAAGCCGCGGCGTGCGCGGGTGTTGGGCAGTGGCGGCGCAGCTGCTGGCGGCAAGAATCGGGCTGGAGATAACAAAACGGTGCCAACCCTACCTCCACTGCTTTACACAGCCACCATAATTTCCCTCGAGGGCCCGCCAAAGCTCCCGCTGCCTTTTTCCCTTTCCCGCCAGCCACTCCCGCCCGATTTCTTTCGATGGCTATCACGGAAGCGCGCCTGTATACGGGAAAAACGCCGTCCAGAAACGTTCGAAGACCGTCCCGTGTACCCCGTTTTGGACGTTTTCTACCGTATTTGACCGTATAAATGGGTCAACCGTCTACAAGGGCAACAAGGGCCTAAACTCCACGGTGACCCCCCGTGTAACGTCTAAACGCGTTTAGACAGGCATCTAAAACCGTTTAGGAAAATGTGTCTTGTGTATCATGAAGACAAGTTTGAATTCTATTAAATTATGATATGGGTAAAATTGCTAATGCCAATTTTTCATTGCAGATGCAACACTTGAAATGCCCTACCTGTTCAAGTGATGCCCTTTCAACACGCATAGACATGCCCAGTGCTCTCTGATCTGCCAAATGTTCAGACCATTAAACATGATTATGATACTATAGAGTTGATGCATCAAGTGTGCCAAAACTAGAGTTCACAACACTTACGCTTCTTGCCATTTATATGATCCAAATAGTTGGCTGAATCTTTAACAACACATTCACATACAGAACAGTAGTACCCAGCCTGTCAAAAAGAAGGAAAATCTTAGAAGGAACTTTTCAGTGATCAATTAATCATGAACATAGGCGAGGTTAATTCTGTGGAAATAGTAAAGTTCTAAACAGTAGGTAAAGAAATTTGTAACGAATACAGATAAGTATCCAACATATCAAGAGAAGGTATACTAACAAGAAACGTTGATGTGATGATCTAAACTAAGAACATAGAAGAAGTACATTTCTGTAGAAAACTAAGGTTCTAAATAGCACTAGTTAATACAGAACAACCAGGTAAAAGAAAATTGTAACAAAAATGATCAATTGTCGACACAAGAGTAAGATATACAAAGTCTTATGGTGCGAGCTATGATTTTTCGTCAAATGTAACAACACTATATTCCAATTCCAGTATGTTTTGTCAGGATTATGATCCCATGAAAAGAATTCAATACTGTAAACATTAAACGGCAGATCCCATGGGATTTCTGAACAAACCTGCTGACTCAATGGTGCAATCGGAGTCACCACCTGAAAAGGAGAGAATGAAAAACAGGATTAGTAATCCTTTGAAACAAAAGGTTTAATATTATCTAAGAACAGGTTCTTCAGATTAAAGGACCAAACCAAGTCATACATAGCACATAGCTATCTGCTCTAAAGTTACAGCATTTTCAACCAGTTCAATGGACAAAAGAACCAAAGAAAATACTGATGGAACTAAAGAAATGAAAATCGGGGCAAAACTACTTAATGAAATAGTTCACAAAACATGAGGATGCAAAGAAAAAGGTTGCTTAATAAACATAATAGACGTAGAAAGGAAGATAATCTGACGAACCTGCGTCTTGCCAAGGCGAGACTCAAGATCAACTTCATAGTCTCTGTGCTTCAAAGGTTGTCTCTGCACAGGAGGGCCTCTGTCTGCATCCATAATAGAAAAGAATGGCATTATGGTCCATAGAGCAAAACAGCGCACCAACAAATTAAACTGTAATATAGTGGGACCACATACCCTTGCCTTTCCGGGCATCCTCCTGATCAGCAACAGATAAATGCAGAGCAAAGTCAGCAACATATATAGGGAGAGAAAAAGAAGTACAGCATGGTTCTGTTGGGTCATCACAAGGTAAGGTAACAAAACTAAAAGAACACATTATAACCTTCTCCTGCCGCTCCCTCTGTCGAGCTCGCTCCAAGTACTCTTCCTTGTCGAATTTCCTCCGAGAAGTGTTGTCAACACCGACCGGCTACACATCACAACACACGAGAGATAAGTTTAAATCCACCACCTGGCGCCTCTAGCGATCAAGAATAGTTCCTTTTATTCTCCCAAAGTAAGAGCCACTCACATTTCCAGACATCTTGCTCCACTCACCACAGACCACCTGCTACAATTCAGAAGCATCATAAGAAAATACTAGGGGAGTGCCCATAAATATATACAATACATTTTGTTTTTACAAATATAATTTACATCACATTAAAATAGTTTCATTGCCCCTATGATCTTGCTTTGCTACAGGCGCAATCCATTAAGCTGATCGCCACGAGAAATAAACTACAAAATCAATTTCAACAATGTGAAGAGGATCAATTCTTTATATTTAAATCTGGGATTGAAGAATACTTTGATGTGCAGAGATCATTTATTCATATATTCGAATCAGAAATCAATTTATAATCTTATTTCGAGTGAGACGGTGAAGATGCATGAAGATAAAGAAAAATCAAGTAAAACTGAAGATTTCCTAAATTATGTTTCCCAAGGAGCAAGTCAAGTGTTGATATTTAATGACCTAGATAGACAGTGCCAACGCCTTCACCATCAGCATGTAAATCAAGATGCAGAGCTTGAACTCGATACAAGCAGAGGAGCCCAAGTAGAAGTTGTGGATGGCTGACGAGATATCGTATTGATCTACCTTCTCACTTCCCTCCTTTTCTCTATGCAGCACAACAGTGCGTGATCAACACGCAGCCAAGCAAGTCTGACAAAGCTCTGCACATTTCAAAAGAAATGTAATAGATCAATACATATATAGTAGAAAAAACATTTTGTGGAGGCATGCATTCAAACTTCACACAATTCAACATAGTTACAGGAACCATAATAGTCAATGGGCAAAAAACGAGTAAACAAAAGCCTTGTTTGAATGAAAGTATATAGGGAACTTGAGACCACACAGCTACACAAGTAGTTACAAAGAATAGGAATAGAGAGCAAGAAAATAACAGATCTTTTAGCATTCCAATCTAGATAAATAGTATAGATTGCACACAAGATAAAGCAAGTTAATTATATGGCTAGCAACTTCATATGTTCCGCTGAAGAGGCCATATTGCATCCTCTCCTTTATCCCAGTAGTTTGCTATGCTGTGAAAACAATCAATATTAGGGATATTATATATCTAACAGTTTCATCGCCTTCATCGTCTTCTCTATCCTAGTAGTTTAAACTCGCTCTGAATACAATCAATATTAGGGATTCTTTATCTAACAGGTATCTGAATGCTTCCCAGTATCATCTTTACTGGTCAAATCAGAGATCAAAATTTGGCAAAAAAAAATTAGATAAATGAACAGCCTCAATTCAATCTTGGGGGGCATACGTGCTTAATTGTCAGTCTTATATAAATTCGTCTTTTATAAATAAAAAAGCATTGTACAGAGAAATATATAGGGACACCAAAATATATAGGGAGTATTGCCATGCACAAGATGAACCATTGTACGGCTTGCAGCAGTAAAACCACCAGAATAGAATCGATCTATGAGAGAATCAACATGCAGGACCAATCGAGAGAATTGTTTGTTACCTTGAAGGCCGCCACAGCTGCTACTTTAGCTGCGTTCCCACTTAGCTAACGTAAAACTTGAACTATACATTCAAGCATGAAGCAATAAGGTAGAAATGTTATTGACTACGAAAACAGAAATATTTCATTTCCCAATCCTTAAAAAACAGAAATCACGAAGGCATAGGAAAATGACTGTCAACCTGGCTCAAAATTTAAGGTTTGTAGTGACAGCGAAATAAATACCAAATCCCACAACTAACAGTTAGTGATGGATCATGAGATTGAAATATAGATTCTCAACCAGAGAATGCGATAGAACTCTCGGTTCCACTACCAACTGGAATTGAACAAGGACCAATTTTGCAGGAAATTGATTTGTGATACATGCATAAGTGCCAACTGCCAATATTGCTAGCTAGATATAAACGAAACCAAGCAAACAAAGTACCTGTTTTTTTCCTTGAACACACGAGGAGGCCAGGATTCAGCAGCAGCGTTCCGTGGAGAGCTGCTGGTGCCTGGTGAGACTGATGTTGCGTCTACAGAACAAGGTGCGGGTTTTCATGATTATCAAATTTTGCCCAATCCAGCCAATGCGGCAACGGCTAAAGCATCATAAGAGCCATCACCAACGTTGAGATCCCTCTGTTTCAGGACGAGAAACATGAGACGCCTGTGAGGAAGAAATTTTTGATGTGAAATCAGGGAGAAACGACTTGGCAAACCACCCACGAGGCGATGCGGGACGGGCCTTGGCGGCGGCTGCGGCGGCGACGGGATGACTCGAGGTGCGGTGGGGCGGGGCGTTACTCCGCGGAGGAGGAAGCGCTGGGTGAAATTCGGGGACGCTGGTCGTCGGGGTCCTCCGCCTGCGACGCCGGCCCTTGCTCCCGCCGCGGCGACCACAGGATGAAGGCACGAACAAGAGGTCGCGGGGCAGGCCGGAATGAAGAAGGAGGCGGCGGGTGCCACCGTGGTGGGCTAGGGTTTGGGGAGGGGGCGAAGGATGGGGGCGGGAGCATGTGGAGGAGAGAGAGAGAGCGCGGCGATTGGCAAGCGGAGCGGAGGGATCGGGTTCTCTGAATTGGCTCACTCAATTCAGAGAACAGTAGATTTCGCTATAGTGTTTTGTGAGAAGAGTTACAGGACCCTGAAGTAACACTGTAGCGAATACTGTTGAAACAGTTCATCCTTCTATTGCTCGGCATTTTGCACTGTTCATCGGTTACTGTAGCAGTCAATCTCATCCTTCCTTTTCCCATCCAATGGTTGAGATGGGAGCTAATGCCAAGTTACTGTAGCGCCTCTGAATTTAGACCCCCAATTCAGGGGATCTAAATCCGGAGCGGAGAGGCGACGGGGCGTTTCCGCGAGGGCGTCGTGTTAGACCAAGAGGCCGACGGATCACAGAGGGGCGTTTTCTCATGGGAACAGACAACGTTTATAAAGTAATAAGAGAAAAAGTAGTTTAGGCATTAGACATGTAATAAAAATAATATTAAACAGATAAAATCGGTTCAGATCTGCTGTTACCATAACCGCATCAAGTAACACCTAAATAGACCAGCACAAGGAGAAAGAGGGGGCAAGTTAGGGTTATGACTCACCTTAGAGAAGAGGACGACGGACGGTCGTCGGGACAGGAGAGAATGATGTCGCCGGAGTAGGCGTGGAGGTACGCCCGCATGCGGATTGCCGGAGAGGACGCGGACGCGTGGTCGGAGGTAGTGAGGACGCGTGGAGAAAAACTCACCGGAGGCTCCTATGTCGAGGAGGGTGAGATTGATGAGACGGCGGCGAACGACTTCTCTATCAGGGGTAGCCTAACGGATATATTGTTTTCCCTTCCGACCGTCAATTTCGTTTCATTCATGTTCGACTTTTTTATCGAATTTAGTTTTAAAAAAGTAAAGATATATGTACAAAATATCAGTTTCTCTAGTGTCACGCTGTCTCTACAAAAATATGCAAATTTGTTCATTTTATTCATTTTAAGTTAAGAAAAAAGTGCCTAAGAGGTGTTTGGTTCGCCTCGTTTCCATGCCGGATTTGCTGCAGCAACGCGAAAGCACTGCTCAGCTCCCGACAAAACTATGGCCGCCGCACAAATTTCAGTGCAAAATCATGTCACCGTTGTTGCGTCATTTTTGAGGCATGGTCTGGAACCAAGCACGCTCTAAAACTTAAGCAGTATATAAGTTCATTCCAACGAGGTAATTACATAAACATTTGTCGTCACTTGTATAATATTCAGACTCGTATCATCACTTTTGAGATTTGTTAAAGGCATGTCATGCAAATCGTGAAATTAGAGGGCTTATATAATTTATACCATATAGACAAGATGGCTTAGGTATACAGACCAACGAAGTTATATCTATTCTTACCACTATTTGTATTGATGCGAATATCGTTGTCAAAGTTCGAGTCTCATCCTTCATCTCAAGTGATATTCTCGGAAAAACGAATAACCAGGTCTCTAATTCGCCACAACGTCATTTCATCTTGATGTCGGATTAGGCATGTATTACCCATGTAAAAGCCACTCTGCTAAATCACTGTTTAGAGTGTGCTGGACGCTAAGATTCGACGTGAATGTTGGGATTCCTCGACAGCATGTCACGTTGAGGTGCCCTAATAAGCTCATACAACCATTAAATATACCATGATATCAAAAATACCTCCAAATGTTTCAATATGAGTGAATGCGTCAAAGGCCCTTCCTTTCATTTTCGGTTCTCTCATGAGTCCATGAACTTTAAAATGTACCAAAAACACCCTTTTTCTTGTGGAATAAGAAGCCCTCATACCTTAATGAAAGGAAAATAGGAATTTTTCGTTAGGTATTTAACCAAATAGGATCTTAGGGCAGAATTTTGACTCTGTACCTTTAATTCCACTATGATTATTGTTCAATAATAGAATAATTTCTTCATATAGATAGGAGACAAAATTTCCATGGATATAGTAAGTCTCGCTTGGGCTGCTTTAATGGTAGTCTTTACATTTTCTCTTTCGCTAGTAGTATGGGGGAGAAGTGGACTCTAGGGATACTACTAATTGATTGAGTAGGCCGTGAGCACCAGTAACTAGCTTTTTTTGGTGTGTAAATCCATCCTATCTCTGCGATCTTCACGTAGAATAGAAGTGGAAGCAACCTCTCACCCAAAGCACACCTCCCGGTCCACTTATCCGGCCTGAGGGGAGACGACACCCATGTTTTTCGCAAAAACTGCCGTTTCACGCCGTTTTCATGGGCTATAAAACACGCTACGCACGATTTTTGGCACTCGAACCGATTTCAAGGCGCCAGCCTAGATATACATGGCCTTATGGTAGGAGACATTTCACAAGGTTTCCACGAATTTTTAGAGCTTGTGGCGCCCCTTTCGGGGCGGTGAGCACCCATTACTAGCCTGTTTTGGGAGTGTGTAAATCCATCCCTATCTCTGCGACCTTCCTGTAGAATAGAAGTGGAAGCAACCTGTCATGCATAGGAGACCTCTCAGGCCATGTCATAGGGATGAGAGAGGAGCAGGCCCATGTTTTTCCCAAAAACTGTCGTTTCACGTTCATGGACTATAGCACACGCTCCGGGCTGATTTTTGGCACTCGGACCGATTTCATGGCGCCAGTCCAGATATGCATGGACTTATGGTAGGATACATTTCACAAGGTTTCCATGGATTTTAGGAGCGTACGGGCGCCCCTTTCGGAGCGGTGAGCAACCGTTACTAGCCTGTTTTTGGGCTATGTAAATCCATCTCTATCTCCGCGATCTTCACATAGAATTAAAGTGGAAGCAACATCTCACCAATAGGTCACCTCCCGGGCCATTTCACCGGCTGAGAGGAGCCGACTGACGGATACCCAAATCAGGGTATCCTGGTCTAGGATGCTTAATTCTGCTAACCGTCTCAGCTTAATTGTGTAGGGCCCACAGGAACAGGCACACGACAACAGAGCGCTCGAGGGGCCCACGGCCGACCCCGAGGGCACATACAAGTTCCGCCTCGTCCGACCCCGAGTCGGCCGGGGCCCACGACTTCCGCCCCGCCCGACCCCGAGTCGGGTGGGGTCCACAGACTCCGCCTCGCCCGACCCCCAGTCGGGCGGGCCCCGAACTCCGCCTCGCCCGACTCCCAGTCGGGCGGGCCCACAAGCCGCGCTTCGCCCGACCCCAAGTTGGGAGACTTCGTCGAGAAGATTTCCCTCTGGCAAGGAGGACAGGCATTTACGACGAGTAGCTGGGGAGCCTTAACTCTACCCAGCAACTCATCTACTTGCAGGCACACGATCTGACCTGCACAGTGACATCCGTCCCATCTCACAGCGCCGCCTGACACCTCGAGTACAGCAGCGGGATGGCTACGGCATCATCATCACCCTGAACAGGGACGAAGACCGGACCGGCGACAAGACGGTCGCGACAGTCTGGGTTGACATCTCGACCACCTGCCCGGCGACCAGGCTGACAGGACGCCGCCTGACTAGAGCCACAGTAGCGGATAGGGATCAGACTAGTGCGGCGCGTAGCCGCGCTGTCCACAACGGGAAACCCCGTTCTCATTTGTAAACCAGCTCACTCCTTGATTATAAAAGGAGAGCTTGGTGCATGAGGAGGGGGGATCCAGAGATACAACGCACACAGACATAGAGATACACACGAAGAGGCTTGGAGTCTTTCTCCTCCCTCGCCAACACTTGTAGCTCCCCTCTGCAAGTCGAAACACGAACTACCCATGAACTGGACGTAGGGCATCGATTGCCTGAACCAGTATAAACCTTGCCTCTCTCGCAAAACCCTCGTCATCATAGAAGATTGTTAGGCGCCGTAGTTACAAATTTACTTGTCGGCCGGTTTCTTAACACCGACAGTTGGCGCGCCAGGTAGGGGACCTCAGCGCGTTTGACATCTTCAGTTGATGGCGAGCCACGACATCGACTGGGCTCCGGGTGCTCTCGTGTACTTCGGGAGCCTGGAGTTCATCGTGGCCCGGGACGGGGGGCTTTCGCGCGTCGAGGCGCCGGCCCCCCCACAACGGGCCCTCACCCTCGCCATGCCCGCGGGCGCGGAGCTCGTGGGTATGGCGGAGTACGACTACGACAGCGACGAGGATGACCTCCTCGACTACGACTCCGATGCCGGCAGTCACCATCCTTCGCGCGAGTGCATGATGGTGGAAGCCGGCGGAGGCAGTCGCCGCAACGTTGACAACGTGGCCGCGCAGCCAGACCTTGCAGCGGCCGCGACAACGGCGGACGCCAGAGAGGCCGCAGAAGCCGCGCCCCTGCTTGTGACAGAGGCGCAGCAAGAAACCCCTCCGGCGAGCGTCGAACGCCGGGGGGGCGACGACCTGGAGCGTCTGCTCCGACGCCAACACGAGCTCGCAGAAGCCGAGCAGCGGCTCAAGGTGGAGCGCGAGCGGCTCGAACGCGAGGTGGCGCAGCGCCAGGCCCAGCGCGAACGTGTGCGTGCCCATGGGCGCGAAGCCCGGCAGCAGATTCTGGCCGAGGCGGGCAACCTCGTGCCCAGATACACCAGGCCCAGCCAGAATGTCGCCGCGACTGCGACACTTTTGCGCGCGCTCCCGCAACCGTCCAACGAGGACCAGCGAAGAATCCAGGGGGAGCTCAAGGACCTCCTGGACTTGGCGGCGGTGCAGCAGGCCGAGCGCGAGCAAAGCTCTGCTGCACGGCGGCGGGAATCCAGCGTTTCCTACCGCACGCCAAGCAAGCCGCGGGCACAACCCGAAAGTTCCGTCCACCAAACCCCCGAACAAAGTGGGACTGGGGACGCGCCGCCGGTCCATCAGCGGATCGGCAGGATCCGCGACGCCCGCGACATTCTGCGGGCAAGGCGCCGCGAGCAAGGGCGAGGTCCACGGTGCGAAACCGAGGACTTTGTCTACGCTCCGCGGCGTGGCGGGAGATTTGACCTGGAGGAAGACAAGCCTCGGGCTCCGGTCCCGGCCGGCCCACGGGCTTTTGGCCGCGCCATCTTACGGGCTCCCGTCCCCCAGCGGTTTCGGCCGCCCAGCAATATCACGAAGTACAACGGGGAGACGAATCCCGCGTTGTGGCTGGAGGACTACCGCCTGGCGTGCCAAGCCGGCGGTGCCACCGACGAACGGTTCATTATCCGCAACCTCCCCCTCTTCTTGGCCGACTCGGCCAGGACGTGGCTCGAGCATCTCCCGGAGGGCTCAATCCAGGATTGGGTTGACCTCCAGGAGGTGTTCATCGGCAACTTCCAGGGCACGTACGCGCGCCCGGGGAACCCGTGGGACCTTCGGAACTGCCGGCAGGGCGCCGACGAGTCCCTGAGGGACTATATCAAGCGGTTCTCCAGGCAATGCAACACGTTACCCAATCTCGCTGACGCCGAGGTGATCTCCGCGTTCATAGCGGGCACCGGCAACGAAGGGCTCGTTCATGAACTCGGCCGCAAGAGTCCGCGCTCCATCAAGGAGCTGCTCGACGTGGCCACCAGCTACGCCTCCGGTGAGGATGCGGTCGATGCCCTCCTTCACCGGACTAAAGGCAAGGCAAAGCGGAACGAGAGTTCCGGTGCGGGTCCGTCTGCCCCGCACGACAAGAAGCAAAAGCAGAAGAAGAAGAAGGGCGGCGATCAGCAACGCCACAACGACGCACTCGTCGCGGCCATCGAGCGTAAGCAGAAGAAGCCGGCCGTCGACAACGACAGCAAGAACCAGCATTTCGAAAAGATGCTGGAGGCGCCGTGCCCCAACCACGCCTACCCCGTCAAGCACGCCCTCAAGGATTGCGGGCTCATGCTGAAGTTCCTGGGCGCGAAGGCCAAGAAGTCCGACCCCAAGGATTCTAACCCCAGGGATGACGGGAAGGACGACAAGGAGGCGGACGGTGGATTTCCGAAAACCACCGGCTGCCTCATGATCTTCGGAGGCGAAGGAGTCAGCTCCTCCAAGCGGCGCCAGAAGCTGGAGCGCCGAGAGGTGTACGCCGCCGAGCCGGCGACTCCGGCCTTCCTCAAGTGGTCCGAGGCGGCCATCACCTTCGACCGCGACGACCACCCCGAGTACGTGCCGCGTCCGGGGCGGTACCCACTCGTCGTCGACCCCATCGTCTCCAACAAGCGCCTATCCAAGGTATTGATGGATGGTGGTAGTGGTTTAAATATTTTGTACGCAGAGACCCTCGATGCCATGGGAGTCAGTCGCTCTCGCATCCGACCTTCGGGCGCACCCTTCCATGGGGTCGTGCCCGGAAAGACGGCCATGCCACTCGGGCAAATCGACTTGCCCGTCACCTTCGGCACGCCGATCAACTACCGCACAGAGGTCCTCACCTTCGACGTGGTGGACTTCCCCGGCGCGTACCACGCGATCCTTGGTCGGCCATGTTACGCGAAGTTCATGGCCGTCCCCAACTACACCTACCTCAAGCTCAAGATGCCGGGGCCGAGAGGTGTCATCACCGTGAGCACGTCTGTTCAACGTGCTTACAAGTGTGAAGTAGAGTGCTGTGAGCTGGCCGCGGCGCTCATCAACAAGCCCGACCTCCCAGAGGTCGCCAGCGTGGAGTCCGAGGAGACGCCGACTCCGAAGAAGGCGTCCGGCTCGTTCGAGCCATCCAAGGACACCAAGAAGGTTCCCCTCGACCCGTCCGACCCCGAGGGGAAGGCGGTCATCATCGGGGCGACCCTTTCTGCCAAATAGAAAAGCGCGCTCGTCGATTTCCTTCGCGCCAACAAGGACATCTTCGCGTGGAAACCCTCGGACATGCCAGGGATTCCAAGGGAAATCGCCGAGCACTCCCTCAACATCAAACCGGGATCGAAACCGGTCAAGCAGAGGTTGCGCCGATTCGACGAGGAAAGGCGCCGAGCCATAGGCGACGAGCTGACAAAGCTCCTTGCCGCCGGCTTCATCAAAGAAGTGTATCACCCCGAGTGGCTCTCCAATCCTGTACTTGTTAAAAAGAAAAATGGGAAATGGAGGATGTGTGTTGACTACACAAGTCTCAATAAGGCATGTCCAAAGGACCCGTTTCCTTTGCCACGCATCGACCAAATTGTTGACTGGACCGCAGGGTGCGAAACCCTGTGTTTCCTAGACGCCTACTCGGGCTATCACCAGATCCCACTAAAGATCGGTGATCAAGAGGCAACGGCGTTCATCACTCCCTTCGGCTCATATTGTTACGTTACAATGCCGTTTGGGTTAAAGAATGCCGGCGCCACTTACCAACGTTGTATGATCAAGTGTTTAGGTGATCTCATCGGACGGGTCGTGCAAGCGTACGTGGATGACATCGTAGTCAAATCCGTACGAACCGATGACTTAGTCGCCGATCTCAACGCCGTGTTCCAACGGCTAAGAGAGAATGGCATTAAGCTCAATCCCGAGAAATGCGTTTTCGGGGTCCCAAAAGGGATGCTCCTGGGATATTGCGTTTCACAACGCGGCATCGAAGCCAACCCAGAAAAAATCGAAGCCATCGCGAAGATGGGGCCGATCAAAAACCTGAAAGGCGTTCAGAAGCTGACCGGCTGCTTAGCCGCACTCAGTCGATTCATTTCCCGACTCGGGGAAAAGGGGTTGCCACTCTATCGTCTCCTCAAGAAGTCCGACAACTTCGTCTGGACAGCCGAGGCACAAGAGGCTCTTGATCACCTCAAGGCCAGACTCTCTAGCGCCCCGATTCTCACCTCTCCGACCGAGAAGGAGCCCTTGTTGCTCTATATAGCGGCGACAACACAGGTGGTCAGCACCGCCCTGGTGGTGGAGCGAACGGAGTCGGGCAAGGCACTCAAGGTACAACGGCCCGTGTACTTCGTCAGCGAGGTCCTCTCCGACTGCAAGACAAGGTGGCAGCAGATCCAGAAGGTGATATACGCGCTGGTCATCACTCGGCGCAAACTCCGTCACTACTTCGACGCCCATCCGGTAACCGTCGTCTCCTCCTTCCCCCTTGCTGAGGTTCTAGGCAATCCGGAGGTGTTGGTCAAAATTTCTATATGGGCGTTAGAATTAATGGATCAGGGAATAGAATTTATGCACCCATCTGCCGTAAAATCACATACCCTGGTAGATTTCATCGCCGAGTGGACCGAAACTCAGTTGCCCATAGTTCCTGTCGAAAGGGGATGTTGGCAGCTGTTTTTTGACGGCTCTCTCATAAAAAGGGGTGCCGGGAGTGGGTGGCTGCTCATCTCTCCGAGAGGTGTGCGAATGCAATATGTCATCCGGCTCAATTTCCCGGCATCACTGAGGCACGCCGACTCGCAAGGCGCGCCAAGACATTTGCGATGGTCGGCGGCGAGCTGTATAAAAAAGGGCACTCTGGAGTCCTCCAACGCTGTATCCCTCTCGACGAGGGTAGGCAGTTACTCCAGGATATCCATGGCGGAACGTGCGGCCATCACGCTGCACCACGAAGCTTAGTCGGCAACGCGTTCCGGCACGGTTTTTATTGGCCGACCGCTGTTGCCGACGCCCAACGAGTGGTGCGCACTTGCGAAGGGTGCCAGCATTATGCTCGTAAAACTCATCTGCCGGCTCAGGCCCTCCAAACCATCCCTATTACTTGGCCGTTCGCGGTGTGGGGGCTGGACCTGGTTGGACCCCTCAAAAAGGCACCGGGAGGCTACACCCACTTGCTTGTCGCCGTTGACAAGTTCTCAAAGTGGATAGAGGCCAGGCCGATTGGCAAGATTGACTCAGCGCAAGCCGTCAAGTTCTTCACCGACATCGTACATCGATTCGGGGTGCCAAATGCCATCATCACCGACAATGGCACGCAGTTCACGGGGAAGAAATTCCTGAACTTTTGCGACCAATACGGCATCCGAGTCGACTGGGCAGCTGTTTCTCACCCCCAAACGAATGGGCAGTGTGAACGAGCAAACGGCATGGTCCTCCAAGGATTAAAGCCCAGAATCTTCAACAAGCTCAAGAAATTTGCCGGTCGGTGGGCAAAAGAGCTCGATGCAGTGTTGTGGAGCCTAAGGACGACGCCGAGTCGCGCCACTGGCTACACTCCATTCTTCATGGTGTATGGAGCCGAGGCAGTGCTGCCGACTGACCTGGATTATGGGGCCCCGCGGGTGCAAGCGTTTGACCCGGACCTCAACGAGCGCTACCTCGAGGATGCGCTCGACCAGATCGACGAAGCACGAGAAGCCGCGCTCCTGCATTCCGCCAAGTATCAACAAGCGCTGCACCGCTACCACGAACGAAAGGTTAAAGGCCGCGCTTTCGAGGTTGGCGACCTCGTTCTTCGCCTTTTGCAGGGCAATCAAGGCCGGCACAAGCTGACTCCGCCGTGGGAGGGACCATACACCGTTGCGGAGGTGCTCCGGCCCGGAACCTACAAGCTCAAGAACGCCGACGGACGCATACTCGCCAACGCGTGGAACATCGACCAGCTACGTCGTTTTTACCCTTAGCTTGTATCTCCATTTCCTTTTGTACCGTTCAAAGACATGCAAACGAAATAAAAAGAAAGTTCGTTTCTTTCTGTCTTTTTTAAATTCACAACAAGTCCTGACCTGCCGACCGCCGATCCCCGACCCTAACGGCTCGGGGGCTCCACCCGGCGGGTGTGCAAAAAAGGCCGTGTAAAATCCAAAATGCCCATGACAAACGAGCGTCAAGGCCAAGAGCGAAAATTGCGCCGACAACGCGTCCGTGGCTAAGGAATTTACATGAAAATCCTAAGTGCAAGTCCGACTCGGACAGAACTTGAGCGTCGACGATCTCTCGGTCGACCCGACTGGCCGACTCGGGACTCTGACGCCTCGGCGGCTAGGGGCGGCCTGGGTTACCAGTCAGTCGAATGAAAGGTCCAAGGCAATCAGGCGGTCTGAAAGAGGAGGAAGTCACGAAGGGAAAAACACTTAAAATTTCGAATAAGTTTCGAACGAACACAAATTTAAAGAACGAAGTACTTGTTTCATCTAAAATAAAGGCAAGTTTTTTATTTACATGAGGGCCACTTGGCCCAACTCGACTAACTACTCTATCTCCTACTACTCGTCACTCGGAGGCGACGGCAGAGGGAACGCGAAGGAGGCGAGGAGGTCGGCAAGCGTCGCCGCGACGGGCGCGACCTTCTTCTTCAGCTCCTCCATCTCTTCATCGGAGAAGCCAGGCACCATGCCCAGCGACAAGCCCTCGAGGTCGAGGGAGTCGCCGTAGTGCGTCTGCTCCATCACCAACGTTCAGAAGACTCCGGCCTCGAAGCTCTCACGACGGAGGGCACCGAAGCGGTTGGAGATGGAAAGCAGGCGCGCCTCCAGGGTAGTGGTCCCGTCCGGCTGTGGCACCTGCAGCTCGTCAACGAGAAGCTCGGCGCCGATCCGCAGCCGCTCCAGCTGGGTGTTCTCGCCCCGCGCCACCTCCAGGTCCGCCCTGAGCGCTGAAAACCAAATAAACAAGAAAATCAAACAAGCGAACGCCGAGGCGAATGGATCAAGGCAGAGGTACAGCAACCTTACCTTCAACCTCCTTCACCAACCCGGCAACCCGGGCGGTGAGCTGGGAGACCAACTCGGAGGACGTCCGTCGAAGCACTCGTTCGGAGTCGGCCGCCTCGCGTGCCTTGGCCGCGTCCGCCTCCGCCTTCTCGGCTTTCTTCTCCGCCGCTTCGGCCCTCCTCTCCGCTTCCTCGGCCCTCTTTTCGGCGGCGGTCGCTCTCTCCTCTGCCCCGGCCAGCGCCAGCTTGGCCTGGTCGGCCTCCCGCATGGCCTGTGTGACCTGCTCCACCACGGCCTGCGCCTCCTCATCAAGCCGAACTCGTTCGCTCTCTTGGAAGCGAATGCAGTTCGACTTGGCCCGACTCAACTTGGACAGTTCCTGAGACAACGAAGAGGGATAAGCAAAACAAAAGCGGGAAAAAGACTCTGCGAAAGAGTGAGGATGTACGCACCTGAGTCGGGGCCCCCATCGCCTTTATCAGGCGGAGCGCGGTCTCCAGAGCATGAATGGCTTGGCCCTGATTCTGGCCAAGCACGCTCCAGAGTTGCCGCTCCGCCGGCTCGTTGTGGACCCGCTCCTGTCCATCGGGCCCTTGGACGCGCAGGACATCGACGTCCGTGGGCGCACCCGAAGTCGACTGCGGCAGCGGAGGCGTGATGGAGCTCAGACGAGGCCTCGACGGCCCGGACAGCGCGGAGCTGCCCGTCTCCGTCAACGCGGCGACCACTGGAGCCGCCTCTGCCGACGTGCTCGCCGCCGGTGCCGCCATGCTTGCTGCCGGCGCCGCCACGCTTGCCGCCGGCGCCGCCACGCTCGCCGCCGAGCCGGGCGCCGTCCCCAAAACCCCTGAGGACCGGAGTAGCTGCTTTCGTGGCAGGACCTGCAGCGGACCCCTGAAACAAAAGAGAGTTAGCGAACGAAATAAAGAAGTAAAAGAAACGCAGCGAAGTCGAGTACTAACCGGAATGGTTGACGCTTCGGGGTCGGGCCGGCAGACGACCCAGCCCCATCACGCGCCCTCTTGCCCGAGAGGGCACTCGGCGCTGCAGCCTTCAACGAGGCCGACTCGGCCACTACACTCGCCGCCGCAGCCGTCGTCCCCGCAGAAGGCGCCACCGTCATCACCGCGGCGATCGCCTCCGAAACCGCCGTCGCGGGGACGGCGGCGGTCCCCGCCGACTCGGGCGGGGGAATCACCACGAATGGCGGAGCCGAGGATGTCGCCGTCGCGGAGACGGCGGGAGCCGTTGCCACCACGGTCGCCACGGCTGGCGAAGCTTCAGAAGCTGCCGTGGACGCCGCCGCCGTCACGGGCGCCGCGGTCGCCGCCGCCGCCACGGACGCCGAAGTCACCACGGCCAACGGGGCCGTGGGGGACGCCACGGTCGTCATCATCACGGCGGGCGGCAGCGCGGTGATTATGGTGGACGTGGTCGTGGAAGGGGCCGCGGTCGAGGCGCTCGTCGATGCCGTCGTCGCCGCGGCCACCGCCGAGCTCGTCGCCGCCGATGGCACGGTCACCACGACCGATGTCGTCGCGGCGGCCGATGCCATTAGTGGCCCCGCCATAGCCGTCGCCACGGGGAGCAATCTCGCGAGGGCGAGCGTGAGAGCCATGGAGGCGGGGGGAGCCGCCGGCCGCGAAGAGCCTGCCGCGCCCCCACTGCCTGAAGCACCGGCGACGTTGGGACCCGGGGCGCGATCTTCCAGTTGATCCCAGTCGACCTGGTCGTCATCGTCGTCGTCGCCGTCGTCATCGCCGCCCTCGTCGTCACCGCCGTCGTCATCGTCGTCCTCGGAGTCGGAGACCACGTCGCCTCGGCGGCGACACCGTTTCTTCTCCTCTTCCCTCTTCGCCCGCTTCGCCTTCTTGGCGTCCTCGCGGTCTTTGCGGGCCTTCTGCCGCTCCGCCCGCTCCCTGTTGATCGCGCGGACGGCGTCGTAGACTTCGGGAAGAGGGGCGGCAGAAGGAATGAAGGCGACGCCAGTCTAAATCCAAGAAAAAGTGTATAAGCGAAAAATCGGAAAAATCGAAACAATGCCGAATCGGGATCGAAACCGAATCGAAAAACTTACGAATTGTAGGGCCCCCTGCTCCGGAAGCATCGGCGGGTGGCCCGGGATCGGATAGTCAAAGCTATCCCAATCCGCCGCTGTCTTCCCCATCGCCTCCGAGAGCCGGGCCTTCAGCTCTCGGACGGAAATCCGTGGCTCCGCGTGGGGGTCCACCATGCAGGTCCCCTTCCACGCAAAGTCGCGGCCCATCTCCCACATGGGGAAGCGCCGGTCTTGGAGCGGCTCAAGCCTCCTGACGTGGTAGGCGCCAATGACCCCGACGCCCGTAACGCCGCCCCTCTTGAGTTTGTCGATCGTATCCAAGAGATCGGCCAACTTCTTCTTGTCAGGGGCGGCCGGTCCCCAACCCCAGCACTCGGGCGCCTCTTCGATCAGGCGCCCGGTGAACTCCGGGAGCGGCGCGAGCGCGGTGTTCTTGAGGTAAAACCACCTCTCGTGCCAACCCTTGTTGGTGTCGGTGACGGGCATGGTGATGTACTCGCGGGCCCGGGTGATCCGGAGCCGGAAGCTAGCACAGCCGATTGGGACGGCGCGCGGATTCCCTTCCGCGTCCTTCTTGGTCTGGAGCACGAGGGTGAAGAAGTACTTGAAAAGGTAGAAATGGGGGCGAATCTTCAAAAAACCTTCGCACAAGGCGACGAAGGCGGAGATGTGCTGGATGGAGTTGGGGTTGAGGTGCTGCAACTCCAACTTGTAGTGGTGAAGCAGGCCGCGGAGGAAGGGAAGAGGCGGCATGCCGAAGCCGCGCTCGTGGAAGGAGCGGAAGGAGACAATGTAGCCGTCCGGCGGCAATGGTGTCCTCTCCTCCCCAGGTACCAGCCACTCCCGCTCCGCGGTGAGAGGCATCAGGAGGCCGCATGCAACCAGGGCATCGAGGTTCCCCTTGGTGCTGTTGGACCGGCTCCAATCCGCCATGGCGAATGCGGGCGAGGGACACGAAGCGACGGCGAAACAAAGGGAGGTTGGAGAGCGAGCGAGGCGAGCAAGACGAAGCGGTTTGCGCAAAGGCGAGCGGCGGTGGATGCGAAAGGTCGCGAAAACCTGGTAAGGCAAATGAGGTTAGACTCATCCCCTTTTATAGTTATCGCGTTCACACGACGCATCGTTCCCCGCGCCTCCCCTGTTTCGCGATCTAACAGGTGCAGGTGCCTTAAAAACCACCATCATGGCCCGCTCCACTACCGTACGAAGACGGATCGTGGCCTCGATCCGCGCGGAAGGCGAACCGTCGCGTCTCCACGACGCACGATGACGGCCCAGGCGGGCTTGGAATCCCGGCCGGGCCCACAGGTAATAAAGGCTAGGGGCTGAAAACGCCCCGACGGCCCAGTTTCCGGCCCAGGAATTCGAAGGCCGGCCCCGCGAAAGGGTTCGAACGGCCGCTCCAGGGCAAAACTAAGTGAGGGGCCACCAAAGAGGGGTCCCCAGCGACCGCAACCCGTACACCGTAGTACAATGGGCCTCTGACGGTAGCGTCCGAGTCCGAGTCTAAAAAACCTCGACCCTGATCTCCCATCGAGGGAGGGCATCGAGCCCACTGACTCCGAGCGAAAGGAGTCGGCGATCGAAAAAGGCAGGAACTCGGATCTTAATGAGGCCGACTCCAGCTAGTCTCAATCGGACCCCCGCGAAGGGCAAGCCGAGGCCTTCACTCGGACACACCCGTTTGCAGCTTAAACGAGCACCACGCATCGAACCATCGAGGAATGACGTGGCCGGCTCATGCGTGTCCCGTCTTATCGTAAAGACGCGCGGGTACGGACGAAACAAAAAGACGAAACGACCCTCGGACGGATCCGCGCATCGAGCAAGGACTCGGGGGCTCGCATTCGCAAACAATGACCTACTGCGTGGTCTCGGGAAAACCTTTTTTGTCACCCTCGGCACAAGTAAACCACTTGTACCGAGGCTCGGGGGCTACACCCGGCGGGTGCGCTCGCGCGCACCCGCCGGCAGGAGTAGTGCGAAAATACCCTCGGAAAGACAACGACAAGCCTCGACGGCGACCACGACCCCCGGCCGCCGCCCAGGCTCGGGGGCTACTGACGGATACCCAAATCAGGGTATCCTGGTCTAGGATGCTTAATTCTGCTAACCGTCTCAGCTTAATTGTGTAGGGCCCACAGGAACAGGCACACGACAACAGAGCGCTCGAGGGGCCCACGGCCGACCCCGAGGGCACATACAAGTTCCGCCTCATCCGACCCGAGTCGGCCGGGGCCCACGACTTCCGCCCCGCCCGACCCCGAGTCGGGTGGGGTCCACAGACTCCGCCTCGCCCGACCCCCAGTCGGGCGGGCCCCGAACTCCGCCTCGCCCGACTCCCAGTCGGGCGGGCCCACAAGCCGCGCTTCGCCCGACCCCGAGTTGGGAGACTTCGTCGAGAAGATTTCCCTCTGGAAAGGAGGACAGGCATTTACGACGAGTAGCTGGGGAGCCTTAACTCTACCCAGCAACTCATCTACTTGCAGGCACGCGATCTGACCTGCACAGTGACATCCGTCCCATCTCACAGCGCCGCCTGACACCTCGAGTACAGCAGCGGGATGGCTACGGCATCATCATCACCCTGAACAGGGACGAAGACCGGACCGGCGACAAGACGGTCACGACAGTCTGGGTTGACATCTCGACCACCTGCCCGGCGACTAGGCTGACAGGACGCCGCCTGACTAGAGCCACAGTAGCAGATAGGGATCAGACTAGTGCGGCGCGTAGCCGCGCTGTCCACAACGGGAAACCCCGTTCTCATTTGTAAACCAGCTCACTCCTTGATTATAAAAGGAGAGCTTGGTGCATGAGGAGGGGGGATCCAGAGATACAACGCACACAGACATAGAGATACACACGAAGAGGCTTGGAGTCTTTCTCCTCCCTCGCCAACACTTGTAGCTCCCCTCTGCAAGTCGAAACACGAACTACCCATGAACTGGACGTAGGGCATCGATTGCCTGAACCAGTATAAACCTTGCCTCTCTCGCAAAACCCTCGTCATCATAGAAGATTGTTAGGCGCCGTAGTTACAAATTTACTTGTCGACCGGTTTCTTAACACCGACACCGACCCTATGATTTTCGCAAAAATTGCCGTTTCACGCTGTTTTCATGGGTTATAACACACGCAACGGGCCGATTTTTGGCATTCGTACCGATTTCAAGGCGCTAGCCCAAATATGCATGGACTTATGGTAGGAGACATTTCACAAGGTTTTCATTTATTTTTGGAGCGTGCGGGCGTCCTTTTTGGGGACGTGAGCACCCATTACTAGCCTGTTTTTTTTTAGCCGTGTAAATCCATCCCTATCTCTGCGATCTTCACGTAGAATAGAAATGCTACCAACTTCTCACCCATTGGAGACCTCCCGGGCCACTTTTCCGGCCAGAGAGAAGCCGACACCCATGTTTTTCTCAAAAACTGTCGTTTCAACCCGTTTTCATGGGCTATAGCACACGCTCTGGGCCGATTTTTGGCACTCGAATCAATTTCAATGCGCTAGCCCAGATATGCATGGCCTTATGATAGGAGACATTTCAAAAAAAAAGTCACAAAATTTTCATGGATTTTTGGAGCGTGCAGCGCCCATTTTGGGGTCGTGGGCTCCCGTTACTAGCTTGTTTTTGGCCGTGTAAATCCATCCATATCTCTGCGAACTTCACGTAGAAAGGAAGTGGAAGCAACCTCTCACGCATAGGAGACCTCTCGGGCCATTTCACAGGGCTGACAGGAGCCGACCCCATGTTTTTCCCAAAAACTGTCGTTTCATGCTGTTTTCATGGACTATAGCACATGCTCGGGGTCGATTTTTGGTACTCAGACCGATTTCAAGGCCTTATGGTAGGAGATATTTCACAAGGTTTTCATGGATTTTCCAAGAGTGCGGCGCCCCTTTCGATGTCATGAGCACCCGTTACTAGCTTGTTTTCTGGCCGTGTAAATCCATCCCTATTTTTGCGATCTTCACGTAGAATGGAAAAGGAAGCAACCTCTCACCCATTGCGTCTCTCCAGGGCCACTTGTCTGGCCTGAGAGGAGCCGACACCCATGTTTTTCGTGAAAACTGTTGTTTCACGCTGTTTTCATGGGCTATAGCACACGCTCGGAACCGATTTTTGGCATTCGGACCGACTACAAGGCGTCAGCCCAGATATGCATGGCCTTATCGTAGGAGATATTTCACCAGGTTTTCATGGATTTTCAGAGCATGCGGCTCTCCTTTCGGGGCCGTGAGCACCCGTTAATAGCATGTTTTTGGGCCGTGTAAATTCATCCCTATCTCTGCGATCTTCATGTATAATGGAAGTGGAAGCAACCTCTCACCAATAGGACACCTCCGGGGCCATTTCACTAGGACGAGAGGAGCCAACCCCATGATTTTCGCAAGCCGTTTCATGATGTTTTCATGGGTTATAGCACACTCTACGGGCCGATTTTTGCCATTCGGACCAATTTTAAGGCGCGAGCCCAGATATGCATGGCCTTATGGTAGGAGACATTTCACAAGGTTTTATGAATTTTCGAAGCATGCGAGCGCCCTTTTTGGGGCCATGAACACCCATTACTAGCCTGTTTTTGGGCCGTGTAAATCCATCCCTATCTGTGCGATCTTCACGTAGAATAGAAGTGGAAGCAACCGCTCACCCATAGCACACATCTCAGGTCACTTGTCTGGCCTGAGAGGAGCTGACACCTATGTTTTCGCGAAAACTGCCGGTTCACGCTGTTTTCATGGGCTATAGCCTATAGCACACGCTCCGGGCCAATTACTCGGACCAATTTCAAGGTGCCAGCCCAGATATGCATGGCCTTATGGTAGGAGACCTTTCACAAGGTTTTCATGGATTTTCGGAGCGTGTGGCACCCCTTTCGAGGCCGTGAGCACCCGTTACTACCATGTTTTTGGGTCGTGTAAATCCATCCCTATCAATGCGATCATCATGTAGAATGGAAGTGGAAGCAACTTCTCTCACATAGGAGACCTCCCGGACCACTTCTCCATGTTGAGAGGAGCCGACACACATGTTTTTCGCGAAAATTGTCGTTTCACGCTATTTTCATGGGCTATAGCACACGTTCCGGGTCGATTTTTGGCACTCGGACCAATTTCAAGGTTCAAGTCCAGATATTCATGGCTTTATGGTAGGAGACATTTCACAAGATTTCCATGTATTTTCGGAGCATGCGGCGCCCCATCGGGGCCGTGTAATTCTATCCCTATCTCTGCGATCATCATGTAGAATGGAAGTGGAAGCAACTTCTCTCACATAGGAGACCTCCCGGGCCACTTCTCCAAGTTGAGAGGAGCCGACACTCATGCCTTTCGCAAAAGCTGCTGTTTCACGCTATTTTCATGGGCTATAGCACACGTTTTGGGCCGATTCGGGCCGATTTCAAGGCTCAAGTCTAGATATGCATGGCCATATGGTAGGATACATTTCACAAGACTTCCATGTATTTTCTGAGCATGCGGCGCCCCATTCGGGGTCGTGAACATCTGTTACTAGCCTCTTTTTGGGCCGTGTAAATCCATTCCAATCTCTGCGATCTTCACGTAAAATAGAAGTGGAAGTAACCTCTCACCCATAGGAGACCTCCTGAGCCACTTGTCTGACCTTAGAGGAGCCGACACCCATGTTTTTCCCGAAAACTGTCGTTTCATGCTGTTTTCATGGACTATAGCACACGCTCGGGGGCGATTTTTGGTACTCGGACCGATTTCAAGGTGCCAGCCCAGATATGCATGGCCTTATGGTAGGAGATATTTCACAAGGTTTTCATGGATTTTCGAAGAGTGCGGTGCCCCTTTCGATGCCATGAGCACCCGTTACTAGCTTGTTTTTTTACCGTGTAAATCCATCCATCTTTGCGATCTTCATGTAGAATGAAAGTGGAAGGAACCTCACACCCATTGGAGACCTCCCGGGCCACTTGTCTGGCCTGAGAGGAGCCGAAATCCATGTTTTTCGCCAAATCCATGTTTCCGGGCCGATTTTTGGCACTCAGAGCGATTTCAAGGTGTCAGCCCAGATATGCATGGCCTTATGGTAGGAGACATTTCACAAAGTTTTTATGGATTTTCGGAGCATGTGGCTCTCCTTTCGGAGCCGTGAGCATCCGTTACTAGCCTGTTTTTTGGGCCATGTAAATCCATCCCTATCTCTGTGATCTTCACGTAGAATAGAAGTGCAAGCAACTTCTCACCCATTGGAGACCTCCCGGGCACATGTCTGGCCGGAGAGGAGCCGACACCTATGATTTTCACAAAAACTGCCGGTTCAGCCTGTTTTCAAGGGCTATAGCACACGCTCTAGGCCGATTTTTGGCACTCGGACCGATTTTAAGGCGCCAGCCTAGATATGCATGGCCTTATAGTAGGAGATATTTCACAAGGTTTTCATACATTTTTGGGGTCGTGAGCGCCCATTATTAGCCTGTTTTTAAGCCGTGTAAATCCATCCCTATCTCTGCGATCTTCATGTATAATGGAAGTGGGAGCAACCTCTCACCCATAGGAGACCTCTCGGGCGTGTCTGGCCTGAGAGGAGCCGACACCCATGTTGTTCGCAAAAACTGATGTTTCATGCCGTTTTCATGGTCTATTGCCTATGAAAACGGCCTAAACGACAGTTTTTTGTTAAAAAAACATGCGTGTCGGCTCCTCTCGACCGGAAAAGCGGCCCAGGAGGTCTCCAATGTTTTCACGAAAATTGTCGTTTCGGGCTGTTTTCATAGGATATAGCACATGCTCCGGGCGTATTTTCTGCACCCGGACCGACTTTTGCTTACGCGTGTCTAGATACGTACGGCCTCATAGGACAAGGTTTCCGTGGATTATCGGAGCGCATGGCGCCCGTTTCGCGGCCATTAGCACTCATTAAGAGCCAATTTTCGAGCGCTGAAAATCCCACCCTACCTCTGCGATTTCACGTAGACCGGACATGGACGCAACATCTGACCCAACCTCCCAGGCCGCTTCTCCGGCCAAGAGGAGCCGAAAAAATTGTCGTTTAGGACCGTTTTCATGGCCTATAGCACACGCCCCGGGCGGATTCTCAACACCCGAACTGATTTTTGCGACGCCTGCCTAGATATGCACAACCTTTATAGTACGAAATATCCTGGACCTCCCGGCGTTCAGGGCGCTGGCGGCGGTGGAGCAGCAAGAAACTGCGCCATCAGGGGCTGCAGCTACCCCATGATTTCAGCTTCCTCTTCTTGAACTAACAAGCACGCATGCCCTGCTCTTTGCTCATCTCATGAAAAACAGAGGAACCAATGAGCATGTTCCCAAAAAAAAAAAAAGGGAACCAGTTAGCACAACAATTCTTTGTTCAGTTGTACCTGCATAAGAATGATGATGTTACCCCTCAAATAAAAATATCGATGCTTTAATGATCTCTTAATACGCAGATGTTCATTGCGACCTCTATTTTTTTCTTTTTGTTGCAAATTATAAATGAAGGTGATGTATAATCCTCATTGTTGCACACGCAAATTGATGCACTTCATTGTCGTCCAAAGTTTTGATTTGTCGTTGGTGCGCATGTGAGACGGGTGAATTACACAACATAAGATCGGGAAAAAACGAGTTCACTCTCACTAACTAAAAAACAACGCAAATGAGTCGAATGCATTCATATGCTTGCCACTCGAGTTGTGAGCCCAGAGTCCTATGATTCTGTGAACGACCAGTGACTATGCAAGAACAAAGTGAGTAAGTGCTAATTGCTCAATCTCAAACTCACAAGCTTCAAGCTTCTTCAGAGTCCTAATATTACTATCAGGCCTTTAAAAGTCCAAACCTTAGCCCTACCAGCCAAGTGTTGCACCAATGTCAAGCTAAGACCTAAGCTATTGGAGAAAATTGTGCGACCATTTTGAGAGAGGGGTCAAAGCTAAGCCACCCGAAGAATAAGATTGAAATGATAGAAAGCAAAACAATATATCAACGTTGAGACAGCCATCAGGCTAATATAAGCCCAATTCTGATAAGAACACAAGCCAATCCCTAGTACAGTAGAAGCGAAAGTAAAATATTAAAACCAGAACCCAGGTGAAAGGGACGTTTCCTAACACCGTACTCAAGTCAAGCTACTACAAATTCCAAACATTCGTCTCACCCAAAGGGAACCAATTGACCACGGTCGATTCATCTTCTTGATTAACATCAATCCCAAGAGCTGAAGCCGCCGCCGCCGCCGCCGCTGTAACCACCGCCATATGCTGACGACCCCCCGTATCCGCCACCTCCACCACCGTAACCTCCACCACTGCCCCTGTCTCGCCGGAAGTCACGGCCACCAAATCTAGCACCGCCTCCTCTGCGGTTTCTACCGCCACCACCTCCGAAGGATGAGCGGGCAGCAAACTTCTCAAGCCATTGAGGAACCTCCTGGTTGGCCTCCGTCATGAGCTCACTCAACGACCTAGCAAGGGAAATGTTGCTCTCGTTGAAGAACGCAGTCGCCAGGCCAGATTTGCCTGCACGACCAGTCCTTCCAATTCGATGGACATAGTCGTCAATATCATTTGGAAGGTCAAAATTTATCACATGGGCAACATGTGGTATGTCAAGTCCACGAGCAGCAACATCAGTCGCCACAAGAATGGGAGTTGCTCCACTCTTGAAGGATCTTAGAGCATGCTCTCGTTCCTGCACAACAATCAATCAGTACTAGGGTCAGGCAGCAGATATTAAGGACATCCGCGAATAAGTTTATCATCAAAACAGTTGCATAGCTATTTTTCTAAAATAAATTGAAACCATGAATAACCATTGATTCAACTTTCCGACTAACAGGTCATTATATTGATTCATGCATTGTAAAGATTTTGGTACGAAAACACCTGCAAATATGCAAACAGGCAACTATGATCTGGCAAGGAAAAAAAATCAACTTGTCGCCTGATCAGTTGTTACCAATAACATTGTGGCTATATAACTGCGTAGCCATACTTTCATTCAAACAAAACTATTTAGAAGCATGCACATAAATAAGAAGCAAGCAAGCAGTCAAAAATCATAGGCCAGCTCACCTGTTGTGTTCTGTCTCCATGAATGCTAGTTGCAGGGAAGCCATTTCTATAAAGCCAGTCCTCCAGAGCATCAGCTCCTCTCTTAGTTTCCACAAAGACCAGGGTAAGAGATTGCTGCAACAGTAGAAATGGAGTGAATAATAAAAATGTAAAGAAGGATAATAAAATTAGGTACAGCAAGTTTCAAATGCATCAAAACAGAAAAAAAATCGTAAAAATAATCAAGAAAAAGATATCGAAAGGTGTGTACCTTCCCATGTGTACCATTAGCTTTCTGTGCATGAAGAAGGTCCATGAGGTAGCTTCGTTTGTCTGCATCTAGCACAAATTCCACCCGCTGAACAATCAAATCAGTACTTGAACCAACTCTCCCAACAGCAAGAAATATGTAATCAGCAAGGAAATCTGCAGCCATCCTCTGCATAAAAAATAAATAAATCTTTAGCATCAAATAACCATTAAGTATATCACAAAAAAACACTGTTACAAGAGAACAACCATTTACAGAAAGCAAGCACTATCACCACAAAGAGTACTTAGATGCATCTACTGCACTAAAAGAATGACAGGTCCATAGCAGCAGTATAATCCCTCTTTGTGGTACCATATTATAAGTCGTTTTAGCCTTGGGCACGGCAATTATGAAGAAGGTCAAAAGGTAGAGTGTGCAGAAAACAAGAAAGAGTGAAGGAGCAAGAAGCTATATTGGAAGCAAGACTGACATGTAATGTTTGAAAACTTTTGAAATTCTAAAAAGACATAATGAGAAACAGAGGGAGTAATTCAGTAACCTAGCAAGTAATTCAGTAATTCAGCAACCAAATAAATAATTTACTTAGCTGACCTAATGACTCTAAAGCATGAATGCAGTTATCTCCTTGGTATATCTCTGTTGTCTGCAGATTTTTTATCCCCTAAAAATATCATCATAAATCTGGCGCTCATGAATATCATTTCACCTCACTTTAGCATCCATTCGAAATATCATCAGCATTGAATCTTAATTTAGTAACAGCATATGCTCTTAATTTTTATGTCGGCATATGAATATATGATACTTAATATGTCCGATTTTACAGGCCCCGGCTTCACTCACTCTCACAACTACATAGATAATGGTACTTAAATTAGGCTCTGAAAGGATGACATCTCCCTCAATGGTACTTAAATTAGGCCCTGATAGGGTGATATCTCCCTCTTTGTTACAATGTACCTGGCCATCCCACCAGATATTATGAAGTAAAGAGTCATGCACAGTAGGTAGCATTCGGCTAAATTTTCAAACACACAGTGGATACCTGGCTGCTTTTCTTAATACTGGATGTGAAAATCTTTGACAATATGTATTCACGTAAAAACTATGGGTTAATTAGATCAGTGCCACTACAAAAACACCTAATATGGAATCTGCCATCACAAATTGCCTAATATGGTCAGTGCCATCAAGTATGCAAATGTTGATCTTATACGCCATTGTTGACTGGTCATTGCATAACAGAGATGTAAAAAGACCAATTTGCACTTTTCTTCTTCATCTGACTCCTACACCTCTCTCTCTCTTAGCAGTCCAGTCGACCCACCGTACCTCGTACGCAGCAGCCTCGGCAGGAGACGTTGGCTCAGCGGCTATCCCTGCCTGTTGGGTCGCCTGAGCCGGCCATGGCAGGGGGATTGGGGGCTGCTGCTTGCCGTATGCCGCAACATCCCCACGCGCTGGTCCACGTCTCCGTGCGCCGCCCCATCCTATGGATCCCGCTCAAGTCCCTATCTGTCGCACCCTGTTCCAAGTCGACGAGCAAGGCCGAGCGCTTGGCTGCCGCCACCTTGCAGTGCTGCTGCTGCCTTTTCTTTTTTCTGCTGCTTCTTGCCTTGGTTTTGCTGCCATGCAGTGCTTCTTATTCTTCTGTACCGATGCTGCTGCTTGCCTTGTTGGCGCTAACTGCTATCGCGATGCACTGCTGCTGGTTGCATGGAGCTACGTGGCCGGAGGTTGAAGACAAGGGCAAAGTGGGTATTTTGAAAAATATTTAACGGCAAATGCTAACGGCGTTGACGGCGATGGCATGTAAGATTAACATTTGCACACTCGATGGCACTGACTATATTAGCACTTTTGCGATGGCACAAACCATATTAAGAGATTTTGCAATGGCAAATGCCTAATTGACCCAAAACCTATTGAAGCTTTATACCCTTTTCTAATAAAGTATATCCATTTTTTATAGGAACAAGAGACTATTTGTAAACTGCGAAACCAGTGTTTTTAAGGCGTCGCTGAAGCGTCATGCTTCAGCGCTTCAGCGACGCTTAAGCGTCGGAGCGGTCAGAGGCGGAGTGCCTCACGTCGCCTCGCCTTCCGGTCAAAAAAGCAAAGGAAAAATATGGAAAAAATTATTTTTGGCCCAGAGAAAATGCAAAAATTGGTGCGCAGACGAGTGGAAGAGCCATATGCGCAAGCAATTTGTACATGGATCACCGTTTGTGGAGCAATCGCCGGTGATGCGGGTAGTGCTCAGTTTCCGGCTGTTGGGAAGACAGACGTCGATCTCACGGCACGCTGCGGGAGGGGGAGAAAGGATGGTGGCATGAGTTCCAGGATCCATTTGCGCTCCTCCCCGTGCAAAATCTCATGCAGTGGTGTACTGTGGCAGCTGGGCAAGACGAGCTTGCGCTCAACAATGGCGGAAGGGGAAGGAAGACGATAAGGCCGGGGAGCTTCCAGGTCTGGCCGTGGTGTCCATTCTGGAGCTGGGCCTGTAAGGTTCCACCTTGTTGGGCTGACTTATTTGGGCCGGTCTCCAATGGACTGAACAAGGAAAAGGCCAATGGGCTGCACACCTAAGCTTGTATTTCTCCTTTTTTGTGAGGAAGGATCTCGTATTTCAGCGGCAAAGTGATGCAGTATGGCGTCGCTGCATCTTACGCCTTGCACGTTTAAGCGTCAGGCGGTTCTCACTCGCCACGCCGCGCCTTAACGCCTTAATAACTATATGTGAAACACTAAAGCTCCAAAGAGGCCCTTCAAAACATGAAGCATTTGTTGCTCCAAACATAGCCAATCTTACAAACTATTAACTAAGACCTTTGCTAAGAAACCACATTCAAATAACTTGGGTAGCTAGAACAAAACAGTTGATACTGATAATAAATACAACTTCTTTATATCAAGACCTTTGCTTGAAGTATATGGAATCCCCAAAGAAATAACAGATAAAAGTAGAGTGCAAATGAATAAAATTGCAGGGTGCTAAGGAACAACAAGAATATACCTGTATCTCTTTTGGAAATGTAGCACTAAACAACATTGTTTGCCTTTCACCACGTGGAGGCATGTCCATCTGCTCAACAATTTTACGTATCTGTGGCTCGAACCCCATATCAAGCATTCGATCGGCTTCATCGAGAGCTAAATACCTTATCATTTGCAGGGAGACTCTAGCCCTCTCCAACAGATCCATTAAACGACCAGGAGTAGCCACGAGGATGTCAACCCCTCTCTCTAACTCCCTCAGCTACAGTGAAAAAATGTGCATGATGAATAAACATGATCTGACATAGCAAATGTGTTGTGCGCTGAAAAAGACCGATGATTAAGAATCCACAACACGCAGACGCATAAAGAGGCATAGCTAGGAATTCAAGAATAAGCTTACTAAACAAGCTATTATATTTCTCGTTCTTCCAATGCACAAACATTATACTAAAGAAAGCCTTAACATGGATTATTGCAGAATACCAGATGAATCTATATAGTTACTATTACACATGGTACATTTGCAACCTTTTCAAGCAGCATAATACTTCCTACTGTAGTCTGTATGCTGAGTATCATACTATAACCTTGGGCCATTATAAAGTGAAGATATAACTGCAACATTTGCACAAACTCTGTGTCCAAGAAGTGACTTTTTTTTTTATTGCATTCATACAACCAAAAAAAATAGAATGAAAATGTCATGTACTGCATCTTAGAGCAGATGGACAGGGAAAGGTTAAATACTATAAACTTCTAAATCACTGTGACTGAACAAATGGCAGCAAGGGAAAACAATGGCAGTGATTTGGACATGTCGGAGATAATACATTTCGCATAGGACCAGATAACACAGTACGTGAGGCAGGCACTGATAGAGCAATTATAAGACCAGGGACAACACTACAAACAAATCTTCAAAGAACAGATACCTGGTTATGTATTGGTGCACCTCCATAGGCAACCACAACTTTGACACCGGTTTGATAGGCAAACTTCTTTGCTTCCTCATGGATCTACGGCAACAAACATCGCAAGGAAAGAGAAAATAAGATTAGACATATACAATACATAGATATAGGAATACAAACCTACAAAACAGCAGAAGGTTACATACTTGGCACGAAAGCTCACGGGTTGGAGATAAGATCAGTGCCAGAGGATAAGCTGTTCTTGAACTCCGCGACGACCTGGGGGGCGGCCTTGACCTCAAGATGCCACTGATGATAGGAAAACAGAAGGCCGCAGTCTTTCCAGACCCAGTCTGTGCGCAGGCCATGAGATCCCGTCCTGCAATGGAGATTGGGATGGCATAACGCTGCACAGGTGTTGGTTTGACATACTTGCACCTCCGGATATTCTCATTCAGCGCATCACCCAAATCAATCTCTGCAAATGTGTTGACTGGAGGGGGCACGTCGTGTCCACTTGTCTCAACAGGGATGTCTTCATATGCATCAAAATTGATGCCTGTGTTCTCCTGGCCCTCAAAGTCAACTTCTTCAGCCTCAGCTTTGGCGAAAGGGTCTGGCTCGCGGTCCCGACGGTCCCAACCACCTGGGCGGGAGTTCCAGGCACCTCCGCCCCCACCGCTACGGCCACCACCACCATAGCTCTGGCGAGGAGCGTCAACAGCGCCGCCGCCGCTGCCATTCACAATGCCGGCCCAGCGAGGGCCGCCAACAGCTGCAGGTCCAGAAGGCTGTGCAGCAGCCGAGGGCAGCTGACCACCCTGTGCCGGCCCAGCTGGTCCTGGTTGGGCCTCGAAGCCAGCAGCACCGGCGGGACGGCCACGGAGGTGAGGAGGCACGTAGGAGCTGCGCGTGGGGCGCTGGTTGGCAGCAGATCCGTTAGCCGCAGCAGCAGTCGCGGGCGCCGATTCCTCGGCGTTCGCAACTGAATCAGCCCATGAAGATCGCATAATTAGCACGAGTCAGTCGAGGGAGATGCACCACTGGTCACTGAAAGAGAATCATCACGCGAATCTGATCAGAAAAAATAAAGGTGCCCCACAAAGGCAACGGCTGAAAACAATCGAGCATAAAGAAGAATCAGACTACGATTGGCCAGCAAAGGCTCCACGAAACCGCACTAAGCAGGAACAACAGATTCCTCTCAACTGGTCTCACGAGACCTAACCCTAAACGAGGGAGCAAATCTAGGACCCAGTGAAGGAAAATTCGACGACCTGCAGCGCTGAAGACGAATAACACCCAACCTACTATACAAACTCGATCCACATCTTTGGAGATGACAATCCCATCCCACCTAGATAAATCTCTCGGCAGACCAAATCAATCCAAAGCAAAACCCGAAAATCACCGAGGAAGCAGCAGCGCCACACCCCCAAATTGCGACCCGCGAGGCAGCGAAACCCGATTCCCTCAGAGAAATTCGTGGGCTAAAACCCTACGAATCTGAGGCCCCGCCGCTCTGGACCGCAACAATCACCACCGCCACAAGGAAGACGCAGCAACAGCAGGCGTGCGCGGCCGCACGGATAGAGAGGGGGGGGGGGAGGGAGGCGAGAAGGGCGGCGCACCTGCTCGGGGGTTGGCGCGGGGTTGGAATCCGGCGGCGTGGAAACCCTAGAGACGCGGGGTGAGGGAGGGAGGGAGGGAGGAGGAAGGAAGCGGCGGAGATCAACAACAAAAACAAGTGGAGAGAGACGGGGGATGGATGGGCTTTGCTTTGTTTTCTTTGCTTTTGTGAGGGGGAAAAATAAATAAATAAATTTATACTATTCGTTTCATTCAATTCTCAGGGACTTTTCTGATGAGCTGGCCCGCACGCAGCGTGTAGAGGGTCGGTTCGGTTGTGGGGGGCAGCGGAGCCGTCGGATGGGCGATGCACGGACCAGATGCGGAGAGGAGGCAGGCAGGCTCATCAGATCTGCTGAGCCCACCACCCTGCACGTTCTTTCTAACACGACAGATCGGGAGGAACAAGCTTTTTTCTTTGAAAAAATTCGGGGTTTGCATCTGAAACTTGACAAGATAGATACCAGCACCAACATTCTATATCTCACTAGCATGTATACTCCAAACTAATTATAGATTCGATTGCTTGTATCACTCAACCTAGGAGTTTCAATGTTCCGGCCATGTCTCATGATAGCAGCAGCCAGCAGCCGGATTCCCGGTCAGTAGAATTACAGGTAACAAGATGATGACAGAGCAAACACAGCAGCTAAACCACGCTTGTCTTGCTCTCACAGCGCAGGTTTACGGATACAGAAGTTCAGGCAGGGATCAATCTGGCACAATCTTTGACCCTTGTTTTTCAGCCTCGGGATTAAACTAACAAAAGGTTTTTAGGTCAGGTCTCCAGCGTCAATGGAATTAGTATCCCTGCTTCATCCTTTCCTCGTACCTGTTCTTCTCATCCTGAAAAACATATACCCAAATTAAACATATTTGTCCTGAAAATTAAATCATGTTAGCATGTACACTGCCAAACACAACCTAGGAGCACATGAACATGCAGCTAATCAACATGCATTTCAGAGGCTCTAGCCTAAATGTTTTGCTTCAGTAGGCATTAATGTTACCTACCAACATGACTAAGCAGAGTATAAAGACCAGAACAACAACAAAAATTGGCATAACACTAACTCTTCCTAATGACTAGGATGTAAGCATGTCGGTATCAAATGTTCTAAAACCAGCAGGCAATTGCATGCACGGCACTTGGTATTCTACTTCAGCCATCTATGATTTAAAAGATGGAACTATGAAATTAACATGGATTCTCATATTTCCTCCTCAAATACTTCTATGGTCATAAACCAATTTTATTGGTTGATTCATTCAAGCATTTTTGCCTTAAAAATATTAATCATAACAGGAAAGTACTCAGATACAATTTCCCTTTGACTTGCATGACCAATGCAAATCCTTCTATAGCAATATTCTAATTCCAAATGTCATGACATGCAAACTGTAAAAAGAAAGCTAATATAGCAGTTTACAGAGAGGGATCTAGGAATTTTTTTTTTCTAACTTGTGTTCCAAAAAATAAAAGAAATTTGACATGAGTAACATGGGACACCAAGATAATGACAAAACGCTTTGGAACGAGGAAGAAGTTCAGAATGAACCTAAGGCTGTAACTGTGGCTATAAGGTAGAACCAATGTTCAAATCCTATAATGTAGTCAATAGCTGGCACCTCTTTATATCATGATACTCTCAAGTAGCAGCATTATCAACAGCACAACATGGGAAAAGAGTATGCAGTTACAGATTCAAGGAATGTATAGACCTTGATTCATTCTTTAATATCTCTAGAAAGTATTTCCTGATGCTGAATATTGGTGCAAACTCCCATGGACTTGCTTCATTCTTTAACATCAACATGTCTAAAACTATGAACTCCAAACTCCCATGGACTTGCTGCTTACACATTTTAATCACAATTGAACGGTGCAATTATGTTTATTAAATTTTGTTGGATTTGATCCTTAACAGGAAACTGAACCGAGAGAGAGAGAGAGAGAGAGTTATTGCTGTTGCGGAAGCAGCAGCTTTTCTTTGTTTGACTTGCAGAATATAAAGTGTACCCGTCAACTCCCCGGTGATGGAGGTAGTGGCCGGGGATCCAGGCCCTAGTGGCCACACAATCGTGGCCATAAGCACCACACGTTGCAGCCCGGGTCAACAGCTAAAAACTGGCTAACTGCCCACTAACCTGAGCTCGGCTGTAACAAACTGAGCACAGCAACTGAAACAACTGAAAGCAAACTAAGCTATGTACAAACTACTGCAATATGCAAGGTTTAGCTAACAAGTTTATCAGGTTTAATCAGCAAAACTAAAATCTGGTTATCAATGTAACGAAAAAGCTCATTTAAAATTGTAATAGCAACAGAAGCACTTTATTTAGCGGCATAACCAATAAAATATTCCCGGTCATTTTCCTTCAAAATTCCATGACACAATGGTTGCTACTAAAAAATGGTGTGAACCATGAATATATCAGAAACGTACCTCAAATGCTTGCTTAAGGTACTCGAGCTCCTTGTCTAGATCATTGATTGCCTGGGTGTATGCCTGTGTTGGAGAGGACTGGCTCGTGGTATGGATCTGTCAACAAAACAAAAAACAAAATGAGAGACTGGGTGAATAACTTTCGGCATTAAAAAGAAAAAGAAAAGGTGAAGTAGTTGATCATACCCTAACAATAATCTTGTACTGAAGAGGGTGAGGGAGCTTATAGCCAGCAAATAGCACGTTAGGGTCTCTGTGCAGCTGCCTGCATAATCACACACACATATGAGCATCCTAAGAAAGAAGAAAGTAAGAAGGGAATAACAAAAGGTAAGCTGTGCTTACATGCGAAGGATATTGCCAATGGTGTGGTCCTCACGCTCGATGGTGAAAGATGCAGCATTCACAATCTTTGTATCCCTCTCATATGACACCCTGCACAAGTAATGATCAGTACCACGATTAGTAACTGATTCATGATAAAAAGCCTGCTATAACTGGATACAGCTTGGTGGTGCCAAAATGTCTATTTGACGGACCTAGAGTGGCAGGAATGGATATACTGACAGAAACAATAAGTAGCATCATTTTCTATAAATATGGGCCTGGCTAGTTACTAAAGAAATGAAGAAATACCCAACAAAAGTCGATTGAACAATTAACTAATGTCAGAGAGACTGGGATAATACTGACTTCTTGGTGCCCTCGGGCACCACAAAGCGCTCGTAGCGGTCTGGGGCATTCATCTCCGATCAAACCTCCCTCTTCAATAACTGCATGGGTGGTTCATCAGAGTTTTAAAAATAAGTTAGTCACAACAGTCCCAAGAATTTAGTTCCTAGATATATACTTGTGTTGAGTGCACATATTATGTAATGCATAATAAATCCATACTTGGGGAAAGTGGGTTTAGTGGAACCCCACAACGAGAAGTGGCAAACGAATGATAGTCTAACTCCATTAACTTGTAAAAAATCCGCAGGAAACTGGACGGGTCAAAGGGGTGTGGAAGATTCGAATTTTAGGGTTTGCGGAAAAGAGGAAAATGGTGGACACATTCAGAGGCGGCGGACCGAGCAAATAGGGCGAGGTAACGCCAGCAGAGCAGAGAGACCTCTCCTCCGAGAGATGAAAACTCTCCTCCCAATCCCTACAGCATCCCCGACTGGGATGCAGGGATCGACCCATCACCAACCAGTACGTCCAGCCTAAATGTCGACTACAAAAGGAAGGGGGGAGATTCTCTAGAGGATGGGGAAGGAGATCACCTGGCGACGGAGGGTGAGGGGGCGCGCCGCCGGAGGGCTGGACGAACGGGAAGGAGGGAGAAAGAACGAGCAGCTAGATAGGGGAGAGGAACGGGAGACTTTTCTTTCGTTCTTTTTTTTTTTTTTTTTTTTTTTTTGGAACTGGAGCAGAGGAATGGGTTTGGTTGGGAGATAGATATTCATCAGTCGGCTCGTGCGAAGGAATTCAGCAGTTTGCATAACTGTCTTGATGCTCAAACTTTACGCAGGTTCATTAACTGATTTTTTTTTTTTTTACACCGGCGTCAATACATTTTGTGTGTTAGTGACGGAGGAATTTTTGTTGTCAAACATGCAGTAATTTGAGTATAAAATCAATGATGCTTTAATTCATCCACTGGCCGGCCTCTTTTTTTTTTTTTCTTGCGAAACATTGTACGTATATCACACATATGTGGCTGTGGAAAACAAAATATTTCATTGTAACTACTCGTAGGTTTGCAAGGGGTGAATGAGCTTATCGAAGTAGTGCTCCTGCGTGATTGTGTCTCCTCCAGGCATCTTGTGCAGCTCTCTCGCCTTGTGTGCGAAGTCCTCTGATCTTCCAGCATGACCCGGCCGGCGCACCGTAGCGGCGACGTCATCCCCGGTGAATTAAGAGCAGGTTCATCGCATTGTCTTATAGCCGGTTGATGTCAGGAATATCTGATGTGGAGGGAAGAGAAACGATGAGAGAGAAGGTGTTTGTTGCTCGCAGACGCGCCGAGCACCAGGGGCAGTTGTGGGTCCTGTTGAGTGTGGAGGAGGTCAGAGTAAGTAGGCCCAGGAGAAGGCTTTAAACGGGCGCAGCGTTGAGCAACGGCAGCGCGTGCATGGGCGCCACAGGTGTTGGACTGACATGCGTCGCGCGTTGGCCTTGCTCTAAGGAGCCGTCGTTGTGGTTCCTGGGCACCTCGATCGAGGCCCGTGCAATGAGGCCCTGATCCACGATGAAGGGCAGGCAGCATCACCAGCGGGTGGCCGAATCGAAACAGGCTCTCCACGATGGAGCCCCAGCCGCAGCAGTGCGTCAGGAACGTACGCGGCCACCGCCACGACGCGCAGCCAAGGTTTTCAAAATCGACGAAAACCGGTCGGTTTTCGCGAAAACCGGTGAAATCCAGCCAAGGTTTTCAAAATCGACGAAAACCGGTCGGTTTTCGCGAAAACCGGTGAAATCAGTCCGGTCCGATAAGTCCGGTTTACCGATTTTCGAATTTGAAATTTGAAAATTTGAAAAAATTTGAAACAAAAAATATCGATCAAACCGACCGGTTACCGGTCGAAATCGGTCGATAACCGGTGAAAATCGATCGGTTATCTTTTCGCCATTTTTCGGTCCTGCGTCAAAAATCGACAAAACCGACCGGTTACCGACACAAACCGGTCGGTAACCGGTGAAAATCGACCGGTTATCGCGAAAATCGGTAAAATCGAGGTTTTCGTTGGCGGTCGGTTTTCTCGAGTTCGTCGATAGTGCAAACCTTGCGCGCAGCTGCGGCACCCACCCGACACGCACCACGCCCACGCGGGACTCTCGAACCCGTCGTCCGGGACGCCGCTGGTATTATATTATTCCGGAGCGCCCAGAGGAAGCGCACGCCGGAGAGGGAGAGCTCCTACGAAACACGGATACGCCGGCAAAGTCGCGTATCAGTATCTGATACGTCTCCGGATACGGGTGCGGGTCGGACACGCCCAGATACGTCTCCGGTACGTATCCTCCATTTTCCGATTTTTCAATTAATTGAAATAATACGGATACTGCATAGATACGCGCGGGACACCGTGCCGATACGTAACCCTTCGTCAAAACCAAATCGAGCACACGATGCAAGCAGCGCCGCCACCACTTCGTCACCCTCCGCTGCCGACAGCATCCGCGGATCCGCCATCGACCGGCCGCAGCACCGCCGCCACCGCACGGCAGTCACGCGCACCAGCGCCGCCGCCGCCGCCGTGCCCCTTGCCCGTCGCTGCTTTAGGCCCTCTGCTGCCTACGAGGCTCGCGCCTCCATCCAGCCGGCGTCCTCCACACCAAGAGACCACAATCGGCGGCGGGATTTGCCACTTCCCTCGATTTCAAGACAGGCTCACCTCTATTATGCTTCGTGTGCCATGGTTTGCATCTTGTACTTCAGAGTTCAGACTTTGTTTCTTGGTGTTCTTCCATACATTGCTGAGACAATGTCATTCTGTTTTAGGACCCAGGTAATAATTTAGATGCTAAGCCATTGTGGAATCATGTTAATGTTATAAAGGTTGTTGCTGCTGGAGTTGTGCGATTCAGATGCAAGCATTGTGGTCAGGAGTACAATGGAAGCTATAGTAGAATTGAAGCACATTTGCTTCAAAAATCAAAGTGTGGAATTCGTGTATGTCCATGTGTGACTGCAAGTATGCTTCCACAGATTCACAATGAGATTGCAGCAGCGGAGATGCAGTAAGGCAGACACCAGTTTAGGAATTCGACTTGCATTGACTACATGAAATCTTGTACTAAGTGGAATTCTGTTATGCATAAATTAAGTTCAGCATTTTGTTGTGAAATATAAATTATTTTAATTATATATACCACGTATCCCCGTATCGGTGTTTTTGAGAAAATGCCGTATCGCGGTGTCGCCGTATCGCGTATCCGTATCCCCGTATCCGGGCTTCATAGGAGAGCTCCAGTCCCAGCGCTAGCTCCCGTAGGGTACGTGCGTGGTCCGGCGTCAGCGCTCCCCAGCGCCACGTACGTACAGCACCGACCGCCTACCTCGGCTGCGCGTCCAGCCATTGCAACAAGCTGATGGAATCATCGTGCGAGGGTGCGCCTCGTTCGTTCTCGTGCTTGGGGCCCATGAAGGTCAACATGCATGGCCACAGGGAAGATAGATCATGAGCAAAATGGGAGGCGCGTGCAATCTTCTCCATGCATCATCGTGTGGAAATAATTAATTAAAAACAATCAGCCAGCCAGCAGTATATATTCAACTAGCTAGTAGTATTTCCTGAACGCAGCATAATAACAAAAATACCTTGTGCTCCTCGGCGATCGGCCATGCCCAGTTGTGCGCCAAGTCCAGGATCATCCAGTCGGGCTTCCTCGATCGACAAACCACCGCCGGCGACAAGGTCCGCCAGTGGCGCGGCGAGCCCGTCGAACGCCTTCTTCAATCAGGAGCTCCACCTTCTCCTCAGCGCGCCACGGGGAGGCCATGCACCTCCAGCGTGGCGATGGGGATGCGCCCGGGACCTGCAGTAGTCTGCCGGCGTTCCTCGATCGGCGTGGTCACCAAGGTGACGTCGTGGCTCTCTGGCATTGCGTGCGAGCGCCTCGCCCTCGTCTTCCGTCATCACCCTCCGCACCGCTGCCGCGACGTCCTCCTTGCTGAAGGAGCCGTCGCCATCATTCCTCTGGACCTCCACACCGACGCCTCGCGCCACCATGGCCCGCGCGATGAGACCCTGGTCGACCATGAACGGCAGCATCACCAGCGGGTGCCCGAACCGGAACAGGCTCTCGATGGTGGAGCCCCAGCCGCAATGCATGCGTCATGAAAGCGAGCGCCCACCGCGGCGTGCGCCAGGACGCGCACCAGAGGAAGCAAACGCCGGCGAGCTCCAGCCCCAGCGCGAGCTCGCGTATGTGCGCCGGCCGGCGTCAGCGGCGCCTCGCTCGATCCCGAACGCGACGTAGAGCACCGACCTCGCCGGCTGGGCGTCCAGCCATTGCATGGTGGTGGCCAACAAGGAGGACTCGACCTCCTCCGCCTTGTCGTCGTAGGCCGGAGGGGATGACCGGCTTGGCGAAGAGCTCCGTGGAGAAAGGGAACATGCAGCCGCGGCTCTGCCTCGGGACAGCTTCGAAAAAAGGATGATGAGGCGGCAGCGCTCCGACGTTGCCGGCGATCCACTCGGCCTCGTGGCGGCGGTACGCAATATAATGGTGGACGGGAAGGTGATCCACGGCGGCGGGACCATGTAGTCCTCCTTCGTGATGCGGCGATGCGCCTGGTTCTCGATGAACACCAACAAGGCCACCGGGAAGATGTGCAAAAAGGCGCATGCAATCTTGCGATCCATCATCCACAGGCCGGCACACATGCAAGAATCGGCATCGATATATAATTAATTAATTTTGCCAAGGTTACGGATGCTGATCATACTAGCAGCTAGTCCGTTAGTTTGAGTACCTTGTGCTCCTCGGCGATCGGCAAGGCCCAGTACTGCGCAAAGTCCAGGATGATCCAGTCGGGCTTCCTCGACAAGCCACCGCCGATTATAAGGTCCGCGAACGCTTTCTTCAGGAGCTCCACCTGCTCCGGCGTGACGTCGGCCGTGGACTCAGGGAGGCCCTCTACCGCAGGCAGCTCCCGCGTGGCGATGCTCATGCCGCCGGACTGCTCCTCCGCCAAGGTGACGTCGTGGCCGTGCCGTGCCAGCTGCTTTGAGAACTCCAGAAAGGGGATCATGTGACCGAACGCCACCCACGGGAACACCACGACGTGGAGACAAGATGCTCCTCCTTCTGCCCTGCTTTCCGCCATGCTTTCTCGTCCTTGGATGGGTTGGCTCTGCATGTCAAAGATGAGATGCATGGGATCTTGATATAAACAAGGCACATGAAGCTTCTATATGGCCACGGCATTTTTTTTCATATAAAATATACTCCCTCACGTGCTTATATCATTTTGTTACAGTATTATATAACAAAAAATAGTCTTTATATCTCTTCAGCAGTCTAGTTGAGATATGGGATCTTTTGATATAAGGAAGGCACATGAAGCTTCTATATATCGGCCACGACATTTTTTTTTTCATATAAATTAATAATACTACAGTGTGATCCCTCACGTGCATGTTTACATATATCTTTCGACATCCAACAAATAGTTGTTGTATCACTTTACCATTCTAGTTGAGATTTTTGTGTGGCTACTTTATTTTCTAACATTTTAAATTCAACAGCAATATTCTTTGTTACATCTCTTCAACATTAATTCCTCCCGTTGAAATTGGGCCCCTCTTATTGCAAAATTTGTCTATAAATCTAGAAGGGTGGCCTAATTAAATAGAAAAGGTAGTATGAAAGATTCATGAACTATATGATCCTTTGCTAGCCCAAACTAACTGAATGAATATTTATACTCAAGATACCCTCTCTCTCTCTCTCTCTCTCTCTCTCTCTCTCTCTCTCTCTCTCTCTCTCTCTCTCTCTCTCTCTCTCTCTCTTTTACTAAAACAAACCTAAAGTTACCTTGTACCAGACTTATATTAAGAAACAAAGACAATATACAAAAGACAAAGACCAAAAATAAAATTACAAACAAATTTGACGAAATCTTCTCCTCCATCTCAACCATCGCAACCACAAAGATCTGAATAGACCCCAGAGAACGGATCTATTCAAAGAGAGGCTCATAGTACAATTATTCCAAACAAGGCTGACATCACATCTGCCCAGACGACCACATCAATGGACGCAAAATCCATAGCCGCCTCATTGTATACCACCAGAACGAGATGGGAAAAAAGGACTAACACAAGACAACATGTCATCACCATCTTGTTTGCCGAGGAGGGTAGATAATCATTTTATTGGACCTACTTATATCTACTTGAGAGGATAGATCCCTGCTGCCTCTTCTCACTGGCGAGGAAGAGAAAGGGGGATCAAGGAGCGGCGGTGGCTAGGGCTTTTATTCCCTCTTTTTGAAGACCGATACTACTTGACATTCACTCGTAGATACTGAAAGTCCCTTGATGTCGCCTAGAGGGGGGGGGGTGAATAGGCGATATACGAAATTAAGCAATTAAAACTGCAGCGGAAACTGAAACTGCCAAAACCGGAACTTCCGGTTTGGCAAACCGGAACTTCCGGTTTTCTCGGGACAGAAAAACAGAAGTTCAGATCTTTCGATCCCCGGTTCCCTCTAGGTTGAAAGTAAACAACTAGGATATGTAAAAGAGCTCTAGCAACAGTATACACAGAGAATAAGAGCTCAACTACACAAGCAACCTAGTCGATCAAGATTTGCATATAAATGATAAGAACGTGTAAAGCAAATGCAAACCGAGTGAAGCACGCAAGGAGTTGTTTCCCGAAGTTCAGCAGCTTGCTCTCCAAGCTGCCTACGTCTCCGTTGAGGAAGCTCTACTCAAGAGCCGGGTCTCTTTCAACCACTTTCCTCCTTTCCACTATTTGTTTCTTTCCTTGCGGAGGCGAAACGGGCCTTGCACAAACTTTCCAAGCTCACAAGCTTGGGAGCTCTAGGGACGACACCTAGCCGTCTAGGAGGCTTCACCTCCAAGAGTAACAAATGCTTCACGGATTCAAGGCGAAGTGCTCAAATGCTCAAGTATGAGGATGCTCTCTTGTGCTCTCTAAATCAAATTCTCTCAACCCAATCCAAAGGATTTAGCTATAATCTCACAAATCTCACAAAGAGAGGTTGGGGAGAGCTATAGGACACCTTGGCTCTGGATATATTCGTGGATGTGGTCAGCACCCTCAAAGAGAGGGTGTGGTGGGGTATTTATACTCATTCCCCCGAAACTAGCCGTTGGAAACTAGCCAGTACAAACCGGAAGTTCCGGTTTTCCAGAACTAGCCGTTAGGATTCAAATCTGCTAAAACTGGAACTTCCGGTTTGGCAAACCGGAACTTCCGGTTTTGCCAGGCTCATAAGCAGTGTGTAAGTGTTGGCTATAGTGTTTCACTCTTCTCACTTAGGTTTTCCTTGAGCACTGAGACTTGCTAGCTATCCATGTAGCATCCCTCTTGATAGAGCGGCATACATATACTCAAGATCAAATATAAAAACAACTTTTACAACTTGAGCATATAAGAAACTTGATATTGCCACTTCTCTTCAACTTTGCTTTATGAGGGCAGCCACATGAGCTTCTCTTGAGCATCACTATCTTGAGCTTGTGATTCAACAATAATTGATACGTAGCAATATATACTCCATATAGCTTGAACGGTCCATCGAAATCAACTCCACTTGTCCTTCACCATACATTAGGTGCCTCGGCGCCAAGACTCCTGCTTGCCCTTCTCCTAACTATGGTTCATCGCGACCAAGTCATGTCAACCCTTCACCTTCTTGCTATTTAAGCCATACATTGCTTTGCATCATCCTTAAGCATCCAATTTTGTGTTGATGATTGATTTGTTGATTGATCAAGTTGCTTCCAAATATATAATCATTATTGACATTTAGCACTTGATCATCCTTCATTTTGACCATGAGAAAGCCACTAGATATAGAATCTTGTATTTGAAATCATTCATTTCTTTTCAACATATATTGTCCACATGGTCTTTATTTGCTTCAAACAATTGTACATCAAAGAGTGTATTCATGAGAGACATTGTACATATATTGCTTGCAACCTGTCCATATACTCACAAAGAATATTAGACCTTTAATCATGTTGTCATACAATACACCAAAACCCACTAGGGGTGCACATGCACTTTCAATCTCCCCCTTTTTGGTGATTGATGACAACCTTGATTAAAGCTTACAAATGATATTCAAAGAATATTTCATAATGCAAACATGTAGAATAAGCTCCCCCTTAATATGTGCATATTTGAATGAAATTCAAAAAATGGCCTCAAATGCCATTTGCACATATGGAATGGAAAAACATGAGAGCTCTTCCTACATGTATGCATTTGTGGGGTGCAACAAGTGTGTGTGAACAAATAATACGTGATGCATATGACAAGATAATCACACAACATAATAAACAGAAATGCATCTGTGCTGTCTGGCCAAAACCGGAACTTCCGATTTGCCAAACCGGAACTTCCGGTTTTTCAGGCTGCACAGAGACAGAAAAAACAAAACAATACACCAATTCAACAAAGCATCACACACTAGCATAAAGAGGTCCTTAGAAACTTATTACAAGGTTCAACACACATAGTTCACACATTACAATTGTTCTCAAGTCCACAAAGCGATAAAAGCGATACAAGGATAGATAGTGTTCTGCCCAGCCAAACCGGAACTTCCGGTTTGCCAAACCGGAACTTCCGGTTTTACTGGACAGAACAGACCAAGACCGAAAAAGCTCTAAAACTTGACGGCGTCGACTTGAGGCTTTAACATTTCTCTCCCCCTTTGTCATCCAGTACCAAAAAGGAGTAGAGAAACTTGCAAGATTGCTCACTCGTCGTCTTCGCCATCTCCAACATTTTCCTCTCCTTCATCTTCATGTCTTGGAGGGGAGAAGGGAGGGGGTTGCTGCTGCGGCTGCTCACCAAAGAAACCAAATCCATACTCATTGAAGCTTTGTTCACCAAAAATCTGAGCACTTAAATTTTGTTGTTGATAGCCACTAATTCTTTCCTCAAAGCTTTCCATAGGTGGACTATCATCATCTCTAATAGGAGAGCAAACAATATCGGGATGATCTTTTTGAACTATTTGCTTCACTGTCTTTGTGAGCTTCCTTCTTTCTTTCCTCTCATTGTGTGCTTTTACATCCGTATCATATTGAGACCGACACATGCCAAGAAGAATATTGAAGAACTTCTTGATTGGAGAGGAATATCCGCTGCCCCTATGCGTTCTGCTGCTGCTAGGACCTTGGGAAGATGATGGTTCATGAGTTTGAGCTGCTGCCCCGCTGTCCTCAACCGGCATTTTCAGATTTGTTTTTACCTTTAGATACAAATGCTTCATCTCACACTCAAAAGTGCCACCGGTGACTTTCTCAATCATAAGCATAATGTACGGTGCATAGGCACAACTCTTGAGAGGATTGTTTGCAATAATCTTGATTTCCTCCCATATGAAATCAAACACTGAGAATGGTGTGCCATGAAGAGGAGTCCCAGACATAGCTGCAAGAATGTTCTTGTTGTAGGAAGGAATAGCTGTAGCATCGCCCTCTCTAGGAGTGAGAGTCTTCCTAAACAACCGGTTCAAATATCCATAGAAAGGGAGCAAACCCGTAGAGTGACCCTTGCTGCCTTGCATGCTTCTTGGATACATGAAACTCATTCTGCTTGTGCTCAGAATAGCCTGTGAGTGAAGGCGGGGACGGTTGGCATCATATCTTCCAAAACCAAGAATTCTAGCAAACTGTGCATAGCTCACTTCAAACCAACGACCCTCTGTCATTTAATGGAATTTACTGACTCTATCATTCTCCTCAACATACAAAGTAGCAAAGAACTGAGCAATGATCTCATTGTTCCAATCCTTCTGAATGCTCATAACATCATAGACCTTTCTAGCTTTGCATGCAGCAATCACTTTATTAATGATTGGGTCATTCTTGCTTGCCAAATACTGCCAATCAATCCACTGGGAGATAGCCACAGGAGTTGTCTTTGCCACAATCACTGACTCATACAAATCCTGCTGAAAATATGTGTGAAATCTGTAGTCAGAAGCTTCCTTCTGGAGTTGCCTAGGATCAACTGCCCTCATCTCTCTCACTGCTTCAGATTTTCCTTTGTAGCTCACTTTTGCTCTCCAATGAGGATTAGCTGGAGTATAAAATTTTGCAGCCCCATAATTTGGATTTCCTGCTGGAACAGGCTCATCCACATCAAAAATCTCTCCCTCTTCATCTTCCTCATCCTCCTCACTGGACCCACTGTTATTTCCACCAGCTGTCCCACTGCCACTGCCAGTACCAGCTACTGATTTTCCTTTTGAATGACCGCCGGTTTGATGCTGTGGAGAAGGAATATACTCATCTTCCTCCATATCATCACTAGAGGTTTCCTCAACCTCCTCTTCCACAACATCTGCAATCTCCATAGTACCCCTAGGCAGATTTTTAGTGCGAGCCGCTGTTTGCTTTCGATCAACACGCGGGTTCGGATCATCATGCCTTGCTTTCTTTCTCATTTCCCTTCCATCATCAGCCATGCTGCCCCTGATATAACACATATGCATGAAGGATTTTAGGAAACAGCTAGAACAGGAATTGAGATGATTTGATAGCAAATTTAGATGAAAACATGCACTCAGGTTTTCACTGAGGAAACCGGAACTTCCGGTTTTCCAAACCGGAACATCCGGTTTTCTCAGGGAAAACCTATGTCCATCTAGTCATCTAAAACAACTAAGGATGGTTCAAGGCATGAGTAGATAACAAGATAGAACTAGATTTCCTAGCCATACTATAAATCAACCAAAATTCATGAAATAGACTTCCCCAGTCAAAACCGGAACTTCCGGTTTGCCAAACCGGAACTTCCGGTTTTCACGGGGAAAACCTAATTCTTGAATCCGATCGATTTAACCCACCAATCACAGAGATATTGCAGGTATATGAACTATGCCATCCTAGGAAGCAATGCTAGGAAGGAATTTCAAATCTACCCAAGGACCAAGAGGATCGAAAAAAGAGATCATGGGTACCTTTGGAGAGGGAAACTTCAAATCCGGAGGTGGAATCGGAGTCTCCGGTCTTGGGGATACACAATCCACCTAAAAACCGAAGGAATCCACGGATGGAAGATGAAATCGCCAAAGGAGGGAAGAGGGGAGTTGCCCACGGTGAGAGGAAGAGGATAGAAGTGAATGTGGGATGAAGAGGTAAGTTTTCTGTTCGGGTAGGGATAAACCCGACAAAACCGGAACTTCCGGTTTGCCAAACCGGAACTTTCGGTTTTTCTGACTTAAACAGAAAAACTCAGAATTTGAATCTCTTCACAACACTGTAGTTCGGAATATCCGGTATCCTACCGGAGTATCCGGTGGGGAGTCTCTGATGTTGATCGCTGACATTCCATGATTTTTACCGGATAGTCCGACCTCATGCCGGACAATCCGACCACTGACTTTTCTTGCTGTCTTGAGAGATATACAAGGAATTTTGCTGACTTAGGAGGGGTCTTGATCAAGATTTGATATCAAAGGATTAAGGACTTGAGAGGGACAATCTCACTAATTGTGGTTAGCCAACAATCAACCAAAGTGAACTATAACCACAATCAGCTTGACATGATCACAAAGATCAAGAACCAATAATTTTCGAAAACACACACAAAGCATGATAAGGATTTTCAAAAAATCTATCCTAACTCACAAAGAGTATATGTTGACTTGAGTCACCCACATACCAAGACACATCCTAGCACATGAGTTCTATATGATGGAAAGAATTAATGCTAGGGTGAGTAAAGAGTACCTTCATGTAGAAAAACCAAATATTCACCAATGACGATGGATACATCAATCTTTTGTCATGTGCTTATTTTTCAATAAATCCAATGCTAGATTTTTTATAAGAGAATATCATGCACTTTCAATGACACAAACTAGCATTAGCAGCACAGACTCAAATATCACACATAGTGATAAAAAGATGGAGAGATAACAAGAAGACCTCAATTGAAAGAGGTATATGAAATCTGCCCAAATCGGAACTTCCGGTTTGCCAAACCGGAATATCCGGTTTTTGCAGAATTCATGTACTTAAGAATTTGAACAAAGAACCTGGGATTTTGGGGTTTAACAGGAGTTTCATATCCCATGATGAGGTGCATTCAAATTAGAAGTGCATTCTCCATATGTGAGACTATTTTCATGAAACATCTTAGATAACAAGGTTAGTCTCGTTTAACTTAAGACAGAGTGAGTCTCCCCCTAAATAGGTGCACTAAACTTTTGAATAATTTAACATGTGCACTTGTTCAATCAAGAACATGGAGAGAGTCAAACTATATCTCAGTTATGGAAATCAAATAAGATATTCAATGAATGAATGAATGTCAAAAATACTCACAACCACATAGACATGTGAGCAATATTTGTCTTCATATTGTGCTTGTATGTTTTGGATGGAAATCAACATGAACAACTGGATCTTCCATAGGTCACTTCACTTTTGTGCTTCTGTCACTTCTCCAAATTTTCCAGGGGAAACCGGAACATCCGGTTTGCCAAACCGGAACTTCCGGTTTTCCTGAACACTTGCATTTCAGTGAAGTTAGTGACTTCTTGATAATTGTGTCTTGTATTGTCCTCTAGTTGTTCAATATATGAAACGTGAGTACCTGAAAGGGCTTGAAAGACAAGTTTCTCCATAGGAGACATTAGTTGCATCTTTCTACACAATTGTGCATATGCATATGTTTCTTAATAATCTCTCAAGATAAAGGAGGGCACATGCAAACTAATTGCAGAAGAATGAGAGATCATAAGAACTTGGAAGTGATACTCGTTACCATGATGTCATTGATGAAGATAATAAGACAATGATCCACTCTTGGCACTTTTGCATAGCAATAGCACTTCATTTGTATGCCAAGACATCAATGCATCATGTGTACCTGCTCAGCAATTTCAAGCACATTTTGGTACCCAAACCTTGTTGGGTCCTTCAATGTTAGTCACACAAGATTTTGGCACCCAAATGAGCTTTGTGCTACCACTTGGTGAACAAATCACCATATTAGCACAAGGATCATTTGTGGCCTTCATAGCTAATGAATCAATATTGACTAACTTGGGAATGGAAACTTGAGCCTTTGGACAATCCTTACCAATGTGTCCTTTTGTGCGGCAAGTATAGCAAATCCGATATTTGATTCTTCTCTCCTTATCTTTGATTTGCCTTCTTGTGCTTCCACACTTGCCCATGTATCTATCATATGCTGACACAAAGCCTTTGCCACATCTTTCAAAGACTTGAGGCTTCTCTACAGAAACCGGAACTTCCGGTTTGTCAAACCGGAACATCCGGTTTTGACTGGTCAGCACACCTTTTCCTTTCTTAGGACATGAGGCAATCTTGTGTCCTTCTTCCATGCAACCAAAACACTTCCTCTGAGATAATCTTCTTTGTCTTCTAGAAAGTGAGGTTTGATCAATTTTCTTTGAAGGATATTTGGATGCAAAGTGTCCTATTGATGAGCACTCTAAATACATGACTTGAGCTTTCTTCTTGAATATTTGCTTGTCACTCTTGTCATGAATTTTCTTGAGCTTGTTGCTGGGGCTCTTTGTACATGTGACGGTTGATCCCTTCTCAAGCTTCTTCACCATGTCATCACGGTTATCTTGAGATGGTTGCACATGACCTTTACCCCTTAACACTCTCAATTCATTATTGAGCTTCTCAACTTCTCTCACAAGATTATCATTTTCACTTACAATGAAATCATCACAAGTTTCTACAATAATATGCTCATCACATGATGGCTTTACTTGAGAGCAACAAATGTTAGCACAAGGTAAATCAATAGACATTTGTGTACTTGTGCAATTGCATGTGTGAGGTTGATAGGATTTTATCATAGTCAATACAACCTCATGAGATATTTCTAGCAAGGCATGTGCCTCAATGAGATCCTCATGTGAGCACAAAAGCTCTTCATGGCTCTTTTGCAAAGTCACTTGCTTGTTAGTGAGCACACCAAGTTGAGCCTTGAGATTGCAATTTTCTTGCTGCAATGAAGCTACACATAGAGAAGAGTTAGTGGCACATGCATAATCCTTTTTCAAGTTATCATAATCATTAGTTAAAGATATATGCAAGTTGTGGAGTTTCTCATGATTTTCACTTAGAGCTTCAAGTTCTTCCATTTTCTCAATGAGAAACTCTTCTTGCTTTTCTAGCTGCAACTCTTGCTCCTCAATCTTCTTCATGAGCTTCATAATCTTGTACATGTCTTTCTTGCTCAACTTGTTAAATTCAAGGTTATCATCTTCACTCTCACTTTCATCCTTCTTGATTGGCTTCTTCTTACCCTTAGCCATGAGACACATAAAGTGTTTACCTTCTGAGTCACTTGAAGAGACAGACTCTTCACTTGGTCTAAAGCGGCGCCAATCATTTTCTTCATTTCGAGTTGAGCTTGTTTCTGTCCTGCCAAAACCGGAACTTCCGGTTTTCCTGGACTGACAGACTGAACATTGTTTGCTTCACAACTCGATTGCTTCACTTCTTGTACATTGAAGCTTGTTGAGGATGTTGATGTTTCAGGCTCAGATTCTGAGGATTCCGTTGAGCCATATGTTTCTTTAAGTGCCATCCAAAGAAGATGGGCACTTTCAAGAAATCCAACTTTCTTGAATATCACATCCTCCACACCTGCGCTCAAAGCACTAGATAAAGCATTATATGCATGAGCTTCGAGATATAAGCATTTTTCTTGCCTTTTTGTAAGGTGATAGTAATCCAAGACATGAGAAAAGCCTATATCTACGATGCACCAAATTTGTGAGCTCGTTTGACGAAAATATGAAATCATTCGGTCTTTCCAATGAGCATAATTTGTGCCACAAAAATAAGGAATATCACAAGCAAGTTTAGATATAGAAGGGAGCGAGTAACTATGACAACCATAATCATTTTGATCCATTTCGCCTAAAGACATCGATCTTTCCTCCAAGCGGTTAAGCCTATAAGGAGGTTGGGCTCTGATACCAAATGAAAGTCCCTTGATGTCGCCTAGATGGGGGGGTGAATAGGCGATATACGAAATTAAGCAATTAAAACTGCAGCGGAAACTGAAACTGCCAAAACCGGAACTTCCGGTTTGGCAAACCGGAACTTCCGGTTTTCTCAGGACAGAAAAACAGAAGTTCAGATCTTTCGATCTCCGGTTCCCTCTAGGTTGAAAGTAAACAACTAGGATATGTAAAAGAGCTCTAGCAACAGTATACACAGAGAATAAGAGCTCAACTACACAAGCAACCTAGTCGATCAAGATTTGCATATAAATGATAAGAACGTGTAAAGCAAATGCAAACCGAGTGAAGCACGCAAGGAGTTGTTTCCCGAAGTTCAGCAGCTTGCTCTCCAAGCTGCCTACGTCTCCGTTGAGGAAGCTCTACTCAAGAGCCGGGTCTCTTTCAACCACTTTCCTCCTTTCCACTATTTGTTTCTTTCCTTGCGGAGGCGAAACGGGCCTTGCACAAACTTTCCCAAGGCTCACCACAAGCTTGGGAGCTCTAGGGACGACACCTAGCCGTCTAGGAGGCTTCACCTCCAAGAGTAACAAATGCTTCACGGATTCAAGGCGAAGTGCTCAAATGCTCAAGTATGAGGATGCTCTCTTGTGCTCTCTAAATCAAATTCTCTCAACCCAATCCAAAGGATTTAGCTATAATCTCACAAATCTCACAAAGAGAGGTTGGGGAGAGCTATAGGACACCTTGGCTCTGGATATATTCGTGGATGTGGTCAGCACCCTCAAAGAGAGGGTGTGGTGGGGTATTTATACTCATTCCCCCGAAACTAGCCGTTGGAAACTAGCCAGTACAAACCGGAAGTTCCGGTTTTCCAGAACTAGCCGTTAGGATTCAAATATGCTAAAACTGGAACTTCCGGTTTGGCAAACCGGAACTTCCGGTTTTGCCAGGCTCATAAGCAGTGTGTAAGTGTTGGCTATAGTGTTTCACTCTTCTCACTTAGGTTTTCCTTGAGCACTGAGACTTGCTAGCTATCCATGTAGCATCCCTCTTGATAGAGCGGCATACATATACTCAAGATCAAATATAAAAACAACTTTTACAACTTGAGCATATAAGAAACTTGATATTGCCACTTCTCTTCAACTTTGCTTTATGAGGGCAGCCACATGAGCTTCTCTTGAGTATCACTATCTTGAGCTTGTGATTCAACAATAATTGATACGTAGCAATATATACTCCATATAGCTTGAACGGTCCATCGAAATCAACTCCACTTGTCCTTCACCATACATTAGGTGCCTCGGCGCCAAGACTCCTGCTTGCCCTTCTCCTAACTATGGTTCATCGCGACCAAGTCATGTCAACCCTTCACCTTCTTGCTATTTAAGCCATACATTGCTTTGCATCATCCTTAAGCATCCAATTTTGTGTTGATGATTGATTTGTTGATTGATCAAGTTGCTTCCAAATATATAATCATTATTGACATTTAGCACTTGATCATCCTTCATTTTGACCATGAGAAAGCCACTAGATATAGAATCTTGTATTTGAAATCATTCATTTCTTTTCAACATATATTGTCCACATGGTCTTTATTTGCTTCAAACAATTGTACATCAAAGAGTGTATTCATGAGAGACATTGTACATATATTGCTTGCAACCTGTCCATATACTCACAAAGAATATTAGACCTTTAATCATGTTGTCATACAATACACCAAAACCCACTAGGGGTGCACATGCACTTTCAGATACTAATAAGAAAAATTACGATGTTTACTGCTGCAAAAGAAATGTCCCCGATCCACAGTAGATCAAGGTGGTGCAGGGGCCAAAGTGGAGGGCCGCTTGTTGCATCTCGCCAACACCCATTTCTTAGGTGTCCCGCTTGAATAAATAGCTTCTTCAGTGCGTTTCATGTTTTTCACCCAAGGTTTACATTACCGCGGTAAACCGGACCGGTTTTCGCAAAAACCGGAAAAACCGGTCCGGTCCGGTTTACCCGGTACTCCGGTTTTCCATTTTAAATTTTAATTTTTTTTGAAAATTTGAAGAAATTTGAAACAAAAAATATTTTTGTTTGACCAAGCAAACGATTGAATTTTCATGGTTCGTTTCCACCATTGGGCTGAAAATTTGATCTAGTTTTTTTACATATTTTTTGTTTTAATTTTTTCAAATTTTCATTTTTTGACTTTTTTTGCATTTTTTTCTTTTGAACGGTTTTTCGAAATTTGGTCCGGTTTACCGAGAAATTCGTCCGGTTTACCGGATTACCGGTCCGGTTTACCGATGATTTCAGTAGTTTTTTGTTCAAATTTCATCAAACGCATTTCGGACCGGTTTTCGTCCGGTTTTTCCGAAAACCGGACTTCCCGGTGGTGAGCGGTTTTACCGAGATAAACGAAATTGTAATCCTTGCTTTCACCACGCCACTATTTACTTTGAGTAGTTAGGAGTCATCCGTGATTGTTCAACAAAGCACACTATTGTCAATTAAGGACCACATCCCTTTTTACGTGTTGTCATGTGCCAGTTGTCGGTTGCACGGATCAATTAATTGTCATATTCTTTCTACAGGGACCTGTTTGGGTGACGGAGATTGATGACCACAAATCTCACCTAAATGCTTCTTCAACCTGATGGACTCATCCCTACTGTTAACGTACGTTAACGCAACAATCAAACTCCAGGAACAAAGCAGCAGGTACCCATTGATGGCGGACAGGAAGCAAGAATCTCCTCTCCACGTCGTGGTACGGTGTTCCTCCCGTGGCTCGCCTTTGGCCACATCGATCATCCCGTACGTTCCTTGTGCTCCGCTCCGAGTGGCGTTCAAGCGGCATGAGGCCGAGTGGATCGCTGCCCGCTCATCCTCGATCTCCCGCAACAGCCGATTGAGAGCTCGATGGCCTGTTCAATCTGTACTCTCCTCGGCGATCTCTCTCTCTCTAGCTACGGCAAGCCCGTCGTCCCCACCGGCCTCTTCTTCGCGCCGTACGATGCCGCTTCCTCCGGGCGCGGCGTGGTGCGTGCCGGGCTGAGCTACTATATCATAGTGGAGCTTAATTTTTGTCTGATTATGGTCCTTTCACTCTCCGATTATTCACTGGTTTTACCAATAAATGACAACTGGATATGCATAATTAGCATACTATGTGAATGCACACATATAGGCTCGTCATACATGGTTTTGACCGTAGATCATATCTCCGTCGAGCGTTCTTCAACATCATATGATGTTTTGTGAATACACCATCGCGAATATCTTCATATTCAAGATACTCACATTTAGGTCTACGGTTATTATGTATTGTGAGTACCCATAAGACTATATGGGAGTAGTTGGGCCGATCAAAGAAGACCGAGTGGCCCATATACCTTGAAAGGAGTAGCTAATAAGAAAAATGTAGAACAATTCTTGTCTTGTGCTATACAGAATAAAAATATTGTAACTGACCAGGACACTTACCATGTAGCCTTGATTGTCGAGTACATAATGCCATTTAGCCCTGACTCTTTAGTATATAAGGCCATATAGCCCGACTCTCGAGTACATAAGGCAGACAAGGATCCTTAGACGAAACCGTCAACAACATACGTCATACATGATACAATCCAGGACAATGGATGTAGGGTGTTAGGCCTACACGATGGTCCGAACCTATCTAAACCAAAATTTTGTATCATACTCTCATTTGTTCCACAAACCTAAATAAACTATCGATGGTATGAGATGTCGACAAGGTCAAGTACTTAGATTTTAGTCTATAAATCTTAACAAATACTTGCATTTATCATCTCCGTTGCACATATGTATTAAGTTCAAAATACTGTAATACGGTGCGGACTTTGCATATAAACTTTTAGAAAATAGTTTAGACAACAATGAAAAAGGCACAATATAAACTTTAACAAATAGTTTAGTCGACAATGAAAAAGGCACAATATAAACTTTTAGAAAATAGTTTAGTCGACAATGAAAAAGGCACAATATTTTGTTGCATAATCTTCAGAATTATTGCGAACGCACATACGCTCTGCATCAGACATCGTTGCGGAAATACATTTCACTCCAACCTTCTCAGAAAAAAATTCCAACTTTTCCCTTTCCCTCTTTTTTTTCTTTTCCCTTTGGACTTGGAAAGCCAATTTTCTTTCCCTCTCCTATTTTACTTGGTCCCGCCAAAACCCAAAAAACTCTTCGTCTCCTGTCCCCCGCCGAAAAACACCCCAGGGCGGACCCTTTAAGTTGTCCCTCCAAAATCCAAATCCCCCCCAGCAACAATCCTCTCCCCATTCCCGCCGCGCCGCCAGTCCCGTCTCCTCGCCGTCGACCGCCTGCTATGACGCGCGAGGGGCCACCTGACCATGACCAGGCCGCCGTCTTCGGGGACGACATGGCCGCCCTCGGCGCGGATTTCACGGCGGCCGATGCCGTTGCCGCGCTATCCCGCTGCGACGGCGACACCGAGCGCGCCATCAGATCGCTCCTCGACGGTGCCGTCGCCGCCGAGAAAGGTGCCGCTCCGAGGGGCGTCAAGGCGGAACTCGGCTTCAGCGGCGCGGCCCCGCCGCCGCCGCATCTGGTGAAGGTTGAACCCGCCGACGAGGGCGAGGTCAAGGTCAAAACGGAGCCAATCGAAGAGGTGAAGGTGAAGATTGAAGACACCGGCGAGGTGGAGGTTAAGGTTGAAGTCCCCGGCGAGGTGAAGGGGGAACCAATCGAAGCCGACGGCCCCATTAAAGGGCAAGTTGGCTGTCGGGTCAAGCAGGAGGAAGCCGGCGACGTCGACGTCAAGGAGCAGGAGGACGAGGTGGAGATCATCGACCCACCGCCGAGGTCCAAGAAGCTGCGCCTAGAAGACGGCGACGCGGATTTCATCGACCTCACGACGTCTCACCCTGTGCCGTACCTCAACGCGAAGCCCATCCGCGCGTTGCCGCCGCCGGGTGATGGATGCATCTATGCAGAGCTATTGGTGTCTCAAATTGTGCTTGATTGATTGTTATTAAATGTATTAGATTGGAAAGCTATCTCCTGTGTGGGCAAAGTGCCTTGCGCCGCTGGTGAGTTCGTCCAAGGTTATGATCCAGGGGAAAATTGTGTTTCCTATGGTGGAACTCAGGCTGATGCAGGAAGTTCTGCTCTATGTCAGGTAATGAGTGAAACTGAACATTCATCTATGCTTGCTGTTCTAGTTGGTTAGTACTCCACTACCTTGTATCTGACACGCCATTCTCATGTTGGTCTGTGCATATTGATACAAAAGTGTTGTTTGTTTTGGCAGCTTCTACATCCATCACTCATCTATGTACCTGATTGATCCTGAAAATGCTCATCATCCTGGCAATCCCCTTCGTGCTCTGTTCAAGTTAATCAGGAGGTTTGGGGGACCAGAACACTGAAGCTTCCTGTTGCGCCCAAGAGGCATCTGATTGATGTGGATGGCCACACTGCAGGGCGAATCTGGGTGTGGAGGAGCTACATAATAATTTGCCTTCTAAATAGAATTAGGATCTCACTAGGAAGTAGGAATAGAGTAGAGAATCGGTTCACTGTGTTGGCAAATTTTGCTCCAGGAAACTTGGTGGTAGGCAGCTCCATGACTGCCTCTACAGACTACAGGTGATGCCTTTAGCTATGGCTGATCACTGCTCTTGTATTTATTCTGCCCTCTAAACTCTGGTTTATATTCATGTCTCTGTTACACCAGTGGTGGTCATCCAATGCTTGACATGTTGGGTGACTGGTGTCTCTGTTTTGGTGTTTTCGCTAGTGTAGCGAGCGCATCAGAAAGCTTGTGCAAGTTTTCATGTGGGTCGATTGATCTGTGCAAAGGCTTTCCATTTGGCTGTGGATTTTGTTGGCCGTGCTCTGTACTGCAATACTGAATTGACGCACGAGAGGCTTTAGTTAGAACAGAGCTATTTTGCACTGCCAAAACGTCGGGGAGTTTATTTATTTTTCTTGGCTATTTAAATCGCACAAGACATGGTAAGAGTCACCTAGACGACGGAGAAGTGCACAGGCCAGACCCAGACGACGAAGCCTAATCTTGGTGGTGGCGCTGCTGGTGCAAGTGGTCGATGAGGTCGTCAATGTAGCGCTCCTGTTTGGCCGTGTCCCATAGGAGGTCTTGCAACGCCCTGGCATTGCGCGTGAACTCCTCCTCCGACATGACCCGCCGCACGGTGGCCGCGACGTCGTCCCTGGCCACGGAGCCGTCGCGCTCGTCCCGTGGCACCTCCAGCCCGACCCGCCGCTCCGCCATCAGGCGGGCAGCAGGGGCGGAGCCAGGTTCAGGCCAACCTGGGCTCCGGCCCCTCCTTGGTTTTGTTGTTTCTTTGAGGATGAACAGTAATAATGATGCTTAAGCAATTAATCACAACATTACACAGCAATATTGTTCATTCCGGCCCCCTCTTCCGAGTCACTCTGGCTCCGCCACTGGCGGGCAGTGAGGCCCTGGTCCACGAACAGCGGCAGCATTACGATCGGGTGGCCGAAGAGGAAGTTCTCCATGAGCGAGCTCAGCCCGGCGTGCGTCATGAAGGCGCCCACAGCGGCGTGTGCGAGCACCCGCACCTGCGGCACCCATCCGACACGCAAGCCTGCTGGAAGCCGTCGTCGGCCGGCGGGGACGACGGGCTTGGCGGCGAAGAGGTCCTCGAGGAGTGGACAGAGCGGGCCGTCGACTTCACGGCTGCAGCGGTAGATGATGACCGAGCACCGCGGCGTCGTCTCCCAGAAGCGGGCCATGCCGGAGGCGTTGGGCCGGAACGCGACGTGGGCGATCCACTGGGCCTCGTGCAGGCGGTAGGCGAGCGGGGACGGGGCGGGGATCCACGGCGGAGGGACGGTGAAGTCCTCCGGCGCCGTCCGCGGGTGCGCGTCGTTGAGCTCCCTGGGCCCCAGGAACGCGACGAAGGCCGCCGGGACGATCAGGAACAGCGCGCACGGCACCTGCATATATATAACTAGGCATGCATGGTTACAATTAACACCAGCGGTTTCACTCATGCATGCAACGACCAAGATTATAAGTATACATATGTTGGAACCGATCGAAGAACGTGCCTTGTGCTGGTCGGCGATGGGCGGGAGCCAGTGGTGCGAAAAGTCCACGACGATCCAGTCGGGGCCGGCATCACCGCCGGCGCAGGCCTCGGCGAGGAAGCTTGTGAATGGTGTGGCGAGACCGTCGAAGGCGACCTTGAGGAGCTCAATCTTCTCCGGCGTGACGTCGGCCGTGGACTCGGCGCCCTCCGGGAGGCCGTCGACGGCTGGCAGGGGTAGGGAGACGAGCCGGATGCGGGGCGACAGCTCAGCAGGAACGGGCCGCAGCCTGGCGATGTTCCTCGATCGGCGTCGAGACGAAGGTCACCAAGTGGCCGCGCTTGGCCAGCTGCTGGGATAGCTCCATGAACGGGATCATGTGGCCAAAGGCGAGCCATGGGAACACCACCACGTGGAGGAGACGAGGAGAAGGCACCAAAGACTCTTGTTGCTTGTTTTCCGCCATGCTTGTGCAATCTGCAGTGTGATCAGTCGATCGATCGAAAGAGCTAGCTAGGGAAGATGAAGAAACAAGCTAGTCTACTCTTTGAGTTGGGCTCTTTTAATTTATAGCGTAGCCGGATCATAATGCGCGCGGAACATTATATATACTACTAACTCGAGCAATACTTGTTCAAAGTTATCGGAATCAGATACCGCGCGCCAGCCAACAATATTATCTCCCCCCACGCCGGCCACAACTAGCAGCCGCTCCATCATCACCGTACATAGTGCTGCGGCGCTTTCCTTTGCTTGCTCGTACATCGCCAGTCCCCAAACCGATTTCCAACTAAAGTCGCTTTCAATATTCGATACCCTCCCGGTTTGGCAATATGCTCCGGTACAAATAAAATATACTTTGCCCAATACACGAGCAAGTGTATCGTACCAAAAAACGAAAATGACATGTGTATGCATGGCCTCATCAGTCTTGCTTATTTTTCCCCATATTTGCTTCTTCAAACCAACCGAAATCTAAACTTTTGCGGCTAATGGCTACTTGTGGGTCATCTTCCCCTTGGTTTCATCTTCATGGAGCCTTCGCTGGACTTATGGCTTGCTCAACATGGTTTCACCAATACCGCTGCGTTCTCCGGCCCTATAAAATCTCTCTGTCTCAACCCTCAATGAAAAAAAATACATTTTTTTTTCTCCGGGGACATTGTATTTGTGGTTCAAACGGTTTTTGAAACCTTGGGTATTACTCCATGTTGTCGTTACAATAATTTCATATTTCAGTTCTTCTATATTGCAACAATTATCCATAGGTGTTGCAGCGTGGACTATAAAATATATAGTTTACGATGCTTAAATATCACAATATAACTTTGAGGGTATGTATCATTAAGGGTACCGCTATCATTTCAATCATTTTTTGGTGGTGTCATGAAGGTATCGTGTCAAAAGGCATACATGCATTTCTGCAGTTTAATTTTTTTTCCTGATTTTTTTTTACATTATTGATACTACTAAAAATACTGGTGGTACTAGAGGTGGCAAACTAATCTGAATCACCATATTCTAAATAACCTGATTTTCTAGGAAGAAGTTCATTTTACTACCTTCAAGTATCCATGTTGTTCACTTAACCCCCTAAACTAAGTTTTAGTCCAATTTACTACCCGAACTATCTAGATTGGTTCAATTCACCCCCTCGTGAATTTTTACTTTTTTGCTTCTCTTTGTACAGGTAATATTTGAACCTTAGATTTTGTAGGGTGGTAGATGACATCATCCTCTATGCTAGAAAAATATTCCAGATTTTTTTAGAAATATTTTTCTTGCATTATTCTATCTTATATGTTGAATTTGTATTGCACACTTTTCACATACAATTTTTTTTAAAAAAATATTTGAACATTTTTCTAACATAAGGTATGTTTTAAACTATAATCTCACGAAATTTCACACTCAAATATGATGTGTACCTAAAGATACAAAAAAGAAAAATTTCATGAGGGAGTAAATTGAACCAATCTAATTAGTTAAAGGAGTAAAATGGACCAAAAATTAGTTTAGAGGGTTATGGGAACTACATTGATACTTGAGGGTAGTAAAATAGACTTCTTCCTTCTAAATACCACCAATATATATTGATGGTACTGTGCACCTTAAAACTAGTCTAGAAATTTTCGTTGGACACCTTGGCGTTCAACTCCCGTCCGGCCGTCCCCAAGAGCCCAACAACCACCCTTCATTTTCGCGCCAAACTCTCCTATATTGGGATCGACCAAAACAGCGACGTCAAGTGCAAGCGCATCAGCGTACCGGCGGCAGGTGCATGCCATGCCATATAATAAGAGACGCCCATCGAGTTCTTGCAAAGGGACGCCTCGCCGTCCATCTTTTTAATTTCCTCCGTCGATGTCGAGGCTGCAGAGGTCGTCGGTGTCGTTCCGACGGCAGGGCTCGTCGGGGCGCATCTGGGACGACCCGCTCAGGAGCCTCGAACTCAAGGGGCTCATCACCACCCCGACGCCGGCGTCGGCCGTGGCGCCGCTGCACGCCGCCGACGCAAGAGACTCTTTACCCTCCGCCGGCGTCATCGCGGAGAGCCCCGACGTGGCCGGCCGGTCGCCTGCAGCTAGCGTCGTCGTGCACGAGAGGCCCGCGAGGCGGCGGCGGAGGCTCTCGTCGGCGTTCTGCGCGTGCATGGGGCATCCGCCGGCGTCGCATGCCAACAGTAGGCGTGCGTGCATAGGACATGTATATATGTGTGTATTATACATACTACGTATATTCGACCGGATGGCCCTCGCAGCGACGCATATGTGTGTGTATCATAAGAGTTGTAAGGTTCATATTGTGTCTGTCTTCTATTTGCCTTTTAGGCCATGCGTGCTCTAATTTTGTGAAGATGAAAGTAAAAAGGAAGGGTACAAGTTTTGGCCACACCAATTGAATCCCAATTGAATTCCGCAAGGCTGCATTCCCCACGAATGGTTGTATTTTTTCTAGCTAATACTGTAACAGGCCTAGGCCGTGTTTCTGGGCCTAGATTGGCAAAGGCTGGCCAAGACGGATTGGAATGAGTATCCCTTATTTGCCATCGAAATTTGCATTGTTTTATCTGCCATCAAATCAAAATTACGTTTCGTATCTGCCACTCTGGCCACATTGGTTGTTAGATCATTTTGCTTCAGTAGCTAGTGTTTGTACTATGTGCAAAAAGGTTTTATTTTTTTTTTGCATAAATAATACACGCCATAGCATAACACTGTAATGACGGGAACAAAATGATATATGAGCCAAAGTGAGTGGAGTGATAGATAAAGGATCTAAATATTTTAATTTGATGGCAGATAAGAGAACTGCAAACTTTCGATGGTAGGATGGACAGAACTTTCGAAGACAGATAAGGAATTTGCTGTTCATATAACTATGGGCTGCTTAGTGGTCCTTCACTAGACATGCGACTACTCCTAGTCTCCTGCAGGAATCCACTGTTTTTTTATCGGCGCAAAGTTCTTTAGCAGCAGCAGAAGGTGCTGCTTGTTAGATTTTTTTCAAGAATACGCAGGAGAACTATGTATCATTCTATTAAGAAGAAGAAATTATTGTTACAAGACCCATCGGTTACAAGTGTTTGTTGCTGCTTGTTAGATTAAAAATGAAGAAAAAACGTACCAAAGTATATTATAAACAAGGTATTACAAGATTTGGTCACTAGATATATATAGTGCTGACAACAAGTACGCCCGAACTACATGTCATTATGATAAATATTGATGGTCCGCAGCCAACTCCATGAATTACAGGAGAACAGGTTACCAAACTGTACCACAGCCAACAAACTGACCACAGAAGAAAGAACACATAAACATGACAGCAAGGAACCTAACAGTCAACGCGGTCTCTTGTCATCCGACACAGAGAAATGGATCAACGCGGATAAGGTCATAGGTTGCTCAACGCATCTGCAGATACGTAGCAACAGTGACAATTCCCCACAACAAAAAACATAGAGGTTGTAATCAGGGGTTACTACCACGGTTACCGACCCCAGAAAAGAGAGATCGACTATTCTCAGTGGATTGAGAATTACTTGCCCCCTTTTAAATGTGGTATCAACGCACATGTAGCCGCTAATAGGAGAATATATAAATGCGAACAATTAATATGCATGGCTGAAGAATTGACGCATGGAGATGGACATGTATTATGATGATTTGCAGTTGCATGCACCTGCATTTGGGGTGCATGACAGTGCAATCACATTAATCAATCTCAGGTAGAGCGTGGAGAATGATAGGTAGAACGACAAAAACAGGGTACTACGGTTCCGATTGACGTGACGAGGTCTCATCTCTCAGATCATTTATTAAGAAGTCGTACTACGGCCCAATCATGCATGTTAGTAAATGGCAACGAAATCATGAATGGCTGCCGCGAATTTTAGTATAAAGGAGTTGAGCCATTCACAGATTGTACAACAAATTCCTTTTTTGAGAGTCCAAACGCAAATACAAGAGTGATAATATGAACTGATAAGTTACATATGGCGCAACTAATTAACTCCCTTTTTCATTGAGTCTCACTTCATTTCCACATGAATATAATTAACGCACCCATGCATTGTCAAGCTGCCGCACCGAGACCTACCACAGGTCGGCATGCGCGCAGCGCCACTTTTTCCATTTGGTAATCTATCCAAGAAGCAGCAGGAAAGGCATGGCGAGTGGGAAGAAGATGGAGAGCACCGCCGCGCGTGCGCCGCCCACTCCCAACCACCGCGTCATCGTCTTTGTTGCGGCTCCGCTCTTCTGCGCGCCCGCGGAGGAGGAGCCACCTGGAGATATATAGAGCACATCATTCATTATTAGGCGTGCATTAGAGCCAATGATGGCAAAGAGAACGCGCGTCAAAAGATGATCACCACTAGTCCTTCACGATCGATCCTTTTTCAGAAAAATAAAATAAAAGAAGAGCACTTGTATCGTATATACAAGTTTTCTTTTCCCTTTTGGGGAAGAAGCATTGCTTTTCTTTGATCCTGCTACTTCACTGTCCTATCCTTGCCGTCGCGTCCTCTGTTGTGATGAGGTAGCACCTACCGAAGCATTATTCATGTGCAGTGTTGAGCTAGCTGCAGCTCATTGTTGATTTCTGTCTTGCGTCATCTCAAGCTTGATGCACATTTAATAAGCTATCTAGTTTTTTTTTTTAAAAAAATAAGCTATCTAGTTGTAGTTTGCGTCGTGCAATAATTTAACCAATGTTTGTGCCATCATCAACCGTCAAATTAACATAGAAGTAATAACGAGAGAAAACTGACCAGTTGCTGCGCTGGGGGTGCCTTGGCCTCCCATCTCCTTGGCGTACTGCTCAAAGACCTGCGCATCCTTGGAGTTGGGCGGCAGATTCAGAAGCCCTGCAACAAACCAGAGGATGACAACAGTGTTACATACATCACGGCAGCCCAAGAGACAATCATGTGAAAAATATTCATGCCCATTTATATAATGCATGCTTGACGCCTTAATCACTCACACAAGAACCCAATCAAACACTTGTCACGCCCGCTCGTTACTGTTGGGGTGAAATGTTTTAAGTTAACTCATCTTGCCGTTACACACAGTTTCTCATGAGCCGTAAATTCAAAGGTACGTCACTTTGTTTAATTTTCAGTTGTTGCTGACACGTAGGTCCAAGAGCCGTGTACCAGGAGAGCGACAAGTCCAAAGATTTTCTTCTCGATTGCATTTGGAATGACGCGTAAACTAGCTGCTACCCTCACCATGTGCCGACTCGCGCGTATGGTTTCTTTATCCCTCTTTATCATCTAGACTAGAGTGAAGCAAGAGTCCACTACTCTTGTCGTTGTCAGAATCTTCTGGTAGCCAATAACTAATCAAATAAGGGGCTACTTATCTGCTTAAGCACGCGGGCGTGACACCAAACGATCACGGGCCAGCCGGAAAAGGCCGCTAATTTGGACGCTCGTCCGGCCAAAACGAAGTCGAACGTGAAAGTTCGTGACATGTTGCTATCATAACGAGGCTCTCTCTGAAAGCATATGCGTATGGTTTGCTTTCATTCCTAGTGACGTTTGACAGGATATGTCGATGGACTTAATTTTCCTCCCTCTAAAAAAAAGAACGCTGCTATACACACGACCGGGTCTTCCGACCCGGCCGTGCGACCAGCTAATCAACCACGCAGGAGCACTTATCACTAATCAAGCGCATGCATCCGGCGGCTGAACCAGCAACAAACATCGGTCGTACGTGAAGCATTTCCGTAAAAAAAAAATCCTAACCGATGAATAAAGGACAAACCTCGCCCCTATTGGCCTATTCATCATCTTAATTTTAACGAAAGAAAAAAAAAAGGCTGCAGGAAGTGAAATCATGCATGTAAAGATCGAGTTGAATAACTACTGGGGCAGTCGGAGATGTTTGCGGGTGCGTTGCAGATGGCGGGGAGGCCGAGCGCCCTGGTGACGTTGATCTTGAGGCCCAGGCTGGGATCGTCCTTGTCCTTGACCAGCACGCACAGGCACTTCCGGCTCTTCCCCAGCACCGTCTTCAGCCCCGAGCAGCAGTCCGGCGTCGGCGCCGCCGCCGTCGCCTGCTCCTGCACGTACGTCAGGCACGTCGCAAGGCCCACCAGCTGGTCCGAGCACTCGTCACGGTCCTTGGCGAAGTCGCCGGCGACAGCCACCAAGCAGCAGCTCAAGACTACCACAGCCATCATCCTCCTCCTTGGATCCATGGAGCTAGCTAACTAACGCTCTCTCAGCCACTACGTACTACTCGATCTTGCAGTGTGGTGTGTGTTTGTGCTGCTGGTTCGGCGGAGATGAGGCACGGCAGTGCGCGTGATATATAGAGAGAGTGCCGGGTGTGAGCGCGAGAGAGAGCCTGTGGTGTGGACGGCGTCAACAAAGAGCTAGACTGTGGTTGGTTGCAGTGGTGGTGATCCAACACGCGTCCTGATCGATCGATCCAACGCCGAATGATCGATGTAGCCATGGAGCTGCAGTGACGTGTGCAGACAACGGTAGCTCATTAATTGGTTGCCGCGCTCATACGGCGACTGAGAGCTTCATGCTTCGCCACGAATGACAGCTTGATTACAACAGAGCAGTACTGATGATGATACATGGTTATCTATCTCGAGTGGTAGCAAAAACCTGACGTCAAGGACTTTGTTTGATTTTGACGGTTGCTATGTAATATCCTACTCTTATCATGCATGCATGTCCCATCTATTTGCTCACCAGCAGCCTAATCAACTGGTCACTGTACGTTCCAGAGTTCCCACGGTACTTCAATTCAACCACTAAAACCATCTGCAAAATTTTCTGCACTAAAACCACAAATTTTATTGTTTCTTGTTCAAATCTCTCTTGTACATTATCTCTTATATTGTTCCAAACAAAATTCTTACAAATCATCTTGAGAATTTCTTAATAATGAAAAAAAGGGGCCGAATTAACTGGAGCCCGTGTAAATAAACAAGCGACAAAACGGCCATTGAGCCAACCGTTCCGATGGCAATGGATCCATTTATGGCCCTTAACCGGAAACTGTCAGCGTGATGGCAGTAGATAGATAACTCAATTGATGGTACCTAAACCGTATGATTATAATTGATACTGGCAGATCAGTGGGCATCGTCCAGTGGTTGCCTTCACCAATCAAATCCAACGCCCACAAGTCCGATAGTCGCACCAATTTGGATATCAATCGCAGTGTGCATGAATGCAATTGGTGCAAATCAGGAAAGGCCAATCATTGTTTTTTTGACACACAATCAATGATTAGGTGTTTGTACACGTTTGAAGTCGTTTTGGAGATTTTTTTTTAGGGAGCTCACACTTTATTAATCAGCTTGTGCGTAGGAACCAAACATGTCTACCAAGTACATCGATCAAATACTGCACTTCTCGCACGATCAAATACTGCACTTCTCGCACTACCAAATACGTGAAGGACTCCTTCCGCTAGACGAGTCCACTTCTCGCACGACGAGAAGAGTTTCCGATTCGATCTGCTATTGCCGCGACTTATAAAGTCGGCGGCCGACGTTTTGCTGGCTGTGTTCGTCTTGTTCACGCTCCTGGTTGCGATCGTCCTATCTGCTCGGCGAGTGTTGCTGGTGGGGGGTGATCCGGGGAACCTGTTGAAGGTTTTTCCCACCCGAAACCGGCGATCTTGTTCTTGTGGGCTAGGGCTCGCTGCTGGACGTGTGTTCTTTGATGGAGACAGGCCAGTCGAGTTTACCGCCGAAGGGAGGTGCTGGTGGCCCGCCTGGAGGTCGGATGCCGAGGAAGAAGGAATCTGCGCTGAAGATTGCATATGGTACTGCACCACCTGCAGATTCATCGCCGCGGGTGGACGGGGTGCCATCCCGCCATGGGACTCCGGATGAAACCCCCGGGGACAACAGGGAGGAGAACACGAAAGCAATTGTGCTGTTCAAGGGGAAGGAACATGAGGATGAGGAGGACATTGATGATGATGATGCTTTTGATATTGACATCGGAGAAGATGCGGAGCGTATGAGCAGGAGATGGCTAGCAATTGGGCGCTACTACTCAGGTGTCCCTTACAACGTGAAGTACCTATTTGATGATATGGCTAGAGCTTGGGGTTTGAGAGAACCAGTGCGTGCTCGTGATCTGAATGACAATAGATACATGCTAGAATTTGAGTCAGAGGAGCTGTATCAGTTCGTGGTGCATGGTGGTCCTTGGAGATCAAGAGGAGATGCATTTATTGTGGTGCCGTATGATGGCTTCACAAAGCCATCATTGGTTGAAATTGAATCTATTGCTCTATGGGTTCGCTTCTTTGATTTGCCAGAAGTGCTCATGACGACCGGGGTGGCTAGAAATTTGGGGGAGCAGTTGGCAGGATGAGGATCAGTACTGGAAGTGGGTGGAGCAGTACGTGACTTCCTGAGGGTCCGGGTACAGTTTCCTCTCTCAAGAGCCTTGAAGACGCTGCTTAAGCCAAGAGTTGCAGGTGTGGTTTATGAGTCTCCTGTCAAATACGAAAATGTCCCAAATTTTTGTTTCTTGTGTGGCCGCATTGGTCATGACAAGCGGGAATGTCCAGATGAGGCAGAAGGAGGAGGCATTATTAGATTTGGTACTGCTTTGAGGGCTTCTCCGCTGAAGAGGCAGTACCGATCGAGTTTTTCAATCCCAGCGGCGTCAACTTCTGCTGCAAGAGGACTGCATTTTTCCGGCGATCAGAAGGCGAGGGTGCTTGCAGGAGCTAATTCGTCTAATCGGAGAGCTGCAGCTAGATCTCAGGCGAGCAGAAGTGCAAGTGATAGTGTTGGTCAATCGGGACAGACGCCGGTGGCTACTGGAGCACAGCATGAGGCGAACAATGCTGAACTATCAAAGGTGCCGCAGGAGATCAGTGATGCATTGGAAACTGGAATTAAGGATATGGTGGTGGACAAGCCTTCTCTGCAACTTAATCTTCAACGACGTGACATCGGCAGCCGTGAGTATGTGTCGATGGATTCTGATTATTATCATACGGCTCCGACGTACGATTCGCTGGATCATATGAAGGGTTCACCCTCAGTTGTTAATCAGGCTATGTCTGTTAAGGGCCAAAAGAAAAAAGGAGTACAGGGAGTTATCGATACTGGGATTGCTGAGTCAATCAGAGAACTTGCGAACAATGGTATGGATATTGATCCTATTCTGGGCATGACTAAATCTGAACGTACAGAGGTGGATGACGTGGAAAATGCAAAGAAGAAGACAAAGCTTTCTATTCCAGCTGAAGCTGTTAACCTGGTGGGAGCTCATGGTGGGCCCCACCAGGCGCAATGAGTCTAATCGCCTGGAACTGCCGGGGGGTGGGGAATCCCCGGACAGTTCGTGATCTTTGCGCCCTTATCAGAGCGCATAACCCCAAGCTAGTCTTCTTATCGGAGACTTGGCAGAGTGAGGAGCAAATGAAGAATCTGAGATGGCGTCTGGGAATGAAGAACTGCTTTACGGTTCAGTCATGTCATAGAGGAGGTGGATTGGTTCTTTATTATGATGAGTCGCTGGATGTACACTTACAGACCTTGTCTGACAGACACATTGACGTGTTGGTAACCTGGGAGCCTGGGACTCCACCGTGGCGTGCAACATTCGTATATGGAGAACCTCGGGTTGAGAATCGGCACAGGATGTGGACTATACTTAGGCAGATAAAGGCAAGAGTACGCGAACCATGGGTTGTTCTTGGAGACTTTAATGAGGCTACATGGCAGTTTGAGCATTTTTCAGAAACAAAGCGCGGTGAGCGTCAAATGGAACGATTTAGGGAGGTGCTAGAGGACTGCAGCCTGGTAGACCTTGGTTTTCGGGGCCTTCCATGGACCTACGATAACAGGAAGCCGGGTAGCAGAAATGTCAAGGTGCGCCTGGACCGAGCTGTTGCTGATAACCCATGGATGTCCCTATATCCGAGCGCTGAGGTGGTTCACCTTGTATCACCACGCTCAGATCACTGTCCAGTTGTTGTACACCTACAGCCTAACCAGCAGGAACACAATATTAAGCGCATCATCCAGAGGTATGAAATCATGTGGGAGCGAGAACCGTCGCTAGGTGATACTATTGCCCAAGCCTGGGGAGATATCACAAATAAGGCTAATTTGGGAGATATTATGCAGTCCCTCAAACATGTTATGAGTCAGCTCAAATCATGGAGTGCTGAACATTTTGGTTCAGTTCGAAAGGAGCTAGAGGCCCTGAGAAAACAGTTGGCCGAGCTGCAGGCGCAACGTGATGAAGATAATATGGAAATGATCCGCGAAACAATGAGGAAGATGGATGAGGTGCTGTACCGTGAGGAGATGCTTTGGCTCCAGCGGTCTCGCATTATGTGGCTAAAAGAAGGGGACAGGAATACCAAGTATTTCCATAGGAAATCAGTATGGCGTGCACGCAAAAATAAGATCAAGAAGATAAAGAGGATGGATGGTTCCTGGGCTGAGGACAAACGGGAGATGGAGTACATGGCCAAGACATATTTTTCAGAGCTCTTTATGAAGGACGAAACGGTTGATCCAGAGCAGGTTATGCACATGTTTGAGCCCCTCATCTCGGAGGCTATGAATGAGGGTCTATGTAAACAGTTTACAGAGGAAGAAATTGGGGATGCGCTGTTTCAAATAGGCCCACTAAAAGCGCCGGGGCCTGATGGGTTTCCTGCCCGGTTCTTCCAAAGAAACTGGGGTGTTATGAAGCATGATGTTATTCGTGCAGTTCGGGCTTTCTTTGCTGAAGGGGTAATGCCAGCCGGAGTAAATGATACATCTATTGTTCTTATCCCTAAGAAGGACCACCCAGAGACACTGAAAGATTTTTGACCAATTAGCCTGTGCAATGTGGTCTACAAGGTAGTCTCTAAATGTTTGGTTAACAGATTGCGCCCATTGCTGCAGGATATTATATCTCCGAACCAAAGCGCCTTTGTGCCGGGACGCCTAATTACTGACAATGCTCTGATCGCATTTGAGTGTATACACTCCCTGCAGCAAAATGCTAGAGAGGACAATAATTTCTGTGCATACAAGTTGGATCTTACCAAGGCATATGATCGTGTGGATTGGGATTTTCTAAAAGCTATTTTGTTGAAGCTGGGCTTTCATAGCAAATGGGTACATTGGGTCATGAGTTGTGTGACCACTGTACGCTATTCGGTGAACTTCAATGGTGTCCTATCTGACACCTTCCAACCCTCACGTGGATTACGCCAAGGTGACCCGCTTTCACCATATCTTTTCTTATTTGTCGCTGATACTCTCTCGGCATTATTGAAGCATGAAGGGGATTCTGGTGGTATCGTGCCCATCAAAGTATCTAGACGTGCACCTCCTGTATCGCACTTGTTATTTGCCGATGACTCGCTGCTGTTCTTTAAGGCTAGTGTTGATCAAGCAATCAGGGTGAAAGAGGTACTGGATGTATTTGGTCACGCGACAGGCCAGCTGGTTAATCCGAGCAAATGCTCAATCTTGTTCGCTGATCGTTGTCCTGACCAAGTAATGGAAGGTGTGAAACATACACTGCAAGTGGAAACAACGAGCTTTGAACCAAAATATTTGGGCCTCCCTACCCCGGAGGGGCGCATGAAGAAGGAAAGGTTCCAAACACTGAAGGAGAGGCTGGGCAAAAGGGTCGGTGCATGGTGGGAGAAGGACCTGTCATATGGGGCCAAGGAAGTTCAAATAAAGTCCATCGCACAGGCCATTCCTACCTACACAATGAGTGTGTTTCGTCTACAGGATGGCCTGTGTAATGAGTTGGAGCAAATGATCAGAAGTTATTGGTGGGGATCGAAGAATGGTAAGCGGAAGACACACTGGATCGCATGGGAGAGACTGCTTAAGTCCAAGGCTGACGGAGGAATGGGGTTCAAAGACTTGAAGATGTTCAACCAGTCGCTGTTAGCTCGACAAGCTTGGAGATTGGTGGAATTTCCGGACAGTCTTTGTGCTAGGATTCTAAAAGCAAAATATTATCCCAATGGAGATATATTAGACACTGTCTTCTCGCAGAATGCTTCCCCGATGTGGCATGCAATTGAGTACGGGTTGCAGTTATTGAAAAAGGGCCTGATTTGGAGAGTGGGGGATGGTAAAAAGATCAAAATCTGGCGCTATAACTGGCTGCCGAGGGCTGTTGACCTGGCTGTAACTGGAAGGAGGCGACCGTGCAGGCTAAAGTGGGTTTCTCAGCTAACGTCACAGGATGGCAGACGATGGGATGAGAGGCTACTCGATAAGTATTTTCTTCCTCATGATGTTGACATGATTAGAGCTATCAAGCTCCCTGATGCTCCCAGGAATGATTTTGTGGCGTGGCATTACAAAAAGTCCGGAATTTTTACTGTGAGGAGTGCTTACAGGCTGGCAGCACAATTGCAGCTCTTGGAGCGCCATGAGCCAACATCCAGTTCTAGACCTTTGGGAGGGAGAGAGTTGTGGAAGAACGTCTGGAAGCTTGAAGTCCCACAGAAAGTGCGCATTTTTGTTTGGCGGGTAATATGCCAGGGTCTGCCTACTAAGTACAATAAATGGAGACGTCTGCTGGAAGTCACAAATACATGCCAGGTATGCGGTGTTGAACCGGAGACTGAGCACCACGCTCTCGTGGTATGCCCCCATGCGAGGACGCTGCGCGCCGCAATGCGCGAGCTGTGGCTGTTGCCGGATGAGGAGAAACTGAAGTTCGGTAGTGAGGAATGGCTGCTAGTACTGCTCGATGGCATGGACTTAGAGAAGGCGTCATACTTTGCATTGTTGCTATGGCGCACATGGCATGTCAGGAATGACATTGTCCACAATGCGAAGATCATCTCTATCGCTGCATCAGTTGGCTTCCTGAGAAATTATGCAGAGCTCCTGTTGTCAATCCGGCAACCGTCAGAAGATAGAAAAGGGAAGCAGCCGGTGCAGCCGCTGGGAGCGCCGAAGAGCAGAACAGAACATACGAAGGTAAAGTGGGTTCCTCCACCTGATGGCTGGGTGAAAGTGAATGTGGATGGGGCTTTTTCTGCTGAAACAGGCAAGGCGGGCATTGGTGTGGTGATTCGTGACAAGCAGGGCAGTGTAGTGCTAACATCGTGGCGGGTGATTTTTAATGGGCAATCTGCTGAGGAGGTTGAAGCTCTGGCTTGTCGAGAAGGGATGAATTTGGTTGCTGATTGGATACAGGAGCCGGTGATGTTGGAGTCTGACTGCGCCAATGTTATTGCAGCACTCCAGAATAAAAAAGACTCGCGCTGTTCTTTGAGCTTCATCTTAGCTGATGTTAGGGAGTCTTGTAATAGATTGCCGGAGGTTAAATTTCTGGCTGTTAGGAGAGAATAGAATGAAGTAGCACATGAGCTAGCACAATTGGCGAAACGCACTACTCACACCGCTGTGTGGCGTGCGCAGGCTCCCCAATGTGTCCAACACATGATCACTAGGGACTGTAATCCTCTTATGTGATCAATGAATTCTCTCCTTCGCAAAAAAAAAAAAAAAATACTGCACTTCTCGCAAGGCAATGTGCATCAACGTTTGCCGGTCTTTCTTCTTGAACGTTTGTCTACCAGGTACACCCAACCTTCAGCCTGTTCGGCAACCCTACTGTGAATCAGCCGCTACAGTGTTCGCAGATATTTCTTCAGCATCTGCTACAGTGTTTCTTTCTATTTTTACCACCAGCAGCTACAATAAACAGGCGCAGAACAACGAAGCGAACAAGCCCCTTGCTTCTTATTGCATTTACATTGTCTTAAGCGAGCCAAAACTTCCGAAGGGTCAGGTATGCGGCCAACGTCAGGCCGTCTCCACTGCAAGTGCTTCCATTGTCTCAGGTTCAGCCAACTCTTCATGCACTACTGTTGAAGCACCTATGAACACAAGAGCCGAGTCCCTCGCAACTGCAACCACTGATGCCTTAGCATTATTTTTTGAAACTGCCGCATCAAATGGAAAATCTGGGCACCAACCAAGTGCAAATTCTTTGTCTGGCTCCTCCTACAAAAAAGAATTTGAACAGCCGATAGGCTACAACTAAGAGAGTGGCCAAACAACTACTTCTGCCCGCTGTGCATGCGGAACTTGGAGACGCCGCACCATCTATTCGTGGAGTGCCCGATATCCCGCATGATATGGGGACTAATGGGACACTGGACAGGCTGCCAAACCTTCCTGCCGTGCAACTGGGACCCCGACCTAAACCTTCAGGATTGGTACATAGCTTTAGCTCCAAAGGAAAAAGAAGCAAACAAACTAGCAAGAACGGTGGCCATGCTGGTGATTTGGAGCATTTGGTGTGAGCGAAATAACAGAGTTTTTGACAGGCCGCCAGCGACGGTGACCACACTAATGGCGACCATGAAGGACGAAAGTGGGCAATGGCTCCTTGCTGGGGCAAAGCACCTGGCGAGGCTAGTTGTGGTGAATGGTAGCGAGTAATCATGTAACTTTCTTTGGCCCAGCTGAGAGGTCTTCTCAGTGCGGGATGTAGCAAAATCATCGCGCATGTAAACTCTATTCTCCTTATTAATATATGCCGGGCAAGGTTCCGGGGCTTTCGAAAAAAAAAACTGCCGCATCAACGTTATTTTTCATCAAACCTTCCGGCAGTACAATATATAAAACCTGATAGAATTACCCGTTGAGCTGCAACTCGCTCCATAGACTTCTTTTCTAATTAACATCTCTAGTTCCAGGACGAATGTCTTGATAAACAATGGGTGGAGAGAGTATTATCTTCTCAACCCCTATTCCCAGTGACGAGTCTAAGGGGTGGGCCGGGTGGGCCGCGGCCCACCCCAGATTCAGCTCAGCCCCATTTCCAGCACTGTAGCACCCCGTGAACAGTAAAATTTTTCCTTTTTTCCCATTTTCTGGCCCACCCCCATCAGTCCAACTAATTTCCGGCCCACCCTCAGGCCCAAACCTGGACTCGCCACTGCCTATTCCCATGAAGCTTAACAAAGTCACGTCAACTGCCATGCATGCATGGCTCACAATAACTGAGCCGTGCGATCGATTGCATGTTTGTTGGACAATTTTGTCTATAATAGTCCATATGTTATACGGTCAACAGATACCTATGCGCCGTATCAGTAGATATGGATGTTTGAAAGATTTGAGTTGATCGTAATCCTAACAAATTACTTGAATGCAGTCCTACTTAAGCTCGCTATGTTGCGTAAACGCTACAAAAACTTTAGATGCCGAAAGGAATTTCTGACGCGGTCGCCATGGACGTCATTAGGGGCGCCCTTGTGCTTCTCCTCATCAACAGCGCCTTCTTCGTCGCTTCCGGCGTCCAGAGTGGCCGTGCTGTCGATCATGACGGCGATGGGAAAAAGGTTAGGATATCGCGGACGCTCGTACAGCCAGGTATCCCTTCATTAATCATGGGCATGCGGCAGATTAATTGACACCAGTACGTACGATCGAGCAGGTATACATTGTCTTCACGCAGAGGCAGCCGAAGGGGGCATGGGAGTCGGACGACGACATCGTGGGCGCCAGCAGTACCATAGAGTCATTCCATCACAGATTGCTTAGCGATGCTCTCGACAGGTTCGATCTATATATGCATGTATCTATCATATCGTCCTCTGCTGATCATGTCAATTTCAACGTCCAGTCCAGTAATTGACCTCTGATGCATATATATGCGCGCAGCAGTTCCGGCGCACCGGAGAGGGTCGTGTACCACTACACGAGAAGCCTCCACGGCTTTGCTGCCCGACTCACGGAGCAGGAGAAGAACAATCTCGCCGGTAATTAATATCTATAGTACGATGCGTGCGTGAACAAGCATCGTCATCTACAGATTAGACCCCCTTGCAAAAAAAAAAAAAAATCTACAGATTAGATCGATGGTTATTAATTCCCAGCTTAATTACTGACAAAGAAAAGAATTGATGCGTTAATTAAGTACGTTGCGCAAACAAATTAATAACAAGCTGAATTAAGCTGCAGGCAAGGACGGAATCCTGTCGATCCATGAGAGGGTGGTGTACAGTCCACAGACCACGAGGTCATGGGATTTCCTGGGCTTGCCAGTAGTGCAGGAAGAAGAGCACAGCAAGAGGCTGCCGATGATCGAGCAGGACGTGATTATCGGCATGATCGACACCGGCATCTCAGCAGAGTCGGCATCCTTCTCCGACGACGGCCTCGCGCCGCCGCCGGCCAAGTGGAAGGGCCGCTGCTCCAAGTACATCAAATGCAACAACAAGATCATAGGAGCATGGTCCTACTATGGAGGGTACCCGGATGGGCAAGTGAAGCCGGTGGACACCCAGGGCCACGGCACGCACACGGCGTCGATCGCCGCCGGCCGGGCGGTGAGGAACGCCAGCCTCTACGGCGTGGCCAATGGCGTCGCCCGCGGCGCGACGCCCGGGGCGAGGCTGGCGATATACAAGGTGTGCTGGGACGGCACGTGCGCCTCGGAGGATATCCTTGCGGCCATGGACGACGCCATCGCCGACGGCGTGGACGTGATCTCCGTCTCCATCGCGACTTCCTCCGTGCTGGAGTACAGCGACGACGCCCTGGCCATCGCCGCGTTCCATGCCGTCAGGAGAGGCGTCCTCACGTCCGTCGCTGCCGGCGGCAACTGTGGGCCTACGCTGGGTACGGTCACCAACGTGGCGCCGTGGATGATCTCCGTGGCGGCCACCAACACTGACCGCAAGATCTTCAGCAAAGTGATACTAGGGAACGGGAAGCACTTCATGGTCAGTAAATTAGTACGTCGTTACATATATGCATTAATACATAGATGGATAATTGTTTTAATTGCACCATATGCAACCTTATAATAATGCAGCAGGATCGGATGTACTATTTGTTTGCAGGCAAATAGCATCAATACTTTTCCTGATACTACTGTGAAGCGAGCACTCATCGTGGACCCCGGGTAATTAAAGGAGGAAAGAGATTATTCTCGTTAATTCTGGCGGGAAATTAAAATGCGCCTAGTATAGTGTTCTCTAAGCTAATAAACTTGATGCAGGAACTGGGAAAACCTCCAAGTCTCAAGGTACAAGGGGGCGATCCTTCTGTGGCCGTCCGAGAAATCTTTGGATGAGCATCGACTGTTCAGCACAGGAGCGGCCGGAGTCATCTTCCCTGCAGGCGACACTACCCATGACCACTCAAGGTCCTACTCCATTCCCGCGGCCGTCGTCACATTGGCTCAGTTCCACGAGATCCTCCACTACTACAACACCACCAGGTCCGTATGACTGCCCGTCCATATCTTGTTTTTTTTTTGTATGTAATGCCCACAGATACATATACATACACATGCATGCATGGCCAGGCATCCCGTAGTTAAGCATATGGAACAGCCAGACGGTGTTCGATGCAGAGGCGCCGGTCGCCGTACCTGCCTTCTCGTCAAGAGGCCCAAACTTGCTCACACCTGGTATTCTCAAGGTACTCACATATATGACTTACAGAAACATGAATGCACCTTGACAAATTAATTTTGTACGTACTGATCAAGCACATGCATGCATGCTGATGGTCTACATATATATATATACATTGGAACAGCCTGATATAAGTGCACCAGGAGTGGAGATTCTGGCCGCATGGTCCCCTCGTAATGTAGTGTCTATGAGCGCGGACGATGACCGGCAAGTGCCCTACAACATCGTCTCGGGGACGTCGGTGGCAACCCCGCACGTCACAGGTGCCGCGGCGTATGTCAAAGCTGCCCACCCAGACTGGTCACCGGCGGCCATCATCTCCTCCTTGGTCACCTCAGGTAGGTAACATTAATTAATATATCCTTCTTGTAGTAGCTAGCAGTAATTAATGATCATGTTTAATTTGGTGGTGTACGTAGCTAGAGAAGGGTAATTAACTGCATGACAGATCAACTCATGAGCCCCTTTATTTGGTCATATATGCAGCAACTCCAATTCTTGGTTCCAACGACACTACCATTTCAGAGGCGGAGTTTGCTTACGGCGCTGGCATGGTGAATCCGGCGGGTGCGGTTAACTCAGGCCTTGTGTACGACGCCTCAGAGGCGGACTACATTAGTTTCCTGTGCGCGCAAGGGTACAATGCCACGCAGATGACCACCATCACCGGGAAAACTTCTACTTGCAGCTCGTCCTCCCAGCTGGCTACTATTAGCGGCATCAGCAGCTCTTCGTTGCTGAACTACCCATCCATCTCAGTCCCCGTCCCCAACTACGGCGTGAGCTTCAGCACGGTGATCCCCAGGGCCGCCACAAACGTTGGTCCAGTGGATTCAGTGTACCGCATCAAGATCAGCTCAGCGCCAGGCATCAGCATCAGTGTTGAGCCGGAGGAGCTGGTGTTCAGTGCCGCGAAGAAGAGGATTAGCTTCACGGTGACTGTGTCGGGTACTTTGTCACGAGGGGTTGGCGACAGGCTGGGCGCGTCGGCGTCCATTGTCTGGTCTGATGGAAAGCATCAACAAGTGAGGAGTCCGGTATACGTATTTCCTCAACAGTTAAGTTCATACACTAGCACTGATCGCTGTAGGTGTAAGCCGGTATGTTTTTTGTATGGTCTGGAGTAGTTTGACAGCTTACATTTTGGAGTTCTTTGAATAGTGTAGCAAAGTGTACGTGTCAGGAACAATAGTCCACCCACCATAAACAGTGTCAACCGCGCGCTTATCATCAACTGGCTAGTTAGCACTACTTAAACATGGAAAAAGAAAAAAAAAAGAAAAGAAAGAAGAAGCAATGTTATCAATATATTCCAGCTTCTAAAAAAACCCACGGTGCTATAATAAGAGACATGTATCTTTGATTAACCGGCGTTGTGATAATACACCATGTTCTCAGTACATAGATTAGGTTCCTTGCAGAGAATCGATCGACGCACGTATGCGTTCAGGAGAACATACAGCTAGCAATTTTATTCTATATGGTACGCAGCTGTACTGCTATCAGGGACGGACGGAGCTTGATATTCAGGCACTGGCCTTATAGTCGGCCCATAATGCATTGATGCCCTTGCCAGTTAATTTGTCGAAGAGCTCGATCCCGCTTGTTGCTTGTTTGAGCCCGGAATTCGAAGCTGCTGGCTTGGCTTGCATTTGCCTGATCTGCAGCCGGTGCTTCTCGCGTTTCTCCCTTGTCATCGGGCGCTTCGCATTGCTTCTCGCGTTTCTCCCTTGTCATCGGGCGCTTCGCATGGAGCACACACTTTGTGTATGCATGCCTAGCTTCTAGATTTCAGGCAGAGACCACCGATTCGCGTTGCGTACATTCTTGTTACACGTACCCACTACGGGCCGGCTGGGATTCGCTCAAGTTACATGCCATCTTCCTGCTGCTTCCACACCGTACGTACATGGTCAAGCAAGACTCTTTTTATGTCCAGGCGCTCCATGCATGTCGTTGTTGTTCTCTCTTACCTACTATACATACAACTAATGGTCAAACATGCATGAATAACCATGCATGTTGTGTATTCTTATGCTACTGTTGTGGCAAGAAAGAAAGATGTTGATTTTCCTTCTGTGTTTTTTTTTGTACTTGCTGCTATCTAGTAAATTGAAATGAAACCTTTTTGTCGGTACTTTGTATACCTTTTTTTTTATTTAGGTCAATGATCACGCCTTTAGCTGCTCAAAAGATCAGCATTCAACAACTCTCTTAAACATTTTTTTTATTTATTTAAGAGAGCAAACAAATGGGCTATGGTGCTTCAAGTTGGGTTTTAAAAGGAGATAATGAAGATACCAAGAGTAGAGAGAGAAGAAGAAGAAGAAAAAGAAAAAGAAGACGACCAAGAATAAATTGGTAATAATGTCATAGCGCAGTCCGTGTGTACTGTCAAGTAAAACAGCCAAAGGTCCCTCAAACCACAGTAAGTTATTGGACAGTTTTACACCCAAAAAAAAAAGTTATTGGACAGTTTTGATAAGAGTAGGATATCGGATTTTATAACTGAGTAGGATATATGTGAGTAAAGGTTTACATAGACTTAATCCTTGTTGAATATTTCTCCGTCTTTTCTCTACAACCCTTACAATGATTTCTTAGAAAAATGTTCAGCACTTTTTTAGGTTTTGTCATAATTTTTTTGAAAGTTTGTTTCAGTTTTTGTTTACAATGTTTTCTTCAAAATTTTTACCACATACCTTTTTTCTCATCTTTACTACTTTACTCTGATTTTTTTTTTGCAGTATGTGACTATTTCAATTTAGGATGCTTATGATATGTGAAATGTATCATTGCTATATTATTTTGTATCCTACCTCCAGACCTACGAGTGATGAGACTAGTGCGAACTAGGGCTGGACGCCGAGCGAGCCGAGCCGAGCTCAGCTTAGCTTGCCAGCTCGTTATGCCAATGAGCTGGCTTGGCTCGGCTCATTTTGTTGTCGAGCTGAAATGCTAGCTCGGCTCGGCTTGACACGAGCTCGAACTAGCTTGTTGAGCTCGCAAGCTACAAACAAAATAAACATCAAAATAGTTCAAATGTTCACAATCTTTTTTATATATATTACTTGCTCGTTGTGCTCACCTTCACTGCAGAATGGGTTGGCGATGGAGTAGCACTTAAATGTGATGGCTTTGCACTTGCACCTGCTCCTATACGGACTACCTTGGTCGGCACCTCTACTGTCGAGATGGACAGGGCATGAGATCGCGATGCCATCCTCTTCATCTTGCTTCGGCAATTCTTTGATTCCATGCTCGCCTGTTGTTCAATGGCGGAACGAAGCCCTCAGTGGCGGGGAAGAGACGGTGGTTTGGAAAGTTTGGCAGCTGCCATCATGAACCCTAACAAAGGCCAATCTATTTCTTGTTGCCGCTGATGTCTTTTTGGCTTCGTCAATCATGATCCCAATTGTCTATCAGGAGGTGACCATCCTGCATGCCTGCTTTGGGCTGATTAGATGGACATGCAGATGAGCCTCAAGGCCCTCAACGAGGCTTATAGTTTTGTTGGACTTTGATCGTTCATGTAACTCGTTTGGCTTGCAAGCTGCTTGCAAGCCAGCTCGAGCTGGCTTGTTTTTGTAACGAGCTGAAACATGAGCTTGGCTTGTTAAAAAAATCATCGAGTCGAGCCGAGCCGAGAGCGAGCTGAGTTAGCTCGCGAGCTTCGAGTTTTACATCCAGCTCTAGTGCGAACTATGGGTTTGCCAACCGACCCATCCAAAACACACAAGTGGACACCCCCCCCCCCCCCCCCTCTCTGTACCTAATAATTTGCAACCATATATTTAAAAACTTGCAAATTATAAGCTTTAAGTAGACCATCTGGACTATTAAATTTCTTGGTTCGTTCTTCATTCCTCTAAACATGCCTACATTCTCTTTGCATGCGCGTCGAAGCATGCTTTGTCGCCTCCCGCCCACCTGATGTCAATTTTGACATTGTTCCCGCCAGGACTCTCTTCATGCTAACTGTAGTCTAATTCCGAACTCTGCCACCAACCCCTCCCTTCACTCTCCCACCACCCGTTGTCATGGCACCGTATGTGCCTTGCCGCATCGCCAAGCCACGCCCCACTGACTGTCTAGCTAGGGAGCACACTGACTCTGCAATTTGTTGGCAAGGCACTCTAAACTGGGGAGCAAAATCATTCGTTTATTGGTATCATCTCTAACGAAAATGATATATGCACGACTCCTTTGTACGCCTACCATGTACGACCGTGATTTGCAGGCATTGGTGATTTTTTCCCCTGAAAGATCCGGAACATTGCCAGCATATATATTTGTAAGAAGTAGAGTTTTTTATTCGAAATGTGTAGTGACGTGGACCTATTTAGGAGCATGGGCTAAATAGGCCTAAGAACTAACTGATTACTCGCTAAAAGGTGGGTCAACTAAGGCAGACAAATGCTTGGCGCCTGCCGTTCCCTAGAACTTGGCGTCGTCTTTTATATCGGTTATCAGACAACCCACATCTTTCTCTTGGCACTGGAACACCCGGTCGGTGCCAAATAACCAGTATGATCAGAGATCGCAACCCCTTATGCCTTGCATTGGCCGATGCCGGCGCCAGCGCATCAAACCAGGACCCGATGGACATGTGAGTGTTCCATGATGATGGCTTGAGTTCTTCACACTGTGCCCAGCTTGCAATCTTGGCCCAAATCTGCTGCGTAATAGGGCATTCGACAAAGATATGCGGTGCAGTCTCCATATTACGGAAACAAAACTGGCAGAAATATTCATTTGGCCATTGTCGCTGCTGCAGTCTATCTGCCGACCATACTCTGTTTTGGGCCAATAGCGAGGAAGAATTTGCATTTGGATGGTGCCCAAACTCTCCATACCCTTGGCCGGGAAGGAAGATATTGTTCCTCCCGCCAACTGCATCAAATACGCCGATCGTGTTGTGTACTTCCCGGAAGCAGTTAACGCCCAAATAATTTCATCTTCTGCCTCATTCTGATGGTTGAACTGTTGTTCATCGACCATGGGCCATAACTGGAAGTACTGATGATAGAGTGGCGCCGTCATATTTCGTACAATATCCCTGATTCATTTCTCATCTTGCAACGGATCAGCAACTGTTCTGTTCTTCCGTCAGTCGGTAGAGTTCAGGGAACAGTGATCTTAGACTCGCACCATTCAGCCAACTTGATGTCCAAAATTTTGCTTTCTGTCCATTGTTCACCGTGACACACGTGTGGCCGCTTCAAAAAGCAAACAATCAGTTTCATCAACTGGCAACTCCATTCCATTCCATGGTTTGGCAGGTTCTGTCCAATGCACATTGGTGATAATCCTGCTATACACACGATACCGTTTTCCAACGCTGTTGTTCGACCGTGCCGCGCTAGTCAGGGTGAGGCAAAATCAGCATGTTCGCTTCGCTGCTTTGTAACGGCTGTTTTGCAGCAACTACAATGTTCGCAGTTATTTCTTCTACAGCAGCTACAGTGTTCGCATTTATTTCTTCTGCAGCAGCTACAGTAAAACGGCTGCTTCGCAGCTAGGCGAATAGGCTGCATGTCATCACGGCGTAAGCCAACAAAATCTTTCTACATCTGCTGCCTGGTCAGTCGTACAACGGAGCCGCAAGATTAAGTCGGACACAGCATTATCATAACGTTTTCATTCACGCTACGATTTGTGAATACATATAGCATCACTCCAGACTCTAATTTCTGTCGTTTGAGACTATAAGAAACTTCGATACCGTACCATGTGAAAGGCTGAATGAAAGATCCTACCACGCTAATTTCTCCGCCTGAAAAAAAACAAGAAACAAAAGAAGAAAGAAAGAGAAAATAAATAGGAGTTGCCCACCACCGCTACGGCGGCGTCCCCACCCCAAATCCACCAACCTCCTCAGTCCCCACTTCCACCGGCGACCGGCCGCTTGCCACAACTCCCTTCCGTCTACGTCGGGCTCCGGCGCCGGAATCCGTCACGATCTGCTTCCTGGTAAGCTGGCCTTCCGTGATTCCGGCAGTCTTGCCTCTTCCCCCCACGTCCACGTTCGACACCGCATCCGCGCACTCGTTCGTATTATTCTCTCTCCGTTCCTTAATGTTATTTGTGTAATCCCTTCGCCACTGCCTGCCCGCGGCAGAATGCCTGTGATCCCCTTCCTCTACCCGCCAAGCCAGCAATCTGCGAGGGGATTAGATTTAGGTTATTCGAGTAGGCATGGATTAATTGTTGGTGGATTTCACCATGAAGAGGATAAGGACTACTGATAGTTTTTATAAGCTAGTTGTTGGTTCAAGCTCCAGTGGTAGTGCTGAAAATCCTAGTGAATATCCTTGTTCAACCAATGATCAAGCTATTATCAACTGTTACTATCTAGCCAGCCCCTGCTCACCGAGCTAAATTCAAGTTAATAGAGATGTATACAACTAACATTCATTTCTATCATAGATAACACTCCTTCCGTTTTTAAATATATGACACCGTTGACTTTTTCATTTAACTTTGACCAACAATATATATGTAAATAATTAGTTGCCTAACGTGAAATGTATATTGTTGGATCTATCATCAAATGCACTTTAATATTAACTTATACATTTAGCTATTTGCACAAATATTTATGAATAAGATGAATGATCAAAGTAACGAAAAAAGTCAACGGTGCCATTGTACTATATTCATTTCTACATATACATATTCATTTCTCTCATGTCAACCATTCCATGAAAGTAAACCAGTGAGTAACAAACATATGTGTGCCACACAGGTTGTGAATTTCATGGATGGCGTCCCAGGAGCCTCCCGGTGCTCTGTCCAGGCGCATGGCTCCTACCCCTGCTGACCCCTCCAATGCCGGCACTCTGCCCATGGATGCCCTATACGAGGTTCTGCTGCACCTCCCGGCCAAGGAGCTCTGCCGTCTCCGCACCATCTGCAAGCCGTGGCGTGTCCTCCTCTCCGAACCACAGTTCGCTGTCGCCCACGCCGCCCGATGCCCGGATCCACTTCTCATCGCTAGCTATAAGGACAACACGGACCATGTCAGCCTTGTGTGCATCATGGATATGTCAGGACACATTTTGAAGCGAGTGGGCGGGAAGGAGGGTGATGTGGTGATGAGCATGTCCTTCGACCTTGTTTATGTCAAGACAATAGACAGCGGAAGCATCCGGTTGCTAAACCCAGCTACCAGAGCTGTGTATCACTTGCCACACAAGCTAGCAGAGGAGCATATGACTCGTGGGTTCAAGCTGGATGATTATGGCGAGCCTGTGTATCTGTTTGGGCAGGTTGCCAGCACAGGGGGGTACAAGGTCCTCCGGATGCTTCCATATCGGCGTCGCGACAACCGCAAGGACTTGTTTGAGATCTGCACCATCAACTGTGGAAGCTGTGTGCAGTGGAGGGGAAGGCAGGGCCCTCCAAAGGCTTTTGTGTGGAATGAATGGACCAGAGTAGTCATTGGTGGGGTAGTCTACTTCTTGACTGTAGATGCATATTTTGCTGTCTTAAATAGCCGAGGTACTGAGCAAAGCTGGATAGTTTCATTCGATCTTGAGGCAGAGGAGTGGAGGCCAAGCATCAAGGGACCCAGCAGCCTTGTTGAGGATGAGAGGCTCAACGGCTACCGTGGCTCATCTTCAAAGCAGCTTACATTAGCTAACCTGAACAGCTTTTTGGTTATTGTTCATGGGCCAACTCCCTATATGGACCTGTGGTTTCTGATGGACTCTGACAAGGGTCTATGGATAAAAAATTTAAGTGTGCAAATTGAACGATATGAACATATTTTGCCCATTCATCCCTTGGCGCTGTTAGACGATGGGAAGATAGTCATGAGATGCATGGATATGCTACAGATTCATGACCCAAGGACCAATACATTCTCAAACTTGATGAAGCTGAGCCCTTTCTCTGGGATTAGTATATATACAGGAAATCTATTGAGCGTAACTGGTGTGAACTACTGAGGTGAGTATTTCCAATGACGGGTACTTTCTTTTTTCTTGGATCTCTTTATGTGAGTTCCTTTATGTTTCCTAATGGACATGGGGTCAATTAATTGTAGGCAAGAAGCAATGTACTAATAGCGTAATGCGTGCATGCTAGAAGGGTACTTTTTACCATTTGTTGCTGCACTATTTTTTCTCTAAGGACATGGGATCAAGTAATTGTAGGCAAGAAGTATATGCAGATTCCCTTTTTGTTTTAATATCAGTGTATTCTAATTGGTGATTTATAGCCCTCTTGGTACATTGGAATTGGGGAGGGTGGGTAGGCAAATCGGTAGTCCTCTTGGTCTAATGCTGCCTATGGATGCTGGTTTTGGTAGAATCAGGGTCCATTGTATCTGTTGGGTTTAGTTGTTCAGCAAGTGTGACATGGCATTATTTAACCATGCTGTATAATTCATATGGTATATCCACATGAGAACATGAGGAAGTTTCCTTGTTAGAGAGCTGAGCTGTTTTCCTTGAAAGCCCGAGTGCATGAAATTCACATATTTTTCCTGTAGGGGCGATCCCCTCCAGCACGTCTCAAAAAGAAAAATAAATCACATAATATGCTCCTTGTTTTGAATAGTGGCATACTTGATATTGGTCTGTTTAGTATCTCGATTCCAGTATTAACATTAATTTCGACTTTTCTACACTGAGCATTTTTGGGGCTAACTTATTTGTTGGGCTGGCAAAATTTGAACTAACTCCCATATCTATTCGGGATAATATGCAGGTTGGCCATTGACTCTTGGAACTAATTTCCCTTTTGAAATGGAATAATATTGCAAGCTTAGCTTCTTGTCCATTTGCTCTCTGTTGGACTGTCTGCGGAACAACACCACCTAGCAGAACAAGAGAGTATTATGAACTGTGCTGATATCTGGAGCTTCATCCTGCAGAGGATTGCAGAATAGTACCTTATTTTCATCTTGTGCTACAGGATCTATGTGTGTTGTGTCTTTATTGACAGTGTAATGGATGTTATCAGTTTGTTTAATGTTAGTTAAGTGGAGTCACCCAGTATTTCCTGCTTAACATATTTTTTTGTTTGTTTGCTTGGTTCACTCGAGGTGCTATTTTTCTTGAAATTTCTGAGCAGGGTAACCCTCATCCTTTCCTTTTCTTAAAGCAATGTTTTAGTTTTGTTTTTCGTGTCTGCCGACCCGGGATTTGCAGCAGTAACACATTGTTTTTTTATTTGGGAGGAAACTACGGCGAGGGAGCTCCCCACCTGAATTTTCTCATTGAAACAAACAAATTTTGTTACAGGATCGTTTACATTTGGCAGTACAAAGCTCTGAAAAAACTAGCAAAACAAAGGGACAGCTACTAGTGCTATCTGATTTATTACATTCACCACCACAGTGCACCAGTCTTCTATAACGTGTGTGGGCGTCGAGGGTGAGGCACGGACCTTCCACAGGCGAATGTGTTCCTGTAGCAGGTTGGCCGTTGCCGGCAGAGACAGGGATATGTCGTCGCGCGTCCAAACTGTCCAGAGAAGCGCAAGAAGCAAGGTGTTTCTTACCGGCGGCGGCGGCGGCGGCGGCTAGTGCTGGAAAGCAGAGGAGCATGCGAAACATCCTACCGTGTTGAAAATGGATGCCCAAAAGCCCTGGATTGTGGGCCAGGTAGTGAAGAGTGACACATTGGTTCACTGGAATTTCTGTTTCAGCGTCACAAATCATTCAACTCTCACCACTGCTTTGCGCATTCTTCTTTTTGATCCACTGAATGGTCCCTTTTGTGCTTGGGAAATATACATAAGCCTTTCTAGAAACTTAGAACTGAATTTGGAACGCCCATTGTGGAATAAGCTTACAGTGAATTTGATTAAAGCAAGCCCGTAGTGGCCCATGATCATGATCTCCATTACTGCACGCCCATTTTCATTCTACCCTTATTCCAACCGTTCTCTTGATATGCAATTGTTCTTAACCTTGACTCAACGACCACACCGTGCTGCACGGGAAGATAAAAAAAAATCATCGCCGCCGGGGCGTTGACCCCAACAACTCCTCCACGACCAAGCAGGAGCTCAACTCCCCGACGCCACTCCATCCAGCACGAGCTCCTGCCCGGCCTGGACGTCAGCTCAACTCCGGCGCCGGAATCCATCACGATCCCCTCCCTCCCTCCCTCCCTGGTAAGCAGAGGAGATCACCCCCTTCCTCGATCTTCTTGTGTCTGCCACACATCTCCGATCCATTCATTCCTCGATGCACCCACAAGGGAAAGAAATGATTTCTCTTGATTGATTTCAGCGATGGCGTCGCCGGATGGTAGCGCCGGGCTGGACAGGCGCGTTCGCGCAGCTGCCTCCAACATCTGTGGTCTGCCCGTGGACGCCATGTACGACATCCTGCTCCGCCTCTCGGCCAAGGAGCTCTGTTGCCTTCGCGCTGTCTGCCGGCAGTGGCGGTCTCTCCTCTCCAACCCGGAGTTCGCCGCCGCTCACGCCGCCCGCTACCCGGAGCCGCTTATCATTGTTGGCTACAGCAGAGAGAAAGATGATGCCAGCGACTGGACGAAACCAAGCAGATACGAAAGCCGCATCAATATCATGGATCTTTCAGGGCACATCGTCAAGCAACTGCGCATGGACGGCCACATCACCACCATGTCCCTCAACCTCACCTGCATCAAGAAAACCGGCGACGGCAGCTGCCGACTGGTCAACCCGGCTACCGGAGCTGTGCATCACGTGCCCAACGAGGATCCGATTTATGGTTACAGTGACAGATTGTGTCTGTTTGGCAAGGTTGTTGCCTCCAGGGAGTACAAGGTGCTTCGCAAGGTTTCGTATTCGCTCCACGGTAACCCCTGTGTTCTCTTTGAGATATACACCATCTGCAGCACTACCACTAGCATCGTCCATCTTCAGTGGAGGGCCATTGAAGACCCTCCACACTCTATTTGTTGGTATGAAAAGGCCAGCGTGGTTATTCATGGAGTTGTCTACTTCCTATCTAAGAGTGCATATTCAAGAAGCAGAGGATCTTCTGAGAAACAAGACTGGATAGTTCCGTTCGACCTCGACACAGAGAGGTGGAGGCCAAGTATCAGGGGACCCCAAATCCTTACTAGTATCAACGAAAGTAGTAATGGATTGGTGCAAGAGAACCTTTCGTTAACCAACCTGAACGGCTCACTAGTTATTGTTGATCTCCCGTCTCCCTCTATGGACCTTTGGTACCTGTTGGACTTTGACAAGGGCCTCTGGTTCAAGCAATACAGCATACAGATTGAGGATTATGATCGCATTTTGTTGCAGTCCTTTTGCCCCTTGATTGTTTTGGACGATGGGAGGATAGTCATACATGTCGGAGGGTCAGAAATGTTGGAAATATATGATCCAAGAACCAACAAATTATCTACTGTGGCAGAGACGGGGGGAAGCTGCGCAGTCAGTGTGTACGCAGGTACCTTATTGAGCTTAGAGTGGTGAACGCCCACAAATAAGTACTGAAGTGAGCATCTTGTTGTTGTACTATTATTTTCTCAATCTGGTGTATATCACAGACTTGGGCTCATATCATTTTTCTTCTCCTTATCACACCGAATAATATCTCTTGTTTCTGTTGTTAAGGAGCTTATATGTACTGAAACATGTTTGACGAGTTGAATTTTGCCCTTTTAAAACGGCACCATGTATATAAATTGCTGCTTATGCTAAAGGTGATCAGTGCTATGCACATCCTCCATTTCGTTATATCAGGGGTGGGCAGTCCTCCAGGTACATCGGTGAGCAGACGGGCCAGATGGAGGGAGACAAATGCCCAAAAGGTGGCCTTCTCTGCATTTTTGTCTTTGTTTGTACTTGTTGAGTGTCAAAAATGTTAACGGTGATTACAATCATGACAATGGTAACGTAAATTATGTTTTGTGGCAGCGAAATAATAAATAAAGAATTAAAGATAATATAGACATTATACGTCACTTAGCGTTCCACCGGAGAAAGCAATGCTCTGCTTAGTTTCTTCGACGGAGGTGCGTGAATCTTTTAAGATGTCAAATGATATATGCCTGGATTGAAATCAAGGTTAAGTTAAAACTGTGGGTTGAAATGCTATAAAAGCAGCTAACTGATGATGGCATGACTAGATATCTGACATATTATGAGGCTGACATTTGTGAGTCTACTCACTAGCTACTATCTTCAAAAACTAGTTGTTTTGGACAAAGTTTCAGATCTACCTTTTATATTTTTTTTACTATTAGGTAACAATCTTTTGAAATATTTATTTTGATAACAGGTAACTCATATACCTAGATTTCCTTGAAGCATATTTTATATGATACATTTGTTCGGTTTTACTAATTTATTGTAATAAAAAATCATGGTCAAAGTTGAAGATGGTATCATTGTTGAAAACGATAATTAGTAGAGTGTATATATTACTAGAAGACTGGAGGAATACACACGAAGGTAGGGTTACAAACTTTCCATGCATTCACACTCGAGCGACACAAATAACTGTGAGAGTTGTTAGCATCCTATATTATTCGTTTCATACAAGCTAATTATATGACGTCTCAAAACTTTCCTGGTAGTTGCGCCCCTTGACTTTGTTCTTGAGTTTTCCTCTCGTCCACATGCAGTCTAGTAGTACTGATCACTCCCAATGATCTCCTTAACGATTCAACAACTTATATATTGTGTTCTGCCTTCGTTTGTTCCCCTTGAAGCTCCTTGCTCTAAAAACTTTCATTAGCTCCTACCTGATCCCCAGAGAAGTACGACTTCTACAGAAGAAGATGAGGGTACTCGAGGATATGGTTGCTCCGGCAGTCGTCGCCGACCTCGTGAGCAGGCTAATCTCCTTCCTAACCTCTCAATATGTGAAGAGGACATGCCGGGAGGGCACAACGCGACGGCTCCAGCTGCTTACCCTTAAGATCCACGCTTTCGTGGACGAAGCAGAGCAGAGGGACCTTGCCAGCAACCGGAGGCTACTTATGTGGCTGAAGATGCTCATGGAGGGCATGTACCATGCATACTACATGCTAGACATCGCCGGACATCATGTCGACGATGATGGATGCGCGCTGGTGAGCAGCTCTTGCTCCTTCCGCGTAGCTCGCCCCGCGAAGCGACCTTGCCTTGTGAGTGACAACGACTACGGTATTGATCAACAACTGAGTGCTGTACTCAGAAGGTTGGAAGATTCTGCTGCTGACATGAAAGAGTTTATACTACTGCTGGGATGCTGCCCCAGAATACCATGGCCGGCTGTCTCGAGTTTTCGCTCGGACGACAGGTTCATGTTTGGCCGGCTTGTGGAGAGGGAGCAGATAGTCAGCTTCTTGCTGCGGTCTCCTGCAGGGAGCAACCTGAGTGTCCTACCTATAGTGGGTGGCCCGGAAGTCGGGAAGGGCACTATCGTCAAGCATGTGTGCAGCGATGAGAGGGTGCGTGGTCACTTTGATGTGATCGTTTACTCCTATGGATCTCTGCTTGTTGAGGAGAATTATGGTGAAGATGCGTGGAAGAGGCTCCGAAGTGGTGGTCACGTACTTCACGAGTCTTCATCAGCTTCATCAGGACATGTGAGGCATCTTCTTGTGATAAAAAACACATATGAAGTAGTAATCAACAAGGCAGCGTGGGCGACACTCTGTGCATCTCTGAGATTCATGGGTCCCGGAAGCAAGGTGATAGTGATCAGCGAGAACAACAACATCGCGGACCTCGGGACCACCATGGCAATGCGTGTGAAGCCATTGCCACGAGAGGAGTACTGGTATTTCTTCATGTCTCTGGCATTCGGTGGCAACGACCCAGAAGAGCACCCTGAGCTTGCTGTGCTAGGCAGGCAGATTGCAGCAGCGCTGCACGGGTCGTTCTTCGGAGCAAAGGTGCTCGGCGGCATACTCAGGATGCACCTCAACACGCAATTCTGGGGCGGCGTGCTCCACGTTGTGCAGAGCTTCCATGAAAGAGATGGCGACCACTTCTCCAAGCTCGGCGTTGCCAATTTAGCACTGAAGACGCTCCCTGTGCCTCTGAGGCTCAAGAGTGCTCTTCAGACCCCAACAGATGATGGTTTGGAGGAGCTGCCAGGATTGACCGTCCAGGAATTACTGCGTTCTGCTGGTGTTCCTCACATAAACGAGATGAGGATTGTTCTGTGGGAATCTGCCTGCCCGCCGAATTATCGGTACACAGTTGTCTGCGAGAAGGTGAAGGCGCATCCATGTGTGGTGACGGAGCAGAAGAAGCGGACCAGGCAGCAATAGACTGATCATTACGTTATTGTTAAAGTCCTCGAATAAGAAAAAGAACAGTATAAATAACACAGATGGCAACCTATGTAGAATCATTGCTCCTTTTTTTCTCTGCAATTTACAATTCCAGCTCTTGAAGTTTCTCAGCACAATCCCTGTTTGACTTTGATGATTTGTTAGTCTCTTCAGAAAATGACACTCCTCATACAACAGTCTCGCTAGGTGGGATCAAAGAAATATGCGTCATCAAAACCAACAACCAGCTCATGGTCTTTTTTTTTTGAGGCGAACGGCAGGGGAGTCCCCTACCTATTTTTTATAAATTTTGATAAAGGGTTTATGTACATGGTACAAGGCCGTAGGCCCAAAAGAAGACCCTACCTAGGTAAAATTACTGACTACTCAACCAATTTTTCAACAGTTCTCTTTTCGATGGTTTTGCCTTGTGTAGGATTAAGGCAAATTCTTCTTTAAAGAAGTTTTTCCATCTGCAGAGAGAGAGGGTGCCACCATAAAAAATAATTGCATTTCTGTGGCACCAAATACACCAAGCTGCTACCATAACAATTTCTCGGAAAATCGTGGAGCCAAACATCCTTCTGCTTCTCACAATCATGTCTTGAGGTTCCAAGGCGGTGTTCCATTGGACATTGATGAATCTCCAACACCAGTCACTGAAAGGGCACTCAAAAAATAGACATGGTCAATAAATTTCACAATCAATAGCCGACTTTGTTTCTTGTCGAAGTATCTTCTGTCAATTTAAATTATGCCTTAATAAACTAAAAAAATATAGCAATTACCTTCCCCCCCCTTGAAAGTTTCATCCCTTATTTTTGGGGGAAAGAAGGTATTTTGTCCAAAAAAAAAAATCAATGATACACGTAAAGACTCATAGCTTGTATCATGCAACGTCATATCGATAAATGTAGAAGAGATGGAGGGAAGTGAGAAAAAATAGGTAGTTGGTTTTAGGAGTGTCAGACGATCTGCATACCATTATACTAGTTATAGTTGTCATATATAGAAATCATAAATGTTCCCTTTTTTTGGAGCACCCAAAAACATAGCTTTGGTGCGGTCCCAACCCTCTCTCCCTTATCCCCTGCTACAGTAAAGAGAGGCGTTTCTTGGGCGACCTCGCCCCGGCGCCCGATCTCTCGCTTCCCCCTCCTCTCCGGTGGCCTCGTCGGCGCCAGAGAGGGCGGGGAAGCAGGATCTCGCCGTGGGTGGGGTTCCTTTAGCTGTAGATTAGGTTTAGGTAGTTGGAGTTTGGGTTTCCGCCGTCGTCCATGTCGGCGACGGTCGGTTTTGGTGCTCCCCGTGGCGGATCTGGTGGCGGAGGCGTCGGCGACGGCGGCGAGCTTGCCGGGGATGCTGTGTGGTGGGCTGGGTTTCCGGCAGGCGGCGGCGAGGCGTTGGCGTCGACGTCGGCACGGAATAAGTTCTCCCGGGCTCAACCTCGCCTCGTCTGCGCTCTGCTCCGGTGCCGGCGGCGAGCTTGTGGAGATGGGGCTCCCGTTGTGGTGCTCCTGTATAGGAGTTCTCGTTCGACTCATCCTTCCGGCGGTGGTGTTCTCCTGGCGTCGACCTCGACGGCGGGTAACACTTCCTCTTCTTCTCTCTGGTGTTTGACGTCCGCGCAGATGTGCTCGGGACGAGGCTCGAGCGCTGGATCTTGCGGTACTTCCAAGGTTTGAAGTCGTCGACGGTGGAGGAGGGAGGATTCCGGCGCTCCGGCGAGCGCCACCGTATGGAAGCTTCGGGTCGAAGCTCGGTGGAGGGTGCGTTTAATTTGCAGTGTTTCCAGGGTGTTTTTTGTAAACTTCCAGGTTGTACTGTTCATCTTTCAATATAACCCCTTTTCACTCGCAAAAAATAAATAAATAATGTTCCCTTTTTTATCTATAAATTATGGTGATATGAAATTACTTCAAGACAACGGGAAGACAATTCATTGTACATGTTGGTTGGTAAAATGTGTTTGAGATGACATCATTGTAGTTTCTGGGCAAGATCAGTAGTAATACACAAGAGCTATCTTATACGCTAAAATTTAGGACTACCACACTACTCACATACCATTACACAGGTTTGTTGTTATCACGTAACTCAAAATATTTATGTATTCTTTCCACATATTAAGGGCTATAGAATTAGTAATACAAACATTTTAGAAGTTGTCTTAAGATTAATTTTTAGGTGAACTAATATATATTAATAGGTTCAGGATAATTAAGTTTCCGCTCTATGACCTCTTTTGGTTTGACCAGTGAATAGTCACGTGAAATGGGTGAGGAGGGCACGTAGGTTTGTTTAAAAAGGGCCAAAATAAAAGAAAAACTCAAGTTACGTAGATGTGGCCTGACTAGTTTATTGGGCCGGTTAGTGAAAGACATCGGAAGCGCGCCCATTAGGGCCCACTACGTACCCAGCCGTCGTCGTCCCCAGCTAATCGCTGGTTGTGCTCAAAAAAAAAAAAAAAAAAAAAGCTAATCGCTGGTCGCTGCCGCTCCGCACCGAATTCGGATCGCCGCTCGCGACAGGCCGCTCTCCCCGGCTCCCCGCACAGCACAACCCTGTACCGGGCAAAATAAGCTCCTCGCCGGAGACAACGAGGATCGTACCACCGGGGGCGGTGAGCTCCGGCGCGGGAACCAACCAAGATCCGCTGGTAAGCTGCTTGCGCCCTCCGCAACTCCCTCACCTACGGGGCTCGATTCCTCTCCTGTAGTGATCCATCTCGATGCGTTTCTCATCAAAGATTTTTTCTTTTGGCGGTCTAGGCTAGGGATGGCTTCGTCGTCCGACCTTTGTGCCGTGCCGGAGAGGCGCATCGTGCCCGCGTCAGACATCGGGGCTCTGCCCCTGGACTCTCTGTGCGAGATCCTGCTGCGCCTCCAGGCCAAGGAGCTCTGCCGCCTCCGCCTGGTATGCCGTCTCTGGCGGTCCCTCCTCTCCGACCCGCTGTTCGCCACGGCCCACGCCTCTCGGCACCCGATGCCTCTCATCATCGCTGGGTACACCCAAGAAGCCGGCCGAGACGTGCTTGTGGATATCATGGATCTGTCGGGCCAAATTGTTAAGCAGGTGCGCGGAATGGATGGCGACAGGGTCCTCAGCCTGCCCCTTGACCGCGTCTGTGTCAACAATATCGACAGCACCAGCAGCAGCTACAGAGTGTTCAACCCAATTCGTGAAGAATTGTATCACTTGCCGGACAAATTACTCGATCCGGCTACTGGAGCTGTGTATCACATTCCAGGCAACTTTGCGGAAGAACATTTAGAACTCGCATCGAGCTTGATCACTAATCCAAAGTATCTGTTTGGTCAGATTGCCGGCACAGGGGAATACAAGGTGTTTCGAATGCTGTTCCATTTTTCCATTGGGATTGGAGGCAGGCAGATGCTGGAGGTCTGCTCCCTTAACGGCAGCAGCAGCAGTTCAGGGTGGAGGGCAATCACGTCCCCAGAAGACGGCATTCAGATTAGTAGGTTTACCAGTGTGGTGATTAATGGGATTGTCTACTCCACACGTTATGATCCGCACCATTCCATCACCTTTGATAACCAAGTTACTGAGAAAGACTTGATATTTACTTTCGACCTCGAAACTGAGACATGGGGCCCGTGTATCCGGGGACCCCCGATCACCTTTCCTGATGATGCTGATCTCATGTTCTACTACCTTGGCCTTCCCAATGTAAAGCAGCTGGCATTAGCCAACCTGAGGAGATCCTTAGTTGTTGTGCATGGCCCGGCTCCCTATATTGATCTATGGTTTCTGATGGACTCTGGCAAGAATCTCTGGGTCAAACAGTATAGCATACAGTTTGAACAATATTCCATTCTTCGCCCGGTGCATCCCTTGTTTGTGTTAGGCGACGGGAGGATAGCCCTGCATAAACTAGACCATGATTTTATACAAATTTATGATCCAAGAACCAACACACTCACAAATTCAGTGGACAAGAGGCATTTCTCTGCAGTTGACATGTATACAGGAAACCTATTGAGCATAGAGTGCTGCTGAGTACTAATGAGGTGAGCATCTGTATGAGCTAAGTTGTTTATTGGTTTCTGTTCCCATTATGAATATTTGTCATTTACCTACGGAAGGAAGAATTACTGATAGCTGATTCATGCTCGGAATATTTGTCATTTACCTTCTGTGCCTTCTGTGTATAGAAGAGGATAAATTAGCACTATGAGCATCCCCCTTTTGCTGTGAGTGTGCCAGTTTTCAATGCATGATCAATGAGCTGTTTTTTTTTTGTATGTTTGATTTATGTGATGCATTTGACAAAAATTGCTGGAAGATGTAGATTTAATGGGTGTGCTGCGTTTACTTTTCTTCCCCCCCCCTCCAAAAAAAAATAGAGTAAAGTGCATCCCAGGTCCTTAAACTATTTTGGGATTCTCATCTAGGTACATGAACTATTAAAATGAAGATTTGGGTCCATAAACTATTTTATGGTTCTCATTTGGGTCTATAAACTCTCAAACGTAGATTTAGGTCTCTAAACTATTTCAGGATTCTCGTATGGGTCCATAAACGACTCTCAAAACGAAGAATTTGGGCCGGTGTTCCACGTCCCCGCCGCCAGCTCCATCCTAGTCCACAGCCTCTGCCAAAATGCTTCTTCACCTATCGTCCTCAGGCGGATTTGTCGGCCGCTATCATCTACGTGTCTCTGTTAGCCATGGCCACCAAGCCGAAATCTTCATTCAATCACGCGTTGAATGCTTGGGAAAGGAGACTGATGTTGTGCTTGTCGAAGTTTGCGCCTTCAAAAATTCCTGGTACCAAACCCATCGAAGCGACCGATATTAGTCGGTACATGGACGAGCACGAGATGTTGCTTCTTGTGTGTGCCATTCAAGCCACTAGAACAACAATAACCGCCAGTACTGGAACATGGTCAAACCTCTCGTCAAACTCGCGTAATTACCAAGATGGCACACCATATCATCATGATTAGGGCGCAAACCGCATTTTGGATAGTTAATTAGGCGTTAAACAAGTTTAGAGCCTTAAATATTCATTTTGATAGTTTATGGACCCAGATGAGAACACTAAAATAGTTTATGAACCTCAATCTTCATTTTAAGAGTTTATGGACCTAGATGAGAATCACAGAATAGTTTAGGGACCTGGGATGCACTTAACTCAAAAAAATACATGTGCTTGAATGAGTAGTTTTAATGGGTGGACACATGATGCATAAAAGAATTCTTTGCTTCACTGAAAAGTGTATCTATGCTGACATAAGGATGAGATAATTTATCCTCTTCTTGAAGTGTTGTTTCTTTGTTTAATCAGTAAAAATGTTGTTTCCTGAAGTGCTGTTTTCTTGAAAGCTTTAGAGCAGGTATTGATTGGTTGCCCGCATATTTTCATTGTTTTGTGCAAGCAATATGTTTGCCTCTTTGGCATCTCTCTTTCACTGTAACATATTCCAGTTTTCATCTTTGAGCATAATTTAGGGGAGACTGTATTCTTGCTGGCCAAACTGCAATTGTACAACTTAACACACCATTGGTTGGAGAATGGGTTCCCAAGTCTCATCTGGAAAGTAGATTTTGAACTGATTTATCATCTGGTGATTTTTGATTTGAAGCTTTTATTTCTTATCATATATGAGAGCTAGCGAAAGAAATTAAGAATTCTGAACCGATACTATATCTGGGTCTGGTTTCTGTATATTCATATTCCCACTGATTTCTATTGTGTTGAAATTCTGTGTGATATTGTTTTTCCATGTTATTTTTTCAAGTTTTCATTTGTAAATTTCAGATTTTGAGTGGTTAAGGTTTTGTGGTTTAAATTCAAGTATGAACTTCATTCGACATCCTAATCCCATTGTCCTCCTATCCATGCATGCAGGCTGACAAATGTGATGGCTCTTCTCTTAGGCAGCCTTACTCAAATAACTGAAGGAAGCTATGAATCAAGTTATTTTTATGAGGACTGTCAATAATAAAAAAAGATATTCCAAATGTACTATCCATGCTTTGATTATACAGCTTGGGTGACTTTTTTTTTTGCTAGGCTATTGTTTTTTATTACATTAGCAGACGCATATGCTTTCTGCATTGGCCCATTTTGATTTATATGGATTCATATTATTTACAGTGCCGCATTTTTCTATTTGTGTCGATGCATTTATGTTGGCCGGACTACAAATATGTGCACTTTGGTACACTAATGAGGCACTGTTGGGGACTAGGACCAGCTCCGGGTCACCGCGATTTCCTGAAGCACCGCTATTAAGATGAAGCGGCCAGGGAAACTGCGACGAGGTGCTTCATCTGATGATACCGGGAAATGGCGACGCCCGCTGAGGCATCTGATGAAGTCAAGCATTAGGGTTCTAGTTCCTAGTTGGAAATGACATTTGTACCCTTTGTGTATTTCTATTGCTTGGTGACGAATGTTATTGTAATAAAAGCCGAAGGGCATTGTGGGCATATGTAAATGTCCCTTCGTCTCCCTATAAATACCCTATCACTGGCACCCTATGATGGGACGGATCATGATGTACTGTTGCTCCTGATAGTCATCTTGTTCATGTTCATTGTTCCTTTCCATCCAGAATGTCGCTTGTGTTCGGTGGATTCATTGTAATCGCGATGATTACCTTGAATCCCCAACAGACACATAATTTAATTAATTTGTTGGCCGGAATAAACAAGAATTGAATGTTTGAAATCACAATATTCCCTACATGGATGGATGAAGGGAGTAACTTGACATGTAGCAATCAGATTTTAGTCGCGTGATGCTGAATCATAATGGCTCTTCCTCTGGGAAAAAGAAAAACACCTGGAATGATAATGGCTCGTGGAAGCATATGTTCAAATGGAAAATTGTTCTTTCAAGAAAGGATTGCTTGATGCCAGAAGTCTAACGAGCTAATAATGATGGGCTCCAACCATTGCAGCCACAGCCATTCTTAAAAAAAAAAAAAAAAGGTCTGGCCCGACTTATGCTTTGGACCGGCGGCTACGGAAAGAAAGCAGGAATGGCCCACGGGGCCCGTCGTCGTGTGTCTGGCCTGGCGCTGCAATAAAACGGGCGGGGCGTTCCCGAACGACCAAACCCCACCTCGCCGCCGCCGCGATCGTGATCGGCTCCTCCGGGCGGCGCACCACGATCTCCCTTCCCTGGTAAGCAGTTTGATTGATTTGATTTGATTTGAGCCCTCCCCGTAGATTCCTCGATACGGTCTCAACTCGCAATTCATCATCGCAGGGGGCAGGGAGATGGCGTCGTCGTCCAAGCTGTGCGCCGCGCCCAACAACGGCGACGTTCTTCCCCTGGATGCCTTGTACGAGATCTTGTGCGCCTCCCGGCCAAGCTTCTCTGCCGCCTGCGCACGGTGTGCCGGCTGTGGCGCTCCCTCCTCTCTGACCCGGGCTTCGCCGCGATCCACGCCGCGCGGCACCCGGGCCCGCTCATCATCGCCAGCTACGACGACACGGGCCGCGACGTGCTTGTGGATATCATGGATCTGTCCGGGCAAATTGTGAAGCAGGTGCGTGGCGTGCAGGGTGACAGAGTCGTCAGCAAGCCCCTTGACCTCGTCTGTGTCAAGAGGATTGACAGCAGCAACGGCTACCGAGTGCTCAACACGGTTTTTCGAGATGTGTATCATTTGCCTGACCAAATGCTCAACCCTGCTACTGGAGCCGTGTACCAAATACCAGACGGCTTCGCCAAAGAGCATGTGGCGCTCCCAGTGAGCTTGATCAATGTGCCCAGGTATGCGTTTGGCCAGGTCCCCGCCACAGGGGAATACAAGGTGTTCCGAAAGTTTTACCATTTCCCCCTTCAGTCCTGGAAAACGCCAGCAGCTGCTCTTCGAGGTCTGCACGCTCAACAGTACTAGTAGCAGCAATGCAGGGTGGAGGGCAACGCCGCCCCTTGAAGAACGCATTCAGTATAGTCACTTGTCCACTGTCGTAATCAATGGGCTCGTCTACTCCCTATGCGGTGATCCGCATCATTCTATCACTTTCAATGACCAAGTTACTGACAAAGATTTGATAATTACCTTTGACCTCGACACTGAGAAATGGGGGCCATATATCAGAGGACCCCCCATCAGCTTACCTGATGCTGCTGCTCAGATGTTCCACGACCTCGGCCTTCCAAATATAAAGCAGCTATCATTAGCCAAGCTCAATGGCTCTTTAGCTGCTGTGCATGGCCCAGCTCCCAATATAGACATTTGGATACTCACGGACTTGGGTAAGGATCTTTGGGTCAAACAGTACAGCATACACTTTGAACAATATGAGAAGCTTAAGTATGTGCATCCCTTGGTGATATTACCCGATGGGAGGATAGTCCTACATAAAGAAGATATGAGATTTCTACAGATCTATGACCCAAGAACCAACACACTCACAAATTCAGTGGAGGCCACGCATTTCTCTGCAGTTTCTATGTACGATGGAAATCTGTTGAGCTTAGAGTGATGATTACTAGCTAATTGATGAGGTATGTATTATGCTGCGCTGGTGTTTTGTTTGTTCAGGTGTAGTGTACTTAGTTTTGTTGGTTCAGATGTATCTTTATTCAGGCATGTTGCTTCTTCTGTTAGTGTTCCATTTTAAGAATTTATCATTTACCACCAGAAAGAAGTCATGTATCATTCATCGACAAGTTATGCATGCTTAGAAAGTAACTTTATCCTTTGAAGGTACTCCTGTGTGCACAAGCTAGTCGACAGTGTAAATTTCTGAATATTGTTATCAAAGGTCAAAAACCATTCACATTTCCCTTTTTTTTATGATTAGGCGATGTATCCTTCTTCTTCTAATGTTGGTTTTGTGCAATTCATTTGAAATTCTTTGCGTGCAAGAGTTGGTGTACTGGACCTGTTGAGTTTGAAATTATCACAAATTGTGCTTGAATGACTAGATGTATCGGGTCTGTTAACTTTAGAAGATTGTGCATTAGTAACAAATTATTTTTCTTTATTACTGAAACAATGTTCCCATGATAACATCAGAATGAGGATAATTCATCTTTTTAGTTTCATTGTGTAGTCTGTCAAAATGCTATTTTGCTGAAATTGCTGTTTTCTTGAAACCTCTTGAGCAGGGAAACTGCATATCTTTAATTGTTTTCAGTAAGTGGTATGTTTTCTCATTTGGCATCTCCTTCCTCTGCTACAAGTTCAACTTTTTGTGGTAGACCGTAGTTTAAGGCAAACTGTATTCTCATACCAGCAAAACCTGCAATTTTTCAGCTTACGACAGTAGTAGTTAGCCGATAGGTTACCAAATATAATATGATAAGCAGATTAATTAGTTGATTCTGATTTCCTATTATCTGATAGATTGAGATTTGAAGCGTTTATTTCCGTGTCCAGTGAGGTCAGTTTGACTGAGTTGAACACTGTCAGATAGCAAGAGAAAAATTAAGAATTCTGGACCGAGACAATTTCTGGGATTCGTATATGCCACACCACAGATTTATGTAATGTTGATTCTATTTGGCATTAATATCAAGCAAGGAAATTATATCTCTGTGAAGGTATTACTCTTCCGTTGTTATACTGTTTAGTTCATTTGTTTATTTCAGGTTTTGCCAGGGTTGAGGGTTTATGGCTCAAAATCATGTAAGACTGAATTCTTGACCCGAATCCCATTATCCTCTTATCCAGGAGGCTCAAAATGTGATGGCTCTTCTCTTGAGCAGCAGTGCCTTACTAGATGTTTCTCCTTGTAATAAATTAGCATGTCACGTTTTGAAGTTCTTGAGAGGGACATATTCTCGTGAGCAGCAGTGCCTTACTTGATGTTTCTCCTTGTAATAAATTAGCATGTCATGTTGGCTTGGAAATATTATTTGGTTTTTTTTTTTGGGGAATCAAATATTATTTGGATTTATGGTACGGTCAAAATACTTGCTGATGATTTTTTGCTTATAATTCGTGGCCTGTTAGTTTTCGCATTACCATTTTTCTGTACTTTCTTATTTGACTTTTTTTTGGGAGATTCAGTATCCACTCCTGGTGTTTACACGAAAGGTCTTCTCATTTAGAAAGCGCTGCTCACATTTAAAGTCTGGTTTCAGCTGATGAGGTTTGCGTGGTATTACACCCACTGTTACTTTATGTTTCTTTTCTTTTTTAATCTAAAGTGAAACACTAATGTTGTGAAATACACTTTGGAGATATCTTACATTTACTGAAACATATGTTAGCGCCATATTTATTGTTCTGAGAAGTTTGTCGAAATTCACGTTTCTGAATGTGATAAGAAAAGTTACTACCATCTCTAGACTCTACAGGCACATTATGCTGGGATATAACAAAAGCTAATAACTTTAGCCTCGGGTACATTACATTTTCGTTAGTTCGAAGTTCCAAATAAACATGAGATTTTAGTCATCGAATCCCACATCTGGTGCGAGTGCGACGCTTGAGTACAGGAAATAACCAGACATTTTCTTTTTTGATATGAATAAAAGGAAAAACTCTCATACTAGTTCAGACAGCATTAGCGCTTTGTGGCAGTATCACAAGTCAACGGTGTGGGCCGGTCAGTGAAAGTAGCCCAGTTACTGTTGGTGCTTCAGCTTCAGCACACACTGCCGGCGTCCCTCCCCTCAGACTCGCCGCCAATCTCGCCGCTCTTCAAGCCTCCCGGCGGCGGCCGATCCCGCGGCTCTGTGTTCCGGCGCCGCCAATCTTACCAGGTTCGCTTGCCTCACCCATCTCTGATTCCATTCGCTGCCTGTATGTATGCCTTTCGTTGAACCCGTGACTGCAGTAAGAAACTCGAAATTGCTGCAGATCTGGCACTCGCTATGGCGGCGTCGCACAGCACGTACTCCTGGGCGCAGGCGGACGGCTGCGTCCTGCCGCTCGACGCGCTTCGCGAGATCCTGCTGCGCCTCCCGCCCAAGGACCTCTGCCGCTTCCGTGCCGTCTGCCGGCCGTGGCGGTCCATCCTCTCCGATCCGCACTTCATCGCCGCACACGCTGCCCGCCACCCGGGACCGCTCATCGTCGCCGGCTACAACCATCGGGGCGACGGCATCGTTTGCGACATCATGGACCTCTCTGGCCGCGTCGTTAAGCGGGCACACAGAAGAGGGATTACGAGCGAGAGCGTCATGTCCATTCACCTCGACCTCATCTGCACCGAGACAAGGTTCAGGCAGAGCTATCAGTTGCTTAACCTTGCCACTGGAGCTATGCGTGCCTTGCCTGAAGAATTGGCAGAACAACATGCTGCGCGCGGCCGGGACGCCTCCAGTTACAAGCAATTTTTTGTGCTTGGGCACATTGCCTCGACATGCCAGTACAAGGTGCTTCGCGTGCTTGACAATCGTTCTGATTACAGGCCAACGCAGTTGTGCGAGGTCTTCACCCATGATGGCAGTGACCATGCTCAGTGGAGAGCAAAGAAGGCTCCTCCATGTCTTGTCAGACTAAACCTCTGGAATAGTGTGGTAGTAGAAGGCGTTGTGTACTTCCTCTCCTATGAGCTTGACTGCATACCCTCGTTTGACCTAGTAGACCGAGGACTGGAGGCAGACTCTCCGTGGACCGTTCAACAGCGACGATGATGTTTCTGGTGACAATTGGTATCGCTTATCAATGGCTACCCTGAATGGTCACTTAGTTCTGGTTCATACCACACGCTCTCACTCTTTGGACCTATGGTTCCCAATGGACACTGAAAACGGCTTATGGGTCAAGCAATATAGCATCCAAATCGGTGTCTGCCATGCTAAAGTATGTCCATTGATGGTGTTGGATGATGGCAAGTTTCTTCTTATCTATGTCGAAGATGAAGGAAATAAGGCATTTGTTAGAACCTACGATCCAAGGACAAACACTATACTACAGAGATGAGGTGTTGTGTTGCAGTTGGTTTGTTCAGAGGAAGCCTGTTGAGGCTGCCAACCGGTTCCAGCTGTTGAGGTTCGCATTGTTGGCTTGCTGTTTAATACATCATGTTGGTTTGGAGACCTTTATGTCACCACATTCTAGGGAGGTTGATGGAATTTAGCTTTTTCACATTGTTATATTGATTCAAGAGTTTTTTTTTCCCTCCCTTGATTCCTGACTTTAACACGACTGTGATGCAACATTAATTATAGTAACGCTTAATTCTTATGTTGCTTTGGTCCTTTCATGCATGGCCTAATATGAATGAATGAAGCCCAGGCTTCGTTGAGATATGAATGTGATATTTGCACTCTTGTTCTTGCAGGAAGAGCGCTCTGCTACTATATGCCACTGCCGCTGCTGCTTTGACTGAGTGGACCTGCCCTGCCAACCGTGCTACTTACCTCTGTGAAAGTCATCTAGCACTCCACTATTTTATCCTGTGAAATATTTCTGGCATCTTTGTTCTTAGAGACGTTACTGTATTACCGTGTTTCCAACTTATGAGAGACATCTTGTCACTACATCTGTATTCGGCTATGCTTTGTATGAATCCTTTGCCTCTGAAGACACACCTTATGGTTCATCAGTTTGGTGATTTCTGAGTTGTGACCCCCCAAATCTACTGACTGTTGTAACTTGTGTATCCAGAAATGCTGGCAAATATATGAGAATCTTAAACTGGAATGTGCGTTAAATTCACATGTAAAAAAAAAGATTTGAGACATCTGGATCGAAATCCGTTTATAGAGGTCTTGTGTTGTTACTATTTTATATAGAATTATAGGCCGCAGCCCTGCTCCATTTTATTCATGAGACTGTTTGAACAGTTTACAGCTCCAAGGCCAAGGAAGGCCAGACATCTAGCTAGAGCACAGAACTACAACCTACAGTTCTACCTCTGTTTCCAGCCAAATTCGAGATCGTTTACAGTTCGCATTAAAGAAGTTCATTACAAAACAGTACCATCCCATAGACCATACTAGCTCAGTATAGCACCATTGGGGTCGCTACTTCATCATCGTCACCACCAGGCCACCAGTACCTTAGCCGCTTAGGATTTGCAGCGGGGCTTTCCACCATGCTTCCAGGTTTTGGATCCAGTGGTCCATCTTCTCCGCCATCTCCTCTTTCAGCATTGGTCTCCAGCATCTTTTCTAGAAATTATTGGTGAAAGATAAACAGGTTGACTTAGAGCAAACCTAAAACCACAACTTTTCTGAACATCTGGATTACTCTTTTTAATTTGAAGTTGTAATTATTTCTTGTTTGCATCTGGATTACCAATTTGTAGGCAGTTTAATTTGCAGTTGTAATTATTTCTTGTTTGCATCTGGATTACTCTTTTTATTAATTTTGTATACGAAGTCGTTTAAAAGAAATGTTTATGTCAAGGGCACTATGGACAATTCCTATTCATACATTGTTTTATCTATGAAGCTGCAGGAGAAGCTGTTCTACCAAAGGTACAGGCACAGCCAGAGCCAGGACAGCTGTTTCTCAAAGAAGCCATAAGCACAGCCGGAACCCAAACAAACATGGCCTCAATCTCCATGGGCACGAGGTATAAGGAAAGAACCTTGTTTAGCTTCAGTTTTCATCAAGTATAGGGAAGTGTTTAAAATTTGATCATGACTGAAGCTTGGGCGAAGTTTCAGAGTGCGATAGCGAATGAAAAGACACATGCTACCAAGTACCAACCAGTGACCATTGACTGAAACCACTAGCAGGTGTATGTTTAGAAATAGTTGCACTTGCACGCATCCATCGATTGACGGAATGATATATAATTACATTAGTGGGTTAGGAATAGGCGAATAGCGCACCGCACCTTATGCTCGTCGGCGATGGGCGGGAGCCAGTGGTGCGCGAAGTCAACGACAATCCACAGTGTCATATAATTCGTCCTTGTAATCTAAGAAACCAAAACAGCTTTTGTTGGCCAAAATTCCGTTTGAGAAGAAGCCAGGGCCAATTTTTCTTTCTATGATCCCCCCCCCCCCCCCCCCCCCCCCCCACTTCAAAAAAATAAAATAAAAATAGAACCATCCTATATATGGGCCTAATCTGAACCCACGAACAAAATGGCCCAGCTGAGTTCGTATTGGACCCTCGATGCTGGAATGGATATGATGTATTCCGCAACCATATCGCCACCGTCACTACCTGATTTAGAGATAGAAACATGAAATTGATCCGAGACCTTCTAACCGTGTCAAAATGAGACTATATTTGGATCTTCTAGCCGGTTAAAGTTTAGCCAATTAAGATAAGCTTTTGTGGGCCAAAATTCCGTTTGAGAAGAAGCCATGGCGATTTTGTGGGCCTAATCTCAGCCCACGAACAAAATGGCCCAACTGAATTTGTCTGATTTGGCCTCGGTTGATCAGATTTGGTGAGATATTAGGCCGTTTAGCAAAAGATTCCCGGCAGGCAAAAAGACCGAGACGCCCGCGTCGTCCTCCTCGCGGGGCGACTCAGGCGAACCCTACCCAGCGCCGCCGCCGCCTCCCTCGTCACACCTCGGCCACGCCGCCGCTTGAGCGCAGCGCCGCCAAAGCGTGCGGGCGTGAGGACGGCGGCGGCGAGGCGCTTCTTCCTCCCTCGAGGTGTCTCCTCCCCCTCCACGGGGAACTCGACGGGAGCCATGGCAGCGGCGTCCTCGTCGTCTTTTGGCGGCGGATCCGGGGCCATGGAGGTCGTTTTAAGGTCGCACAAGGGCGGATCTGGCGGTAGCTTGGCTGAGGTGCGGTCATCGGCGGCGGCGGCGCGGGTCGTGCTCGGTGGCGGCGGCGGCTGTGCTCGGCGACGGCAGCCCTTTGGCTAGGTTGCAAGGCCCCTACACGCGGTGGCAACGGTAGCCTCCATGGAGGGGGCGCGGCGTGCGGCGCGTGGCAGTGATGCAGGCCACCATGGCAGAGGCGAGGGGCTGGAATGCGTCGCCAATGACCTCCATGGTGGAGGGCGTGGGCTCGGCGTGCGACGCGTCTGCATCTCCTCCGTGGAGGTGCAGTCCTCCGTTCTCGGCGCTCAGCAACGACGGCAGTGGGCGAGTATGGTTGGTCGGTTGATGTCGGTGGCGGGCAGAGCTCGTCGCCGCTGGTCGGTGTCCTCTCTTCCGTTTTGGGGGAAGAGTGGCGCGTCTCGACGGGGTGACTGTGGAGGAGCTGCTCCTCATGGTCCCTCCGGCGGGTGTGGACAGGGTTGTTGCCCTGAGCATCGTGCGTAAGCCTTGCCCGGTTGTTCATGCCGGTGCCGGCAACGTCGACATCTTTGGGTGCCAATTTTCTCGCTGGAGGCGTTGTCGAGGTGCTCTTGTCCATGGAGGTCCTCCGGGTGAAAACTTAATTCCGGCTACTCGGATGGGCGGCGGCGGCGACGTTTCTAACGTCGTAACCTCCTTGGAGGCGTCGTCTTGGAGGCCTTCAACTGGGTGCTGGTTGGAGCGGTGGTTTGTCGTCTTCGTGTCGGTGTCGAGGTGTTGCACTTCCTGATTCATTCTGAAGCTTTTGGTAGCTCTTCGAGCTCCCTCGGTCGTCGCTTCAGAGAGATAGATGGTTGGCTTGTGTTTGCTGTGAGTGCTTCATGTAATGTCCCTGGTTATACTTGGCACCACTCAAGTTCGCTTGGGTGATGCCTTGGTCGTTGTAATTCTCTTCTTCTTAATGAAATACGTGCAATGCACGTTCTAGAAAAAAAATTTCCCCGGCACCTCCACTTACTTTAACGAAAGCTGTGTAACTTTCTGGAGCACGTTAGACAAGATAATTCAGCAAATAGGCCCCTACCAACAGATGGACGTGGTTGCAGACTTGAGTTGCCGAGATCTTTTTGAGCACCACCGAGCAGGTTCCCTTTTAATTTTTGTGCTGAGTGCGCGGCCAATGCGAGTGATTGGGGACAGCCGCACAGTGCATTGATTCTTTCCTTCTTCTTTCTAGCTGTTTGACCATATGGCCAATTTGACTTTACAGAAGAGATGATGGATCCGAGCATATAACAACCTCAAGAACACGGTGCCATTTTTAATCACTAGCTTAGACGCTAAGAAACTCCTTCCATTGTCGGTCAACACGAAGAATGGGCCTGAGCTAGCAGAGGAACAAGTCTGCCAGCCTCAGGCCCTCAAGCAACGCGTGGGCGTGGCGCGGTTGGTTGAGGCTGACTAGACAGCTGGAAGAAAGGCCAAATTTTAAAGGCGTTCGTTGCAGCACACCCGCAAAGACCCCGACCACTGTCTATCTCCTTCCGTTGGCTTGAGGTACCACGGACGAGCTCTGTTCCGCCTATCGCCTCCCCGTGGTAAGCAGCAGCTTAAGTATGCCGTTGGCGTCTCTTGTATTCACAGCAAGCTAGGCGTCGATTCTGTTCCTGAGATTCTCATATGGTTATGCATGCATCCAAGAGCTCACCACCTGCCCACCGTGCATGTAAACATATAGTATGCTGCAGGCCATTTTTTGAGGGATAATATGCTGCAGGCCATGAAGCAAGGATTTTGTTGATGGCATCCGTGGCTGACGACGATCGTTCCAGCAACGGCGTCTTGCCGCTGGACGCCATGTGTGAGATCCTTGTGCGCCTCCCGGCCAAGGATCTCTGCCGGCAGTGGCGGTCCCTCTTCTCCGACCCGCACTTCATCGCCCGCCACCACCACCGCGACTCTGCTTCTGCTGCTGGGATAGTCACCCGCCACGCCGAAACCAAAGACGGCGCCCTTTTCGACATCTTGGACCTCTCCGGCCGCCGCGTCCTAATTAAGCAAGTGGCGGCGGGCGAGGAGGAGGAGCAATTGATATCCACACAGCTCGGGATGGTGCGATACTCGTGGCGGACCAGCAGCAGCTTTCGATTGCTCGACCCAGCAGCCAACGGAACCATTTATGCCTTGCCCGACGGATTGGCGCAAGAACATGAGGTGCACGGGCTGGACATCTCTGATTATTCAGTCATGGTTGCTTCCAGCAGAATTCCAGCGACCGGCGAGCTCAAGGTACTCCGTGTGCTTTCCAGCCATCCCAACAACGACGCCCCTGGGCAGCTCTGCGAGGTCTACACCCTCGGTGGTGATCAGTGTAGGCGGTGGAGGGGAATAGACGCTCCTCCACACGATGTTACATTTGGTCAGTGGTGCAGCGCCGTCATTAACGGGATCGTCTACTTCTTATCGGACGAGCATGTTCATGACCAAGACGCTGGTCCAGATCGCATAGCCTCCTTCGACCTGCAGACACAAGAGTGGAGGCCGTCTCTCCGAGGACCCCTGAGCAGCCTTCTGAACGGCACCGATGAAGATTACACCCATGACACTTACTTCGATTGGTATGATTATAAGTTAGCTTCCCTTTCTGGCCGCTTGGTGTTGGTTCACTGCACACCGATGCCCTCCACAGACTTGTGGGTTCTCATGGACGCCCAAAAGGGATCATCATGGGTCATGCAACATAGGATAGAAACCGGTGACACCATACTCCCCTTGCTGGTACTCAACGATGACAGAATAGTGTTTGTTAAGATAGGAAGCAGAGGATCTTTGAGGGTTTACGATCCAAGGACCAATTACACCTTTATAGATTCATCAGAGACTAGTAGGGATTTCCATGTAGTTGGATTGTACACAGGAAGCCTACTCACCCTTGCCTCTGAGTCTTGAAAGAGACTGCACAGGTGCTGCAATGCACACCAAAAGTTTCTCTGAAAAGGCTTTGCGGTTCAGACAGAGTTAATCAATGATAACCATCTTTTTTTCATTGGCTTTACTTTATTGCACTCCAGCCTTGAATTGGCCACTTTCTAGAAAAAAACTTGGCCTCAAAGATCAGCAAAAAAATGGTATGTATTGCAATCAAGCATAACAAGCCTTAGTGCAGCAACTGAGCCCGCAACAGCCATTACGCTGAACCCAGCAATATTCAGCCAGTGCCAACATTTCTGGAGGACGGACAGCTTATGCTTCTCCACCGTCAGGCACATATGACTTGGAACAACGAACGTCAGGGGGATGCTGCAGAGAGCACCCGTCAGGCCCATGAAGTCGCCAAGGAATGGGAGCATCGCCGCCACCAATGTGGTGCCGGCCAGGTAGCCACCTCTGACAACAACTCTCAACATTATGTTGTGGGTCGCAAAAGGACCACCTTGTCCACTTCCATATTTTGTGTCCAAGAACTCATACATGGGGCTTGCAAATATCTGGGAAACATAGGTCATGTTACTGAAGTTGTTGGTTAGGCCAAAAACGAGTGCCTAAAATTTAGGGAAAAAAAAACTAACATCGTCGCAGCACAAACAAGGTGTGTCTTACGTGTAACGCTATGACAGTTTGAAGAAAGGCCGACATATTTGCAACTGCTTTTATCCAAATTGGGCCCTTGACACTATTCAGTAGATAACTTGATGTTGAGGAGCCATAAGCCCAGTAACCCATAAATGTTACAGCATAGATAGGCAATGAACCAACAATGAACTGGAACCATAGAGCCTTCTTCATGTTCTTGACCGCAGGAGGCCTTAGGGTTGCCTGCAATACATTCAACAAATAAGGAGATTTACTGGCAAAGAACACTAGACGATGGTCATTTGAACTCACTTGAATTTCTGGCAGCATTCCAGTATTGTATACAAATAGAAGGTTTGCTATAGCACTTATCGTCATGAAGACTTTAGTTGAGTGCGATCCTGGAATACTATAATCCCTTGCAGATGTGGTTATTCCTTTGAAAATCAGAGATAAAATAGAATTTCATATAAATTAAAGTTTATAAAGTGTATATGAATCATATATATATGGTTTATCAAGGCAGCTCTAAAGGGGTACCAAGGGATAATACCATCTCTCAGTGACAACACAAATGCTATCACAATATACATGAGACTGAAAAGTGTGGAGAAGCCCAACCAAATCCTGAGAGCAGACAGATAAGGTATTCCAATGGCAAAAAGAGCACAAACAAACCCTGATATTGCAATGCCGTAGGGAAGTTTTAGAACTCCGTCATCCCTAAAGAGTATGTATGTTGCCTGCAAAGTGTCAAGGCAGGTCGCAAATAAGTTTGACCGGATAGTGCCACACAAATATTTCTAGCATGCAGGCACCACAAGTAAATTTCACAAATTGAAATTAACATTTTCAGTCAACAAAAAATTTAGGACAGTACTAAAACAAATAGCATTATTTTGAAAAACATTGCAGCCTCAATTTTTCAGATGTCTTTAACTACATTGTAACCTAAAATGAACAGTGTATTTCTGAGACAATCAATGCAGCTGAGATTTTCTGGGGATGATTTAGAGTAACATACATTTTTTTACGTGTGTACAGAGTGGCGCAAGAAAGGTAACCGTTGTCACCAGAAGAAGTTCAACATATGGTATAGTAGAAAAAATAGCATACAAACTATATGAGCAGCAGAAAGGAAATAATAGAGTCACCTGAAAAAGTATAATGCGTTTGTTCTTTTTTTTTTACCTTTAAAGCTTGGCCAGCTAAGATGATAAACCCAATGTTGATCATGAAAAGACTAATGTACTGCAAAGCCCATGTAAGAGCATACATTTTTCTCCCTGAAGTCATAAATATAATTTGCAGATTAAATTGTAATACAAAATATGATTTAACATCTTCGACTCCATCTAGATATCTCACAATTTTAATATATAAATAAAGCTAAAAGGAAATTGCTCCCCAAGTGAGAATTAATTCTGTCAAAAAAGAAAGGTTTACACTAACTGACCATATATGTTTCCAGCGAGATCTCTGTATCTGATATGTCTCTTGCCACCAACTTGATTAAGTTGTGCAAGAAGAGCATTAGCATACATTGATATGGCAGCAGCAAGAATGAGTCCACATGCCCCACCAGTCCAGCCTAAAGGGACCATCATTGACCCAGAGTATCCCAGAATATATGCACTGTTCACTCCTGTTGTCAGCACGAATCCAACTTGGTACCAAGGATCTGTAAATGACAGAATTCGTACGGGATTTAACCATAGCTGTAACATCAAGATCTATAATCGTTTGCCCACATCTTGGTGTTCAACCGGAATGACTCTAGTTATACTACTTTCATGGTGCGGTATGCTTAGATGAGACTCAGAGTTCACTGGCACGAAGAATGAATCAGTAATGTATGATGATGGATGGATATGCATTCAGGAAGAAAAGACTTGCCCTGTGAGTACTATTGGCAGGCAGACAGGCAGGGATAGCAAGATTACCCATGCTAATCTGGTGTGCCGTGTCCTCAGAGATGATCTTGTCATGCTGGGGCAACAGGAGCGACGTCCTCTCCCCTGCCTCCGCTGGATCCGGCCGGTGGGGCAACGAGGAAGACGAAGCATAGTAGCAGTCTCCAGCTGCTGTTTCTTCCCCTTGTTTCTCCTCGTCGTGCAGGAGGAGATGATTCTCTGGTGCGCAACAAGAGCTGACCTGTAAAAAGGAAACAAAGCGCCGTAAAAAATAGCGTAATTTTAATTTCCAAAAAATCATCAGATACAGCAGAGCAGGTGTGCACAATTCATCAATTGAATTCAACAGAGTAAGAGAGGAAGACTCACATCCATTTCCTTGCTTGGGTCCATGGATTATGCTACTCTGTTCCGGTCTCCGGTCAGAGCTCAATCAGCGTAAGAATTGGTGGATGGGTTGATATAACCAATGATTGTGTTTCTCCCAATTGTTGGCCGCGAGCAGATGAACTCCTTCCTCCCTTTTTCTCCTCTCCAAACTTGATTGAATAGGGAATATCAACAATACAATAAGACTCTAACTGCAACCAATAATTGAATGATTTTTTTGAAGCAAACTGGAGTATAGGACAACCTTACACCCACTCATAACAGGACTGGAGAATAAAATAATTTAGAAGAATCTCCCAAACTTAAACAGAAATAATATCACAAGATTGGTTACTTAAACAGTACCAGTAGTGTGCAACCATAAGCAACAGGCTGGCCGATCCAAATTCGTGCTTCTGTGCGTTCTCGAAAAACAGGCCGGCCGATCCTAGTCACGGTCAAGACTTGGTGGAGTGCGGCAGTGAGGAGAAGAACGGCGATGATCACCGCCGGCAGCGATGACGTGTTGTTTATGGACAGGCCACTGAGGCCAGGCCAGAGAAGGGAGGAATGGGATTGCAGCCAAGATTTCCCTTTCTTGCGTCTATTAATTCGGTTCGTTTGAACTAAAGCATCACGTTTGACACACTGGGTAAGAATGAATATATACGACCGTTGTGCTTCTTTTTTTTACCCCCCGACGAAATGACCGTTGTGCTTTCCTCGGCCTCGAGAGAGCCTGTTTGGAAACCGACAAGGAAACACTTCATTTTCTTGCTTTTTGCACATGCGAGCAGGTTGCGATTATCAAATTAAGTATAGTTACATCATCGAATAATACACATATAAAATGTATTCCCGGGTCATGATTGCAGCAAACTTGAAAGTAACGGAGCATGTCCTTGTCCTTCGCCATAGACGGAACTAATCTAGTACGGTGCACCTATAGTATCTTGCATCGACGTCTGCATCCTTGGACGGCACTAAACAAGATGAGCGCTTTTGAACCAAGGAATTTTAAGCAGTCAGAACTACGGTGGCAAGAACTTTACCGTCGATTTAACTGACCGAACGCAGGGATCATTCATATGTACTGGTTCTTTTCAGCAACACCGAAACAGTTGAGCTTTGCTGCATGCTCTGATTCTGACTTTCTCACCATGCTCGGCGAACTCTCGTGCATTGTCCAAGAACATCTATCTACAACACAACAGCACCGAGAACTGTACCAGAAAGATTCGGCACTCACATTTGATCTCTGTTTACAGTTTGCCCAAGAAAAGCAGGGCGATGGGATTTTATTGTTTAGAAAAATAAATTATGCTCAAGCGATAAAAGTGCTCATTAGATGATGTTTCTCACCATCTGGAAACATTAAGGCCTCATATCAGTAAATTGAAGTAGAAGATGTTTCTCACAAAAATATGACAATCATCGTGCCAATCAAGGTCAACTGCTACATGGTAATTTGTCCAGAAAGCCTTAGCATTACCGACCTTCCAGGCCAAATAAGAACAAACTTATCTTGTCGACCTCACAGCTCACATAATTACCACATCACAAGAAAATGGGTCTTTGTGGTTCCAAAACAAACTACAGGAAAAATAACTAATAGGATATACACATAATATTACCAAAGCCAGCCCCACTATTCTAAACAAGACAAATATTAGATAGAAAATGTGCATTCTTTCTAAGCAACTTCCTTCCAGTAGAAGTTCCAAATCTTGTCCCACGATCCATCAAGTGTCTGCAGGTGATCAAATGGATATTACTTCAGCAGCATATAATTCTACTTACAGAATGGTAAATATACTCCTTTTTAAAAGCCAAATTAGTTTCCATTTAAGACTATATCAGCCACATGAAGTACCTTTATTCTTTGATGTAACTAAGATACACAGAAGAAGATATCCGCTCAAAGCAAGAGCGGCCAAAATGAACAGCTATAATCTAAACTACACGACCTAGATTGACTGTAACATCAGTGGTTAATTTCTTCTTTTAACTTTCAGACAGATAATTAACTCTAACATCAGTGGCTGATTTCTTTTGTTTTTCTCGCTTATGAAACAGATCATCAAATATTCTGAGTCTTCAGCTGGCATTCAGGGCGAAAACCTGAGCATGCTACATAGATGATGTTGTTAGAAGGTTTGCTTAAACAGATGAGTACAAAAGAAGAAAATGATTCATTACTTCACAAAGCTTGTATGACTGCAGTTGTCCTGTTATACCATTATTCAAAAGTGAATGGCCTCTTTGCGGGCTAAACAAGAAATCAATGTTTATAGACTAAGCACCACATGATACCATCTAAGACCATATTGGCCACATGAAGTACATTTATTCTTTGATGTAACTAACATACGCAGAAGATATCCAATCATTCAAAGCAAGAGCGGCCAAAATGAACAGCTATAATCTAAACTACACGACATAGATTGACTGTAACATCAGTGGTTAAGTTCTTTTTTTAACTTTCAGACAGATAATTAACTCTGACATCAGTGGCTGATTTCTTCTGTTTTTCTCGCTTATGAAACAGATCATCAAATATTCTGAGTCTTCAGCTGGCATTCAGGGTGAAAACCTGAGCATGCTACTCAGATGATGTTGTTAAAAAGTTTGCTTAAACAGATGAGGTAACAACATACATAATGACAAAAGAGAATGATTCATTACTTCACAGAGCTTGTATGACTGCAGTGTCCTGTTATACCATTATTCAAAAGTGAATGGCCTCTTTACGGGCTAAACAAGAAATCAATGTTTGTAGACTAATCACCACATGATACCATCTAAGTTAATGTGACTTGTAATAATACTTTACCTTTTGAGGCACACCATCAGGGCACCATCAACAGGCTTTGTGTGTATATTCCCACTCCAGCAGAGCAAATGAAGTTGGTGCCAAAAACATTTCTGACAGCATTGGTTGCTGGATCATAAATCCGCAGAACAAGTCCTGACACTGTGCGCACCAAAAGGATCATCCCATCCACATCCGGCACCCACAAAACTTGCACAGCTTCTGTAAGATTGCTAGCTAGAACCTCATTTTGTATAATTGTCTTTTTAGACCATACACAATTGTCAAAGTCAATCAGAAACCACAGGTCTGTGGTGGACATTTGATCATTGCAGTGAACCGTAACCAAGCACCCTTCGATTCCTGCTAAACTTAGCCGATCAGCAAGGTCTTCGTATCTGAACAAGCCAACAGTTTCCTGAAGAATGCGGCTTAGCGGCCCTTGCAGAGCCACACTCCAATGCTCTGTCTCAAGGTTGAAGGAAGGTATGCAGCCTGGCTCTATGCAAAATCCGTCGACAAAAGGTTCGTCAAACTGCCAGCAATCAAAGAGGAAGTAGGCAGACCCATTCACGACCACTCCATTAGTGCAACCTGGGTCGAGATAGGCGGGAGGACTCCCCGTCTTCTTCCACTGTCGATACGTTTCTGGACTCTTGTTCCACTGTGCAATCCGAGTGTCAAACGTGAATACTTCACAAGCAGGGTCGCCACCGTTTCTGTCCTCAACAATCCTCATTAATTTGTATTCTTGTGTGGAAGCCACCTGCCCAAATGCAAACCAGGCTGGGTACCCGGCGCCAATAACACGTGCAAGATCCTCTCCAATGGCATGAGGTAAGGTGAAGACAGCACCAGAGACGGGCTCGAGTATATGGACACTGTGGTTAACTCCACTGACGATAAAAACGTAGTTGAAGTGCGTGCAGAGCACCCTGTGTGCACGGTCCCCCGTGCGAATCCGTTTGACAACATCGCCGGACAGATCGACGAGATCAACTGAGGTTTCCATCAACCAACCGCTGGGAACAGCAAGGAGCGGGCCGGGACGGCGGGCGGCGTGGGCGGAGACGAAGATGGGGTCGTAGGTGAGGGACCGCCAGGAGGAGCAGACGGCGCGGACGCGGCAGACCTCCTTGGCCGGGAGCAGCAAAAGGACCTCAAACAGTAGCTCGCTCGGCAGGACGCGTCCACGCGGTGAGCCTGCCCGGCACTGGCACGGCGGACGGCTCCGGCAGCGACATTGCGCGGCGGCTACAACTGCAAGAAGCGGATTTGGGGACAGATACCAGGAACCAAGATTAGATTCAGATCTGCAGGACGATAGGGTTAATGGAATGAAGAAGACGGGTTGGTTTACCTTGCAAGCAAGAGGAGGCGTTCGTTCGTCCTTGCCGGCGCCGCCGCAGGGGAGGGAGAAGCGCCGCCGCTATGCTTACTCTAATCGCTCGCAGCGTCTAAGCTCTGGGCCGGATTTTCTAGTTAAAGCCCAGCCCAACATATTGTTGGTTGTGACCATAGAGGGGATCGGCATATGCCAATGTATGAATAACCACATTATACATGTTATGATCAGCACATAGCGGCACATATTAATCAGCACATAGTATGAACAACCACATTATACATGTTATGATCAGCACATAGCGGCACATATTAATCAGCACATAGTATGAACAACCACATTATACATGTTATCTAACATATACAACAAAAAGGATTATGAGTCCAACAAAATGGATATGCTTCTACTCCACTCAAGATGACTTACAAAGCACGGAGACCAGATTTAGTTGGTCTGGTGCCACTCCTTCACGGTGCATCATGCAAAAGACGATGTCCCAAGCCTTGCCATGCTGCCCCATTAGAACATACCCAGAAATCATTACTGTCCAAGAAAACAAGCTGAGCTCTGGCATTTGTTCAAACAGGTTCCTTGCATCCACCATCTGCCGATTGTGCTAGGCATTGCATCGAACAAGAAATCTCTTCTTTATCTTTCCTTTTGTCAAAAGTGAACTCAATTAATTAATAATATTGCTTGATATCCCCTCGCCTAAACTAGTGCTAGCTTCTGAAACCATTCAGGTATTGCTCGGTAGCCTTCCATCATTGTGCGTCAAAGATTAAATTAATAAGATATTTGTACAGCTGTATATTTCTAGGAGTTACTGAAAATTACTACTACATATGTACTTCTCCAGTGAACACAATCTTGTTGTCTCCTTACGAGTATAACACGACCGTCATGCAGACAAACTGAATAGCCAATTAAACCCCAGGTCCCCAACACTGCAACAAATTAGCCTGCCATCGCTGTACGTTTGCCCAACAAATGTTAAGCTTGTTGGCCGCGAACGAACAGACAATATTAGCTGTATCATTCTTGATGCCTTTCAACACGGCTTCGATAGTTTTCCGTACAACATATACATGGATCGCCTACCTTAATCAATGAAACTTTAGGAGTGGTGTTGTAATGAACGATGAAATAAAAAGTGAAACTGATACCGCGGCAGCTAGCAGCCACTGCGACAGTAGAGGTAGACTGCACATTCGCCAATCAGGAAGTTAACAAGAGTAGCAGCAATGTACAGATGGATCTGTTGAATACTACCACGAGTCCATTACTTATACTACTAGTACTGTTACCAACGAACATTTGATGACTCAGTATAACTATATGATCCAGAACGCTCCCAATCAGACCTGAATTACTTTCAGGTCACTAAACGCATGAACGTGGTATCGTTGCCACTGGTCATAAATATTTTCATAACTATAAAAGGTTGTACATTTTATTGCTATTTTTATAAACTAAAACGCCTCAATCGATGTTGCATGGAAGTGACCGTACCAATGTCCCAAAGGTCATATCAACTGTATGAATAAACTAAAATTTAGGTTGCAGAAATAGAACAGTTAGCCGATCCAGATCCGAAAGGTACTTTAACTAATAATGTATATTCTTCAACATGACCTGGGGCATCTCAAGTGAGCTGCCACACAAAAGGCTAAGATTAAAAACAGCTTAATTCCGTGTATATGGTTGCACTTACAGGTTCATCCATACAGATTTTCTTTTCTTCTGGTAATTTGATCTTCATTTTCAGCATTTTCTACCTTTTCCTTGCACCCTTCATTTTGTCTCTCAAAGCAAGATTCAGTGTATATATTGTGCCCATCTAAGAAGGATCAAACATGCATTCCCCATCTGTTTACATGACTAAATATACTGGCAGTAAAAAAAAAAAGGCCAGGACAAAAAAAATTCATTATATTCATTTAAGGGGTCAGGGTATCTTAAAATTTATATTCCTTCAATTAGTTATTCACCCAAGAATTGTAGTCGAACCACATCTTTGGAGACAGTATGGAGAAAAATCTGGCTGACTGGGCAGCGGCACAAACACCATCAATGAGTGCATGTTCTTGCGACTATGGTTCATTACTGAGATGGGTTTAAAGAAGAAGAGAAATATAAATCACTGACTGCCATATAACATATAGACAGGCACGATAATGCAATGGTCCTTAATTTGGTGCAGATAGTATAAGAGAAAGTATATCAGAAACGTATTTGTATACTGAATCGCTCAAATTAAAGAAGGTATACATAACAGGGGGGCAGATCGGCGTTCACAAGGTTCAGTTCAATGAATTTGCGAATGCGCCCTATATATGCGCTTAGGTCTGTAGGATCCAAAATTATATGAAACAAACTCTAATTGCATCTCCTAGAATCTGGTGTCCAGATAATTTATACGCTGCCAGCTGCGTTGTTAATATATAATTTTCAGAGAAGTCACCAAATAACATTATATTATAACATGCAAAACTAGGAAGACACGTGGGGCGTGGAGCCTCTTGTACGGGCCAGTGATTTTCTGCAACCTGTGTACTTTTATACTCGTGTGCAACATTATACGATCCCAACACACGATGCTTTAATTTTTCTTCTTTGAATCTAATATGATACAAATTAGGAAATGTAGTACACTTGCTCAGTGTACATGCTAATGATCCAATAATTATGAGATTACTAAATATAACATCAATGATCATGTATATTATATATCATTATAGTATCATCTTCAAAGTGTCAATAGTATTTTAATTGTAATTAAGTATCTTCCATTATAGGACTATATATTTGTATGAAGTAATTTTGCACTACTACCTCGATAGCAGCCAGAGCCATCTATGTATGGGATTTTTCACGTGACACTGCAGGTTGCTTCTGGGAACCAAGCATGGATCTGTGGCACATGTGTGCAGATATGAATATGATTGCTAGAAAATATTTACTGCATGTGTATGCAGCGAAGCATTGTAGTCCAGCCACCCCATCTGTATGTGGAGAACCTAAGGAGAGAATCGATATCTCATGCACATAAATCTGGCTGCCTGCTGAGCAGTGGCGACATCATCAGCTGAAAACATGTTGCAGGTATGGTTAATAACTAAGATGGGTTTCAAAAGGAGAAACATAAAGAACTGAGTCTTACGTATATAACAGATAGACAGACATGATGCACCGGTCCTTTTGTGTAGATGATACATGATAAAGTACCAGAAACAATATTATATGTGTATATAAAGATTCTGATTTGCTAAAATTAAAGAAGTTGTACATAAGATAGGTGCAGATACACTGTACTAGAGTCGACGTCTAGTGCCTGCACACGGTTAAGTTCAATGAATATGAGAATCCCCCCTTTATATGTGCTTGCCTCGCTGTAGGATTCAAAACTATATATGAAGGAACTATGATGGCATCTCCTAGAATCTGGTGTCACATAATTTTATGTTGCCAGTTGCATCGTTAATAAATTTATTTAAGAGGAATGTCATTGAATAACGTTATAACATGATACATGAGGTTGGCACGATCGAGCAGCGTCCGTCAGTGATATTTCCCAACCTGTGTATGCAAACATTTTATGATCCCAACACGATGTTTTCTTCTTCATTTTTGAATCTAATATAGTAAAAATTAGTAAGTGTATAGTACACTCGCTAGCTCCAGTAATTATGCTAAACAATCTATATCAAATCATTATAATGTCACCTATCGGTGCTCAATAGTACTTCATAATTATCCTGAATAATATGTAGTAATATATGTCTGTATAAAAGTACTTTTACTAGTTTAATACCCCCTAAGCAGCCGCCATCTATGTACCAGATCCTTCACGTGCTGCTGGTTTCTTCCCGGAACCGTATATGCATGCATCTCTGGGCAGATATATGCGTTCCTATGATTACTGGGAAATTGGTTGCATGTTCAAAATCTATCTGTTCCAGATATGCATGCAGGTGCAGTTGCCTGCCGCAACATATCTAGCAAGATTTGCAACAACCTTTTAAAATGCACACAATATCCTTCGCTGTAGCAACTGCATGTTTATGTACCTGATAAAGTGAGACAAGGAACAAACCAAAGAACCAGCAGTTTATTCTTCGTGGCTGCTGCTTTGTTGCCCAAGGATATTGGCAATTTAAAATTGTTTGCGCGTCAAAGACTTAGTTATGCTGCGACCTTCCCCAACATTTTTGTGAGAAGTAGTTGTAAGAAGGGCAAGTCAGTATTACTTTATAAAGTACTATACTACAGTCCTACACCCCTACTTGACCCCAGAAGTGGAGAAAAATGTTGACTTGATCACGAGGTCAGACGTCGAGATGCCTATATAAGATTGTGATGGCTAATCTGGTGTCATATACACAGACTTTCTTGGTACCAGCTCATCTGGAATAGCGCGTAAACTAAAGTATTAAGTAGTTTGCTGGAGAGATATGGTTGTCCCCCTTGGCGGGTAGCATCCTGTCCATGGATTTGACAATCTATCAAAGTCAAAACTAAAACTATTCCATCATATAAGCTGTCATTAGTTGTTCGTTGTGCTGTAGAGACACTTAAATTAGGTGATTAAATCAGTTCAGTCGTAATGTACATCGTATGATAACAGTATATATAGGCCGCTAGGCTGCGTAATTAAGGTAGCCTAGCCTACTCTCGGTCGATCGGTTGCAATCAACTGCTCTGTAGCAATAGCCAGTTTCAGCACATTGCTGAGAGTGAGTGCGTGATCGATCGACAATCCATATATGGAACCACATTTCAGCAACAGCTACTATTATGGTGGCGATGCCGTTTCCCACAACACCTACTACTACACGCAAGAAGAGCAGCTGCATGGTGTCGTTCCTGCAGCTGTGTCAGCAGGCTGCTACGACGACAGCTACTACTCCAACAATACCAGTGCCAATAATTCTGCTTTCCAGCTCTCCTCCGCCGCCGCATATGATGATCATCATCTCAGGTACGGCGGCGGCACCTACTACTATGGCGAACCCGCCTGGGCCTCTTCGTCCCAGCAGCTGCATTTTGGCGGCGGCGGCACTGACCAATATTACTATAGCTCTCAAGAGGAGATTGGCGTGGACCAGGTGAGCGCCCTCATGGACGCCGCCTCCATCTCCAAGACGATGACTACTAGTGCCTCGGCGCCGGCGCCGCCGCTGATCGGCGTGCGGACGCGGCCGTGGGGCAAGTACGCGGCGGAGATCAGAGACTCTACGCGCAATGGCGAGCGCGTGTGGATCGGCACCTTCGACACCCCGGAGGAGGCGGCGCTGGCGTACGACCAGGCCGCATACTCCATGCGCGGCGACGCCGCGGTGCTCAACTTCTCCGTCGAGCACGTGCGGGAGTCGCTACGTTCGCTGGGGCTCAGCTGTGCCGCCGGGGACTCGCCGGTGCTGGCGCTCAAGCAGCGCCACTGCATCCGCAAGAGAACTCCCAAGAACAAGAAGGCGTCAGCGTCGTCGTCGTCGTCTAGTGAAAGCAGTGAACAGACGACGACGACGACTAGTCACGGACGACATGGCAAGAAAAAGCAGCAGGCAGCTTCTTCTTCGTCCTACGTTCTGGAGCTGGAGGACCTCGGGGCTGACTACTTGGAGGAGCTCCTTGCCCTATCGTCGACAGATCAATCAAACTACTGAGCACGAATAGTACGTCGTCGTGTCTAGTAGATGTTTCATTTTTTGCTCACATATCATCAGGTGGTCATGCATGCGTGTATCTGACGATATAGCTAGGATGATCCATGCGTTCACTCCTGCCTCCTATACCAACCTGTGCCCACTGATCACTACTTGACCATGCATGCATCATACTAGTTTAGTTAATTTATTAGGTTACTGTTTATTTATTTATTTATTTATTTATTTTTATCTAGCTATTCATGGGTCGTTGGAATAAGAGTCAGCCAGTCAGCCCAGGTATCGTGCAAGTCAAAGAATTAATATATCAGGTCGCCCCGTTTTACACATATATATGGTACATGTAGTAGCAGAAAGTTCGTTCCAGCAATATACCTAGTGGCAGTCTTTCATGCATGGTAGGCGCCTTGACTGTTGAATCAAATATATATGCTCACCTAGCTAGTGCAATATTCAATTCAGCGAGGAAAACTAATTAGATAAAGCTCATGCGTTAGCGTTGTAAGCTAATTACTGCTAGCTATATATCCTGGTTGTCGCGGCCAATGTATCTTTACATTCTACCAAATATATGTCGCATAATTTTCTTATTTTGAACTCTTGATCTGGGAGGATTTAATTTATTTTTTGATTTTATAAATTTTGTGCTATATCTTGAATTTCACCGACCATATATATTCTGTATAGGAACAAAACCCAAAGAACATTATCTGACCTCAATCACTATTTCCGGTAGACAACACAGACAAAATATAACTTCTTGGAAAAGTAAAGAGAATTTCTAGCTCATTGAAACTATAGAAATAACCATTTGGGACTGTAAAAAGTTGGCTCCAGCGCAAACATATGACATATATGTGGCTACAGAAATGTTCACAGTGATAGACACCTTTCCTAATCTTATATCTGAATGGCAATATATAAGGCAACATCTTGTTCAAAAAGGATATATTGGTTTCAAGAAATATTTGTCATATTCCATCGCATGTTTTTTTTAAACTATTTTTTGCGTAGTACTATGGTTTAAAAATAAATACTTTCTCACTGAAAAATACATAAAAATTAAAAACGTTTATAAAACAATACATGGATAGAGAATGTAACTAAGTATGCATGTGCAAAATTTCAAGCTGTAATGGCTTTAGTGAATTGAAACAAAAGAACTGAACAATTGCCCTTCCCCCGCCATAGTGTACTACAGACCAAAGCCATGACTTCGTATCTAAAATGGACTTTTGCAGTGTGATGCAACCAAAATAACACATCGCAAATGTAGTGTCCTATAGATAACTTCGCCTTGATGTTTTTTCAAGTATATAGACTATAACACCAAATAACATAACAGTTTGTTGGCTCTTTGCTGACCTTTATGAAAAGTTAACCGAATTAATTAACTAATTAATTGTGATCTCGTCTCCTCATGTTATATATATCAGTCAGGTATTGCGAGGTAGCTTCCTTCGCACAAAAGGATATTCATGGGGGTACTTGTGTACGGTTGTAATTCCTGTTGGAGCAAAGCACATGATCTTGTTGTCTCCATTTGTGAGTAGAACATTACCTTCCTGCAGACCTATTGAATAAATTAAAAGCTCCAACATTGAAACAAGTACTGCCATATTTGTTCATTTGTCCTCCGATCTGAAGCCTGGTTACATATATACGTACAGACAAGATTAGCTGTGCATACCCGATATTTTAACGAGAAGCATGGCTTGAATATTCTCTTTCATATTTGTACTTGATGAACTGCAACCGGCCAGAAGGATGAAGAAAATATAGCTCCCACAAAGCAGCGCCAGTGCAACAATTTTTGTGTGTGTGTGTGTATCTATATATATATATATATATATATATATATATAGGGCAGCGCTAATTCACACCCTGGGTGTGAAATATTATATCACACTCTAGCCCATCCACCGAGCCACCCATGCATGCATGCGCTCCTGCCAATAGAAGCAATTTAACTGCACCCAGACAACCACCGCACCATTCATGCGGGCATGCTCAATTAGGAAATGGTTAATGCACCTGTTAATTGCTGTAATTAATTGTTGTTTAATTCCAGCCGCACCTGGCTGGCAGCGTCCTATTAACCTGGGGCCAAATAATAAAAACATGTGAGATCGTAAAGACAACTATGATGAAACAACAAAAATGGCTGTCGTGTTTCTTCATTACCAAAATGTTGAGACTTATTTTACGACCTGGCATCGACCAAGCTTGTTTTCAGTACAAAAATCATGACCCCAATATGTTTTTTTACTACTACATGCAAGTTTTTGTGACCGCAGCAAATTATTACGAGCTGAGTACAAAAAAGATGTTAGTTGATAATATTACAGTCGCACTAATACAATTTTATGGTTGCAACTCATAGAATTTTATACTTGTCATGTGCGGCTCCTAGTCCTGATGACATATACTTTCCTACTAATTGATGACCCAGACACTGGTGATGATGATGATGGTTATTGTAAGTGCAATTTTTCACAAAGCATATAACCATGTATTTTGGCTACACAAGTACAATTTTCCAGTCACAACCGATAACACTTTATACTCATCATATCCGACCACTGGCTGCGATCATGTGAATTCCTTTGAAAATGCAAAAACCCAGTCCTTTGATTAAAAAACTGTTCTATTTTGTGATTTTATAGAAAATATTGATCTCAAGAAATATTAAGCATTGGCCTCATTCTCAAAAAGAAAAAAAAAAACAAGCGCTGAGGGTACAATTCATTTGTTGTGAACACGGCTTGATCACAAAATACTACTAATCCACATGAACATATTTTACAATTGAGCAAATAAACTTATGCTAGCCCATTTGGTGACATTGGACGAAAAATACTTTCTTTACTCCAATCACACAAAAAATACTTCTTAAATACAATTTATGATAGCAATATATTTGTTTTTGTGATCTCACTGGGTAATATTTTACAATCACACACAATGGAAAACCATTTTTGAACTGAATCTATTCTAGCTGTAAAATGTTTGAAAATATTTTCCATCGGAACAATCTCATCATCTATATTTTTTGCAATTAGAAAGTGTCATGTTTTATGGTCATGGGTCAAGCTATCTCATACTGACACATCTGTTTTATGATTTTCCAAATTCTCTGCTTAATAAGTAATCATGTTTTTTATGCTCATATGTGCAAACCGTACCATTTTTTATTTCTCGAAATTGACAAAATTTCAATCCAATCATCCATAGATTTTGCAATGATTCAAAAAGCACCTCGTAATCATGTGTCCAAATCATGTTTTTCTAAATTATCCAGATCAAAATTCGTCGGGGTTTTTATGCTCTTAGGGTCACAAAATCCCTTTTGCGCAACTGCAAATATTCTATTCCCTGGCCCTACAACTCATAATCATACATTTTTGCAATCAAGTGTAGTGAGATTTTGCACTCAAAAGTTTTTAGTTTTATGCTCATGTCATCATCGCCAAATTTTAAATTTCCAACCTTTTGCAGATGGACGTTCAAATTCCTAAATTTGGATTTTGCATTTTACATTCATAGTGTTCACTTTTTTTTTGCGGGTAAAATGCTCATAGTGTTCCTCTAAAAGTTTTCATGCGCACCCTAAAACTTGTATTTATGCAAGAGGCAGACAAAATCCATGTTTTATTTTCACAAAAGTTGCAATCATAAAAGGTATTACTTTCATATGTAAATACTATGGTCTGCGATCACAAAAATTCGTGGATTAATATTCAGCGAAATTGGACTGAAAGCTATCTGAATCCCTACGCACTTGATTTTTATTTGATTTGAATATCACGATTACATGAGATGTGATTTTATGGTTGCAGTTAATAACATTTTCTACTAATATGGTTGCGGCATCATTATGACCATAAAATCTTTTTCGTGGAACAGCAAAATATTGTTCTTTTTTTATGTTCAAAGCCCGTAGAAATGAAAAATCAAACAACATGCGTCAATGTGTGATAGTCATGATTCAATATGCAAGTGCACGAGTGTAAAAGGCACTCAAATTTATGATTTTTTTTGTATATTGAACATGTATTCACTAGTGAGGAAATCATTGTATTATTTGACCGTAAAAAACTATAAATTTGAATGCCTTTTACACTCGTGAAGTCATAAATTATGGACAACATAGTTGCAAAATCTGTAGATTTTGTGATAGGGAAAACATGAACAATTGACAACAACAAAATGATTTCAATCATAAAAGCTAAGTAAATTTTGCTATTAATGTACATGATCGCGGTCACAAGCAACAAGTATTTTGCTAGTCAGATGACTATATTTTACATTTGTGAGATCAAATTTGAACTAAAAACTTGAACGCCAATCATAAAATTGGGAGTTCAAATTTGAGGATTAGGCCCTAAGTGAGGAACGCAAACAAGGATCTGACATGCTTGCATCCACGAGGCTTCTAGTACTGGCGACAACGCATGCAATCGGCAGCCTATGCGAGGTACATGGACATGGCGCCGAATCAATTTGACCTCTGAAGTGCTCGTTCAAATATATATCGAGGCTACCTTGCTGGCTTGCTCTTCTCCATGCTGTTATACACAAAATACAAAAAGCATCAGAAAAATATTGAGGGATCGGACACATCGACGGGTGGGACACGAATCTAGTCAAGGGGACTACGCTGCTTACCTGGTTCGTCCTGATGAGATCCTTTCAACATGCTACCCTTTTTTTGCGTAGTTTCAACTTCCAACACGCTACCCGGGCGACCATGCTGCAAGGGAGGCACTAGCTAACAGGGATACGAGAAAACTCTAGATCACGGCTGGAGTAAACAACGGCCATGTGCTCCGTCACTCACACACACGTGCCAGCGCTTTCAACGGACTAAGTCAGCACCAACATGACCTGTCGTCCTTCACTGGAACACCACCGTAGTGCTCCTCGTTCTCCTTCAAACTGCCGCAAAAAATCCATGAAGCAATCAGACGGCGAAATGAGAGCGGCGATGCGGAAAATGGCCACGACAGTCTTACCTAGTTGTGCTGCTCCGTGCTCCCGTCCGTCGTCGTGTGCCCCAAGAGTACCACCGGCCATCTGAACATAGTCGCATATAGTGGTCTTGGACCCTTGGTTGAGGGGAGAGAGAGACAGAGAGGAAGGAGAGAATATGAGAAATGGCAACGTCATCTCAGAAAGAAATCTCACGCATTTGAGGAGAGAGGAAAGGGACTAGAAAGGAAAGGGAGTAAAATAATGGTAAGGTTTGCACTGATTTGGAATGAATTAACCAGCAATAATTTCCCGCAATCAATTCTTTCTATTAATGGAGCCGTTAATTAAGACTAGATGGCTAATGAGCTGCATGCATGTTTGGCTCGGCGGTGGATGCATGTATATATGGCTGGGCTGGGTCGTCTGGTGGAATCTGGCTGGGGTGTGAAATATTATTTCACACCCCAGTCACATACGGTTGCAAACCGACCCAGCTTTGTTGCTTTAATGGACCAATGCATCCATGGCTGCATGCAACATACGTCAATGTTTCTTAATTAAGGTGCTTTATTATAGAAAGCATTGATTTGGGGCAGGGAAATTATGGCATGGTTTAACTCATTCCAATTTAGCGCCAGCCGCACCATTATTTCTCATTCTCTCTCTCCTTAATTAAGAAGATGCGCCAGGTTTATGTAGTACCTCAGAACACGTTGCCTCATCTCTCATATTTTCTCTCTCCTTTCATTCTCACTCTCCTAGGTCTCCACCACAATCCGCGAGGATGTTCCGGCGGCCGGTGATATGCTTGGAGCTTGCAACGACTGGAGCACGGCACGGAGCAGCACAACTCGGTAAGACTCTGGCCATTTAATTTGCATTGTAGTTTTCATTTTGCCACCTAATCCGTTTCTTGGATTTTGTGTGCGGCAGTCTGGCAGAGAACGAGGATCGAAGCACTACGGTGGTCTTCGTGTCAAGCAGGACGGCTACGCGCACGAGTGCCGAATTTGTCCGTTGAAAGCGTTGGCGCGTCATCTCCTGGTGGGAATCTCGCACTGTGTGTATGTATGCATGATTCAGTATTGTAAAACATCAGGTGTTCTTGTAGAGACTTGGAAGCTAGGACAAGAACCTCGTGGAGTAGTTGCTGCGCTCGAGCGATGGGACAATTGCCGGCTTCACAGCGTGTTCGTGCTCTCGCGTGCGCACCTTCTTCTACAGAAGCACAACCAACAGCCCCAAAGGGTGATACTTCACAGGATGGATACAGTCTATGTTTCAAGTAGCAAATGTAGCACACGTTGGTGTCTAGGATCACAGTCAAGCACGATTGACTAAATAGTATATGTATTTGGTTTTTATGATTCAAATTTTATTGGTCATCTACTAAATAAATCATTCTATTCAGATTGTAAATCATGAAGTAGATTAATATATTTGATTGGTTGCCGTTGATAAAAACAAGAAGGTCGAGCTTCAAATTGCAAACTACTGGTTTTCGCGTTTTGGAAGGATTTATATCATCTCGATGGATTTTTCTGTCAACATGTGTTACAAATGTTAAATATTTTAAATTTTAAATCATGAATACCAACAAAAATCATCGCAAAATGTCCTTGTCATGTACAGATTTTTAAATCATAAATACCTTTTTGTATGAAAATAAAATACACATCCAAATTATAATAGAATCATAAATAATAAAACCAATTTTACAATCGAATGACTAGGTTTTTGCGCTCTCGAAAGAATTGCATCTTCGTGATGGCTCTAGGTGTCAACAAGTGTTTTTTTTGTTTTTGGAAGGCTTAGAGTATAAAATCTGATTTATTTTTTACACTCGTATGGTTGATTTTGTACTACTTAAGGTAGTGGTCATAAAACAAATAATATTTTACTGTTACATGAGAAGGTTTTTCTGGTCAAAATGTGACTGTTGGTGCAAGGAATCTTGTATTTATTCATTTGGTGCCTTTCACGCATTTCCTTCTCATGCAAGGAATCTCCGAACTAACAAATCCGCGGGCTGTAAAAACTAGAACACTACTGACGCCACAAAATGTTGGAAGTTTTTATGATTATGAAAAATATGTCATGTACTTTGCTTTCTAGCATGACCGTTCAAATAGTAAAATTTACTCTGTCCAAAATTGTAGAACTAGAATTCAACTTGCAAATTGCATGGCCGTCTAAGGGGCAGTTGGTAGTAGAAGGGGTGATGCCTCAACCATATCAGTATAAAATGTTATTAACTGCAACCGTAAATCACATCTCATGTAACCATAATATTCAACCAAATAAAAATCAAGCGCGTAGGGATTCAGATAGATTTCAGTCCAATCTCACTGAATATTAATCCATGGATTTTTGTGATCGCACATGATAGTATTTACATATGAAAATCTACCTTTTATGATTGCATATTTTGTGAAAACAAAACATGGATTTTTTCAATACCAACCTAATTGGATGCTAGATAGCAAAAAATTGAAGTTTTTGTGATAATGATGTCCCAATATTTGCTATTTGGCTTATACCGATGTGATCCTTAGTGTGTTTGCTGTCTATAGGTAGCTACCATGTTTCATCTCGACTGCATAGCCCTCATGTCTGATGCCATATGTAACTTCTAGAGTAGCCATCCACACAAAAAAAACTTCTAGAGTAGCCATTGATTCATCAAAATCATTCACAATTTGATGGCACTAAGCTATACTTCATTGGTCATAGAACAACATCGCAAAATCTGATAAGTTTCTATGTTTATGAAAAATTTCATGAACTCTATTTCCTAGCTTGATGATTGAAATAGTAAAAATATACTTTCCGTCCACAATAATAGGACTAGAATTCAACTTGCAGAATGCACGGCCATCTAAGGACAAGTTGTAGATGCCATGATGCATCAACAATGTGAGCATAAAAAGTTATTAGTTGCAGCCATAAATTCACATTTGGTGTAATCATAAAATTTATAGTCAAATGAAAGTCAAGAGTGTTTAGGGATTCAGACAGTTGTGATGTTGCGATTGCTTGTTTTCAGGCCACACACTAAACCTTTTATGGTCGAAGGAACATTTAAACTATTTTTTGCCTGAAAATATATTATGCTCCAATATTCCTGATAGCTCATCTTTTACAATCCAATTATGTCTTAGTCGTAAAATCCATGTGTTGGCACATCGTAAATGTCTACTCCAAGTGCAAAATCCCTTTGATCCACTAGCTACTGGTGTTACTATAAAAGCAAAATGTTTTTACTACAACAGCGTGAAATTCAATTTCATAGTATGGCTGCATGACACACTTTATATACAATAAGATTTTCTTTACAAGTGTAAATCTGATGCAAGAAATTACAAGCGTCGGGCCTTGGTTTCTATGGACAGCATATATAAATTTTATGATTTTGTTTCAGTAGTTCATGTGATCCGACACCCATTTTATGATCATATTATTTCCTGGGAGCTAACGGTTTTAAACATAGAGTACGGCAGCAAACTAAATAATTTGGTCCAGGTTTAATGGGACGTTGCCAACCGGCTGGAATTAAACAACAATATTTATTACGGCAATTAGTAGCAATAATTAGCCATTTCCTTATGCCTGAGCGCATGCACGGTGGTGCGGTAGTTGCTACATGGCAATTAATTTGGTTTCTATTGCAGCAGGCGCATGCATGTGGCTGGGTGGCTCGGTGGATGGGCTGGGGTGTGATATATTATATCACACCCAGGGTGTGAATTAGCGCTGCCCTATATATATATATATATATATATATATATATAAAATGTCAAAATACGATGATGCCCATCTAACTACAATGATCTGAGAATCCTTCGCCAAAAAAAAAATCTGAGAATCAAACATAATGGCTATCTGAACATAAGAGACACCGTTCTCGTAGACCAGATGTAAAATGGTTTTAAAAGATGGGATATATGTGAGGTCATGGTTCGTTCAACAAAAATATGTGAGGTCATGCTAACGTTCAAATGATATACTCCTTGAAACAAAGCGGCAGCTAATGTTATAATCAGAGGCCATCTGTGGAGATCATCTGGAAAGAATCGAACCAATATATCAAATGCATGAATATATCGCTACGTCGGCCACATCATCAAATGCAGTTGTAGTTCGTTACAGAAGAATAACTAAGATAAGTTTGAAGTTGTATAGAAGAAGAACATTGTGGAGGGTAGTAAGTCTTTGCATAACAGGTTGGTAGGTGCACCGCACTTCTTATTCTGTCAGGTAACATATACATATGTCACGTATACGTACAAGAAAAGATATCATAATATGTAATACCATATTCGTTTGTATATTTATTTTCTGCTCCCCACATGAAAGAAACCTAACATATGGACAGATACACTGAACCAACAGATGTTTAGTGCCTGGTTTGATTCCGTTAACATGCGAATACCCCTATATACGTGGTAAGCTGTCGTAGGATTTTACTAGCTATTATATTTAGTATATGCAGGGAGCTTTAATATCTCCTCGAATGTGGTGTAGTCTAAATTTATATATGTTGACAGATGCTGAGCATTACCGCTTACCAGAGTTTATCTCAGGAAACATCGATGCTACTATATTTGCACCTGTAGATATATCTTGGAATCGCTCCATGAATGTACAACCGGGTTGTTATATATCCAAATTGGGAAATGCTGGTACCTATTTGACGTACTAATAATACTCCTCTAATAAAGGGCACAACTATATATGTCCATTACTAATATATTTTTGCGTCTTAGTATCACGTACACAGGTGCTACATTATACACTTTGTAAGCACCTTCAACCATATAAATATGCATGTAGAGCTTTACTTAATTTATAGCTCTGTAGCAGCCGTCCAGGGAGCCTTCACGTGCTACCTGGTTGCTTCCTAGAACCATGCATATATGGATCTATGGCAACGATGCATACATGCGTGCAGATATGGAAATGATTGACAGGAAACATATGCTGCTTGCGGAATCTATCTATTCCAGATATTTATTCAGGTAGTAGCATATTTAGTAGCTAGCTAATCACACATAATACGTAGAAAAGTCAGCCTGGGCACCGAGACTCCACTCTTGTGCTGCTGATGACGCATTGTGGGCGGGCTCTCAATCATATATTGCGCAAAAAAAATCATATATTGCGCAAATTTATCCAATTTATCATTTTTTTGTTGGGAAAGGGTTGGGATACAGTTCGTGATTTTTGATGTAATAAGAGCATGAAGGTGGATTCTTAACTTTGTTAGACGACTGACACCGTACGTTGACTGAAATGCATTATCTAATTTTGACACACAATTTAGGAAGTAGGTTGACTCAACTTGTAATATAAGGAAGCTTAAGTCGTAGTAAAGGTTTGCTTCTAGTTTATACTGATCAAGGTGAAAAAAATGGCTTACTCGAGCCACGTGACATCGTCGATATGATGTGCAGACGATGGTTTCCGTTGGCATATGCAACTACCAACATGCCAGGGGCCCTTATTCATACGGAGCAGTAGTGGCTCTGGACGACAATGCTGCGGCGTTTCCCTCCCCAAGCACCCATCCAAAAAACCATTTCTCCACAGATGAGCTGTCTTTTCCTTTTTTTGCAATATCATACTCAGTCCGATAAAATTAAACTAACATAAGCTTTGGAGTAGTTGTCCCCCGGTGAGGGCGGCATCCTGTCGATGGAATCGACGCGACGGTGGCAATATACATTCAACCATCGATCCGGGACAAACTAAAGTATCCCATCAACATAGAGCTGTCACTAGTTAACTAATTGCCTTCCAGAGCTACCTCATTAGGTGATTAAAGCAGCTCATCAACCCTAAAGTAGTGCGATAACTTTGTACTAGTATATATATGCACCTAGCTAGGCCGCATAATAAAGGTAACCTACATCATACTCTAGCTAGCAACCTGGCTAACGTAGGAAGAGCCAAGTAGCTAGCTAGCTTTGAAAACTTGCTGAGAGTGAGTTGGCAATCCATGGAACCTCATTTCAGCAACAGCTACTACTACGGCAACGCCGACTACAGCGCCGCCGCTTTCCAGCCCTCCACCGTACACCATTCTATGGAATACGGTGGTGGGTACAATCATCAGTCCTCCCAGTACTACTACCAGCAGCAGCAGCTTCATTTTGGCGGCGGCACTGATGACTACTACAGCTGCCAAGAGGCGGCGGCCATGGGAGCGGTGGACATGGACCAGTTCAGCGCTCTCATGGGTGCCACCTCCATCTCCAGAAGCGGCAGCGGCAGCAGCTCTAGTGACTCGACCACTTACGCACCAGCGGCGTGCAGCTGGACCACGGATCCCTTCACCGTCTCTCATTCTTCCTCGTCAGCAGCAGCAATGCACGCCGGCGACATCCAGCAGGACGCCGGCGACGCGCCGCTGATCGGCGTGCGGAAGCGGCCGTGGGGCAAGTACGCGGCGGAGATCAGGGACTCCACGCGCAACGGCGAGCGCGTGTGGATCGGCACCTTTGACACGCCGGAGGCGGCGGCGCTGGCGTACGACCAGGCCGCATACTCCATGCGCGGCGACGCCGCGGTGCTCAACTTCTCCGTCGAGCACGTGCAGGAGTCCCTCCGTGCTCTGGGACTCAACGGCGGCGCCGCCGGCGACTCGCCGGTGCTGGCGCTAAAGCGGCGCCACTGCATCCGCAAGAGAACGCCCAAGAGCAAGAAGGCGACAAGCCAGGAACAGACGAAGACGACGACTAGTCATCAATATGGGCATGGCAACCAAAAGCAGGCAGCTTCGTCTTCTTCCTCCTCTTCTTCTTGCGTGCTGGAGCTTGAGGACCTGGGACCAGACTACCTCGAGGAGCTGCTCGCCCTATCCTATCAATGAGCTATATATCGACTGTATAATTCATCCTAGTTAATCTGGTGATAGTGTGTGATGCATGGGCTCTTACATGCGAGTGACCTACGCCTACACTTCACTTGCCTCAATTTGCTTGTTTCAATTTAGATCCTCTCCCGCGTCGGTCAATTAATTTCACTTTTTGCTCATTATAATCAAGGGGGAAGCACAGATAGAGTGCCAAGGTGACACGTTTGATACAATGCAGCAGATCAACAGTGGCAATCTTTGGTAGATTTCGTTGTGCTCAATCATAAGTGAACGAACTTGGCTATCTTGACTCAGCAGCATAGGCTTTTGAGTGAGTTTGTTGATTAGGCATAGTAGCTCAGTATGGCATTCGATCTAGCTGCTTTATTGAGTTCAAATCCTACCATTTATAATATATTAAAATATAAATTGCATCTGCGCGTGATAGCTTAATGTGGTATTAGTTGCCGCTATAAGGGAGTATGTGCATAAGGGGGAACATTGAAGTTAATTGCCCGCCATTCTCTGTTGGTTTAGGCTTTTCGGTAAGTTGGTGGTGAATGATAGATCGATATATTGCTCAAGGAAATGAAGGGACAAAATGTTGTTCATTCAATTAACAATTTCTTGCATGGTGTATGTGTTGCTCCTGTCACTTATACCAAGTTATAAACTTGCAACAACTGCCTTTCTGTCTTTATCATACTTCAGTATACTTTCAAAAGGTTCTATTCATACTTTTAAACGATACCAAAACCATTATAGTGGTTGCAATTGATTTTGAGTCTAATAACCCAACAGTTCAAATAATCATATTTGCTTATCATTACTCTTACTGCTGTTGCTCATGCTGTTGTTTTTATATATATTATCATGCAATGTTTCTGGTGAAAACCATCTTTATACAGTTGGCTGAGGGGCTAAATTTTGCCGGGGCATGACTGGGTTTTATTTTTGTTTTAAAATGAATGGGAACGAGACTGACTATTTCATCGATTGAGAAGAGTTAGAATTATGTTATATTTCTGTTTCCTTGACCTCACCACAAATAGACCTTGAGCACTAATGGTCTGATGTCCTTGTTATTCATTTCACTTGAGTCATCTTATGTGAGACAATATTAATATCATGATATTGTTTTGGTACTGATTATAAGTTGTTAGGTTTCAACATGTAATATATCGAGCATGCACACATTTTTTGAAATGGTTATTGCTTTTGTCCCACCTGAGGAATTACAATGAGCACTGCTACATGTCCGACTGAGTAGACTGACTCACATCCGACTCCAGCGATCATGCGGACAGCAGCAGCTAGTTAAGTATTCAGCTATTCACTCAGCCACACATCAAGCAAGTCGTAACGCAGTCGGTCAAATCTAGTCGTATGTACAGCTTTTCCCAATTACAATATATTATGGTCGGAAACAAGCATTACAGGGTCCATACACGTATCCTCATGTTAGACAATATCCTGACATTTGAACACTATGTTGAAAATTCCAAGTTGATTGAAGTTTCAGTAAAATATTCAAATCATTTGTGCGAAAACTGACTCGGTAATGAATACTCGCTTTGTTCAGAAGAAATATGTAGCTGTATTTTATTTGATTGACATAACCCTTAAAAATTGATGTCCTTAGATTCGTATTTTAAAATACTAACATATGCTACTATATATACTTTTGTATCATAAGTGACATATTCGCAAAGCATTTATTGGTTTGCCTTAATACAATGAAATACATATGAGACTTCTGAACAAAGGTAGAATCTAGCTAGGTTTATTTAGAGGAAGGAAAAATTTGCTGTAGGACACTGGAATGGACCATTTCATACTCAAGTTTAGGTAATCTGCTACCACATACCGTAAATTCGTGACTCCTTGCCACAGGAACTTAACCACTGTTATTTTCATCTGAACCTAGCACCCCCAGTTTCCTGTGTGGCAGCTAACATGCCTAGCTGTAGCAAAGCAGAAAGAATTATAAGCAGATAATTTATAATATTTCAGTTGTCATTAAAAATGCCTACTATTTTAGGGTAGGTTCAATGCATATACTCCATTAGTATCATACAATAGACAGTAGCAGCTGGTCATCAGGAAAGTAGGAAATCGTTCTGCGAATCTAGTACCATACGCATTATAAAGTACACACTACAGATATTTATAGGACCCCCTACTACAGGCCTATCCGTGCATTATTAATCGTCATGTTCAGATGCTAAAGCTATGACTTATCTTCATCATTAACTTAATCATATGTCTGTACTCCATCATGGATCGATCTACCAATCTGTACTTCCATGATTTGTTAACATCATATTTAGTCATAGTAGCATTGATTTTTTTTTTCTAAAGATTTTAGCTAATCATGTACGCCTGCAGTGTTGGGTCAGTTCTTACCACTATGGGAAGTGCCCCAATAGTTCAAATTAAAAAATGCAAATTTGTTTAATCAATATGTATAATTATTTGAATCTTGAAAAGGAAATATCTTTTGTTCTTGCAAAAATACAAAAGCAGAGTCTCATTGGCAGCTAAAAAATTTGGCATATAGGAGTGGTATTCTGCAGCTACTTATGGGTAATTAAAGAGGTTAATTAACTGGCAGACTACCTGATCTGGATCCCATATAGTTCATTTTTTGTTGACCTTCAGAAGAGGTGATGACTGATTCATTCAAACAGGGGAAATATTACCCCAAACAAACTTCAGAAAAACAACCAACAGTTTTCTATATATGACATTTGTTTTTAGCTCGTGATATAGTATAAAAGTGGAAGGGGGTATTTTCCCAAACAAACTTTGTCTTTCATCTTCATACTGGTTATTAAGAGCAGCATACGATGCGTCTGTATTTTGCGTACTTCACCTCAGAAGTAGATACCTATAATCACATTTACAATAAGGCTTGTAACGTTTTGCTGGTAACTAACGACTCCATAGAGATGGATGGAGACGGTGATGAGTGATGACGTACAGGTGGTTTGTCTTATCCAGCCGCCCTATGTCACGCAAGTGTACAGCTGGTTCATGTAGTTTTTTAGTACTACAGGTAGTGGTAATTTGGTATTAGTCAGGCAAAGCACAGTACTCTAAGGGAGTACTTAACTATGTTGATTAACGTAATCTATCTATATATATACCTGCAAAAAGTCCAATCTTGTCTTCTCTGGCCGGCAAGCTAGCTGCACATGGATCGTTGATCGATGTGAGAGTATTCGGAAGGCGTTAGGTATACGAAGTTCAGAGCACCGGCTTCTGGTTCAATAACTCCATGGCATGTAGGAATAATTATTCTACACCTAGCTGCAGTGGAAAGTAGTATGTCTCATGATTTGATGACCCCTCTCTGCTACCATCAGTTCCTTAAAAAGGGTTGACCCCAAAAAGATCTATCGAACGATCAAATGAGTGGTTTAATTTTGTATTAATCTTTAGCTATATACTCCTGGGATCTGAAGCAACCATCCTTCACCAAGCAGATAAAAACTGGAATGCACGCTATGACGACAGATCCTAATGATTTGGTCTCTAGTCTTGTTACTGCGAGGAAAACCCAATAATAATTGTGTGCTCTCTGATTCAAGGTATACAAATCCAAATGCACAGCGCATAACATAGTAATTAATGAATCTGCAACACACACGAATGGGGCCAACAGAGTCAAGCAATTTACCTCGTTGAGGTATCACAAATTTGAAGTATCTCACAGAACACAAGGAAATTAAGACAGGTCAGTGCGTACACACTGGACGAAGCTGACACAGGGACAAGGAAAGTTTGCTTGAAGTGGTTGTAGTTGTCAAGTAGCTGGTAGAGACTGATCAATGCAATAATCCCAAGCACCTGCCCATAAGAGTGTCCCCAATGGTTAGAGACAGCTGCCAACTCTTAGAAGAAATCTTTCTGTGTAGGGACCACTGTGACAATGTCTCATTTATGCTAAGAGTTAACTCTTGAGGAAAAGCTAACAACCTTCTCTCTCTTCTATTTATTCACTAAACAATTCTAAGAGGCAGCTAAGAGTTAACCTTTGGAGACGCTCTAAAAGACTCGATCCCTTGATAGTACATGCCAACGTTACTTTGGTATTGTGGCCGAATCAGTCGACTGCTTGTTCTTGGATTGTATGCTCTTACGAATCGTTTCCCTTTCCTTTTCTCCCGGATAAGTATCTTGTCGTCTTTTAAGGCCATCAAAGGAGAAGCGTATATATCGGTCGTGGAGCAACAAGGGTGAGCAATCGCAATGGCGGTAATCCCGTGTATTGCAAAAGCGACCACGCACCCATGGAGCTTGGCTAAAATTAAGCCTTCGTCGCTGTCGGCCTCCACTCCCCCCTGCTTAGATCAAAGGAGCATATGTTGTCCGGCTCAACATTGGCAGTGTTTGGATACGACAGGAAGTAGACGACGACACCGCTGTACAGCTCTGCATGCACGCAAATGTGCGTGCTCAAGTTACGTACGGCCATCCCATCTCTGGCCCGTGCTAATTCGCTTCACGATGTTGCCGGACAGATCCACGAACTGGACCTCACGAGCGTGTGGTGCCGAAGGTTGGGTCGGATCAGATGATGAATCGCCATGGCTGGCAGACGAGGCGGAGGCGGCACAGCAAGTACGTCGTCAGCGAGAGAGAAGTGCGGAGCTTGCCTCCTAGCTTGTCTTTCATCGGGATTTGTTATTGTGTTCAGAATTTGCACTATTCCAAGTTTTGAACCTCGGCTCAAGATAAATATTTGATCACTCTCAGAAACAATGATTGGCACCCTGATTGTTTTCAAAGTGAGCCATGTATTGGTTCAATAGAGAGTATGGTATCGATGTTGTGTGAGCGCATGAATTTATATGCACTTTGAATTATATCCACATGCACCTTATTAATGAAGTAATGTGCCTACTTGGTTAAAGTTAACCAGATATTGATGTGCTTAACACGCCCTAGAAGGGAAGAAGCTAGAAACATATACAAAGAGTGAAATGCACCGGGAGTCCTTGAACTTTGTCCTGAATCTTCAGGTCACAGTACTCACAAATATTGGTTTTTTGGTCCTCAAATTTGTCCCGGGTTCTCATCTAGGTTCTGGTATTCTTAAATGTTGGTTTTCTAGGTCCTTGAACTTGTCGTGCATTCTCATATAGGTCCCAAAACTTACTAAGAAGTCTCATTTAAGTCCAAATCACGGCCCTGATAGAAAAAAAAACACATTTTCATATTTCAAAATACAAAACATTGCAAAATAAAAATTTCTGATCGTTTCCCCCTTTATATCCTTCCTTGTTAGCTGTTCGGACCCTTAGAGCAGGCCCAATAATGGACGAATCGACCGACAGATCAGCACGTGAGTTGAGTTGGACGAGAGAGAAACGGAATCTTTGCTTTGCTTGACGCGTCTGCTGGCTACCGTCGCTTGGGTCAGTCCGTGCAGCCCCATGCATAGAATATACAAAAAAGCAGTCAGATGGAGGTGGGATTGAGGCTGAGGTGCGAGTGCGACCAGGGATAATAGAATAGTAATATTAACAGACAAGGTTATTGTATGAATCGGTCTCCTATATTCGTCTGTTGCCTAGTTTGCTTGTCTGGTAGACAAGATTATTGGGCTTGCTCTTATAGGCCAGAGCTTTGGCCGGTGTTAGTTTTTTGCGATATTTAATCTTTCAGCTTTGAGTCAGTTTTGGCTGCCTGCATTGTAATAAGCTGCACTATGTATCTTTCTCTTCTCTCTTAATGCAAAGGCAGAGCACCTGCCTTTTTTTCGTCAAAAAAAAATAAAAATTTCAAAGAACAAAAAATATATTTGAAAGTTGAAAAATACGTTTTCTCTCATGATTCCACGCACAGACAAGACAACCATAGCAAAGCTGATCTCAACCAAGGATTTACCGACATAAGCACCAATCACACTTTAAATAGCATTGGAAATTCAATCTGAAGCACCTGTTATATGTTTCATAAACAGAGTCTTGGGTTCGAATGGAAAAGAAACTTCTTAAGGTACGTAGCATCAACGTACAAAATTATGGTCATATCGTACATGAAGCAATCTCTGGATAAATAATTAAATACAATGCTAATTAACTTAACCTCGTTACCAGACACTGTTTGGTAGGCTTAGTAGGTTTCCTGTGTACAAACCAACTACGGATTCACGCCCCGTCTGGACCACATCTGTGAGGGAGTTGGTCGCTGGATCAAGAATTCTCAAAAATCCACCAATTCCATAGTACGTAATTAGCACTATCCTCCCATCATTCAACAGCAACAAGGGACGTACACAGAATCGATGTTGCATGAGGCCAGTCATTTGTATGCTATGTTGCTTGACCCATGAGCCGTTTTCGAAGTCCATGAGAAACCATAGGTCCAACGAGGAAGGTACGCGACGAGCCATTACTAAGCTGCCATTGATGGAAGCCAATGAAGAAGATTGATACCAACTTATATTACCATCGTCTGTGCTGCTGGTTAGGGGTCCTCGGATGCTCTTGCTCCACTCTTCTGTGTCAAGGTTGAATGAGGCTATGTTATCTTGCTTAGCATTAGCAATGAAGAAGTATATGATCCCATCGACGACGATACTATGGTAGTGTTCCATTTCGAGTTTGTACGGAGGGGCTTGCTTTGCCCTCCAGTCATTGCTGCTGGTGCCATCAATGGTGAGTACCTCGTACAACTGCATAAAGGGATGTCTAGAAACAGGATCAAGCACACGAAGCACCTTGTAGTGACCCGTGGAGGCAGCCTGACCGAACATGGAAGAGACACAGTATTAAGTGAGGTCATGGTTGTGCGCTGCATGTTGTTGAGCCAATCCTTTAGGCAAGGCACACACAAGTCCAGTAGCTGGGTTGACCAATCGGCAGTTCTTGACGAGCCCTTTTGCAACGAAGAGCAGGTCAAGGTGCATGTACATGACCCACTCGAACCGCTCTTTGTCGTGGCGAGGATCCGCTTGATGACGCGGCCGGAGAGGTCCATGATGTCGCAAAGGACGTTGTCGTCACGGTAAGCTGTGTGGTAGCCAACAACAGGGAGCGGCCCGGATGGGTTATGATGGGCAGCGATGAAGTGTGGGTCGTGTGACACCCCGTGTCACTGTATTACAGAATCGTGCAAACCAAACTGAAGAAAAGATGAAATTAAGCCAAATTCAAATTTTAAAATTCGAAGTTTAAACAAGTTCAAACCCATATCTGTGAAGCAACTGAAAATTTCCTTTAACAACTTGACCCAACCAAAATTCCTGGAGATAGCCCTTGCGAAAAAAGAATTTTGGAGAATTTTTGGTGATTTTTGAAATTCATTTCGATGCTCAAATAAATCCCCAAAGTTCCAAAAATGTCCAACTTTGACTAGCTGCCATTTGAATTCTATTACGAATTGAGATGTGCATGTTATGTCACTGGAAAGAGCATCTCATGACCTTTCGAATGCAACTGGTTTTACAATTTTTGGAGTTCGTTTGTTAGTTCAAATTGAGCGCCAAAGATTGGGGAAAATCCAGTTTTGAATAATTCGGGAAAAAGAAAAGATGCGCCCGGGCCCACTCGTCAGTGACGTTCGTCTCACTGAGGACGTCGGAGCTTTTGCTCCACGTCGCCGACGGCGTACGGCGCCTCTCCGCGGCGCCCTGGCCCGCTCCTCGCCCCTCCGCGACGTCAAAAACTGCAGCCGCTCCCTCCCCGGTCGTCTCTCCCTCGCCATTCCCTTCCCCAGCCACCGAAACCCTAGCCCCACCATTGCCGCGTCGAGCTCAAGCTCGAGCTCGCCAGCGCGCCGCCGCAGCGAGACCCCTTAGGGCCGAGCTGCTCTCCAAATCACTTCGCCGGGAGTTCCTCGAACTCGCCATGGCAACCATTTCGCTCGCTCCGGGCTGAGGAGCTCGAATCGAGCTTGTCTTCCCCGAGCCCGGCCGTGCGAGCACCTCCGCCTCACCGCCCAATCCCCGCTGCTCCGGTGAGCTTGAACTCAATCACTCGCATCCCAAGCTGCGCAAGTGCCTCTCGCACATCCCTAAACCCTCTAATCTCCTCTTTCGCAGCTCCACGCGTCGGGATTCCAGTTTTCTCCCTCGTCGTCGTCGAGCCACCGAGGCGCTCTCCGACGAACTCTGTCCTCCCGGCCTCCTCGACGTCGACACGTTGCGCACCGACGAATCCCGTGACCCCGTGAAGCCTAGGAACCAGCGTGTGGACCTCGCCGTCGACCACCGTGAGCTCCCATCGCCGCCGGACCTCCGCCACCCGTTTTCCCTCGCCGCCGACCAAGCTCCGGCCTTTCCCGCGGGCTCCCGTTCGTCGAGGTGAATTCGTCGTCACTCTCTCTCCCTCTCCGTCCAATCCTCACGTCAAATGGCCGCCGGAAGCGCCGTTCCGGCGATGCGCCGCCGCGCTCCGGCGTAGCGCCGGCCACCACACCAGTGACCACACGCTCGAGATCGGGTGTGGTGTTGGCGTCTCTTACGGTCACGCGGGAAACACGCGACCGCGGGAGACGCCGGGGGTTGTGGAATTGTTCACTTGCACTATTTAACCAAATAATCCACAACTAGTAACAAGTACTAGATATGAATTATAAGGTTTGTCATGTTAAATAGAATATCCGCAAGCGGACGGATAACCCGTTGTAGCATTTCACCCGAGAGTATTCCAGGGTATCGTATTTATATTTTCCCAAAGGAAGACATGGTTGACAAGAGTACTTATGTTCATGGTGTTACAAACGATAGGTGATATAACCACATTCCAATGCAGGGGTAAGGTTTAATAATAATAAGGATAGTGTGACACACACGAAGGCATTCCACTCTCTCTAATAAAAGGCGAGAGACAATCCTAAGCAATGCTAAGTTAGACTAGCGAGCTACTACTCCAAAGGTACAACATTCATATAGCGTGCACAACCTCTACCTATCATCTAGCGTCATGCAAGCACAAGCAAGCGTCTAATGCCTAGGCAACATCGGGAGATCCGGCATAAGGTCTGCCTCGCGACTCCGGCTTATTTACGTACTCCTATGCCGTGCCCGAACGTGGAGGGTTCCTTTGGATGGACAGGGCTGTCACTTCCTGCCACCTACCTCTACAAACCGTGGGACACGCACATACCCAAGGGTGGATAGACTACCCCGGCACCATGCCGGCGTTACTAACCACGACTCTAGATCCCTCGAGGCACCCCCAACCCTTCGGATCGACGGGGTGATAAATCTAGAGCACCTTTGCAGGACAATGAGCCCGAAGCCTAAACAGGAGAACATCTGGCCTAACTAGCATAAACTAGATAAAAGGGATCAAAGCTAGCACTAAGTCATGCATAAGCGTTCGTCGCTCAAGAACGAGCGATGAACGATGAACGATTAAGCAAGTTCAAGAATAATCGATGATCGAGTATGAACGAACGAAGAACGAACGATGAACGAGCATGAACGAACAACGAACGATCATACAAGATCATGATAGAACTAGCAAGCTCATAACAACTATATGAATACTTGTATTCCATAGATTAAATAATAAGTCTTACAAAGAGAGAGAAAGGATACAAGAGCGCTACCCAATTCTCCACAAGACTTTGGGAGCAATAGGGCAGCCCACTACTCAGCCTAGCACTACCTAGAATTGCCTCTAGCTCTAGTGTGAGGAGGAGGGAATGATCCTTGTGTATTGTGTGTCTTGGAAGGAGGGGGGGTACCCCTCCTTATATAGTCCTTGAAGGTCGGCAACTTTGAGGCGGTTCCCGAGGTCGGTGGCATTTAATGCAGGGGGAACCGACCTCCAGAGGTCGGTTACAAACCGCCATAGAAAGATGGGCCCAGGGGGCGACCCTGCCAGGTCGGCCGACCTGGCCAGGGGGGGTCGGCCGACCTGTGCCTGGCCCCTCCTGGGCTGGGCTTTGGCAGGTGGTTCCCCCTCTGGGTCCACTTCTCTGGTCCAGGTGCATTTGGCCTTAGTTGTGTTGGACTTTGACGAGATTTGGCCTTTTGTCTTGGAATTGTATTCCCGCGGCGAACGTTGTTGTGTAGAAGTGTTGATTCGTCGCCTTGGGGCATGAGTTCACCTGGATTTCTCCCTTATTCCACCTGCACACTGAAATCTAGAGGTACATGTGGAACTAGGTTATTCTTAAATAAAGTGCATGTAAAGAGTGTCCAATCCTTCTTGATTATTGAGCTAGTTGACGGTCGAAATTGGTCCGTAACGACCGTCAACATGTGGCCACACGGGATCTGGTGTGGCCGACTCAGTGGCCCTCGGTGTGCCTTTGCACGCGAGTGGCTAGATCTTTTGTGGCCAGTCTCAGATCCGCTGCGGTAGGAACCCTATGGCCCCTGTGTTGCTTGGATCTGACTGGCCGGCCAAATTTCCATTTCCTTTCCAAATTTAGTTAAATCATCAGAAATTGCCAGAAACTTGTAAAATCGATAGAAAAATAAATACAACTCAGAAAAATGCAAATCCAATTTTTCTGGACTCCATGTGACCAGATCTATCCAAGAAAAATAATAAATCACACTTTTGCTCGTTATGTATTTCCTGAAAAATACATCTTTGCAGATCCTATTGAATTCATTATAAATTCTCTGTTGCTCCATAAATCATGAACTTTTGCATGTCTGTTAAGAGTACCAGAACACACCTACAGAGCATTTTTCTACTGTCAGATGATGTTTAATTATTTTCTTATGTTTAAATCATGTTCTGCACTGTATGAATTATTATAAATAATCCATATTGCCATAAGTCATCACACTTCACAGTAAATTACTCCCAGTGGTGGATTGCACCAGAAAAATGTCACTGGACATAAATTAATTTTCAAAATCACATTATTCATTTATCCTATCCAAGTTGATTAATGGTGAACTTAATTAAAAGTTAATGAAGGAAATACTCCAGACGAAATTAATTAACGAGGTTAATCATTTGCACTTACAGTGGAAATGACTGTCCTATCAAGTAATTAAATCATGAATTGCATCATATTCTTGCATCTAACTTTGCATTATTTTCCTTGTCATAACGTGTAGTGACAGAGACGACTCCGGAGCCGCTCGACTTCCAGCTGCCGGAGGAGCAGACCCAGGAGGTGCAGGAGGAGCAGCCGCAGCAGGACACTGACCCCGCTGACCCTGTTAGCTACGCTCCCGAGCCAGGCAAGCCCCGGTGCATGCCTACCTTATTAGGATTTTATTTTATCACTTGATTGGGGCTAGTAATTGATTGTGCATTAGGTTTATTAGGAGTTGATGTGAAACCTTAGAACTGCATTAGGACTACCCTTCCATATCATACCTTGTGTCCTATTTTTGTAGATGTGGTCTAGGTTACGTTAGAACTTGCTAGGCTTAGTGGCTAGCGGACGGTAGAAGTCGAGTGGTAGGTCCCACTCGCGAGGTAGGTTCACCCTGGATTGTACTAGCTGGATTTAGGATTTGATGAGACCGGACGGGGATTTGTTTGTGTAGGATGGTGCGAGAAGGCTGGGCCTTCACGGTGGTAGCCCCGTCTGTGTCGGTTAAGGACCGTCCGTTGTTGGCCCTGTTGAGCAAGTTCGAACGTACTGATCATATGCTAGTATTTTTATGGGCCTAGTAAACTTAGTAGCTTGGGTTGCCCTGGTGTCTTGCGGATACTTGCACTTTCTATCATGGTATTCGGGAGAGAAGGGATGCTTCCCAATCGGGGCGTACGTCTGGGACGGGGACCGTGCGGGAAGGCCTTTCTCGGGAGGTGTGAGACCCAGCCAGCTCTAGGGGGACCTTCGCGAATAGTTGCCACATGCGACTCTACGCGTGTGTGGCGTATGGTCAGGTTTTCTCCTGCAGGATGTACATCGATGCCGCCGCTCTCGGTCAAGAGCAACCTTGCTCACTGAGTCACCTCGTAGTGTGACATGATTGATGAGATGATGATGCTAGTCTATTACATTACTGTTATTTACATTGCTATATATACTGTCACCGTTGATGTATTGTTATTATACCTGTTCTAGATATATGAACACTGTTTTATTGGTTAAGTACTTAATTGGAATTAAAACTTGAAAGTAAGGACCAAGTAATTAGTGCGCTTTTATGCAATCGAGTCAGCCACCCTTTGTAGCCTTGCATATTAGGAGTCGGCTGTAGTTAGCCTTTTGACGGGTAAGTCTTGCTGAGTATTAGTTGCTCAGGGTTTGGCTCTTTATGATTTTATTGCAGGTAGCACCTTTATCCCCGAGTCTACGGGTGGAGGTGGACAGTGGGATGGCCAGCTTCCCTTTGGTTGGACAGCCCACTGGGAGACTGAGGAGTGATCTCCTCTCGAGTCCGCATCTTCATGGCTTTGGATGCGGGTTCTTGTGTATTGTGAGCGCGTGCGTTTGTATTTCTTCTAGCTTTGGACTTGTACTTGTACCGTTTATTTCCGCTGTGCGACTCTGTGTTTTAATTGGATTAATGTAACTACTTAAAGACTTAATTCGTGCTTTTTATATGCTGTACTGTTGCGTCTGTTCATCAGTGCTATACCAACTCGATCCTGCGAAAAGCGAAGACGCTTCAGCTGGTATCAGAGCCGTGTTGGGACAGTACATCATATAAACGGCCTATTTTCAAAAATCTAACCACGTACGTGTGAGGAACGAAAAGCCCATTATAAGGATGTTAGAGTAATCAGGTGGTAATAGGAGTTGATTGTTATTTTTCTGTAACGACGCACCGACGACCAGGTAAGAAGGTAAGGAACTACATGGCGCTGGTTTTGGATATTGGTGGCGGAGTTTGTTCTGTTCCGTGAGCCATCGAGTTCACGAGGAGTTGAGGATGGTGAGGATATGTTATTGGGCCATGTATTACATTTTTTATGAGATACGTCACCTGTGTAGGTTGGTTGAGGTGACGTTGTGTGCTTTGCAGGTACACTAACTCGCGCGTAGATCGTGTAGAAACGTTTATGAGTGCGACTTAGTTGCCATTACTGTCTACGGCCTGCTATATTTGGGCAAATTTTATTTTGTGAGGACGTATAGGTCGTGCATGCATTGCATCTTCATGATTTAAAACACTTCCACGAATTTCAGATCACCCAAAAATTTCAGACTGACAAGCTAATTTTTAAAAATTCATAACTCCAAAACCGCTTGGCTAAATTCGATGAACCAAGACTTGCTGGCAAGCTTACAACATGAACTAAAACTTTGCTTCACAGTTCACCTTTCGATTCTGTCAGTATCACCCCCAAATCTGTCGACCAAGTGAAGTCAAATTTCAGCTTCGACTAGTTTTCCAGAATCTGTCCACCAACTTCAAAAATCGATATCTCTAGTTCTACTGATCCATTTTGGGCGTTTGAGCACTCGTTGGAAATATCTTGAAGTTATCTACATGTTTTGTGTTCGGACTTTTCGCGTTTGAAGCCTCCAGAAGTATCAGTTTTCGTTTTAGTGTCTGCTGTTCTTAGCGAGTCAGATTTTTAGCGTTGCAGTTTTTCGTTGCCTTCCTTGTGGGCTGTATGTGTGGCTTTTGCTACTACTCTATAGCAGCCTGACCATGTTATATTTCTTGCTTAGCATGGTTATTTTGTTCTGTTGGAAGAGATTGTGACTTTTCTCTCTCTTTTCCGCAGATGGCCGACCTAGATGACTTTACGCACGCCGAGCTCAGGGAGGATGGTGCGCTGCACACGGATGGTCTTTACCACCCCGGCTTTCCCACGCTGTTCTGGGAAAAGCTGTAGCGCCTTGGTTACCCCGACCCTCCGCGCTACCGCGGACAGCCCAGCCAGGTGTACGGACTTCCCCGCTTCTCGATGTGGGTGGACGTTCCCTCGCACCCACAGCGGCCTGCATGGTCGCACTTCTCTCTTCAGGGTTTCGGTCAGGACTTTGACGAGACCCTGAACCGTGTTGCTCTTCAGGCGATGGTGCGTTTCTGCGAGATGCACATTGCTGATCTTGGCAACACCTCACTGAGCTTGTTCCCAGTCAGCACCACGGGTCACCCTCAGTACAGGAGACGTCTCAGGCAGGTTGACAGCGGCAGCTTGGTCCTCACCCCGACGCAGTTGCCTTCTACGGCTCGACACCTGTCCGAGCTGTACAGGGTTCTTGTGGCTTCTGACCGCGCAGGTGGGCGGACTTTGAGCCGTGTGGAGGAGTTGTCAGAGACAGTGGACGCTAGGGGCGACAGGATTGCGCAGCTGGAGCACGCCTTGGCCGTGTCTACCGCTCAGCGCGACCACTGTGCTGCTCAGCTTGACCAGTGTGTTGCACAGCGCGACCAGTGTGCCGCCCAGCGTGACCAGCTTGCCGGCCAGCTCACTGCACGTGGCCACGAGATTTCAGAGTTAGTCGACGAGCTAGCTGCTTCCCTGAACCACGCAGGACAGCTCGAGCAGCAGTTGCAGGTCGCCCAGCACCAGATAGTGGGACTCCAGGAGCAGGTTGCTGCAGCAGTTGTGGCACCTCCAGCAGAGGAGGAGGCACAGGAGGAGGCCGTGTCAGAGATGAGTGTTGAGCTGTTTCCTTCAGAGATCCTAGACACCGCTTCCTACCGTGGTAGGAGGCACCGTTAGTTGCCTTACTCGGCAATCCAAGCGTGACAGAGGCGCGCTGGATGCGATGTGGATGACGCATGTGCGTCGTAGTTGTCGACAGGTCCTTAGTTAGCTTGATCTAGGAGCATCATAATAGTTGGTCAGGTGTCGTAGTATTTTGTTGGATGTTACACCCCCCTATGTACGCATGAGTGGATTGTACTATGAACTATGTAATGAATGCTCTGTAAGACTTAATTAATGTATGAATGGATCTGTCAGTTTAATTAATTGGATCTGAGTTGCTTTTGTTTCTGCCCGTGCATGTCAATTTAAATTTCCGCCTGATAATGATATTGTATCCTGGAGCTAACGGTGATAATTTTGAATTGGCAGGATGCCGCCGCGTCGCCCGCCGCCGCCACCCCCGCAGCACAATCTGGCAGAGACGATGCACAACCAGACAGAGCTGCTCAGGACACTTGTCCAGGTCATCACCCAGCAGGGTGGCAACCGTCGGGGTCCACAGCCAGGCTGCACCTACGCAGACTTCCTGGCCACTCACCCGCCTGTCTTTTCCGGGTCCACTGACCCGATGGAGGCAGAGTCTTGGCTGCGCACTGTGGAGTCCAAGTTTGGGCTCCTTCCTGCCTGCACAGAGGTGCAGAAGACACTGTTCGTGAAGCAGCAGCTTCAGGGGTCGGCTGGAGGATGGTGGGCAGCTCACCTTGCCACTCTTCCGGCTGGTCAGCAGTTGACTTGGGCACAATTCAGAGAGGCCTTTCGCTCGTTCCACATTCCGCCGGGCATTATGCAGCGGAAGCTCAGGGAGTTCCTGGACCTCAGGCAGGGAGGCAGGAACGTGTTCGACTACGCCCAGGTGTTCAACCACCTGGCCCAGTTTGCTCTAGACCAGGTAGACACGCCCGCCAAGCGGAAGGCGTGTTTCTTGAGAGGCTTGTCTACCAAGCTTCAGTCCCGGCTTGTCCTGAACGCCGGTGGTACCTTCGACGAGCTTGTCAGTGCAGCGATCGTGATAGAGGATGTCATCAGGGCCCACCAGGACGACAAGAGGAAGAGGAAGGCTGTGGCACCACCGTCTGGCAGCACTTCAGCCAGGCCACGCCTTGTGTACACCGCTCCCAGTGGACAGAGGTACCTTGCACCTCCCCAGTATCAGCGCCCGCCTCAGCAGCAGCAGCAGTTCACTCTGAGGCAGCCACAGCAGCAGCAGCGCTCGCAGCAGCAGCAGCAGCAAGCAGGCAGAGGTTTCCCGTGCTACAACTGTGGACAGGTGGGGCACTTTGCGCGTGACTGCCGTGCAGCACCTAGGCAGAACAACGCGCAAAGGGCTCCAGTTCAGGCAGCAGGACAGCAGCGCCAGCAGGGCAGGAACGCGCCAGTCAAGACTGGGCGCGTTAACTACACTACTACAGAGGAGGTTCCAGAGGGTGAGCAGGTTCTAGCTGGAACGTTCTCTATACGGCGTCAGCCCGTTGTTATCTTGTTCGATTCTGGTGCTACACATGAGTTTGTCAGCCTTGCTTGTACTCGACGACTTGGTCTTGTGATTTCTTCCTTAGAGACTCCGTACATGATCAGTACCCCAGGAGGCCGTATTGTGACGAGGCAGATAGTGCGGAATGCCGCTCTTGATCTCGCTGGACAGATCTACCCGACCCATCTCATTGTGTTGGACGGTCAGGGTTTAGATGTGATACTTGGTATGGGCTGGATGAGGGTTCAGAAGGCCGTGCTTGACACTTCTCTCCGTCTTGTTCACTTGGATTCTCCTATGCATGGCAAGGCCACTCTTCAGCTATCTTTGTTGGCCCCATCGCGACCGTCAGTGCACCAGGCCATTGGCAAGAGTCTGGATATGATACCTGTGGTGCGTGAGTACCCCGATGTGTTTCCAGATGATTTGCCAGGCATGCCACCAGATCGTGATGTGGAGTTCCGCATTGACTTACAGCCAGGCACAGCACCCATCTCCAGGAAACCGTACAAGATGGCCCCTAATGAGTTAGCAGAGTTGAAGGTGCAGTTGAAGGAGCTTTTGGACAAGGGTTTCATTCGTCCAAGCTCTTCACCTTGGGGTTGTCTAGCCTTGTTTGTGAAGGAGAAGGACCAGGCACTCAGGCTATGTGTGGACTATAGGCCACTGAATCCTGTGAGTATTAAGAACAAGTATCCGTTGCCTCGCATTGATATCTTGTTCGATCAGCTAGCTAGAGCTAAGGTGTTCTCGAAGATTGATCTTCGTTCTGGGTATCATCAGATTAAGATCCGTGCAGAGGACATTCCGAAGACTGCTTTCTCTACCAGATATGGACTCTATGAGTACTTGGTGACGTCTTTCGGTTTGACTAACGCACCTGCGTACTTCATGTACTTGATGAACTTAGTGTTCATGCCAGAGTTGGACAGATTTGTCGTGGTTTTCATTGATGACATTCTGATCTATTCAGAGACAGAGGAGGAGCATGAGCAGCACCTCCGGATTGTGTTGCAGCGTTTGAGAGATCACCAGCTGTACGCTAAGTTCAGCAAGTGTGAGTTCTGGCTTAGTGAGGTGCCCTTTCTTGGCATTGCTCAGCAGAGGGCATTGCTGTTGATCCCAGTAAGGTGCAGGATGTTCTGGATTGGAATGCACCTAGGAGTATCTTTCAGATTCGCAGCTTTTTGGGTTTGGCTGGTTATTACCGTCGGTTCATTCCGAACTTCTCGAAGATCTCCAAGCCCATCACAGAGTTGCTGAAGAAGGATGTGAGATTTGTGTGGAGCCCGCAGTGTGAGGAGGCATTCCAGAATTTGAAGAAGCTTCTCACTACCGCTCCAGTTTTAGCTCAGCCTGATATCACCAAGCCATTTGATGTGTATTGTGATGCTTCTGGTACAGGTCTTGGTTGTGTGCTGATGCAGGAGGGGAGGGTGATTGCTTATGTTTCTCGACAGCTTAAGAGGCATGAAGAGCATTACCCCACCCATGACCTTGAGCTTGCAGCTGTCGTACTTGTTTTAAAAGTATGGCGGCATTATCTGTTGGGGAATCTGGTGCACATCTATACAGATCACAAGAGCCTCAAGTATATATTCACGCAGTCAGATCTGAACATGCGCCAGAGGAGATGGTTAGAGCTGATCAAGGACTATGATTTGGAGATTCACTATCACCCAGGGAAGGCTAATGTGGTGGCTGATGCTTTGAGTCGCAAGGCTCATTGCAATAATCTCATCGCAGTTCCTTATGCAGAGGCAGAGCCCAGTCTTAGAGTGTATGCTTATGGCTCCTTGGCCAATATATCACTTGTTCCGACCCTGCGAGATGAGATTGTGGCAGCACAGAAGAAGGATGAGAAGGTGAATCACCTCAGGAGGAGACTCAAGCTCGGAGAAGCTAGAGTCCAATGTTTCAGAGAGGATGAGGATGGAGTCCTGTGGTTCCAGGACAGATTGGTGGTTCCTAAGGACCTTGAGTTGCGCAAGAAGATTCTTGATGAGGCGCACTTATCCAAGTATTCCATCCACCCTGGTAGCAACAAGATGTACCAGGATTTGAGGAGTCGCTTCTGGTGGACCCGCATGAAGCGGGAGGTCGTACAGTATGTTTCCGAGTGTGACACTTGCAGGAGGGTCAAGGCAGATCATATGAAGCCAGCTGGATTATTACAGCCTTTGAGTGTTCCTGTTTGGAAGTGGGAGGATATTAGCATGGATTTCATTGTTGGCTTGCCTCTCACATCGCAGAAGCATGACTCCATTTGGGTGATTCTTGATCGATTGACTAAGTCAGCTCACTTTATTCCAGTGAAGACCGGCTACACTGTGAAGAAGTATGCTGAGTTATATATTGCTCGGATTCTCTGTTTGCATGGAGTGCCCAAGACCATTATTTCTGATCGAGGACCTCAGTTTGTTTCTCGTTTCTGGGAGCAGCTACATGCTTCTTTGGGCACCACCTTGATTCGCAGTGCAGCTTATCACCCTCAGACAGATGGCCAGACAGAGAGGGTGAATCAGATTTTAGAGGATATGCTCCATGCTTGCGTGATACACCATGGCAAGTGTTGGGATGAGAGCCTACCCTTTGCAGAGTTCTCATACAACAACAGCTATCAGGAGAGCATCAAGATGGCACCGTTTGAGGCTTTGTATGGACGTCGTTGTCGGACTCCCCTTAATTGGGTTGAGGCCGGCGAAAGAGTCATCTTCTAGGCAAGGCCCGCAGCTGCAGCAGAAGAGACAGTTGTGACTGATGAGGAGGTCATTCCCACACCAGATTTAGTGGCAGCAGCAGAGGAGACTGTTCGCCGCATTCAGTCCAACTTGAGAGCAGCCAAGTCTCGACAGAAGAGCTATGCTGACAGAAGACGCCGACCGTTGGTGTTTGCAGTTGGCGACCATGTATACCTTCGTGTCTCTCCCATGAAGGGTGTACGTCGGTTTGGTGTCAGGGGCAAGTTAGCACCAAGATACGTTGGACCGTTCCAGATTATTGAGAGATGTGGACCCGTTGCTTATAGATTGGAGTTGCCCTCCAACCTCTCAGGTGTTCACAATGTGTTCCATGTATCACAGCTGAAGAAGTGCTTGAAGGTTCCTAGTGACAGAGTGGTCAGTGATGTTGATCAGCTTGAGCCAGATTTGACTTACCCCGAGCAGCCTATTGGTATTGTCGATCAGAAGGACCGAGTCACCAGGAAGAGCACTACCAGATTCTATAAGGTGCAATGGAGCAACCACTCTGAGGCCGAGGCCACGTGGGAGACAGCGGAGTTCTTAAACTCCCATTTTCCAGGTTTTCTACCTCCGAGGTGCGTTGTCTAGTTGTTACATTTATGCATCTTATTCTTCACTTTTTCGCCATTAGTATTTCCTCCTTCTCTTTAATCTCGGGACGAGATTCCTTTAAGGGGGGAGGGCTGTGACACCCCGTGTCACTGTATTACAGAATCGTGCAAACCAAACTGAAGAAAAGATGAAATTAAGCCAAATTCAAATTTTAAAATTCGAAGTTTAAACAAGTTCAAACCCATATCTGTGAAGCAACTGAAAATTTCCTTTAACAACTTGACCCAACCAAAATTCCTGGAGATAGCCCTTGCGAAATAAGAATTTTGGAGAATTTTTGGTGATTTTTGAAATTCATTTCGATGCTCAAATAAATCCCCAAAGTTCCAAAAATGTCCAACTTTGACTAGCTGCCATTTGAATTCTATTCCGAATTGACATGTGCATGTTATGTCACTGGAAAGAGCATCTCATGACCTTTTGAATGCAACTGGTTTTACAATTTTTGGAGTTCGTTTGCTAGTTCAAATTGAGCGCCAAAGATTGGGGAAAATCCAGTTTTGAATAATTCGGGAAAAAGAAAAGATGCGCCCGGGCCCACTCGTCAGTGACGTTCGTCTCACTGAGGACGTCGGAGCTTTTGCTCCACGTCGCCGACGGCGTACGGCGCCTCTCCGCGGCGCCCTGGCCCGCTCCTCGCCCCTCCGCGACGTCAAAAACTGCAGCCGCTCCCTCCCCGGTCGTCTCTCCCTCGCCATTCCCTTCCCCAGCCACCGAAACCCTAGCCCCACCATTGCCGCGTCGAGCTCAAGCTCGAGCTCGCCAGCGCGCCGCCGCAGCGAGACCCCTCAGGGCCGAGCTGCTCTCCAAATCACTTCGTCGGGAGTTCCTTGAACTCGCCATGGCAACCATTTCGCTCGCTCCGGGCTGAGGAGCTCGAATCGAGCTTGTCTTCCCTGAGCCCAGCCGTGCGAGCACCTCCGCCTCACCGCCCAATCCCCGCTGCTCCGGTGAGCTTGAACTCAATCACTCGCATCCCAAGCTGCGCAAGTGCCTCTCGCACATCCCTAAGCCCTCTAATCTCCTCTTTCGCAGCTCCACGCGTCGGGATTCCAGTTTTCTCCCTCGTCGTCGTCGAGCCACCGAGGCGCTCTCCGACGAACTCCGTCCTCCCGGCCTCCTCGACGTCGACACGTTGCGCACCGACGAATCCCGTGACCCCGTGAAGCCTAGGAACCAGCGTGTGGACCTCGCCGTCGACCACCGTGAGCTCCCATCGCCGCCGGACCTCCGCCACCCGTTTTCCCTCGCCGCCGACCAAGCTCCGGCCTTTCCCGCGGGCTCCCGTTCGTCGAGGTGAATTCGTCGTCACTCTCTCTCCCTCTCCGTCCAATCCTCACGTCAAATGGCCGCCGGAAGTGCCGTTCCGGCGATGCGCCGCCGCGCTCCGGCGTAGCGCCGGCCACCACACCAGTGACCACACGCTCGAGATCGGGTGTGGCCACACGGGATCTGGTGTGGCCGACTCAGTGGCCCTCGGTGTGCCTTTGCACGCGAGTGGCCAGATCTTTTGTGGCCAGTCTCAGATCCGCTGCGGTAGGAACCCTATGGCCCCTGTGTTGCTTGGATCTGACTGGCCGGCCAAATTTCCATTTCCTTTCCAAATTTAGTTAAATCATCAGAAATTGCCAGAAACTTGTAAAATTGATAGAAAAATAAATACAACTCAGAAAAATGCAAATCCAATTTTTCTGGACTCCATGTGACCAGATCTATCCAAGAAAAATAATAAATCACACTTTTGCTCGTTATGTATTTCCTGAAAAATACATCTTTGCAGATCCTATTGAATTCATTATAAATTCTCTGTTGCTCCATAAATCATGAACTTTTGCATGTCTGTTAAGAGTACCAGAACACACCTACAGAGCATTTTTCTACTGTCAGATGATGTTTAATTATTTTCTTATGTTTAAATCATGTTCTGCACTGTATGAATTATTATAAATAATCCATATTGCCATAAGTCATCACACTTCACAGTAAATTACTCCCAGTGGTGGATTGCACCAGAAAAATGTCACTGGACATAAATTAATTTTCAAAATCACATTATTCATTTATCCTATCCAAGTTGATTAATGGTGAACTTAATTAAAAGTTAATGAAGGAAATACTCCAGACGAAATTAATTAACGAGGTTAATCATTTGCACTTACAGTGGAAATGACTGTCCTATCAAGTAATTAAATCATGAATTGCATCATATTCTTGCATCTAACTTTGCATTATTTTCCTTGTCATAACGTGTAGTGACAGAGACGACTCCGGAGCCGCTCGACTTCCAGCTGCCGGAGGAGCAGACCCAGGAGGTGCAGGAGGAGCAGCCGCAGCAGGACACTGACCCCGCTGACCCTGTTAGCTACGCTCCCGAGCCAGGCAAGCCCCGGTGCATGCCTACCTTATTAGGATTTTATTTTATCACTTGATTGGGGCTAGTAATTGATTGTGCATTAGGTTTATTAGGAGTTGATGTGAAACCTTAGAACTGCATTAGGACTACCCTTCCATATCATACCTTGTGTCCTATTTTTGTAGATGTGGTCTAGGTTACGTTAGAACTTGCTAGGCTTAGTGGCTAGCGGACGGTAGAAGTCGAGTGGTAGGTCCCACTCGCGAGGTAGGTTCACCCTGGATTGTACTAGCTGGATTTAGGATTTGATGAGACCGGACGGGGATTTGTTTGTGTAGGATGGTGCGAGAAGGCTGGGCCTTCACGGTGGTAGCCCCGTCTGTGTCGGTTAAGGACCGTCCGTTGTTGGCCCTGTTGAGCAAGTTCGAACGTACTGATCATATGCTAGTGTTTTTATGGGCCTAGTAAACTTAGTAGCTTGGGTTGCCCTGGTGTCTTGCGGATACTTGCACTTTCTATCATGGTATTCGGGAGAGAAGGGATGCTTCCCAATCGGGGCGTACGTCTGGGACGAGGACCGTGCGGGAAGGCCTTTCTCGGGAGGTGTGAGACCCAGCCAGCTCTAGGGGGACCTTCGCGAATAGTTGCCACATGCGACTCTACGCGTGTGTGGCGTATGGTCAGGTTTTCTCCTGCAGGATGTACATCGATGCCGCCGCTCTCGGTCAAGAGCAACCTTGCTCACTGAGTCACCTCGTAGTGTGACATGATTGATGAGATGATGATGCTAGTCTATTACATTACTGTTATTTACATTGCTATATATACTGTCACCGTTGATGTATTGTTATTATACCTGTTCTAGATATATGAACACTGCTTTATTGGTTAAGTACTTAATTGGAATTAAAACTTGAAAGTAAGGACCAAGTAATTAGTGCGCTTTTATGCAATCGAGTCAGCCACCCTTTGTAGCCTTGCATATTAGGAGTCGGCTGTAGTTAGCCTTTTGACGGGTAAGTCTTGCTGAGTATTAGTTGCTCAGGGTTTGGCTCTTTATGATTTTATTGCAGATAGCACCTTTATCCCCAACTCTACGGGTGGAGGTGGACAGTGGGATGGCCAGCTTCCCTTTGGTTGGACAGCCCACTGGGAGACTGAGGAGTGATCTCCTCTCGAGTCCGCATCTTCATGGCTTTGGATGCGGGTTCTTGTGTATCGTGAGCGCGTGCGTTTGTATTTCTTCTAGCTTTGGACTTGTACTTGTACCGTTTATTTCCGCTGTGCGACTCTGTGTTTTAATTGGATTAATGTAACCACTTAAAGACTTAATTCGTGCTTTTTATATGCTGTACTGTTGCGTCTGTTCATCAGCGCTATACCGACTCGATCCTGCGAAAAGCGGAGACGCTTCAGGTCGGAGAGGAGGGACCGCCATGGCCGGGAGACAGCGCGGAGGCGGCAGAGATCCTTGGGTGGGAGGCGCAGCAGTATCTCGTACACCATGTCCAGGGGCGACGGGGTAGATATGGGCCATGAAGTGAAAATGATCGGATTGGATCGGACTGTCCCTTCAAAGGATCGGACTGAGGATACGGCTCGTGCGAGGAGAAATTAAAGGGCCGAGCCCGTGGATCGTATCTTTGGCAAGCATACGAGGGTACCCGTGGATCGCGAACAGCCGAGGACGCGACGGCGCTGGGGGCCGAGGCGGCGGCGCGGGGAGGCGAGTCGGCGGTGGCAGAAGCGAGCTTCTCCGGCATCGGCGTCGGGCGAGGGCGCAACGCGAGGCGAGCGGATCAGATGAGGGCACAAAAGGCACCAGTGCATCGACTCCGGTAGTTGCCGTCGACGACTCGTCTTCACCGTACCACGTGAGTACCACTCCGCCCCACCTCACCCAAGATCGATGCCTGGTTATTGATTGTTCAGTATCTTGATTCTTGATTCTCCGCGGAGGCGTGCGTTAGAAACTTCCTCTGATATGAGAAGATCAAGCATGCGTTAGTCGATCAATACCCTGACATTTGTTCCAACATCAGGCGTACGTACAACTAAGGCTTTTCTTTTGCCTCTGTTATGAGAAGAAAAAAATAAGCACACACACATATATATATTGTGCTTCTCTGTTAGTCTGCTTTCATCGTCTGTTCTAAAGATGCACATATGATGTACGAGATTTGGCAATTTATAGGCATGCAGGTCCATTGATAAGAAAATATACATGCTAAATGTCACTTTATTAGCAGTTAGCTACCTGATTAGGATGCTTCGATTAGCTTGTTCTGATTTTCTTTTTGTGGCATTCTTCTGGCTGAACCATCATTTATCATTTACTTCATTCAGACCTGATCCATTTGTTACTGGTATGAGAGATTTTGGCAATTTATCGATGCTCAGCAACTTGAGATGCTTCGAACGCTTCACATTACTTATTGTTCTGAAATCTGTCGGTTTACTTATAGTTTGTAAAGTTTACAGTGCCATATGTTGCTTTAACTCCTTTTCCCCACCATCCGAATCAACCATTTGGTTTTATTTTTGTCAGTTAACTATAGGTTCAGAGCTATCAGCTATGTTTAATGCTTGCCTAACACTGGAAATATAAATAACCCTGTGTAACTGCCCTGTCCATTGCATGTTTGGTTTCCTGTGGGAACATCACAGGTTAATATTAACAAGTTCCTTCTCATATTTCAGGGACGAAGTTCATGGCTGATGGCCTCTTTTTCCCGCAAATTACACCAGCTCAGTTGGGGGCCAGTGATATGCTTTTCACCTTCATTTGGATTGATGTGGATTTAGACAATTCTGTATATTGCCGCTGTGTGCTTGTCAAAATTTTAGGAGGGCTCAAAATTAAACAAGCCATTGACGCAGTTGTGTTAGTCTTAAGCTAGTGCGCAAGGCTTGGCACTGAGCATGTTGTTGAACTCCTGTAGTGGGTTAAAATATCATTGATGTGTTTGGTTTATTGAGGCACTACAATTTTTTTGTGTCTGGTTTTTACTTGTAATATTTTACGTCGTGCCATCATACTAAAAATTTCAGTGGAGTTGTGAACGCCTGACAGGCTGCATCTTTGAGACACAGATCGGAACTGTAATTGAAGGACTAGCCCAAAACTGTGCAACAGCCCGCAGGCCTTTCTGTGAAAGCTAGGCTAAAATTGTATAACAACCCACAGGCCGAAATTGTAGTATAAAGAATGGACCGGCCCGAATCCTCAAAACGGGTCAGGATAGGATATGATTTTGCTTTGTTGAAGGGCCAGGCTGGATGGGACTTTGCAGGCTCAAAATGGATTGGATAAGGATAGGGCCCTAGACGAAAATAAAAGGGCTGGGTTGGGGTTTGGATCGGGCCTTGACCCATTGTCAGGCGCTGACCCGTCGTGTATCAGCCAGCCTCCGAGGCATCGGCGGCTCCATAGCCGCGATCGAGGATTTGTATGGCCGGCCTAGCTGTCTGCGGTATTATTAATACGAAAAAGAGTGTATGCTCGTTTGTTATTGTACCTAGGGATTTTTTAGAACTAAGATAGCGCGCGTACCAGGCAGTTGCGGTGGAATTAATCAACGCCAGGATCGATTGATCACCGCCCTGGGATCGAAGTCTGCAGATCAAGTTATTGTTACCTGCAGGGGATTCGATCGGCTACGGAAGCACGCGCGCCCGGCCAGCAGTGGTCATCAGAAGGAGAGATACGTGTGTAATTGTGAAGAAAAGAAGGACGAATTATTTACCTTGCAACTGGAGGCCGGAGTGCAGGTTTCGATCGGCGCCGCCGTCTCACCGGGCAACGGCAAACCTTTGACAACGTAGACGACGGAGGCTCCTACTGCAACCTTGTGTTGTGTTATTAACCTGTCTGTCTGGGACTCGGGCCGGGGGCAGAGAGAGACAATTGTGGCCGGTCTCCAACTCCAACACTAGTAGACAGAATTGCCATTGCTGAAAACGTCTCGATCGTGTCCATCTCAGACACGACGAGTCATCGTGCGTGTAGCTCGCCACAACAATCAACAATCTCGTTGTGCCCCCCAGATAGACAGACAATGGCGTCCCCAGCGGGCGACGATGGCGGCGTGCTTCTGTCCGACATGGTGTATTGGTGCACGAGATCCTGGTCCGTGTCCCGGTCAGGCCGCTCTGTCGCTTCCGCGCCGTCTGCCGTTCGTGGCGCTCCCTCCTCTCATCAGACTCGGTCTTCGCCGCCGCCCACGCGTCCCGTGGAGTTGATGGTGATGGACATGTCCGGCAACAAGATCAGACGGATCCCGGCGGGGCCGTGGAGCCTCCTCTACGGCACTCTGCTCACGCAGCACCACCTCGCCGCCATCGCCTTGCTGCCAGCTGATCACCGCAATGAAGGCGCTTCCTTTAATTTCCTCGGGGGAGCACAATGAAGGCGCTGCTCATCCGCAACAGGCCCGACTTCCGCCACCAGTTGTGTGCCATGTTGCCACCGTCGGTAGTAACACGACGCATCCTAGTGATTATTGGAGGGAGATGAAGACACCCGCGGCCGCCATCCATACGTACGGGTGGCGGCGCGGCCGTCATCAGAGGGATCATCTACTTCTAGCTAGGTATATCCTTGATCAGAGGCGCTCCCAAAGTGCTACCATCTCACGACTTGAACAACATGATAGACGGCATCGCATCCTTGGACCTCGCCACCCTTAGAGCAGTGGTCTTCCCGGGACCCTTGAGCAGCGACTTCAAGACGAAATAATACCCACCGAGGTCTTTCGGCAATACCCAGTTCCATCTCACGGCACTCAACGATCACCTCGTCTTGTTGGTTCACCATAACAGCGACAACAACACTATATATGGACCTGTGGTTCCGCTGCAGCGAGGTCGACAACATGATCACCGCCTGCTGGTGCCGCCGCTATGCTGTCTTTCGCGGTGACGGCAATATTTATCAGCCCTTGTGGGAGCTCGACGACGGGAGGCTGGCCGTGCTGGGTTATCGAGACGATACGTCGTTGGACTACAAACAAATAATTACGACGGTGCTGCGGACGTACGACCCCACAACTAATACGTTCCTTGATGTCATGGAGATGAAGAAATGCGCCCACGTCAGCGTCTACACGCCCAGCCTACTGTCATACTGCTGATTGAGTGATTTTTTTTGTACTATTTTAATAACTCTTCCTAATTTGTAACGTGTACGTCAACAACACATGTCTCGCTTTATCGTCCCCTTTTGTACGTGTGGACACTTTGGCGCACAAACGGGACAACCACGTCGTACGTAGCCCATGCAAACGTGTGTTCATGCGCTGCGCGCACAGATACAGCTAGTGTCCTTCTCTTCTCCATCGCGGCATCTTCCAGCTGCATCGATCCTGCCTCCTGCGTGTGTGTCTATATATATATATATATATATATATCGAGAATGAATACAATTTAATATTGATTATGAAAGATGGTTAGAAGTCAAGTGCATGCAGAAGTGGCCATGCCACTTAATTCAAAATATCTCTTCCAATGACACTTTGGAGAAAGCAGTATGCACGTATGCCGTCTCCAGAAGGATCAGAGGATGAGGTGCAAAAGAAGACGATACACCTGGTGTCCTTGATACAGAAAAAAATAATACACCTGGTGTCCTTACTACAGAAGACGGAGGATACGTGTGCTAAATAAACAGGAGGAGGATTCCTCTCGCTCGACTATAAAAGGAGGTTCCTGAGTTCAGTCCGGAGGCATCGACCCATCAGCGCATTCCGTCGACCACCAGCGAGCACCCTCTCTCCCGCCAGCAGTAGTAATCCACCACCTGTAATAGTAGAGTGTGTGCATCCATTGTAACATCCCGCCTGTAAGGTAATCATCTCCCTCGTGTTTGCTTAAGTGTCTGGGGGTTTCCCGAAAGGGAAAACCATATGTAAGCCATGCTTGCTGAAATGAAGTGAGTTTTGCTTTGAAAATCCCCTGGTGCTCTTAGTCTTGTGCGTATGGAAAGAGTTTCTATGCTAGGGACCCTATAGGAGAAACCTCCGATGCGGTGTTTGGTCCAGCCCGGAGTGTGGCAGAGAGACCCTTGTGAGCCGCGGAGAAGTGTTTCCTTGGGGTGGAACTGCCTGGGGAGACGATAGGAACCCGTTCCATATTCACCTGACTAAGCTTATTTTAGGGGAAAGCTTAGCCGCTCCTAAAGCAAACTGGTTAGACATATGGTGAGTACCAAGTAGGATTTCTACGACTGATAGTTTCTGCGCCGGCCGTCTGTCTGGCCTCACCAGCCGAATCAGATCCTGTTAATTGATTGAACAGCATAATTGAACCAAGCGCATATCCCGAATAACCGAAAGCGACGTTCGCGCTCCGAATAGTGCCGAAGCACTACTCCATACCTAGCAAATCTCTAATCGAATTTGATCGACGAAGAATTCACCGTGAAAGAATAGCTGGTGCATAGAGCACTAGAAAAGAGAGAGTGGCCTGGCACTGTAGCAGTGGAAGGGCACTGTAGCAGTGTGCTATGAATAGTAACCTGAATTTGAATAGTACCTGAATTTGAATAGTGCTGAATAAAACATCCCTGTGTGCGCAGGTGCCGCCGTGAATATCGCTGTATATCCCGTGAATAGTGGCATCAGAGCCGGTTATAATTGAGAAGGTAAAGTTTTTAAATTCAGAGGTGAATAGTGGAAAATTAATTAATACAAAAGAAAATATCAATATAAGGTGCAGGTTAAATTCTACTGAAGAACATAGTTGGCATACTTCAAATAGCCAATTAAATTTATTTGTAGATTTAATACATAACCTTTATATAACTTGGGGTAAGAGGCAAGACGAGCTAGATACAAAGTTTGAAAGATTATATAAAGAATATAAACAGCTCGAAGAAGCGCACTCTATCGAGAAGAACAAAGTAAATTTAGTCTTACAAATACTTGAAGAAGGAAAGGCTGAGCAACATAAATATTGTCAGAATACAGACTATATTAAAGAAAAGTTTTTTTTTATTATATAAGAAGTTAGGCTCTAAAGGAATCACAAAAGAACAGGAAGAGTCACATAAAGAAGACTGTAAGGAGATAATAAAACAAAATAACATCATACTCGAGCGGTTAACTCAAATATTAGATAAAGTTAATAGTGAAAGCACTGGAAGAGAGCTCGTGCTAGCTTCCACAGGAATAGTTTCTTCAACTACAGCAATAAATTCAGACAAATGGACATATCTAAAGGTATTTGCAGAAGGGACCAGTCCCTCCAGCTAGTTAATAGTGATGCAAAACCTTTAACCTTAATGGATAGACTAAAAGGTAAAAAAGAAGACATAGAGAATCTTGAAGATGTCATCGATGTTGATAAAGACTTAGAAAGTTATCAGAAGGATACTTTAAGAAAAATACGTCCGCAGCAAATATATCAAATGGGAATATTTGAGAGCAGGAGTGTTCTATATAGATTATCAAGAGAAGTAGAATTAAGTGTTTTAACGAATCCAGTAGAATTAAAAATTGTAAGCAAGCAATTTGAGAATAGTTTAAGATATTCAGGCTACAAATATATTCATCAAGGTATGTATATTATTGGAGTTAAAGGTATGACAAGAAAGAAATTAGGAACTAAAGTTTTAATAACTCTGTTAGACAAAAGATGGGACACAATTAATAAAGCTGCATTAGGATTTTTAGAAGGGGATATGAACGAGAATAGTTTAATAACTTATATAGCTCCGGATTTAATCATGCCCATTAAAGAATTTATAGAAAAAATGAGTTTTGGCTTTCAGACTAAAGGATATGAAGATTTTAAAGGAACAAACTTAATGGTAAGCATAGAATTTATAGGAAGGTTAACAAATAGCAGCAGAACTAAATACAAGGTAAATGTGAATAATGTAATTGAAAGCATGCAATCAAAAGGAATAAATTTTATGAGTCCTTTAAAAATAAGCTCTGAAGAAAGGGCAGGAGAAGAATGGAATATAAGTGATTTAATAGAGAAAAAGACTCTAAAGCAACCTGAAGATTATATTAGCTATGAAAATAATAAGGGAAAAACTAGCATTAGATTTATGAATTATAAGTCAAGATCATTAGACGATACGGACTCTGTTGTGTCAGAACAACAAATTGAAAATAGCAGAAGACATAGTATCTTTGAATTTATGGAAAAGCCTGATATTGACACTGAAATAAGATATTATGAAAATAAGTTAAAGCAAATAAATACAGAATATAGCACTTCTATGTTAAGCGAATGGCCTAAAATAAGAGATAAAGAACTTTATTTTTACAGAGAATTGGCAAGACTACAAAAGTTGAAAAAGAATAAAGAAATTTACGTAGGAAGGCCACAAGCAATTAATCAACCTAAAAAGATTAAAGAAGACAAAACAGAGTGTTGTAACAAAGAACAAGTATTAGAACATAACAGCAAAGAAAAGTTTAGAGATAGTCATAAACCAATGAGTGAAGAAGAGCAGTGGAATATGAATGAAAAATTATTAATAGAAAGTTACGAAGAAGAAGAAGAATTGGCAAACGAGTTATACGATGAATTACAAGCCAGAAATGATGCTGAAGACTATAACAGTTTTATAGACTCATTAAATGATGTCGGGCTACATAATTTAGAAAATGCTATGGAAGCTATGGATGTAGCATCAGGTTCCACTAAAAGAAAAAGATATGGTGAAAACACTATGAAAAGTGAAGGAGAAAAAGAAAGACCAACTAGAGCATCAGGAACATGGCCACCTGAAAGAGAAGATTTCTCGTATAACTATATCCCAGGACAATATGCATATATGGGTCCTAAAAGAAATTTTTTTGAAAAGGCCGTAAAGTTTCAAAATAATAAAAGTGATGGAGCAATATTAAATTTGGCTGCACATGATCCTATTGATTGGCCAAATATTATAAGCATTTGGAAAGGCTTAATAGTTTAAAAATACATACAAAATAGACATAACATAGGAAATAAAGTAGAAGACATGTTAACATACTTAGAAACATTTTTAGGAGAATCAGTAAAAGTTTTATGGGAACAATGGGTAGAAACCTACCCTAATAAATATGACGAATTAAAAAGAGCAGGAAATAATTTGTATAATTTTGCGAATATAATATCACACATTATTATAGCAGAAGACCCAGAATTGGGAAGCACTGCCTTACAAAATGAAAGGCTAAGGGAAATAGAAAAGCTAACTTTGGCAAATTGGAAAGGTATAAAAGAATTCTCACAGCATTACCTATACAATGCTACCACTGCGAAGCAAGGATTTAATCCAGGAGTAGTTGTTGACGGTCGTTACGGCACGATTTTGACCGTCAAATACCTGCACAGATGGAATCAAAGTAAACACCAAACATAGTGTTAGGGCTTAAAACTAACAAATTCCACAAGTCTTGGTGAGATTTTGAGTGCAGGTGCATTTCATATCAAAAGGAGGGAATTCACATCAAGAAGGCCACAACACATCACTCCGAGAAAATCAGCACAGGCAGCCCAACAAGATATGGATCAAAAGTCACACAAAACCCAACCAACTTGGGCCAATGCACGAAGATCATTGAACAAGACATCAAGGAGGACCCCTCGGCCAAAGCCCAAGGCCAAATGGGCCAAGGGGGGGTCGACCGACCTGCTACAGTGAGGTCGGCCGACCTGCTACAGTGGCCAATCTGGCCCATCTTTCTCTGGCTGGTCGCCACCGCCTTCCTGATGTCGGTTCTGCCTGCATTTACTGCGTTGAGGCGGTGCATTGAGGCAGTGGAGGCCCCCAAACCGACCTACTCAAGCCTATAAATAGAGGGGTACCCCCTCCCCTCCAAGACACACAAGAAGGAGAGCCTCATTCCACTTCCAAGGGCCTAGAGCCCCTTGTATACTAGTAGAGTAGGGAGAGTGTAGGGTAGAGGAGAAGGGTAGTCCTCCCTTTGAGGACTTAGCCCCAATCTTGTATCTTTGAGAATACTTCTTTATAATAGTCATTGTTCGTCGTTCGTTCATCGTTCGTTCATCGTTCGTTCATCTTCATCATAAGTAAGTATTCTTGATCTCCTATTGGATTGTGTACTTAGTATTTAGATTAAGTTCTTTCTTTACTTGTTTACGGGATCATCGTTCCGCAAGGAGTGCTCTAGTCTTCCAAATTGGTACCAGGCCGGGGCTAGAGTAGTGATCGATAGCATAGACGTGGTGTCTAGGCTGGAAGTCGCCTTTGTCCGCTGTGTGCTCCACGGTTTGTAGAGGTAGGTGGCAGGAAGTGACAGCCCTGTCCATCCAAAGGAACCCTCCACGTTCGGGTACATAGTAGAGCTTCAAGCCGGAGTGGCTTGGCAGACCAGGCCTAAGCCGGCGCTCGAAGTAAGCAATTAGACACAGGATTTATCTTTTGCTAAGAAACTCATCCATAGGAATCCTCTCTACCCAAATCTACCGCTCTTCTTCGTGTCCTTGGACTAATTAGACTAGAAGATAATCACACACCGTTCCTTGGGGAAAACAAATACGATACCTTGGAATACTCCCGGGTGAAGTGCTACAACGGTATTCCGTGCGCTTGCGGATTTGTCTGTGACGTAAGAAATACCAACAAGCATTTCTGGCGCCATTGCCGGGGAACGGTTTTTGTTTTTGTCTTCGAACCTAGTTGGTCCTCGTATTGTATCCTTTTATTTATCATTTCTTCTTTTATTGCTTTTCCTTTATCGATCATCACATTTCACCATCTATCCTATCATCATCATTTCCCACTTACTTGAAAAAATACCAAAAACATTTTTGATGGAGCCACAACCTACAATTCAATCATTCTCTGCTCCACGGGGTGACCTCTTAGAGCCACCATCATCATCACACCCAATTTCTTCATCTGGCTATGAGTTTTGCCCCGATTATATTTCAATGATAAGAGGTCTATTCTTTTCGGGTTTTAAACATGAAAATCCTTATGAACACTTGCGAGAGTTTGAGCATTTGTGTTCATGCCGATTGATCCATGGCATGACACAAGAAACATTGAAGTGGAAGTTGTTTCCCTTCTCCCTCAATGGGAAGGCGAAACAATGGTACACTTATACCGCTAAGAGAGTGAACGGTGATTGGAAGGAATTGCGAGACAAATTTTGTCTAGCGTTCTTTCCCGTATCTCGTATCACTTCTCTACGAGCGGAAATAATTAACTTTCGACAAGAAGAAGAGGAGACCTTAAGTGCATCTTGGATCCGGTTCTGTTCATTAACAGACTCCGGACCAGAATTGTTGCTCCCCGAACCAGTTTTATTGCAACATTTTTATTCGAGATTGAGCAACAATACCGCATTTTATCTTGACACGGCCGCTGGTGGATCTTTTTCTCATAAGACCATAGCGGAAGCGCATGAACTTTTGGATCGAATTGTGGAAAACACACCTTTTTCCGCTGACTTACCAGATGAGCCGGAGTCAAAAGATGAGAAACTCGTTGTGCCAAAAACAAAAAAATTGGTGCCTACAATGGTAGACCCAACACCCGAGTCCTCATCTGACACAAGAACAATGATAGAGGAAGATGAACCTCTTGAGTTCCCTTTTGAGTTCGAGAAAGGAATTCTTGAAAATTTTGGAAACACCTCGAACTACATTTGGGAAAAGATGCCTCCTACTCCTCCCGATCCTCTCAAGGAACCATTCCTCAAGGAGGACATGAAGGAACATCTTGGGAAAACAACTTTCACCACCACCACTAAAAATCCTTTGGTGAAACCTCATCTCGATCATGAACCACTCGAGCAAATCAAGTTCATATCCCCAATCCCGCCGCTCGAGCATACTAGGTATGAGGATGCGAAGTTTTCCACCCATGAAGAGGATGAGTTGAATGAAACTCTTCATGTCTATGAACCCAAACAATCCTCTTCACCATTCGAACCTTTTCCCTCTGGCCCTTCATGCACCGCTCTTGATGATGATCAAGAACTTCTTGAAAACAAACCTTGGGCCATGGAATTTCATGAGGCATCGACTCTAGAATCTAAAGAGGAATCTTTGAATGAGCATGATAGCTTTTTCCTTGAACAACCACGAAGTACATGCTCATATGACACACCTCCAGAGCCCACCGCTATTAGTGCCACAACCATGTTTACTCTCTACGACCACCTTGTGTTCCTCTATTGCTATATGTTCTTTAGGATGGTTGTAGATGCTTTTGTTTATCATAAATATTGCAAATATCGTGCTTGTATATTGTTGGCACTAACCTTGCAGGTCCTTCTCCGGGACTTTATTGACAAATCAACATGATGGAGAAAAGTCTTGCTCATCGGACTTAAAATGATGATGCCCTTGCCGATAGGATAATCGGTAGTTATCTCATAGTTGTTTCCTCCATATTTGTTTTCCCTTCACATGCATATTTGGACTCTTCCCACAAAATTGCATTCTTTTGCATCTTTGATTTTACCAACAAATTGCATTTTTTAATTCCCAATTGCATACATGTTTACTTTTCCAAAAAAAAAGAGAGAGAAAATGCATCTTTGATTATTCACTTACATTCTTACATGTTTGAATCCTTCCAACTCATGTTTGGGATTTTTCAAACCACCTTGCAATTGCATTTCAAAATTAAATATATATATATATATATATATGTATTTCCTTGAGAGAATAAATCTGGTAAAATGAATTTGAGACAACCTTTTGTTGGAAAATGCTTTGAACAAAATTTTGAAGGAATTTTGGCACAGCTCCCCTTGACTTTTCAGCATATAGCCATTGTGGGACTGTTGACCAAGTTGAACTTCATTTGTTTATATTTGATGCAAGGGTGCTTGAACTTTTCAATGACATTTCATTTTCACTTAAGCACCCTTACAACAAAATTCTTGTTCTTGTATTTCTCCAAGTGTTCATCGTATTTTGTCTCAGGTTCAAGAAAAAGATTTTCGTTGATCTTTTGGCTTTTCCATTTGCATTTGGAGTCTTCCAAAATAAACTTCTTCTATGTTGGAATCTTTTCCAACTCTTCTTTATTTTTTTCTTTGAAATCATTCCAAAAAAAAAAAATGAGACGATTGTTTTTCCAAAAAAAAAAGGGGTAATAATTTGAGAGCTTCTCAAACTCTCAAAGTGACAATTTTGTTTTATCTCAAACTTAAGAAAAAGATTTTCCCTTTTCTTCTTTTGATTTTATTTTGCTTTCTTTAGTTGCGAAAAAAAAAAGAGCTTTGCGAGAGCAACCGACAAATGGTCCACATTGCTTAAACTAACGTAACCCATTCTCGAGTTTGCTCTTGTGTTCTTGCTCTTGTGTGCAGCCATGAAAAGAGCCGACAAGCGGCTCATCAATGTGTTGAAGAAGGCGACAAGCTCAAACCCAAGTCACTCTCGATGTGGCACATATCCATACCCCTCCATTGAGCTCATGCCTAACTTGAGAAAGTTGGCATGGAGAGCTTCAAAAGGATCCCATGGAGAGGTAGACCACAATGAAAATGACACATCGAGACTCCTCTTCGACACCAATCCCATCTTGGTGTGCGAGAAGGAGAAGCAAGCCTACAACACTCATGAAACCGTGTCTATGCTCACCCATGAGCACATGACCCGGAATTGCTACACAAGGAAGGTATGAATGCCAACTTTGCCCATGATTAGAAGCCATAGGGTGGGATGATTTTGCTTGTGTGGTAAGATCCCTCCTACTTGCCACACAGTTTTATGCACCCTGCTAGTAGTAGACAATGGTTTTACTTTGGTTCTTCCAGAATGAGTATTACCTGCTTTCATGGAACAATCTTAGTCTACTACTAGGCTCTCATAAGCATTGCTTGCAAGACTTGTTTCTACAACTCCTGATCTTCGCAAGCATGCTCTTTGGCAAAATATCACATCCTACCTTGTGCCTGATGCATGAATGGCTTGCTATGACTTGTGTTCCTCAAGGCAATCTTAGACCTATCTATGAGGATGAGCATTGTATCCTTATGCCATGGTTTACAATATCAAAATCTCTCCTATGCAATGCATGATTGAGAAATGGTTAGAACTTTTCAAGTGGTTAGAACATGTTGAGTGCACCTCATTGATTGCTCACACCGCTTTAAGAATTATGGCTTTAGACAATGCTTGCGTTTCATACATCACTAAGCCCCGAGCTTTTGTCAATGAGGATTATCTTGTTTATTGTTACACTCAAACATGGTCCAGATTCACTTGTGTTTCTCGTCCTCAGCTATACAAATGAAATCCCGTCACCTAACCGGGACTTTATTTGTATATGCTCCGAGAGCTAACATCCCTCTCCAAGTTGGATGAGGATTGCTTGCAGGAATAGTGCTTTTGGCAGGGATTACAAACGGAAAGGTCAAGGAATGCAGCCATGGCGGTGCCACCACCACAACCCCAAGCCAATGAATATGTAGCGGGGTAGGAAACAACTGAGTATGCACTTAGTTGGGACCAACCCCCGCAACCATATGAGGCTAGAGGTTTGTTGTGACACTCGATGGCAGCAACCCACCAAGGACAAATGCGCCAACATCATACCGCGCTGCAACAAAGCCCAGTCAATCTCATGACCTAAAAATCACTGATTGGGTTCCACCCCAATCCAAGGCTATGAGCAAAGAACAAGTGTGGGGGAAGGGAATCTCCCCCACTAAGGTAACTTGTATCGCAACTTATATCTTTTTGCTTTCTCCTTGCCTGATAAAATAAAAAGTTGAAAAGAATTTAAAATCAAATAAAGAAATTAAATAATGAAAAGTACACGAATAAACTAGGCGCTTTTATTTCCCTTTCAAACATATCATGCGCCTTGAGTTATTGTGCTGAATTCAATAAATTTAGGCTCCCCGGTCTTTAACCCCGGTAGAGTCCTTTTTGCTTCCACATTCTTTTGTTTGTTTTGAATAAATAAGCCAGGTACAAGAACAAGTGTGGGGGAGATCTCTCGAGTTCTTCATCACGCACACATTCGAGATCTCCCCACCAACACGATGCACAAGCTCGCACTGATCGACACATACAATGGTGGAGCCATCGGGCACAAGAAAACAAAGTTCGGTCGAACCTTTGGTTCAATCAAATATCCCATGATCCCTCTTGGTCTCCACTTCATCCAAGGCGATGGTTTGCGCATCCTATCCTACTACTCTATCTCCCTAGTTCATGAGTTAAAATGTTCTTTTGAGTCAATCACTAAAATTTAACTCAATGATAAAACAAATCTTGTGTTATCCTCTCAACAAACATACTTCTATCTGGTTGGCCTGCATACTCTTTATTCCTCGCATCATACACCTGTTGCTTGTGAACACCAATCTCATAGGAACCCATGCTTATCTAAGTTGTTGGCGAATGAGATATGGTTGGATGAAATGAATCATGCTTCTTCTGCATAGAGTGCTTGGGAATTTATCTTGCAAAATTTTAAATCCATAGCTTTGCACTCCTCAATGATCTTATATTCCCACCAGAGCCGAATAATGATCACATTGAAAACCCCTACAAAATGCTGCTTGCTATTGCTTTGAGCTTTGTCAAATTGTGCGACCCTTGTGAGATGCTTGTCAGACTTTCTTGATCAAGATTTCGTACACATACACCACCATCATAAAACATGCTAACCTTCTACACTGGAAGTTAGCAACACCATTTCCATCCATCCACCCACCAAATAAATACTCCAACTCTTGTTGCTGATGCCTCTCTCTAAATATTCTGGCAAAAGAGACATTGCTATCGAAAAGAAAAAAGAGAAGTGCAAAAAAAAAAGAGAGTGCTCGTATGCATAACAGCATGAAGAAAGACCTGCTCAAACATTTCGAGCATGATCCAAAAAAAAAAAGAAAAAAAAGAGAGAGAGAAGAAAAGAAAAAAAAAAGAAGTGATAGCCATGTTCATAAGTAGAAGCCAGTCAAGAGAGAGGCATCATCGCATCAAGGAGTATCCACCTCATTCCAATTCCATCACACAACCACACACATGCACATCCTTGATCAAATTGTATGACTTGGTTTTCTCTTTTGGATCCACTCTTTGACTTGGCAATATAAGTGATGCAAGTGTGCTCCTTTTCATCCCTACCAAGCTCCACATAAAGCCTTATATAGAAGTAGGATGAAAGGAGGCAAACACATTGCCTTGGTGAGGAATCAAACACATTGAGTGATTTGAGGGTTATCATTCGAGGAGTACAAGCTATGCTTTTACTTTGAAAATCTTTCAAAAAAAATCCAAGTTACTCAGCAAAGGGGTATTGATGACTTGAATCAAGACCGTTCCATTCCTCAACCGCCCAAGATAGCATGTTAGCCACTTCAAAGTTCACAGGTGCAGTTATGGCTTGGAATAACTTGTATGCTAGCATCATACCATAGGAAGTCATGCTTTATCTTAATCTTCCACCTTCACTCGAGGACGAGCAAAGGCTCAAGTGTGGGGGTCTTGTTGACGGTCGTTACGGCACGATTTTGACCGTCAAATACCTGCACAGATGGAATCAAAGTAAACACCAAACATAGTGTTAGGGCTTAAAACTAACAAATTCCACAAGTCTTGGTGAGATTTTGAGTGCAGGTGCATTTCATATCAAAAGGAGGGAATTCACATCAAGAAGGCCACAACACATCACTCCGAGAAAATCAGCACAGGCAGCCCAACAAGATATGGATCAAAAGTCACACAAAACCCAACCAACTTGGGCCAATGCACGAAGATCATTGAACAAGACATCAAGGAGGACCCCTCGGCCAAAGCCCAAGGCCAAATGGGCCAAGGGGGGGTCGGCCGACCTGCTACAGTGAGGTCGGCCGACCTGCTACAGTGGCCAATCTGGCCCATCTTTCTCTGGCTGGTCGCCACCGCCTTCCTGATGTCGGTTCTGCCTGCATTTAATGCGTTGAGGCGGTGCATTGAGGCAGTGGAGGCCCCCAAACCGACCTACTCAAGCCTATAAATAGAGGGGTACCCCCTCCCCTCCAAGACACACAAGAAGGAGAGCCTCATTCCACTCCCAAGGGCCTAGAGCCCCTTGTATACTAGTAGAGTAGGGAGAGTGTAGGGTAGAGGAGAAGGGTAGTCCTCCCTTTGAGGACTTAGCCCCAATCTTGTATCTTTGAGAATACTTCTTTATAATAGTCATTGTTCGTCGTTCGTTCATCGTTCGTTCATCGTTCGTTCATCTTCATCATAAGTAAGTATTCTTGATCTCCTATTGGATTGTGTACTTAGTATTTAGATTAAGTTCTTTCTTTACTTGTTTACGGGATCATCGTTCCGCAAGGAGTGCTCTAGTCTTCCAAATTGGTACCAGGCCGGGGCTAGAGTAGTGATCGATAGCATAGACGTGGTGTCTAGGCTGGAAGTCGCCTTTGTCCGCTGTGTGCTCCACGGTTTGTAGAGGTAGGTGGCAGGAAGTGACAGCCCTGTCCATCCAAAGGAACCCTCCACGTTCGGGTACATAGTAGAGCTTCAAGCCGGAGTGGCTTGGCAGACCAGGCCTAAGCCGGCGCTCGAAGTAAGCAATTAGACACAGGATTTATCTTTTGCTAAGAAACTCATCCATAGGAATCCTCTCTACCCAAATCTACCGCTCTTCTTCGTGTCCTTGGACTAATTAGACTAGAAGATAATCACACACCGTTCCTTAGGGAAAACAAATACGATACCTTGGAATACTCCCGGGTGAAGTGCTACAACGGTATTCCGTGCGCTTGCGGATTTGTCTGTGACGTAAGAAATACCAACAGTAGTCGAAAGATATTTTAATAAATTACCTGACCCCTTAGGAAGCATGATTTTTGAAGAATACAAAAAAGATACGCAGGGACAAACAATTAATATATCTCAAGCTATAACCTTTGTCTTTAAACAATTAAAGAAAATATGCACTAATATACAAGCTCAACGATCTATGAAGCATTCAGATTATAATTTTTGTGATAAAATAGTCCAAATACCTTTAACATATGGAGAAGAAAGGCCTAGAAATAAAAAATTTCATAAACCTCAAAGAAGATATAATAATCCTAGAACAAAGAGAAGATATTTCCTACGAAGATCTGATAATAGACCACCATTTTTGCATAAAAGAAATGTAAGGAGATATAATCCTAGAAAGAATTATGATAAAACATGTAGATGTTTTATATGCAATTCACCAGATCATCTAAGTAAAACCTGTCCCAATAAAGACCAGAAAAGATATTCTAGTAAACTTGAAGAGCAAGAAAAGGTATTTATAGTAGACAGCGTGAATGAGAACATATTAATGTGTGATGATGAAATAAAAGATGATGAATCAATATACTCTATCATAGAAACCGATGAAATAGAAAACATTGAAGTCGAATATGAAACAAGCGACGATGAAACGGATTTAGTAGATGAATTAGCAGGTTTAAAAATAGAAATGATGAATCAAACAAATTGTGAGCATGATTGGATTAGAGGAAAAGGTGATTATAATATAAAGTGCGCCTTTTGCATATATTATCCAAGTCAAGATAATAGAGCAACCTGTAACGCATGTCTAAAGCAAGCATGTGTTGAGTGTTTAAAAGCAAAGAAACAAAACTGGAAAAATGAAGTAGAATTTGAACCAGAAGATAGAATACTCTCTAGTAGAGTTAGGATATTAGAAAATAGAATTAATAAATTAGACGAAGAGTTAGAAAATTTAAGGGATAGACTTGATAGTAAAACTAAAGAAGAAGATACGAATGTTGAGAACAATGAATGCCAAGAACAAAATCTAACAATAAAAGACAATAAGAGTAGTAAAATGATTCAATTAAAAGATGCCTTAACAAGCTTTGGAACTAAATATATAGTTAAACTACCATTCAAGGAGATATTAGGAATAAGAATTCCAGTAAAAATAAAATTAAGCCATAATGTTACTTATAAAGTGTTAGCATTAGTAGATACAGGATGCACTAAAAATATTATTCATGACAAATATTTTACCAGATGCCCTGAAATAGTACATACTATAGAGGATAGTAAAGCAGAAACATCCACAGACATGTCAGGTATAAGAAAGATTCATAATCAATTAGCATATAATATTGAAGCATACATAAATGGTACAAGATACATAATAGATGAAATCACTATAAGAGATTTGTCCATGATAAATGATGACATGATAATTGGACTAAGGTTTTTACAACAATCTGTACAAATCACAATCATACATGAACAAGGAATTACATTCATTCCACACCAAGATAATTTGCCATATATTTCTGAAGTTCGAAAGTATGGTAAAACCCAAACCCAACAAACTTGCAACATTGATGTGGGATCTCTTGAATCTCATATTATCGAAGGTCTTCCTGAAGAACATAAAAGTTATGAACTTAGTACAACCTTAGAAGAATATTACATAGAAAACTCTAATATAGAATGTATTGGTTTACAATCATTTGCACCAAATTGGTATAGAGACATAAAGTCAAAAAATGATATAGAAAGGATTGTGCAAAGACTAGAAGATATTCAAATTATTGGTGAAATACCTATGAAACATTGGGAGAAAAATGGTATAGTATGCAAAATCAATGTGATAAACCTAGATTATATAATAAAAACAGCCCCAATTGAGGCAACTCCAAAAGATATAGAAGATTTTAAAATGCATATTGAAGAGCTGTTAAAATTAAAAGCAATAAGAGAAAGTAGAAGTCAACATAGATCCGCAGCATTTATAGTTAGAAATCATGCTGAAGAAGTTAGAGGAAAATCTAGAATGGTTATTAATTACAAAAGATTAAATGATAACACTATAGAAGATGCTTTTAACATTCCAAATAAACAAGAATGGATCAATAGAATACAAGGAAGCAAATATTTTTCGAAATTTGACTTAAAGGCAGGATTTTGGCAAGTTAAAATGGCTGAAGAATCAATAGAATGGACTGCATTTACATGTCCTCAAGGACATTTTGAATGGCTTGTAATGCCATTAGGATTAAAGAATGCACCCGCATTATTTCAAAGAAAGATGCAGAATATTTTCAATGAAAACCAAGATTTCATATTAGTTTATATTGATGACATTTTAGTATTTTCTAAAACTTATAAAGAGCATATTGCCCACTTAGAAGTATTTTTTAGAAAGGTAGAACAAAATGGTTTAATATTGTCTAAAAAGAAAATGGAAATATGCAAAGAAAGAATTAATTTTCTTGGTCATGAAATAGGAGAAGGAAAAATTTACTTGCAAGAACACATTGCAAAGAAAATATTACAGTTTCCCGATGCCATGAATGATAAGAAAGTTCTGCAACAAATTTTAGGAATTGTAAACTATGCCAGAAATTATATAGATAATTTAGCAAAGCTTGCTGGGCCCTTATATGCAAAGCTAAGGAAGAATGGTCAGAAATATTTTAATTCTGAAGATATAAAATTAGTAAAGGCAATTAAAGAAAAGGTGAAAAATCTACGGCCCTTAGAGCTACCTCTAGATGATAACTATTTTATTATAGAAACTGATGCGTCTAAAGAAGGTTGGGGTGCAATATTAAAACAAAGGCCTAATAAATATTCTTCCAAGACAGAGGAAAAAATTTGTAGATATGCTTCAGGAAGTTATAAGTTAAAGACCGTGAATAATACTGATAGAGAAATCCTAGCAGTAATTTCTGCAATAAATGCGTTTCGATTATATCTTGGATTCATAGAATTTACAGTTAGAACTGATTGTGAAGCAACATGTCGATACTATAATCAGATTAATACTAAGAAAAGCTCGACTAGAAGATGGGTTTTATTTGAAGATATTATTACTGGAAATGACTACAAAGTTAATTTTGAGCATATAAAGGGAAAAGATAACAAGTTTCCAAAAGTTGAATCATATTCCTTTGGGACAGATAATAAATTAAGGGTTTTCCCTCAGAATACTTTCAAATTCAAGCCCAAAGATCATATTATTGTAGATGAAGTTCAGCAATGTTTGTTGGACAATTTCTGGTTCCAATACAATAATAAGAAAGAAGATAAAGGATATTTTCTGGCAATATTAAATAGCCTTTCTGAATATTTTCATATGATTAATGGAATGATGCCAACAGCCGAATGTCCTGCGAAGATTGAGCAAAAGCCTTTGTATATCTTATATAATGGGAAAAGGCCTGGAATATATACATCTTTTGAGCAAATGGTCATCCTAAAGCAAGAATTGAAGTACTCGAAAGAAACTCCATCATTTGCTAAATATTTTGATATAGATGAAGCACTGGCCAAAGCAAGGTTGCATATTGGAGCAAATTATTACATAGAGCCAGCTGCAAAAGAATACATTCAAAGTTATAGATTGATGAATAATAAAGCTTCTGAGGTTCCAGTCATAACAAAGGTCAAAGAATCAGTGGGTACAAAGGTTAAAGAAGAAGGCAGTACCTCCAAGAAACCCACATACAAAGAATGTTTAATCAAAGGAGTAGACCCTCTAGATGGTGAATATATTGAATGGAAGCTCGAAGAGAAATTTGAATCAATAGCTCCAGAATGGAAGAAAGAAATAAAGAAGGAAATTTTAGAAGAACTTAAGAAAGAAATAGATGAAAAATTTGAAGAAATAAAGAAGTCATATGATGAAAAATGGACTAATTCATTTCTAGACGAAGATATGTTGGATATTGCCGGGCATGGACAAAAACCAGAATCTGAACCCAACTAATTTATAAAGGGCAGCAAATTTGAATAATTCAGAAGAAGTTCTCAAAGCATATTGAGAGTGTACTCTCAAGGCGGAAGCGTGGTGAAGACCTATATATATTATATCAAGTATATTATATCGAGAATGAATACAAATTAATAGTGATTATGAAAGATGGTTAGAAGTCAAGTGCATGCAGAAGTGGCCATGCCACTTAATCCAAAATATCTCTTTCAATGACACTTTGGAGAAAGCAGTATGCTCGTATGCCGTCTCCAGAAGGATTAGAGGATGAGGTGCAAAAGAAGACGATACACCTGGTGTCCTTACTACAGAAGACGGAGGATACGTGTGCTAAATAAACAGGAGGAGGATTCATCTCGCTCGGCTATAAAAGGAGGTTCCTGAGTTCAGTCAGGGGGCATCGATCCATCAGCGCATTCCGTCGACCACCAGCGAGCACCCTCTCTCCCGCCAGCAGTAGTAATCCACCACCTGTAATAGTAGAGTGTGTGCATCCATTGTAACATCCCGCCTGTAAGGTAATCATCTCCCTCGTGTTTGCTTAAGTGTCTGGGGGTTTCCCGAAAGGGAAAACCATATGTAAGCCATGCTTGCTGAAATGAAGTGAGTTTTGCTTTGAAAATCCCCTGGTGCTCTTAGTCTTGTGCGTATGGAAAGAGCTTCTATGCTAGGGACCCTATAGGAGAAACCTCCGATGCGGTGTTTGGTCCAGCCCGGAGTGTGGCAGAGAGACTCTTGTGAGCCGCGGAGAAGTGTTCCCTTCGGGTGGAACTGCCTGGGGAGACGATAGGAACCCGTTCCATATTCACCTGACTAAGCTTATTTTAGGGGAAAGCTTAGCCGCTCCTGAAGCAAACTGGTTAGACATATGGTGAGTACCGAGTAGGATTTCTACGACTGATAGTTTCTGCGCCGGCTGTCTGTCTGGCCTCGCCAGCCGAATCAGATCCTGTTAATTGATTGAACAGCATAATTGAACCAAGCGCATATCCCGAATAACCGAAAGCGACGTTCGCGCTCCGAATAGTGCCGAAGCACTACTCCATACCTAGCAAATCTCTAATCGAATTTCATCGACGAAGAATTCACCGTGAAAGAATAGCTGGTGCATAGAGCACTAGAAAAGAGAGAGTGGCCTGGCACTGTCTATTCACGGGATATATGGCGATATTCACGGCGGCACCTGCGCACACAGGGAGGTTTTATTCAGCACTATTCGGACGGGGACTCGGCACTATTCGAATTCGGGTTACTATTCAAATTCAAGATACTGTTCAAATTCGGTTTACTATTCACAGCACACTGTAGCAGTGGAAGGGCACTGTAGTCCGAATAGTGCTGAATAAAACCTCCCTGTGTGCGCAGGTGCCGCCGTGAATATCGCCGTATATCCCGTGTGTGTGTATATATATATATATATATATATATATATATATATATATATATATATATATATATATATATATATATATATATATATATATATATATATATATATATATATATATATATATATGGAAAATCTATTCTACTCCCGGGTGTAGTTACTCCCACATTCAAAAAACCATCTTGGGTAAGTGAATATACCCATTTATCATTTTGGGTATGCACACATACCCAAAATAAGATTTTTTAAAGTGATAACCATGAAAATTTTTTAGTGGAGCTCATATTTTTTTGCGCCTTGTTATATATTCTGTTTCCTGTATAGAAAAAGGAGTATGTCCATATACTTATATATATATATATATATATATATATATATATATATATATATATATATATCACGAACAAAGAAATCCTGCGACTCCACCAAGCCCAAGATCACGTACGTAGAACTAGCTATTGATCTGCCTGCCCTTTAGCTAGCACAAGACAATGGCGGCGGTAACGCCAATCTCCGAAGAACAAGACTACGGCATCCTTCCGTTGGACATGACGCGCGAGGTGCTGCTGCGTGTCCCGGCCAGGCCGGTGTGCCGCTTCCGCGCGGTGTTCAGGTCGTGGCGCTCCCTCCTCTCCGACCCGGGCTTCATCGCCGCCCACGATCACAAGCCGCTCGTCGCGGTGACCACCCTCGTCGGCGGCAACAACAACAACAACAAGAAGCAGCGCATCATCGGCACGAAGGTGGAGTTCGTCCTGCTCGACATTGAGTCGGGCAACGTGGTGAGGCGTGTGGGCGGCGGGTTTCGGGAGATATTCGGAGTGGAGGGAGAGGTGGATGTCGCACATCCCCGTGTTCCCGGGCCCCGGCAACGCCGCCGTCGTCAATGGAGTCGCCTTCTTCCTGGTGCACCCGCCCAGCGGCCTCTCCGACTACTACGAACGAACAATTCTTCTACGGGGAAGATGGCATCGCATACTTTGACCTCGACAAAGAGCAGTGGTCATGGTCGCCGTGCCTCCTCCAGGGCCCGCTCAGCAGAAGCAGCTGCACAGACGACGACGATGATGACGACGACATGTTCGACGACAAGGGCAACCTCCGCCTCCGCCTGGCTGCTCTCAATGGCCACCTCGTCGTCTCGCACTTCCGCAACAGAAACAACTGCGAAAACCTGGACCTCTGGTTCCATGACGGCACCTTTCCCGAGGATGGCCGGACGCTCTGGTGCCGCCGGTACTCCGTCCGGTGCACGTCCATCTGGCAGATGCAGCCCCTCTGGGAGCTGGACGACGGCAGGCTCGCCTTGTGGGATAACAACCAAGGGGTGCTGCGGCTCTATCATCCTAAAACAGGGGACTTCGTCGACGTGGTGAAGATGAAGAATGCTTGCGTCAGCGCATCTGTGTATACAGGCGACATGATGCTGAATCACTAGCTAGTATAGTACATTAATTTTAGCCTTTTATTTAGAGAGTCACAACAACTATATCATATTTGATTTTTTTAATTTTAATCATCCTTGATTTCATAAGCTATGTTTGGTGTTGATAAATATTTGTGATGTGCATGGTTACTAGTCAAAAAGAAGTTCAGAAAACTAAGATGGCCATTGCGGCGTAGTTCTTTTTTTTTTTTTTTTTTTTTTTTTTTTTTAGAGGGCAAACACAAGGATTACAATCCTTGGCCGCTTCCCCCATTAGCCATAACGGGAAAGGAGCCGTCCATTGCGGCGTAGTTGAGTGCAAAGTATGTTTCTTTTTGTTTTACTCGTTTTTCAGAGTCTTAATCAATGTGAGGGTTCTGTACTTCTTTGTATTTTTCTTTAATGAAACCATCTGTCATTTGTTAAAAAAAAACTATAATTCCAAAAAAATTTAATTGAGTTAAGTACTCATTTTCTAACTTGGACGGAAAGAGTTCGATTTGGCACACACGAGGGGAGGGAGCTAGGCTTGCGACAATGGAATTCCACGTGTCCGTTCGCTGCTAGTACTAATTATATTGGACGTGTTTTCTCTGTACAAGATTTTTGACAGAAACTTGGTAATGCGCACATCCCGTGTATGTCACGATCTGATCTACATCTCTGAGCATCATCATCCTTATTAATATTGGCCGTCATAATCGCAGTATCATAACAAAGAGTGTTTGCACGGATCGCTCTCGATCTGCCCTAAACAATGGGGCCAGCGCCAAGCTCCGCCGCAGCATCCTCTTCCGATGAAGAAGCAGAAGAAGAAGAAGAAGAAGAAGGCCTCCAGCTTGGTCTTCTTCCCTGCGACATTGAGCGTGAGGTCCTGGTGCGCCTCCCGGCCAGGGTGCTGTGCCGCCTCCGCGTGGTGTGCCGATCATGGCGATCCCTCCTGTCCGACGACACGACCTTCATCGCCGCCCACGCGTCCCGGCACAGGTCGTCCCCGCTCGTCGCCGTGGCCCTCGCCGACAGAAACACTAACTTGTTGGAGATTGTGATGCTTGACTGCATGTCCGGCGAAATCGTGAGGCGTGTCCCAACCGCGGTCCATTATTACAAGTTAGGAGCCCGAAACTGGAGTTGCGACGTCATGCTGCGCGTTCACCACAACCTGGCCGGCATCGGCATGGTGAGGTGCGACCGCGTGGTGAACCTGGACAGCGGTGACGTCTCCGCCGTCCCTTGCCAACCCACCGCGAACCTCACAGATTTTCTTCTTGGCCGGGCCGCCACCGGAGAGCAAAAGCTGCTCCGCATCTGGAAGAACGCTTCGTCCTCTGGCCATCGACATGATCATCAGTTGTGCGATGTGCTCACCATGGGCACCCACGGCAGGTGGAGGGGAACGCCGGAGCGGCCTCCTCCGTTGCCCGTCCGCGCCCCGGCGGTGGTCGTCAAAGGGGTCGCCTATTTCCTGGTTGACATCTCGGCTTACAACTTTGGAGAGGTACCACACGGCGTCACTCTGAGCACCATGGCATCCTTCGACCTCGCCGCGGAGCAATGGTCGCCGACGCTCCTCCATGGGCCATCGCTCAACATCACCAACTACTTCAACGAAGCCCACATCATCTCGCTCAATGGTCGCCTCGTCGTCGTCCACCACCGCCGCCTCCGGAAACATGATGACCAACACACAGCCTCCTTGGACCTGTGGTTCCAGTTCCACGAGGGAAACGGGTGGTGCCTGAAGCATCTCCGCTTTTCGCAGGATCGAGTCGGTATAGCGCTGATGAACAGACGCAACAGTACAGCATATAAAAAGCACAAATTAAGTCTTTAAGTGGTTACATTAATCCAATTAAAACATAGAGTCGCACAGCGGAAATAAACGGTACAAGTACAAGTCCAAAGCTAGAAGAAATACAAGCGCACGCGCTCACGATACACAAGAACCCGCATCCAAAGCCATGAAGATGCGGACTCGAGAGGAGATCACTCCTCAGTCTCCCAGTGGGCTGTCCAACCATAGGGAAGCTGGCCATCCCACTGTCCACCTCCACCCGTAGAGTCAGGGATAAAGGTGCTACCTGCAACAAAACACAAGGAGCCAAACACTGAGCAACTAATACTCAGCAAGTCTTACCTGTCAACTTGGCTATCTACAGCCGACTCCTAACATGCAAGGCTACAAAAGGGGTGGCTGACTCAATGGCATAACTCGCACTAATTACTTGATCCTTACTTTCAAGTTTTATTTTTCAAGATAAGTACTTATCAAATAAAGCAGTGTGCATATAGCTAAAACCGATATAAGTAACAATACATCAGATCATCAATATAGCAGTAATGAGATACAATGAATATAAGTACTAGTCATCATCATCAGTCATATCACACTACGATGTGGCGCACTGAGCAAGGTTGCTCTTGACCGAGAGCGGCGGCATCGATGTACATCCTGCAGGAGAAAAACCTGACCACACGCCGCACACGCGTAAAGTCGCATGCAGCAACCGTTCGCAAGGGTCCCCCTAGAGCTGGCTGGGTCTCACACCTCCCGAGAAAGGCCTTCCCGCACGGTCCCCGTCCCAGACGTACGCCCCGATTAGGAAGCATCCTTTCTCTCCCGAGTACCATGATAGAAAATTCAAGTATCCGCGAGACACCAGGGCAACCCAAGCTACTAAGTTTACTAGGCCCATAAAAACACTAGCATGTGATCAGTACGTTCGAACTTGCTCAAGAGGTGCTCAATAGGCAACAACGAACGGTCCTCAATCGACACAGACGGGGCTACACCACCGTGAAGGCCCAGCCTTCTCCAACCATCCTACACAAACAATTCCCCGTCCGGTCTCAACAAATACTAAATCCATCTAGTACAATCCAGGGTAATTCCTAACTCGCGAGTGGGATCTACCACTCGACTTCTACCGTTCGCTAGTCCCTAAGCATAGCAAGTTCTAACGCAACCTAGACCACATCTACAAAAATACGACACAAGGTAGGATATGGAAGGTAATCCTAATGCAGTGCTAAGGCTTCACATCAATTCCTAATAAACCTAATGCACAATCAATTACTAGCCCCAATCAAGTGAGAAAGTAAAAATCCTAAATGGGGAGGCATGCACCGGGGCTTGCCTGGCTCAGGAGCATAGCTAACAGGGTCAGCGGGGTCAGTGTCCTGCTGCGGCTGCTCCTCCTGCACCTCCTGGGCCTGCTCCTCCGGCAGCTGGAAGTCGAGCGGCTCCGGAGTCGTCTCTGTCACTACACGTTATGACAAGGGTAAATAATGCATGTTAGATGCAATGATAATATGATGCAATTAAGAAATTGATTTCTTGATAGGACAGTCATTTACACTGTAAGTGCAAATGATTAACTTTGTTAATTAATTTCGTCTAGAGTATTTCCTTCGTTGACTCTTATTTAAGTTATCTATTTAATTAACTTAAGTAGAGAATTTAGTAAACTATACTTAGAGAATTATTTTAGGTCCAGTGGCATTTTTCTGGTGAAAAGTGGCACTGAAAGTAATTTACAGTGAAGTTTCATAGTTTATTGCAACACGAATTATTTATAGTGATTTATACAATGCGGAACACGATTTAAATCATAAGAAAATAATTAGACAACATGTGATAGTGGAAAAATGCTCTGTAGGTGTGTTATCAGATTCTTAACAGGCATGCAAGAGTTCAGGATTTATGGAGCAACAGATAATTTATAAAGATTTAAACAAAATCTGCACAGATGTGTTTTTCAGAAAAAACACAATCTGTAAAAGGATGGTTTGGTATTTTTACTGAACAGAAAATGTTACATGGAGTCCAACAAAATTGGATTCACATTTTTCAGAGTTGTATTTAATTTATTATGAATTTTCTAAGTTCCTATGAATTTTTGAGGAGTTAAACTAATTCGAAAAAGATTTAGAAATGTTCAGGCCAACCAAATCGGGGCCACACAATGGGCCACACGACTTGGGCCACACCGGATCGGGGCCGGCCACACTAGATCCAGCCATTCAGGATTGAAACCACACAAATGGCTACGCAGTCGACCACAAAAGATCCCGCATGGTCACAAAAGATCCGGGGCGTGTGGCCTGTGGTGCGTTGGCCGGAACCGTCGCCGGAGGGCGGCGGCGCACCTCGCCGGAGCGAGTTTCCGGTGGCGTTTTTGATGGATGGAGGGCACGGGGAGGTAGCGCGCATGATGGGGAGTTCACCTCGTTAAGTTGGAAGGCGCGGGGTAGGCCGGAGCAGTATTGGCGACGAGCGGCGGCGGGTCGGGGTGGTTCGGTGAGGTTGCGGGCTCGAGTGAGGGCGTCTCCAGTTGCAGACGTTGGCGCGTGAGCTTCGCCTCGTCGCGGGGATGCTCGGCTCGGTTTGCGTCGACGACGAGGTGGCCGGAAGGTCGGAGTTCACCGGAGAGGGTCGCAGTGGCTCGACGGTGGCGGTGGGGAGAAGTCGATTCCTCGGTGGCTGAGCTGCGAAGATGGGAAATGCTGAGGTCAGGCCGGTGCGCCGGGGTTGCGCGAAGTTGCAGCCGCGAGGAAGGGGCGCGGGGCTCACCGGAGAGGAAGGATTTCGCGGCGAGGCGGCGACGCTCGGCTGCCGGGCTTGGGGAAGAGAGCAGAAATTCACGCCTCTCAACCCGGGGAAGGAGCAAGTGGCGCCATGGCTCGGTGGAGAGGGTGCTTATGGAGCTCGAGGCTAGCTAGCACGGCCGGAAAGAGCTCCGACGCGGCGGCGCGACGAGCTCGAGCTGCCCGGCAACAATGGCGCTAGGGTTTGAGGGTGAGGGGACGACGGGGAGAGAGGAAATGAGGGCGAGGGAGCGTTCGGACAGGGCGGAGTGCCGTTTTGTCGACGAGGCGCGGTCGGAAGCGGGGCCGGCACCGCGCGGCAGAGCCGTACGTCGTCGGCGACGTGGCGTCGTTCTTCCGTGCGCGCGCAGAGAGATAGAGGAGGCTGACGAGTGGGCCCGGGCGCATCTTTTCTTTTTCACGATTTATTCAAACTTTGATTTTCCCCAATCTTGTGCACTCAATTTGAACTAGCAAACGAGTTCCAAAAATTATGAAACTAGTCTTGTTCGAAAGATCATGAAATGCTCTTTCCAGTGACATAACATGCACATCTCAATTCGAAATAGAATTCAAATGGCAGCTAGTCAAAGTTGGACATTTTTGGAACTTTGGGGATTTATTTGAGCATCGAAATGAATTTCAAAAATCACCAAAAATTCTCCAAAATTCTTATTTCGCAAGGGCTATCTCCAGGAATTTTGGTTGGGTCAAGTTGTTAAAGGAATTTTTGAGTTGCTTCACAGATATGGGTTTGAACTTGTTTAAACTTTGAATTTCGAATTTTTGAATTTGGCTTGATTTCATCTTTTCTTCAGTTTGGTTTGCACGATTCTGAAATTCAGTGACACGGGGTGTCACAGTGCTGACGGTACGTGATCCAGCAACAAGGGGTGCCCCTGTGGGAGCTACACGATGGGAGGCTGGCCCTGTGGATGAAATCAGCAGCTCGCAAGGGGGTGCTCACCATCTATGACCCCAAAACCAACGCCTATGTGGCCGTGGCGGAGATGGAGGACTGCGTCGGCCTCGCTGGTGTCTACACCGGCGGTATGCTATCGTATTTTTGATCCATTTCTTTCCCACATATATGCTATCGTAGTGTTATGTGCCTTTGAACTAGGCTTTCTTCAATAAAATTTCAACTCAATATACTCTCAAGGAATAAACCACTAGAATCCAATTATCGAGTACAACAACACATTACGCAAAAGCTAAAAAAATGATTGCAGTCAAGATACTAAATAGACATCTAGTACAACGCCATCACGAGTCCTCTCTAGTCTCAATGCGTATATGTCACCTTCTGTCAGTCCATTCTTCCGCACAAAACTCTGCCACCCTTTACATACACGGGCAACCTCATCAGATCCCATACTCATCTTTCCCTTTGTAAATTCAGAGCACCCATCCATCCTTATGTACACATCAGTGACACCTCTCGGAGCAAATTCAGACGAGAATTCTCTCTTGAAATACTGTACAGAAGAAAACAGTGTTAGCTGCCACATACATCTCTTGCAAGTATAGGAAAAAAAAAAATTGTGTCAACTAACCAGCATTCCTTTCCTTGTGCTTGTATGGTTCAGCTTGCAAATGTACACAGCACCCCCATCCTTTCTTTCTGTCAACTGACGAACTAATTTCGTCCTTCTTTCATCCACAAGCAACCTCGTTGCATACATAACTATAGCTGCACCATATTTGCCTCGCACTATACCAAGACCAATGGTCATAATCAATAAGTAACTCAGAAGTAACGTTAAGCAAGATCAAATAAGCACTGACCTTTTCCTTGAGGAGGATCCGTTGACTTCCCCTCTACTGTTGGTAGAAGCTCAAACCCATTACTGTTGAAGAAACTTACATGTATACGGCTCTCGTCGTCCAGCTTGAACAACACTACATCACCAGCTTTCGCTCGAACGACTGACATTATCACAAACCAGCCTGATCCCAGGCTCAGATTTGTACCTGTTTCATACACCTCAACTCGTCGCTCAACACCATCAGATAGAGTTACCCAAACCAAACTGTTCTGTCGCCCAGCGAAAATTTTCGCAGTTTCAGCATCCAGATCCTACAGTTTCATTACTCCCGAATTAGAACCCTATCCACCACTGGCAAAAAACATAACTTAATAGCGAAAGAAATTACAATTTTCAGGTCACAGCCTTCTCCCAGCTGTTGCCAGGATGTAATCCCGCCCATCTGAGCTTGAACCTGCAAGATCCGGGTTGGAGTATCACCCACGAGCTGAAGTAAAGAACTAGCGCAACTTAATGAATACAAATTCTAAGTCCTGACCCTTCCTCATATGTTGCTACATCCGTAGCTCCGCTTTGTTGGATTCATTTTGGACGGAGTTACCACAATTTTCAGCGGCGAAACACGAATTTAGAGCACAAATATGGTTAGATCTTGCAAGATAACCCCGTCTCCCCTTCCAATTGCTAGGTCCTCGGTTGCCACTCTAGGGTGTGTTTGTTTCAGGGTCACCGAGATATGGGATGGGGTCATCACTATTTTGTGGGATGGGGCGGCCCTGCGCTGTGTTTGGTAGGAGGGATGGGGCGAGCCAGGTTTGTTGTTTGGTAGGAGGGATGAGTGAGGGATGAGGCCGCCCCCTGCCATGTGTTTGGATGGATGGATGTGGATGAACAGAGGGATGTGCTCACCTTCCATTGAAAGGTGGCAAGTTTAACCCATGTTGACATGAAAAAATGAATCACATGCACAAGTTTGTAATATATTTGAGTAAAACCAAGCTGTAGATATATAAAACTAACAAGCCTTAGCATACATAAGTAGCAAGGTCCCACATATGAATAATGTCTTGAAGCAACCCACGATCCCTAAAAACCTTGCAGAAACGGAAGAAACTTGCTCCACCAAATCGAAGCATGTTTATAAGTTGTATCATTCTTCCAATTTTTCTTGTTTAGGTACTCCAGTCTAATCCTATCCCTTTCTTCCATTGGTCCATACGGAATTATCTCCACAACACTTCTTTTTCTTTTTCTAGATTCTATAATAGCCAATGCTATCATTGACAAGAACATGTGTGCTGCAGCACCATGAATCAAAAGCTTGGTCTTCTTGTCCATCCACAACAGAACCATACAATAATACTTGAGACCAAATCATTATCTACCACAGATCTGAGTAAATGAAACAATACTTGATGTATTATAGTGGCTACTAGTTCAATCAGAGCAAAATAATAGACGGCAGGGCACAAGTCATAAGTAAAATACTAGTTTATTTACCTTGGCTTCACCCAAACGCACGAAGCGCGATGGGAATCTGAGCTTTGTTGTCAGACCCCATTTCTGGAATCTGTTGTGCATCCTGTATCAGTCCCTGGATCAGTAGCTGATACGCACAAGAACACAGATATGATATTCAAAAGCATACTTCGAATTAATAAATAAGTAATATACCTGATAGATGACACCTTTAGTGGCGGTACGACAAGGATTTATAATCATCCAAGTGCATCCAACCGACTAATGGTGAAGCAAACAGCGGAAAATCATGGCCCATAACCACAAGCAGACTTGGGAAGTAGAACCGAAAACCCAAACGTCGTCTTCATCTACGAAGTCTCCTCCTACTAAAACAACGATTGCAAACACATGAGTACATAAGGTACTCCGCAAGCCCTACACTACACAAAGGTATAGATACATGCATATATAGCATTATAAAGGAGTAGGCTTCATGGTTCATTTTAGCGGAAAGCAAACTTTGTGCATGGCTTAGAGAGAAATTCAACGAATTGTAGAGAAGTAAAACCATAGTTGATATAGTCATATTTTAGTTGGTTGGCCCTGGGGAAGAATGATTCAATCCCGCCAGTTCTCATATTTTAGTTGGGCCTTCCGACACGAATGTCATAATGACCCGGCTCACCAGCCATCACTTCCAAAACATGGGCATCTATACACCCACTCACTCGTCAAGGAATCATAGAGGTGGCTAATCAATGTGACGCACAAGAATGTGTCATATGCCGTGACAACGTCCATCCGGATGAATTTTACACTCTGCAGAGGTTGTACATCTTTACCCACAGGCTATGCACTCTTGATCGGAGAGTACATAACGCTTAGTCCATCTTCTCCGAGTAGTCTCACAACTCCACCACGAAATTACTCAGGGGCTTATGACATGAAGGTCACATTAAGGCACAGTACACCTATAACAAATAGCAGGGTACATTGTGCTCCTGTAACAAATAGCAGGATCCTGTAACAAATACCAGGACATGCAGTATTCCCGTAACTAATAGCGGGATTCCCGTAACTAATAGCGGGTTCTCCTGAGCTTTCGCTGCATCTACCAGCCTCCAGGTGATAATTACAAGAGTACCAAAAAGGTAGGATAAGTCCTGCCCATTCAGGTTCCGTGGTTGTACGAGAATCATTTTGTATACAGTCACATGAACCGATCCTTATATGGCCGAGCAAGCATCATTTCCCACACTAGGGGCTATAACACCATCATCAATTCACTTGTGGCCTTGCTCGCAGTCCACCCATCCCATCATCACCGTCACCATCATCATCACCTAACACCGTTGTACTACTCCCAACCCCAATTATCACACACGCCACCAAACTCATTTAACGCATTTATAAAAGTAAAGGTGTGAGTATGGTGTAGCAATGTAGAAACATTGCGAGGGGTCCTAAGCAATTTCTAGTAGCAAGGTGAACATGCCATCATAGAAATGATGGAACTATCCTAGGGTTATCAAGGTGATGGGTAAACAAGGGTAACAAGGATCCGTATATTAATGCCTAAATACGGGGCATCAATATCGGTGAGCAAGTAGGTCAATAATTACACAAGCAGTAAAGTAACAAGTAATGCATAGTAATTTTAGACGGTCACATAGGTGCATTGCGAAAACAATAAGTTCAATCATGATCAAGGAGAAGAAGAGCTTGCCTGATAAACGCTATCCTAATCTTCAAGTTCTGGATCTTCAGACTCTTCTATTGAAGTCGATGTCTTCAAGTCCCTTCTCGAAGCTTGGGTCTTCGAAGCTCCTTCTTGAGTTCCTCGTTAGCTACACGTATTAACGCTAAAATAAATACTAACGCGTAAACAAAATAAACCAAGTAAAACCAATTAAGAATCAAATGAAACATGAGAGAAAGAATTCAGAGGATATGGTTGGGTTATGAATGAACGGAAAGAGAATCGTCAGATTCGGACTTTGAACGGCGAAGATATGGCTTTCAGAAGATTATGGAGGTAATTATGGCGGATGTATGTGTAAAGTGTGTTTGGAAAGGTTTGTGGGGCAGTACCAAAGGGTACTATGCGATTCTGCGAACGCGTGGGCGCAAGAACCACTCGAAACGGAATTACGGTTGAGAAGATATGGCTATTTGAAGGTTCTAAGGACTAATATGTAATTATAGAAACATTCTGAGGGCTAAACAGTAAAAAGACAGGGGCTAAAAGATAATTACAGAAAAGTATATGGGCGTTTCTGTAAAAAGGCAGGACCTAAACACAATTACAGAAAGGATTAGGGGCTTATCTGTAAAAGTTCAAGGTCATGGGATTTTCTGGGATTTCATGAATTATTTTTATACTGGAAAAGGCTATGGACTGTGTCCATGGCTCTGTGGACCGGGGCTTGCCTCTGGTTCATGGTCCACGATGGACCAGGGCAATCTGGGGCGTTAGATGGTTGATGGGTGGCTGGGATTTTATGAAACGAAAGGGTAGGTTTGGTTCTAATCAGGGCCGTTGATTTGGGAACGGACGGCCAGGGTTGGCTGGAAACTGAGCACGGTGGCCGGGCTCAGCAGAGGCGGCGGCGACTTCGCCGGAGGCTCGCCGGAGTTGTCTATCCGGCGCTCCGGTGGACCAGAACGAAAACAGTGAGGTCCGGAAGAGAGAGGATGAGACTGCGAGCTCACCTAGGGGCGTATCGACGTCGCGCGTGGCGAAGACACGCTGGCGACGACGAAGGGCGGCTCGCGGCGGCGGTGTTCGATGGGGAGAGTGCTCCGGTGCTCCCCGAGCTGAGATGAGGGGCGCAGCCTAGGCGGAGAAGCACGTCGAAGCTTCTGCGCGTGGAAGGAGGGCGAGAGTAGGTCTCACGGCGGCGAATCGAGGCGGCCGGTGCCGGAGACGGATTTGAGGGAAAAGAGGAAATTGGGCGGCGCTGGTGGTCGAGGCGAGGGGCTGGTTGTTCAGCGGTGAAGAGGAGTTCATGGCGCTTCCTTTTATAGGCAGAGCAGGGAGAGGGGAAGCTCAAGGAGTGGGGACGGTCGCATCTAGGCGCGGCTCGTCCATGGCGAGCAGGACAAGGCGCGCATGGCGGCGTGGCAGGGCGACGCGTCGCAGCAGGCACGCGGCAGAGGGAGGAGAAGACACGTCAGTCATGCGCAGGGCAGGGCATGGCGGGCAGCAGCCATGGCTTGGTGTGAACTCACGCAGCAGCGGGTTGACGACGGAACAGCATGGGCAGGGCACGCGGTGAAGCGGTGCGCGGGGCCAAGCTTCGGAGGCAGTGGCACGCGTCTTGCTTGGTGACGCGCGGCTCAGGGCGTGGCGCGGCGCGCAACGCTGGCGCGCGCGCAGGTGGTGGCGGCGACACGCAGCGCCGGAGGTCGGCGGCGACACGGTGGAGAAGACGCGCGTCCGCGCGGGCTTGAGCCGAGTCGGGTTGGGCTGCAGGCCGGGCTGAGGGAAAGAGAGAAAGGGGGGCGCGGCCCAATGTGGCAGAAGGGGATTGTGGGCCGGCCAGAAATGGCCCACGAGCGGAGAGGGAAAATGTTTAAGCACTTTCCAAATCCGGGGGAAAACTCAAAATAGAATCCGAATTAACTCCAAATGAGTTCAAATAAATTCAAATGAAACCATAGATTCAAATCCTAAAATCTATCAACCATGGTTGGCAAGTCCCATTTTAATTCTTTTCTAAAAATTCCATTTTCCTATATTCTTGAGCTAATTTAGTTGGAAGCTTTATTTTCAAAAATGCTAAATTTAAATGTGGGCAAATTAATCAAACACTTTAGCACAATTTTATATTTAGGAAATTTCCATTCTAATTAGGTTTGAACTATTTTAGTGAATTTTATTTTGAAAATTTCAATTGAAAGGTAAGTGCAAAACAAAAATTTAAATACTCAGCGATTTTTTTGTTTTATTTTAATTTGCTGGAAATTTGGGATGTTACAAATCTACCCCACTTAAAGGAATCTCGTCCTCGAGATTCGGACGATCCAACGGTTGGTGTGGAACTCCTCTGTTGCTTCTTGTTTAGGCCTTCGATACTGTAGATTCATGTAGTAGAGGGGAGGCCCTTTCTTCAAGGTTGTATGGGGTCCTACCCCACTTAAAGGATTAATCTTCGGTACCAAAGAAAACTTTCCATGGTTGCTCCACTTATCTTATCCAAAAGATTAGGCTTTTCTCATTGTTCCACGGGTGGACTTTTCCAAATATCCTTATTTCCAATTAGCCTCAAAGGTGAGTGTGCTAAGACTTTTATCCGGCTTTGGGGATAAAGCATCTCCACTAATGTAGACGAGGGTCTGTTCTTGAGCAAGACTAGCAGTTCATATACTTTATCACCATACTCCATAAAATTGAGAATTGTAGGTCTGAACTCAACGCTTTATTGATATCTCAAGGTACATAGTACATTCGGTTACTCATACTACAACACCTTTACATAGAGCTTGTATTCATCGATGCCCAATCTTTTGATGTGTTAGATTGGCGCTTGATCAAGGATTGTCATTCATTGTCTCTTGTCTGACGGTTCCGGGGCAATCTGCTGCAAAGTGTCCATGCTTCCGACACAAGTAGCACTTCTGATTTGCTCGTGGTACTTTCTTTCCATGTGGCTTTCCTTCACTGCTCTGTCTAGTATTGGGTCGTTTAAAACCAAAATATCTTACATACATTTTATTTCTTTTCTTCTTTTGATATTCTTGCTTCTGTGAAGACTTCCATTCATGTACCTCACATTTCTCCATTGGCTTACATGGCTGAGTCTCATGGCTTCTCTCATTTTCTTGATCTATCAGTGCTCCTTCAAGTAAGATGGTCCGATTCATGAGTGTTGTGAAATTCGGATAGATCTGGGTAACCAGCTGTATGTTCAGGTTATGGTTAAGACCTTTCCTGAAACAATCTTGCTTTTTCTTGTCAGTGTTGACCTCATCTGGTGCATATCGGGCCAACTTCATAAATTTCTGAATGTACTCATTCACTGTCTTGGATCCTTGTTTACGAGCACGGAATTCATCTGCTTTCATATCCATGATTCCTGTAGGGATATGATATTCACGAAAAGCTTGCTGGAATTGATCCCATGTAATAACATCTTGCTTTGGAACTGTTTCCTTGAAGTTATCCCACCAGTCTCCAGAAACTCCAACTAGTTGGTGAGTGGATAACAATACTTTCTCTTGATCATTGGCTGCGACTACATCGAGCTTCTTGGTAATATTTTTGAGCCAATCATCGGCGGCTAACGGGTCATCAGCTGTGTTGTCGAAGACAGGTGGTCTGAGCTTCATAAATTCTGTTATCTTAGAACTGATTCCATGTCCATGGTTGCTCTGTTCCTGACAAATTACTTCTATAAGTTGAGTCTGCTTGACCATTACTTCTGTGAGGTTGGCAGGTGAGTGCGAGATCTCATTACTATCTTGGTTGTCATTACTGTTGGTACCTTGGTTGTATTCTTCTTCACTGTGGTGAGCTAACTCACGATCATTGTTATGAGCTGCGGAGGGTCTTCTTTTGCTCTGCTTGCCATGTTGTTGATTGGTTGGCTGCTTCCTTTTGTTAGTTCCACCTCTTGTTTGTTCAGTAGGGTCATGATCTTCAGTTGCTTTTGCCTTGCGCTGTTTGCGAGTTTGAACTCGGGTGGACTTCTCTGGCGGCATCCTGGTTTCAGCAACTGAGGTTTAGGCACGGGTTAGGAAAAGGTTTGGCCTTAGGCTACTATTAAACTGTTATTCTTGTTATTATTGTGATGTTCAGTTGTTGAGAGCACACACTCAATCATTGAATCAAAGAGCCAAAATAAAAACAACGATTCACACAAACAATGTATTTTAGTTGAGGTTATCGGGTGTGTGAGCGTACTACAACGTGGTGCAAGATTGTAGGAAACTGACTATCGATTTCTTCAGATCATCAGACCTCGACCATAAGTTCGTGACCAAAAGGAATCGATGAGGTCGTATGACTTGGTCGGTTAAAGAAAAACCATTGCTTGCATTCATTCATTGGAATGGCTCCGTTGACTTGTTGCTTTGGTGTTATCTGAGTTTGTTGTCACACGGTCATTGTACTCAACTTTTCTTGAAGGTAGCTCATGACATCATTCTTGATAGTAACATAATTCTTTTATTTCTCATAGTCAGGATTACATCTCATACTACACATCCGTTTGTCTTGATTAAGAGGTGTCTTACAACTTGTGAGGCTTCCGTTATTGTTGCTGGGAGTGAAACTTCTCCGAAGCATTAAGCGGGGCTCCAAGGTGATCCTTCATGAGATGCTTATGTTGATGCTTTTGGCCTAGGTAGCACGTCTGCCCTCTTGAGATACCTCGGAATAGATTCCTTATTATTTAGGAGCTTAGAGTTTGTCACCTTTAACACCAACTATACCTTCTTTTCTTTTTCCTTGGTTGGTTTGTGTCCTAAGGAGTTTCTCGTACTGGTATTGAGGGCACCTTGCTTTCAGATGTCCTTCTTGCCAGCAGTGGTAACAAAGTCTTATCTGCATGATACTCTTGCTTGGAGTTGCTTTTGGGTAAACCTGGGGTGGAAGACTTTCATTACTTGATGATTGGAGTATGTTAACTGTTTGATGAAAGGTATATCCCATCGTGTTGTTCTTTGGCTTCTTGAGGTTTTTGGATGCTTCTTGACCAGATGTTTGACTATTATTCTTCCTTTTCTGGTTGCAGTTCTTTCTAGAACTGGCGGGCAGTGATCCTCCGGGATTCTTGTAGAAAGGGCACATGGCGATCATATGGCCAGGGTCCTGACAGTGGAAGCATAGTCTTGGCTTGTTGGCAGTGCTGCTCAAGATTGCCTTTTGATATATTTCAGGTGACATATTTATATTGCTTGGTTCTTCCTGTACATTGCTCAACTGGTGAAGAGTAGATACTTCTGTCGGGTACCTTGGCTTCTTGAGCTTTTCAGACATATCCTGAGTAGCGTCTTGAGTGTTGTCCTTTCTTTTCGAGTTGTGGCTCTTGCTAGTGTTCCTGAGCTGCAAAGCTTTCGTAAGGGTGGTGACTTCCTTACTTATGCTTTGCATCGACTCTTCCAAGTTGTCCATCCTCTGGAGCATGCTTACGATGGCAGTAGTTGATGGCACGTATGCCTTAGCCAAGGTATTCCAAGCTTCTTGTTCATGACACTTTTCCTGTTCTACAGATTGCGTCTCTCTCGGTGGTGCTGGTAATTGAGGCACATCATTTTCCATGTTGGTCATTGTAACTCTTGCGTCAATGCTTGGTTTGTTGTAAGGGCAATTGGCAACCTTATGTCCGGGGTTGTGACAATTGTAACATATCTTTCGTGATATATTGCCCTTAGCGGTATTGGCATTCTTCTTTTGTTTAGGAACCAAATCCGATACACAATAAACTTGGTATGATGTATTGTCCACTTCTACGGTCACGTAATTGGGGCTGTCCATTTGGTTGATATTTTCCTGTTGCAGACATGGTGAGTTGAGGTACGAATTCTGCGATTGTGCAGGGAAGAGGACAAGAGATTTTAAAAGATAGAGGAGAGGTACTATGGAAGATTTTTATAAATAGTTTTGAAAATAATCTATTTCGAGCATGTCAAATTCTAGGTTTTCGTTCTACGGCCAAGTATTGCTCTGATACCACTCTGTCAGACCCCATTTCTGGAATCTGTTGTGCATCCTGTATCAGTCCCTGGATCAGTAGTTGATACGCACAAGAACACAGATATGATATTCAAAAGCATACTTCGAATTAATAAATAAGTAATATACCTGATAGATGACACCTTTAGTGGCGGTACGACAAGGATTTATAATCATCCAAGTGCATCCAACCGACTAATGGTGAAGCAAACAGCGAAAAATCATGGCCCATAACCACAAGCAGACTTGGGAAGTAGAACCGAAAACCCAAACGTCGTCTTCATCTACGAAGTCTCCTCCTACTAAAACAACGATTGCAAACACATGAGTACATAAGGTACTCCGCAAGCCCTACACTACACAAGGGTATAGATACATGCATATATGGCATTATCAAGGAGTAGGCTTCATGGTTCATTTTAGCGGAAAGCAAACTTTGTACATGGCTTAGAGAGAAATTCAACGAATTGTAGAGAAGTAAAACCATAGTTGATATAGTCATATTTTAGTTGGTTGGCCCTGGGGAAGAATGATTCAATCCCGCCAGTTCCCATATTTTAGTTGGGCCTTCCGATACGAATGTCATAACGACCCGGCTCACCAGCCATCACTTCCAAAACACGGGCATCTATACACCCACTCACTCATCAAGGAATCATAGAGGTGGCTAAACAATGTGACGCACAAGAATGTGTCATATGCCGTGACAACGTCCATCCGGATGAATTTTACACTCTGCAGAGGTTGTACATCTTTACCCACAGGCTATGCACTCTTGATCGGAGAGTACATAACGCTTAGTCCATCTTCTCCGAGTAATCTCACAACTCCACCACGAAATTACTCAGGGGCTTATGACATGAAGGTCACATTAAGGCACAGTACACCTGTAACAAATAGCAGGGTACATTGTGCTCCTGTAATAAATAGCAGGATCCTGTAACAAATACCAGGACATGCAGTATTCCCGTAACTAATAGCGGGATTCCCGTAACTAATAGCGGGTTCTCCTGAGCTTTCGCTGCATCTACCAGCCTCCAGGTGATAATTGCAAGAGTACCAAAAAGGTAGGATAAGTCCTGCCCATTCAGGTTTCGTGGTTGTACGAGAATCATTTTGTATACAGTCACATGAACCGGTCCTTATATGGCCGAGCAAGCACCATTTCCCACACTAGGGGCTATAACACCATCATCAATTCACTTGTGGCCTTGCTCGCAGTCCACCCATCCCATCATCACCGTCACCATCATCATCACCTAACACCGTTGTACTACTCCCAACCCCAATTATCACACACGCCACCAAACTCATTTAACGCATTTATAAAAGTAAGGTGTGAGTATGGTGTAGCAATGTAGAAACATTGCGAGGGGTCCTAAGCAATTTCTAGTAGCAAGGTGAACATGCCATCATAGAAATGATGGAACTATCCTAGGGTTATCAAGGTGATGGGTAAACAAGGGTAACAAGGATCCGTATATTAATGCCTAAATACGGGGCATCAATATCGGTGAGCAAGTTGGTCAATAATTACACAAGCAGTAAAGTAACAAGTAATGCATGGTAATTTTAGACGATCACATAGGTGCATTGCGAAAACAGTAAGTTCAATCATGATCAAGGAGAAGAAGAGCTTGCCTGATAAACGCTATCCTAATCTTCAAGTTCTGGATCTTCAGACTCTTCTATTGAAGTCGATGTCTTCAAGTCCCTTCTCGAAGCTTGGGTCTTCGAAGCTCCTTCTCGAGTTCCTCGTTAGCTACACGTATTAACGCTAAAATAAATACTAACGCGTAAACAAAATAAACCAAGTAAAACCAATTAAGAATCAAATGAAACATGAGAGAAAGAATTCAGAGGATATGGTTGGGTTATGAATGAACGGAAAGAGAATCGTCAGATTCGGACTTTGAACGGCGAAGATATGGCTTTCAGAAGATTATGGAGGTAATTATGGCGGATGTATGTGTAAAGTGTGTTTGGAAAGGTTTGTGGGGCAGTACCAAAGGGTACTATGCGATTCTGCGAACGCGTGGGCGCAAGAACCACTCGAAACGGAATTACGGTTGAGAAGATATGGCTATTTGAAGGTTCTAAGGACTAATATGTAATTATAGAAACATTCTGAGGGCTAAACAGTAAAAAGACAGGGGCTAAAAGATAATTACAGAAAAGTATATGGGCGTTTCTGTAAAAAGGCAGGACCTAAACACAATTACAGAAAGGATTAGGGGCTTATCTGTAAAAGTTCAAGGTCATGGGATTTTCTAGGATTTCATGAATTATTTTTATACTGGAAAAGGCTATGGACTGTGTCCATGGCTCTATGGACCGGGGCTTGCCTCTGGTTCATGGTCCACGATGGACCAGGGCAATCTGGGGCGTTAGATGGTTGATGGGTGGCTGGGATTTTATGAAACGAAAGGGTAGGTTTGGTTCTAATTAGGGCCGTTGATTTGGGAACGGACGGCCAGGGTTGGCTGGAAACTGAGCACGGTGGCCGGGCTCAGCAGAGGCGGCGGCGACTTCGCCGGAGGCTCGCCGGAGTTGTCTATCCGGCGCTCCGGTGGACCAGAACGTAAACAGTAAGGTCCGGAAGAGAGAGGATGAGACTGCGAGCTCACCTAGGGGCGTATCGACGTCGCGCGTGGCGAAGACACGCTGGCGACGACGAAGGGCGGCTCGCGGCGGCGGTGTTCGATGGGGAGAGTGCTCCGGTGCTCCCCGAGCTGAGATGAGGGGCGCAGCCTAGGCGGAGAAGCACGTCGAAGCTTCTGCGCGTGGAAGGAGGGCGAGAGTAGGTCTCACGGCGGCGAATCGAGGCGGCCGGCGCCGGAGACGGATTTGAGGGAAAAGAGGAAATTGGGCGGCGCTGGTGGTCGAGGCGAGGGGCTGGTTGTTCAGCGGTGAAGAGGAGTTCATGGCGCTTCCTTTTATAGGCAGAGCAGGGAGAGGGGAAGCTCAAGGAGTGGGGACGGTCGCATCTAGGCGCGGCTGGTCCATGGCGAGCAGGACAAGGCGCGCATGGCGGCGTGGCAGGGCGACGCATCGCAGCAGGCACGCGGCAGAGGGAGGAGAAGACACGATCAGTCATGCGCAGGGCAAGGCATGGCGGGCAGCAGCCATGGCTTGGTGTGAACTCACGCAGCAGCGGGTTGACGACGGAACAGCATGGGCAGGGCACGCGGTGAAGCGGTGCGCGGGGCCAAGCTTCGGAGGCAGTGGCACGCGTCTTGCTTGGTGACGCGCGGCTCAGGGCGTGGCACGGCGCGCAACGCTGGCGCGCGCGCAGGTGGTGGCGGCGACACGCAGCGACGGAGGTCGGCGGCGACACGGTGGAGAAGACGCGCGTCCGCGCGGGCTTGAGCCGAGTCGGGTTGGGCTGCAGGCCGGGCTGAGGGAAAGAGAGAAAGGGGGGCACGGCCCAATGTGGCAGAAGGGGATTGTGGGCCGGCCAGAAATGGCCCACGAGCGGAGAGGGAAAAGGTTTAAGCACTTTCCAAATCCGGGGGAAAACTCAAAATAAAATCCGAATTAACTCCAAATGAGTTCAAATAAATTCAAATGAAACCATAGATTCAAATCCTAAAATCTGTCAACCATGGTTGGCAAGTCCCATTTTAATTCTTTTCTAAAAATTCCATTTTCCTATATTCTTGAGCTAATTTAGTTGGAAGCTTTATTTTAAAAAATGCTAAATTTAAATGTGGGCAAATTAATCAAACACTTTAGCACAATTTTATATTTAGGAAATTTCCATTCTAATTAGGTTTGAACTATTTTAGTGAATTTTATTTTGAAAATTTCAATTGAAAGGTAAGTGCAAGACAAAAATTTAAATACTCAGCGATTTTTTTGTTTTATTTTAATTTGCTTGAAATTTGGGATGTTACATTTGTGCTCCCCGTCAATGCAGCTGCGCCTGATGCCGATGTCGCCTCTTGCCTGCACGCTCTGCGCCTGCTGCTTGCCTGCCCCGCGTCTGCTTGCCCGTGGACTGCTCGCCGCCTCCGCCTGATGTCCGCGGCGACTTGCTCGGCCTGCGGAAAATCAACCTCGGCTCCAATCCATTTGGCCGCCGGAGAGTCTCAGATCTGGATGGGAGTGAGGGGCAGTGGGGTGAAGAGGTGAGACGAACGGGCGCAGGGGTTGACTCGAGTCAAGGAAGAAGACGCGAGTCAAGGGAAGAAGACACAATGCTCGGTTTACTGTTGTTTCGGCCGATGGAGGTACTCGGCTGCTTGGCCTTGTCGTTGTTAACGAAAGCAAACCACATAAACATTGTGCGCCATTTTTCTTGTGATCCAATACAAAACAAGAAACTACCTTCAAGGCAACCCGATAGGGACTGCATTCGACCGGCGGCAACGGTTCCTGCTGGTTTTTAAGATCAGCTGCTCCTTGCTGCAACGGTGGCTGCTCATGAATAATCTCATCCATTCTCGTGGTGTTACAAAGTGTTGTTGGTTTCGACTTGTTTTTGCGACTCAACCTACAAGTGTGTGGTTTAAATAGACGGGTGATCAAGCGGGAACCAGACGTCGCAACTCATTTTGAGTCATCATCGATTATTGAAAAACGTTTTAAGCCAACCTGAAAAAACATTTGAGTCAATTTATTTGAAAGAATCCTTATAATCTGCAGTTGGAACGACAGCCGGTACCACAAGGCAACGACGAGTCCAACTCGATCGAGGATCCGTCGTTTCCACTAGGCAACCCGGCCTCCCTCTTCATAAATAGAGATCATCCACGGATCATCAATTTTCGTGGCGATGGCATCTACGATCGTGTGGAACAAACGCGGCAGGAGTCAGGCTGCTCCTCCTCTTGTTGCATCAGGCAACGACGGCGTGCTACCGACGGACCTGCTGTGCGAGGTCCTGGTACGCATCCCGGCCAAGGAGCTCTGCCGCCTCCGCCTCGTCTGCCGGTCATGGCGTTCTCTCACCTACAAGCCCCGGGCATGGCGTTCTCTCACCTACAAGCTTACGTGCACAACGCGGCCACGGGCGCTGGCTTGGTCTTGCCTCACGACAACATACCTTTAAACTACGCATCCGCGTTTTTACCCGGGCATCTCCCATCCCATCCACGAGAGACTACAAGGTTCTCCGCATCCACAGACGTGATACAAGCCAATTCTGCGATATCATCACGATTGGCTCTTCTAATACACAGGACCAAAGGTGGAGGTCAAAAAAACAGCCGCCAATCAATGTTTCCTTGATTCCCGAACGCATGGCAGTCGTCGCCGGGGTCGCCTACTTCTTGTTAACGATGGGCGCCTCCGTCACCATGATGAGACCACCAGACGATGTGGCCTCCTTCGACTTCGCCACCTAAGAGTGGAGCCCCACAACGATGCAGGGGCCATTATCGATCGACCACATCCGCCTCTACATTCGGGAATTGGGTAACGTTCGGTTAGCCACCCTCAATGGCTGCTTGACCATGCTTCATTACAATGATTGCACAATGGATCTCTGGTTCTTGGTGGAGTCCAAGGGGGTGTGGAACAAACTCTACTCCGTGCAATGCACATCCATTCTGCAGGGACGCAAGCCACATCCATTGATGATTTTAGACAACGGCAAGATACTTGTCTGGGTGCCATTCACACAAATGCTAAGAGCGTATGATCCACCAACAAAGGCATGGCTTGATCTAGCCCCGACTACTGGTTGCGTTTCGCTTCGCACATTTTTAGGCAGCCTTTTATATTCAAACCAGACGGGTCTAGCTTCATCTTGAGCTTCCACACCATTGTTGTTTTCTGCATCCCCTGAACAACATTTTACATACATACATGGAAGCTACAAACAAAAAACAAGGTTATGTGAAACAATTTCGCCATCTCCAATTGTATAATGAGCAGCTTTCCTTCAAGAATTGATGAGCATGGTTAGCCTCTTTGTTTGTGTGTGTGCAGAGCGGGAATCCCACTTGTACAAGCGGGCGCGGCGCCTATCAAACGGTTCCCATGCATCGCTTTTCCTCGGGATGCCGCAAGGGTGGGCCGGCCGCTGGCGTGAGCTGTTCCTGTCTGGCCCACAAAATGTCAAAGAGCTGCATGTGCTGGGTTCTGTAGAAGCCGCACTTTGTACCGGCTCCGTTCCTTTTTCCCGGCTCCAACTGATTCAGCTCCAGCTGAAAGCAGAAGCTGGCCCCAAACTGAAATTTATCCCTTTCGGCTCCTGTTCCCCCATCCGGTGCCGCTCTTCATCTTCATCTTTTTTCCCCCGCCGCTGTTCCTATTCAGTAACGTACTGGAGACGAGTGGTTCTGTTCCCATCTCTTGGTCATATTGTCCCTGATCTGCGCCCCGAGAGATGAAGGACACAACTGTAGCACATCCTTCCCCAGGAGACGTAGGACGTTCCGAGGTGCCTGGACATGGACGGACGGACAAGAGTTCCGTGTTTGTAGATTTGCTGCAGACTTTTTCGATTCATCAGCACTGGTAAGGGGACTTTTTACTTGAGTTGATGAGCTAGGATAATCTGATTTAGAGTTTGAACCGTTCACATTTGATCAGTTAGCTTGTTGATTATTGGTCAGTTGCAACGGCTCAGATTCGGTCAGTTAGGTAGGTGATACTTGGTTAGATTTGGTCACTGTCTTTTTTGTGATATATTGACAAAAGGAGGTGCTCGCATTTGCGACAATGGTGCATTATGTTTATTTTTTCCCATATCACCGTAAATTGATTTGTGTCTGATTTTAAGAACAGTGAAACATGGTACTTCTGGAACTGAAATGTCCCCTGATGCTTTTTGTCATGTATACCATGGTACCCTCTCTGTATCAACCAAATTTATTCTGTAATATAAACTGAACCAATCAAAATGTTAGCGCTAACAAAACTGAAGCATAGATCCATAGCTCCTTCACGAGGTACATCTTGGTTCCATTTTCTGCAATCTGTTTATTCTAAATATTTCTTGGGAGTTGTACTTTCCGTTCGAATGGTAGTACTGCTATTGAATCTGTACAAAGTGGGAAAAAGCACCTTTCTCTTTTCTCTTAATATTGTCTGCCAGTTTAGGAATTAAGAATCTATACAATCCTACTTAATCTAAACAAGCCCTGCTTTTGCTTGGTACCTTACTGTTGCTCAATGAATGAAGCTGGAAATGAACTATACTAGTTATTAAATGCTTGTTTGATTTTCTTGCAACACATTTTTAGTTCTTTGCTTCTTCATATAGACTGTGTCAGGACACAAATGCATTTTATTTTAAAGGTCACTCCCTCTGATTGCACTCCCCACACTAATTTTTCTTTGGATTGTTTGTTTTGAATTGACCTTGTTAACAAACCTGCTAGTGTTACTTGTAGATTTACAACACTAGTCTCATAACTGTAGTTCTATGTTTCCAAATGATTATTTTGCTGGGAAGACACTGTGATTACTCTGTTGGCTAGTGATAGTACTGCTACTGAATCTAGATTTTCTTGCGACTTATTAGAGTTCTTTGTTTTTCATAGAAACAGTGCCAGGACAGTATGCATTTGCTTCCAGCCCCACACAGTAATTTGTGTTTTGGTAGAATTACATAAGTAATTATATGTTTCTAAATGATTATTTTGCTTGAAAGCCACTGTCATGACTTAAGCACTGTGTGCAAAGTATACTGTAGTTACTGATATTCTTTATGTTTGCATACTTGCAGGGTCAGTATCAGGAGGTCTAGATGCCAGTGAGGTGCATGCTAGTCAGTCATGGAGTCCCTGAAGTCTCCAAATGCTCCAGTGTTTAAATGCACCAAAAATGGAGACGGTTCTGGTTTCAAGGCAACTGTTAAGATTGATGTGTCGACCACCATGGTTTCAAGTGACCCAGATGTGAAGGTTAAGGAGCTTGATGGTTCGCCTCCCCTTTCTGCTCTTCTTCCTTCCACATGCTTTCGGCTGTGCAGAGCCCAAGCAGCTCTCTCTTTTTGTGCGAGCCGGGAGTCAAAGGAAAGGAACTCTTTCCTTTACTTCGGCTCAGATAACGGCAAGAGGTCAAGTTCTTCTTTGTTTTTCTTTTTGATTCTATGATATTGTCCTCTCTTTGTTTCTCTGAAACCTAGTTTCATTGATAACCTGCATCTTGCTTTGTTTATCAGACAATGGCAGTGGACTTCTTGCAGCTCAGGAGATCGTGGACTGAAGCTTAAGGCAAGTTCTATTGACCCAAAATATAGATTCATAATCATATAGCATAGCTTATAATATACAAAAAGCGTTGATCTTCATTAATCCGGTGTTTACAAAAGTTTAAGTTCCTAGAGCGTGAAATAAATTGTTCTAAAGAACTGAATCATTCTGGATTTATTTATGCATTTATATTGCAATGTCCCAACTTCTTTGAATGTTAACTCGGTCCCACTAATACTGTCTAGTGCCCAAATGTGGTACACATCAACCTGAAGATGATAAATTGTTTTCAAGTCAATCTTCAGTTTACTTTATGACCACAGCCTTCAGCGTACCGTGCTAATCACCTATGTTTGGTTCTTTACTTTTTTGCATTAGGAACATGGGGAAAGACAATGATGGTTCAGAAAGTCGAAGAGGGAACACCGCGCTAATCAAATATTTTGGTATTCTGTTTGTGATTGTCATTTCATATACTTTTAAGTTGTTGTTATATTGACAACGAAACATTTGTTAATGTAGGACATGGATTCTGCAACATTAGCACTGTAATTTTCTAAACAACTGTAACTCAATTCTGACAGAAAAAAAAATACAGTTGTTTAAACACAAGGTCGTAAATTTCTGCAGGTTGCCTATGAAAATTTCAAGAAAAACTTTACTTGCTGATCTACTGTCAATGGAAGGTAACCAGACCACTTCACCATTCAAGAAGAAGCAAATTGTGGTGCCAAGTGAGAAGGTTGTCTATGAAATAGATGAGTAGTAGATTTGGCACATGTACTGATGTTTTGTTTTGTGATTCAACCAAGTATGGAAGTAGTAGTTCGCTGAGTGCAACTGAATTCTTATTTTGCTGAAGAGACACACGATCTCGAACTTGTATTTTATATGCAAGCAGAGACACAGTACTTTTATGTTGCCCTGCCAAATATTTGGTGTTGTACAAGTCTTATTTTCAGTCGTTTGGATTTCTTGGGACAGTGTTTAGTTGACATTTTTCCCTGATTAAACTTTATTTTCGTTGCCATAGTCAGGTAACTTATTTGCCTAGTAAGATATTCAGTACCAAAGGGTGGGAAGAAGAGGACCCGCCAGCGGAGGAAGATGCCATCCTCAGGGTCGCCGGAGATGCCTTCCCCACAAGAAGCAGGTCGTTCCTCGCCGCCTGGAGCTCCCATATCTGTGCCGCCGCCGCCGCCGGGAGAAGCCTTTCGAAACGAGCGAACCCGAGAAGAGGCACTAGGCAGGATGGGAGGTACAGAGGCAGAAGCTGCTTCCGAGTAAAAGCTGGGAACCTTTGACCATCGAGGACCCACAACAGCTGACGGTGCTGCCAGCTCGGAACTTTTTGGGCATCTCGAGGAAAAGGCGAGCAAATAGAACCCCACGATAGGAGCAGCGGCCGCTTGTACAAGTGGGGAACATATTCGCCACTCGTAAATCATTCAGCACGTTCTTCAATATTCATTGTAGTCGCAACGCTCTTTCGCCGTGAATGGGAGCGAATTTCGATGTCACCCTACTCTCCATCGAACTTCAGCATGTCACAAAATTATCTAATTTTGATGTAGATAATATTGTATCGTGCACAAAAAGCTCTGGCAACTGGTGTGGATGAAGCTTACGGTTACAATCCTAGATCAAAACAAAAACAGAGCAGAAGCACGGTAAAAATATATATTTATTATCTTGACATTATGAATTAAAAACCTACGAATAAATTTTCGTATAACACATGCAGATGTCAACCTCCAAAACAGTCCATCATCTGCCTCTGGCGACAAACATTTTCCTCGAGCAGTGTTTCGGAACAAAAAAAACATCGGCTCCTCGAACGGCATCAGGCCGGCAGAGTACTACGGAGAGTACGGCCAGGTCAGGTGTCGACGCACAGCGCCCACGTCACGGCAAACAACAGTCTCACTGCCACCTGGCCCCACCTCGGTCCACGTGTGCCCAACCGCCCTTCCCACCACCGTTCGTGGACCGAGTCTACACGCTCCCCCCACTCCAACCGCCGCACCGCGACACGCAAAACCCCATACACCGGGCGCACGCGGCCATTCATCGCTAATGCTAATTCCATTCCCTTCCCCTCCGGGGCTAATCACTAATCAGCGACGCCTCCAAAGATTGCAGGGTTTAATTACCCATATTCATTTGCTTCTGGAGTACAGTACTACCCATTGATTTGATTGAGTCCACCACTACCACCAGGCTCTGAACCTCGCCGTTGGAGCTCCGCCGGTGTGCTGGGGCTTCTTTGAGGCGATGCGGAGGGCGGCGGCGGGAGGCCGGTCCTTCCGCCGGCGTGCGATCGAGGGGCTGGCCGCCGTCCTGATCCTCTACGGCCTCCTCGTGCTCCTTCTCGAGTCGCCGCACTTGTCCACCTCGTCCGCGGGCGGCGGCGCAGGGGGTGAGGTTGGCGGCGGCGCCGCACGGAAGCTCCACCTCTCCGCCGGCTCCGGAGGGCGCGCGGCTCCCGCGCGGCCCGACAAGGAGCCTCTCTTCCCCGCGTCCGTCTCCGGCCCCCTCTCACGGTTCGTCTCCGGCCTCGACCTCCGCCTCCTCGACTCCCCCCGTTCCGGCGCGCTCCGCGGGCCCATCTCCGACGCCGTGGCGGCGGGCGCCCGCAAGTTCGCCGAGCTCGAGGACGTCGACCCCGCCGCGGCCCTCGCGCTGCCCTCCGGCGGCGGCGAGGGGAAGCCCAACACCACAAGGTGCCCGCAGTCGATCGCGCTCACCGCCGCGGAGTTCCGCGAGAGAGGGCGCGTGGTGGAGCTGCCGTGCGGGCTCGCGCTGGGCTCCCACGTCACGGTGGCCGCGACGCCCCGGCCGGCGCACGCGGAGCGGGACCCGGCGATCACGGGCCTGAGGGACGGGGACCGCCCGATCATGGTGTCCCAGTTCGTGGTGGAGCTGCAGGGCCTCAAGACGGTCGACGGCGAGGACCCGCCCCGCATCCTCCACTTCAACCCGCGCCTCCGCGGGGACTGGAGCGGCCGCCCGGTCATCGAACAGAACACCTGCTACAGGATGCAGTGGGGCACCGCGCAGCGCTGCGAGGGATGGAGGTCCCGTGACGATGAGGACACTGGTCGGGGACCCCTGTAGTCACTTCATTAATTTCAGTTACTATAGTCAGTTCAGGTGGATTGTTCTGTTGCTGAATGATTGATTGATTTTGCAGTGGATGGGTTGGTCAAGTGCGAGAAGTGGATTCGTGATGGTGAGGAACACTCCAACGAATCCAAGACAGCTTGGTGGCTCAATCGACTTGTTGGGTCCAAGAAGGAGGTCAATTTCAATTGGCCATATCCTTTTGTGGAGGGCCGACTGTTTCTTCTTACTATCACAGCTGGTTTGGAGGGTTACCATGTCAGCGTCGACGGACGGCATGTGACTTCTTTCTCTTACCGCACTGTAAGTTCAATTCTTCTCCATTCCATCTAGTTCATTAATAACAAGTGGTGGTGGTGAATGTGCCTTTTCATTGCACTTCTTCAGAGAATTAGTGTATCATATAAGGGGATTTGCCAACCTTCTTTCTTTCGGCCCTTGCAGGGGTTTGTGCTTGAGGACGCAACTGGATTGTCATTAAATGGAGACCTTGATGTCCAATCAGTGTTTGCTGGGTCCTTGCCAACTAAACACCCGAGCGTTGCACCGCTGAGCTATCTGGACTTCTCGGCTTTTTGGCAGGCTCCTCCTCTGCCGGACGGCCCGGTTGAGATTTTCATTGGCATTCTGTCATCCGGCAACCATTTTGCTGAGCGTATGGGTGTGAGGAAGACATGGATGTCTGCTGTCCGCAAGTCGTCAAATGTGGTTGCTCGATTTTTTGTTGCACTGGTAAATCCTCTAATCAGGACCCAAAAGCTCATCTTGCTTCAGTTGTTTTGTAAGCTTGAGTTGATTGGTGTTCTTTACTGCAGCATGGCAGAAAGGAAGTGAATCTGGAGTTGCGAAAGGAGGCAGAATTCTTTGGTGACATTGTTTTTGTGCCGTTCCTAGACCACTATGATTTAGTTGTTATGAAGACTCTTGCAATATGCGACTATGGGGTATGGCAGACATTTTTGTCTTATTTAAACTAAATCTTCTTTGGAGTACTATAGCTGCTATCTTGGTATTTTCTTACAGTAATTAACTTGGTTGCTCAGGTTCGTGTTATCTCTGCTAAATATGTCATGAAGTGCGACGATGATAACTTTGTTAGACTTGATTCAGTAGTCAATGAAATAAAAAAGGTACCAAGTGGGAGAAGTCTCTACTTAGGGAATATCAATTTTAACCACAGGCCATTGCGCCATGGGAAATGGGCCGTCAGTTATCAGGTATAACTTATACAATTTTGTTTGACAGTTATCGGATCACATTCTTCATGCAGCATCTGAGCATTGAATTATTTCTTCTATAGCTTGAAGGAAAAGCTAAAACTACTTTGTTGCAGTCTTGAACCATAAAAGTTTACTTGGTCATCTGTGCCAGACTACTGTGTGAACTGTGATAAGGCTTTTTAATCTTGAGTCTTTGCACACACAAGGATGTATCTGATATTGAATTATTGTCTTCAGTTGAGGCGTTTCTCGTTATGTATGTTTCACATCTGGTCATTGCAACTGTTTTCTCTGAACAATGAGTCTGCCTTTTCTTTTAATGTTCAGTTCTCTAACTTCTATTCTGTTTGGAACACATTTAACTTGGCTCACAATAAATAAATTCAAGTTCGGTTCTCTGCCTGCTGTCACTTGTTGTCATGCAATCTTCAGATATTTGAAGCCTAAAATCAATATGCATCCCTTTCAAGAAAGGGACATAGGAATAGTGTGATGCATTCTTTTTTGGAATTGCCTGCGTGTCTTCACCTGATGGCAGGTCCTTGAAGGTGTCAATTATGCAAAATTTGACATTGTTCTCTGATGATTACTATGTTGTAGTTAATATCTTCTCTTTAGCTGTCTGGCAGCACGATAACATTTTCATGGTCAATCGAGCTCCTACTTCTATCAAAATTTACTAAAATATGTTTACAGAACTTGGAAATTTGTATCTTTTCCCAAAATGATTTTATTAGGTTGCTGAGTTTCTGGTGACGTTTCATTTTACCTTCTAATTGACAATGCTGATTTGGACATTTCTGCATTCAGTGTGGATATTTCTAAATGTTGGTTCTTACTTCGCAGGAGTGGCCAGAAGAGGAGTATCCCGCATATGCAAATGGCCCTGGATATGTTATATCAGCTGATATTGCAGATTTCATCATGTCTGAGTACACGAAGAAAAATTTGAGGGTAAAATCATAAATTTCCTGTTGGAAAAACTAACCTTCATGTCATTATGTTTTCACAGTTTGCCAAAATACCATCAGATTTTTTTTATAAAAAAAGTATGACAGTTTACAATGGATTAGACAACATATGTCAATAATGACGAATTAAATAGGCAGTATATTATGTTTAAAAGTATCCTGCTACCATGGCTGGTAGCTATCAAACTACCCAGGTACCTACGGCCTGATGACTGTCTTAGGCCAATAACTGCAAACGACGCATGTGCGTCAATGAAAAACGATGCAATGGGCAGCAACCTGGGCTGGTGGGTAGCAAATCTGCTCTCATATTCGGTTAATCCGGTTAAACTTTAACATGGTTCGTCCTTATTTGTGACACCAATATATGGGCAATACTAATAAAATATCTACCTACAAAATTCCTAACATTAATGAAGTAATATATTATATGACTGACTATTCCTTTTAATGCAGCTCTTCAAAATGGAAGATGTGAGCATTGGTTTGTGGGTCGAGCAGTTCAATAGGACAAGACCTGTAGAATACATTCACAGTGCCAAATTTTGTCAGTTTGGATGCATCAATGACTATTATACCGCACATTACCAATCTCCAAGGCTTATGTTGTGTATGTGGCAAAAGTTGCTGGAGGGAAGACCAGAGTGTTGCAATGCGAGATGACAATAACGGATTAGTTTAGACCCTCATCCGTAGTGACAGTCTCATTTAATCAACAAAATTAGAAAGCCTGACCAGTGTTCTTCATCACCCAGGGTTCATAATATATCATGATGGTAATTAATCCTCCTGTAGACTGATATGCTGAAGTTTCCTGATTGCATTAAAGCTGACCCTACTTAGCTGCAATGTTGGGCTAGGCATAGAGGATCAGTAACCATGCCTGAGGACTTCATCTGTAAATATGTAGAGTTCGTTAAGTTATTTTGACTTCAACTTGTCTGATACCTGAAAGAAGTTACTACAAACAACTCACTAGGTGACAGGACAATCTTTAGGATTTTTGCTGTTGTCACACATCTATTTTCCATTGCGTTTCTATTTTATTAGCATATACTCTTCTCTTTCTTCAAAAAGAAAAGAGGGATCCCCTTTTAATTTTTGCACTTTCATACCTGGTATCTTAACCTTTAGGCCATTGAAACCAGCACATTGGACTTCTATGTCCCACCTGATGAGTGCCAACTAAAGCATGACATATATGCAAACCTAGACACCAACTCTTCTGGAGGCAGCCTTTATTTTATCCTTCGAGCATAGTTCCCAATCTATGGTCCTTTTGAACCATTATTTTCATTTTACTTACAGCAAGGCCAACAAAACAAGACTCATGCATATGTGTTTGGTCTACAACCAGTGAACACATCACATGTGCATCAGAGTTACTACTTGAAGGAGTACAAGAAAACTACAAATGCTATCTCTTGTGTTTTTTGCAACTGCATAAAAGCATTAAGGGTAAGTTTGCGTAATGACCAAGGCATTATAAAAACAACACTTTTCAAGAAAAAAAATCCTCAACTATACTTTCGATGACTACCTGTCATAATCAATAGACATGATAGCTGAACACTTTGCATTGACTGGATAACAATGTTAATGAATTGAAAATTTGAGGTAAAAGCTTTTTCATTGATGACCTGGGCATTTTGATTCCTTGGTCAGGAGATATCACAGCACAATTTGTTGATAGCTTGTTATTGCTAATCTATGGTTTGCTATATTTGTAGCTGTTGTGCATAACTAATCAGATATACGTGAGCAATCTTGTTGATCTGAGGCCAATGTTATCAGGAGCATTTCATTCTTTTGCGAAATAAGCAGGCTATGACTTTTTACGTTAAGCAGTGTTTTTAGTACCAGGCCTTTTCTGTTCTATGTGAAATTGTGTTTATGAACTGATGCCTGATGCCAACTCTCCTGATGCTACATCTTGGAATATGGTAAGCATTTTCTGTGCAGTTGCTTCTTCAGAAGTTCAATCCTTACATGGCGCAACTCCATTCAAAGTAGACTTGAGTTTTGCTACTTATGTTGTGCACTAGCACAACTTAATCTATTTCATTTAGGGATTAAGCTTGATTGCTAATTCAAGTATTTGTGTTGTGCACTAGCACATCTGAAATTAATCTAGCACTCCCAGAATTTTGTTGCAATTCCTAGTGTACATGGGTCGTAAGGCATCGCCTCGCCTCGCGCCTTAAGCGCTTAGGCGTCTCAAGGGGGGTCAGTCGCCTCGCCTCGCCTTATCGCCTTAAAAACATAGCAAACTAGACCAATACTTGAGTACTCACTGAAAAATCGTAATTTATTTCTGTCATAAAAACTCACTTCTGATAGGAGGGAACAAAAAAGAATACAAGCATGGTGAAAAAGATAAAACCTCTCTTGTCGTCAGGTTGGGCCGAGTCGTGCCATATTAATGGAGTTTGAGAGTCCGAAAGAGCCCAGGCCCACTTTGACCATGAAGCCTATTGTGCTCAAGCCCAAAACTTCGGGAATTGCATATTGTTAAGGGTTTAGTATTGGTGTAGGACTCTAATTGTAGAGTCCTTGTCCTAGTCTAGTATTGAGTCATATAACCCATATATACTGCCCCCTATGAGGGCTATTATCAACACAATTCATATTCATAACACATATCACTATCAGTCCTGGTTTTGGCTGCTTTGAACTGGCGAAACGTAAAAACTAGAGTCTCAAGTTAATCAGAAAATAGGATGCAAATACATGCTTTACATCACCAGAAATTATCAGTCCTGTTTTGGCTGCATATCTGATGTAATTTCACCTGCACAGAACACAATATGTTAATCGTGTTTGCACCATTTTTTCAATAGCATATAAGGTACATCCCCTTTCCAGTGCGTTGAAAGTGTAGATCCTTCTGTATTCTTGCTTCTCAGTTAAAAACATATCCATCCTTCATTCTGATAGTTCAAACAGACCATACACATGCCTGCCTATGACTTTGCCTGTGCTGGTTACTCTAAATATTTCATTGATGGCCACATGATTGCTGCTAAGTTTGGCACAAGATTAGCAACAAGATTGGCCAATAGCTTGAGTGTCTCTTGCGTCAAAACTAGCATTACTTGTCCAGTCACTTGTGTATATATATCTAGTATTATATTTACTAAGATGTTAGCCCGTTCGGCTGGCTGAATACTCCAGCTGCTACAGTAACTCGTGAGAGGGATTCAGCCAGCCCAGTCTACAGCCAGCGAACCGAACAGGGTTAAATTGGTAGCAGTTTGTAAGCAATGCTTCTGCTCCTTCTTTTCTTGGTTCTTCTTTTTCCCTTCCATTTTGCAGCTTACTACAGAGGAGCTATGGGAATTCTGCTCGTGTACGATATCACGGACGAGGCCTCCTTCAATAGTATCCAACATGCATTTGCATCCTATTTTCTGATAGAAGATGAAAATAATAGTATAATTATTAAATGTCTTTCTTAATTAATGGCTTCTAGACATTAGAAATTGGATCCGCAACATAGAGCAGCATGCATCTGATAACGTCAACAAGATCTTGGTAGGCAACAAGGTTGATATGGATGGGAAGCGGGTAAGCATTTTCATACAGTTACTTACTGTTAGAAACTCATGGCCATTCTTCTCCATGCTGTGATACTATGGTCCCTATAAACAGGTGATTTCCACAGCTCAGGGTCAGAAGCTCGCAGATGAATACGGGATGCAATTTTTTGAGACGGTAAGGTTTTTTCCTATAAGCTGACAATTCTTATGAAGAGGCGATTGTCAGCTTGCCAAGATGATAAATTTCACATGTGTCAACTCCTTTTTTATGCAGAGTGCAAAAACAAATCAAAACGTAGAGCAGGCATTCTTTACCATTGCAAGGGACATAAAACAAAGACTGACTGAGACTGTTGCTGCCACAAATGAGGTAGATATTGTTGCATACCGTATACTTGCGGTACCACATTTTCTTCTTTCCCTGTTTAATACAAAAGGTGTGCAGCTTTTCTTGTATTCGAGTAAAAACGTTGTCTTTTCTAATCTCCACCGTACTTTGCAGCCCCCAACCATTCAGATCAGCAGGCCGGATCCAGATCAGGCTGGTGCTGCCTCGTCCCTGTGGTCTCTTTGCTGGCTCCACTGTTGTGAAGGGAAAGATTCCTAGTTTCCCATCAAAAGTGTACTGACCATTCTCATCAAACCTAGGCCTTGTAACCACAGCTAGGAACATGACCTTCTCAATAAAATTCTTGCTTTTCACGGTTCTCTGAGGTCTTTCTTCATCATTTGCAAGATAATATTTTTGGTTCCTACAAGTCCTATAGAACCACTTTTCATCAATGTAAATGACATTGTACATTGGTTTGGAAGTTCTAGACTGAGCATTAAGCATGGACAAACAATACTTGACGCGGGCGTTCTTGTTTTCATCGGTCAAACTGAACTTGAGGTCATTAGTATGCCGACGAAAATATCCTTCTTTCAAACGGTTATGAAGTGTGCTTTTCTTGACCCCCAGTGCATGAGAAAGATCCCTCAAGGTGGTGCGCTGCCTTAGTGGAATGTCTTTTATAGACTCTAAATCAATTTCTATTCTTTTTCTACCACAATTTTTAGACCATTTATTGACAATGCCATTTATACCACCTTCTTGTCCTTTTGGCCAAATGGACTGCACAAGTCTTCGAGGCGCATCAAACTTTCTGGCAACTTTCTTAGAAATCCCACGACGAAGAATCGGAGGATCAGTTTGTGCCAAAAGTTCTAGATATATGGCGATCTTCAATTCATCTGGATAGAACCTGCGCTTGTTATTGTTGGAACCTGTAAATCATGACAAGAAAACATGTACTGTGAACTGAAGGTACACTTACGGATTACACTCAAAGTCTGAACTCGAACTGAAGGTACACTTACTGTTGGAACCAAAAAAAAGAATGACAAATGTATACTCAAACTCAAAACTAAGCTATTCACAGACTTTGAGTTTATATTCACTGTCGTTACACGAACAAAGTAAACTATTCACTGTCCGGCAAAATGTGCAACCAACAAACTGAATTCTAACTAGTGTTAAAAACTAGAAACATAGCACGACATTACCACGCTAGGCCTGATTGTCAGTACTCTTTTAGTTTTGCCCTGTGGTTAGACCAGCAAGTAGGTCTAAAAATTAAGGACAACAAATTTGCATGAACATTACATATGTTCAATATAATTGAAAATAATTAGATATTAGAAATTTCAGTAATTAATTTGCATCAAGCTTAAGAATTCTTTCTGTAATAATTCATGATCTCTAGAATTCAGGAAGCACTATTGATGTATTTATCCTAGGAAAATAATCATCCTCTTAATATTGTGGCCTGAGTTTTCTTATATTAGTACTAGTGCTCATTTAATCATCGCAATGTTTTTCTCCTTCTGTAAGCATTTTGTTTAAACTATGATCCAGTGTGATGGAGAGGTGCTGGACGTGTTGCACTAAAATTGTGCAGAGCATACTATGCAAGCTAGAGAAGGAATCGCAAATTAAATTAATATTATGTGAACCTGAAGATAATTGATCAAATCAAATAAAAATTAAGGAAATCATGAGTAGAACATCACAACTGTATGCTTGAAATTTCTCACAGGCAACACAGCAAGATATCTAAAATTTTTTCAGGAGAAAAAAAAATCATTTACGATTTGCCAAGTCCTTTGTTGAATAGATCCGCAGTTTCATTAGTTTTTTACAATGAATAATGCAAATAATGGCAGCCATAATAGTTGGTGTCATATTAATCATTGTATAAATTGTGGAGTCCAAGTAAAAATCAAACCCTCATCTACATGGAAGGAGGATTGTCTTTTAGACCTGGAACTGAAAGATTTCAAAACAAAATATATAACAAAGAGACTTGATTGCTATTGGTGAAAGTACATGGACTACGAGCTCGAGCTCAATTTGGCCAATTGATGGTAACATGTGAAACACAGTTTAACGGCAAGACTGTGCTTGAACAGGTTTATATACACGCATTCTCCTGCAGTATTCAGCTACTCGCACTTGCAGCTGAGGTTACCCCAGCAGGCAAGCAAGTTACGGCACCGTACGCAGTCATTGCTGCTCGCTCTCGCGCCGTACGTCAGGGGAGGCGCTCCTCGCTGATCCTCCGAGGTTCCACGGGGTTGCGCATTTTGTCAAACGACTTGCAAGCGGCAGCCTGGCCACAACACCAGGAATCAAAATTCGTCACGACATGAACAATGGATCGCACAGCTAGCGCAAGCAAAGGGCAGATGGTACTGATGCAAGGCTTGTTACTCGAGCAAGTCGAGGTACTCACCCGGTGCTTTGGCTCAACGAAGCCCGTGTTGATTTTCTCCCTGTGCGCTAAAGCTTGTTGGGAGAAGCATGAAGCAGGGCCAATGGTCGATGTGAGCCCGCCTGCTTACACAAATTCGATGCGCTCGCTGAAATGTTCCGTCCCGCCGCGAGGGCCGCGCGCAATGGCGACGCCGGAATCAAATTGTTGTGCCGCCCCACGGATTGGCCGAAAGAATTCACGAGCGCGAGGAGCCGGATTGACAAGGTAAGTGGGCGCACCCAACCAAGAGGAGGAAGGGTCCAGAGAGTTCGAGGATTTTTTGCTACAAAGGCTTGTTCGCTCCATCTTTACCGTCTCTTTTTATTCGGATGAAAGAAAAGCTTTTGGCTGACGTGGCACTGTAAATTTTGAGAGAATGCACAGCATTTAACTATGTAGAAGATGGGGCTGGCTCCAGTCTAGGTGACTGATTTTTAGTGCATGGCTCAGTCAAATTTTCCAAACGTTGGATCTTGATCCATCCCCTAGCATTTATCTTCATCATTGCTTCTAATATGGCTTGCGGCCTGGCTGATTGCTTCGATCGATCCTCTTTGGCTGATTTCGAGATAGGATTCTTGACGGGTCTGTCTTGTTCGATTGAACCCGTTTAGAAATCTGAAGGCATTTGCGGACGGGCCAGCTTTTGTATGTACTACAACAGTCGTGCACCGTAACCTTTGTGGTCCGTTTGCATCTGTTTTGCCACCATGGAACAAATTTTAAATTCTTCTCATGGGCTCTGTTCAGTCCAGAAACTTTTGGGCCCGTCTACCTCTTACTCGAGCATTTCTATGGCCCCTAACACTTAGTGTTTTGTAACAAAAAACACTTGTCCTGTTTGAGAGAATGTGTTTTTTCTGGTGTCTGGCGCACCTGACTTCTTTTTTACTCATCGCGAAGGTATCAGATTAGATTCTATCTTTTAACAGTTCCCTTATCTGATCGGATCAAACAAAACATACTCCTAGTCCTAGATACAAGAGATTACAAGAAAATGAAATTTTCATGCGCAAGACTGATTGGATATAGTGCTTTCAAGGTTTTTTTTTTTTTAAAAAAATAAGCATGCTGGTCTAATAGTATTAAGTATCAAACTAATTAAGAAAATAATTTTCTTACTGTCACAAAAAAAAGTAAATTAGACTGCTACAAATATGAATAGCAGGTCGATCAAAGCAAGATCAGTGCTGCAGATCAAGATGACAAATTAACTGACATACATCAAAACTGGGAGGATGAGTTAACCTTTACATCAAAACAAGGAGAGTAAGTGTAACCTAACCATTTATCATCTGAGTATACACTATGTCCTGCTTGTTGATGTCAACAAATATAGACAATTAACAATTCCAAAACAAAAAGGCTTGTATGGCTTGCTTAGTGCGACATAACAATCATATTATCAAAATTTATCCTGTTTTTCGTGCATTACTAATATACAGATTTGTGGGGATCAGAGCAACCCCACAAGATCGAAGAAAATGAACTAGCATCATCTTCAGATCAGCAACAACATGGCATGCATCAAGGTGATCTGAAACGAGCATTTCTTTCCTGCAACATCAGGTAAACAAGTAAGAAAACTCGTAATGCAGCCACAATATACAATGAATCGCGAAATATAGGATATAGTTGGACAAAGCATCCAAGCAATGAAATTAAATGACTGTACTCCACAAATTTACATACATGAAAATAAATGAAGACAATAAAAATTCTATACGTCATTCGAGATACTGCAACAGCAAAATGAATAGAAATAAAAGGGATGCACGACAATACACTTAGTGATTGGTTCTGAGTTCACCAAGGCAACTGCTGTATAAGTAAATAGAAATAAAAAAAAAGGAAAATCAACTTGACACAAGATTGTTGTTCATGACAGAAAGGAAAATCAGGGAGGGTACATAAAACAGGAGTTCCAAGGAAGACCAGTAGCTCAAAACTATTTTGCGGGTATGAATTATGGTGCAATCATAGGGAAATTATAATTCATTTACATTAAAAATACAGTGCACAAGATGATGTAATGGTAGTGTGGCTTATATAAAATATCACCACTAAGTGTAATTTTATATTGCGTACCACGAAATTCATGCTTGCAACTAGTCTGAGTTTGCAACATCATTGATTGTTAAAGTTCAATGTACAGCATATTATGATACTTTAAGAGACCGAATGCAGGTACATGATTCAAACAAAATGGTGCATTAGTTTCAGTTACTCTTGTCGCTGAAATGGACTATGCTATGTCACCATGAATACTTTAAAAGACTAATCAAATTCTGATATACATATTACTATCATTGTAGATGAGTATTCACAAAGAAAGTCAAAATACTTCAGTGTCTACAAATTTTATCATATGAATGTTATAAAATTACTATATGCGTATTGGTCATAATTATCATTAGAACTGACTAAAATTTTTTGTGGTCAAATATCTGATACCACAAGAACTATCATTCCACACAAATATCCAAACCGCAAAATAGTCTATTCAATCCAGAGGATGACATGGAAAAATGGAACCACAGCCAACATTTGCATGCTGAAAAATTATCAGTTGATAATAATACCAATTGATTGTATAGTGCCAGATGAGGTATTAACACATAGGCTTTTTAAAAATTAATTTGTCTGTATCTTAATTTACATTGCATTATAACCGAATCTGTATACTTGCATAACGAAGGTTTGATAAGACAAATAATGAAAATAATGTCACACAAGAGCAAATAAAGATTGGAATAATGTAACAGATCATACAATAGTCGACTCTAAGCTATAGGAGGGGTAAAATAACAAGGATGTTTTTGAGGTATTTATATTTCAATAAATGAAATACATGATTTAACATTCAGAACTGAAACTACAAGACAACAGAATAATAATAATTTTTTTATGTACACGTTGAAACAATGACAAATAAAGATCAGACTCAAGCAAAATAATCATCAACAAATAATTCTGATTTTCTTTGCACAGCCACGTGTAGGGAGCTCCAGTTATCTATATGATGCAGCAAGAATATATTTTTTTTCGGGGTCTTAAACAGAATGCCAACAAGCTTAAGAGTAGTAGTTCAGAACACTCACTCTACAGTATTATTCAGAAAATTAATGTTAGAAGCAAAGATATAGGAAAAGTCATGTGAAATACTAAAAAAAATTCAGATACACTTTAACTAAAATTATTACTAGCTTATTGGTCGCAATTGTTATATGAACTGAGTGTAATTATTATTTGGTTTCCAAAATCAGTTGATATAAAAGTCAGCACTATCAGTAAACCACAAGTCAAAAACAATATCCAACACTTAGAGGTACATAAAAAATAATGTAGTTGAATCTTCACTTACTATTTGCAGAAAATTTGCCATGTGATTAATGCCATCTCATATTTCACATCAACAGAGAATGGATCATGAAGGAGTTTATCACTAATAAAGAACAATTCAGTGTTATGTCGTGGTCTAACAAGATCAGGTAGTGAAACAAGGGACTCAATTCAATAAACATTTAGAGGCACGTGATGGTCTATCAAGGTCAAGTAATATAACAAAGGGAAAATATCAGGTGCACATTGAGATAAAAACTAATATGAAATAGAAAATAATTAGACCTACAATTTTCTTGATAATACCAAACAGATCATCATCCATGGAGTTCACACAACTTCTAACTAGCTGCAACAAGTACAAATCCAAAAAAAAAACACAAACTGTATCCAAAATCAAATCATACATATCTGATTCCTAATGGCTACCACCCTTCATATCAAAGAATGTTTATAATCTGATTCCATCTTGAATACAAAAAAAAAAAAATGGTGGCACCAACACTATACATATCTAGCCGAATGAATCAAATGGTGGCACCAACAATCATATTCTTGGTTTAATATAGTTACCACAGTAGGGGACTGGCCCTACTGTAATTCCCTAAAAAACAATCATATTTTGTTGCAAATGATCTTGAAAATTTGACAAGTAGTTAATCATCTAAAAATTAATGTCTCCATACAATAAATTTACTATGTACTACATGTTATAATATACATATGAATCAATTGTAATATTTTAGGCTGAAGAAAAATCGGACAAGAAGAAACTCAAAAACTCAGAATTAACTCAAAAATCATAGTATTGGAACTGGGACACAGGAATGTAGTCACAACAACAACCATAAAACTTCTGACTATTTCATCATCAGATATGCCATCTTCCGACGGCTTGTTAAGCCTAGAGGAGGAAGGTAGAGTAGGGAAAATCTAAGCAGACCCTAGAAACTGACTCTTGGTCTCCGTCTAGAGAGCTCCAGCAAACTGGAGAAAGCTAAGTAAAATGATGCAGAACAAACTAGGCCCACAAACACTGTGATAGTCTCCAGGCCTCGCCTATGACAAAATGATGCTCCTATTAAGACAGAACCAAAAAAAGACCTGCTAGCCCCCACTAACTCCACATTAATCTTGATCTTAGATCACACAGTTACATGACTAAACTAGATTAATTAGGATTATGTCAAATGAGATGAAATATTTAAATGGTAGAGAAAGAACCTGTTTCAAACAGTTCTTGTAGACAATATTTTTAGATCTCTGACTATCACTACAACTTGAATCTGGAAGCAATATCAGTGGAGTGGGTAGAATCCTGAACAAATTCTGAACCATCAGTACTGTCGAGAACTTTTTATGATCAATTACCATCATCTTTCCTACTCAAATCCAAGGTAGAAGGCCTTTTACTGGCCATTCTACAATATGAACAACACCGAAGTGAGAATAAATCATTGTAATATAGAATTTGTGGGGAATCTCACCCTAGCGCCATTTTCCGATATGAACAATAAACTGTGAGCAATCGGAATGAAGCTAAGCCAAAATTGATAGTTTCAGATAATGTAACTAGCCCATGAGAGAGAATCAGTCCAATTGCAAAATTACCTATAAAAAAAAAAAGTCCAATTGCACAACAAACGCTAGCTAACTCCAAACACATTATGGGGAATGAACTAACCAGACACATTTCACCTAATTCAATCAAAATCTAAAGCTATTGAGGCCAAATTGAGCAGTTCTAAACATATCAGAGGCACAGAGCAAACCCTAACAACACTATTACACCTAATCGAAATCACAACATGATTTGGGGCATCAAACGACATCATAGCATGGAGATCAGACAGAAAAACAACAAAGGGACATACCTAATCGGAGATTGAGGCCCATTTCATCGGAGAACACTAGTCATTGCCACACCAATCAAACTACATCCGAATCCACCGCCTCCAAACTCACCGGTTCCAGTGCACGAATCAACAGTCCGCAAGTTGATCGGGGGTCAATGAAGTACGACCGCCATTGCCTTTCGACTCGCCGGCTTCCAATGCCTCCCCCAATCCTTCGCCCTCCAAACACGCCGCCTCGGCTCCCGACTCATTTGCTTTTAACGCCTAAGCGAGTGCCCGCCCCCAGGCAAGTAGCCTTGTCACTCTACTCGCCGGCTTCCGCGACGGCCACCACGGCACCTGCTCCTCCGCCTCCCCATCCCAACCCGCAGGCTCCTGAAAATAAATAACGATAGAAACTGGGTGCCCGTCACCAACCCGTTATAATCTTTACTATCCATAAAAAACCGAGTCCGCGGTGAATGCCCGGTCGTCCGTCACCCCCACCTCCCACTCGTGCCGACAGGTGGGGCCCGCGATCAGTGTCTCACTCTCGCCCCCGTCCACCATCCCCGTCCCTCCCCGCAGCGCAACACATCAACCACCAGGCGCCACCGCGCCAGCCGCATCGTCGAAAAGAAAAACAAAAAACAGGCGGGCACTCGATGGAATACTCAACTTCGATTTACTGCAGGTCTTCAGCACATTATCTTTTCCTCCGCCGGTTTCGTCGAGCGAGCCCCCAATCGGAATCAGGGAGTCCGCGCGGAGGACAGTGATGAGCTACCTTGAGGTCACGAGCTGGCAGGGGAGGAGGGACTGGACATCGGAAGATTCGGAACCATGGCGGCGCTGTTCTATCGTGCGAGGCGGATTCCGTCAATCAATCTCAAGCGTGAGACGGCGAGCATGGAAGTGGATGGGGATTGCGGCCATGGGAGAAAGCAGCGAGCTTCGAAGTCGAGCGGCGGCTGCGGTAACCAATTCAATGGTGAGATTCGCCATTGCACGTGATGGATTTTATGAAAACAGTACATCAAAGAGAGAATCGGAACAGAGCACCGCTGTGAGGAACAAGATGAGGACGAGTTTTCTTACTGAGATGACGGGTCCCACTTGAAATATTTTACTCACGTCCTGCGAGCTGGACCCGTAGAGGAGTAGCAACACTCTTACCCCGAATATTGCTCTCAAGGTACAGATTACGTTCCATCTCAAAAAGAAAAAAAGGTTATAGATTACGTTTTTAAGCACTGACATTGCGAAAACAAAGAAAATATCAAATTTCTAACATTATGTGAAACACGTTGCCAAATATACACATTTTGAGAAAGCTATTTTTTTATTAAATCTAAATTAAAAGTTTTGTACACAAATTTAAATGCCGTAGCAACGCACGGGCACACGGCTAGTTAGACCCAATAGGGCAACATCGGGCCCAATAAAATGCTTCAATACACAGGGTGAGCCACATAGCTTAGAAACGCACGATTCAATACACAGGGTGAGCCACATAGCTTAGAAACGCACGATTGACATCAGATGGCCACAAAATTTGACTGAGCGTTTTCCACGATCTCAGTCAACTAGCGTGGAGTTAAAAATAGGCATCTGCAGCACCGTTCATGAAAATCTAAAAATAGACATGTGCAGCAACATTCATGGAACAAGCAAAACTACTTCTCCTTGGACTCCTGCTTGCACGCCATCTGCATCTGCACCTTGGCCATCTGCATGTGCTCCTTGGCCACCGCCATCTTGATCTGCAGTTGCTCCTTGGCTACCGGCGGCATGTACTTGTTCATCTGTATCTACAATTCGCGCGGTGAAAAGGAAAGATGGGGTGACGGCGTTGGGAGCGAGTTTAGAAATCCTGCATGCGCGGCCTGCCCTTGGTCTTTTGGCATATATTGCTCAAAAGAGAGAATCCACAGAATGGTGGCGGAGCTTCCGTTCCACAGAATCATCCTAACTGAAAGTAATTGCAAGTTGTACCTTAGCACAGAAAAAGAAAACAGCACCTAAGATACATAGCATTTATTAAAATCCATTAATATCATCTTTACTACATAAAGGGTACGTGTTGCCACTCGAAGAAATACAAATCGCAACATTTAAGATGTGCAAACTACCTCTACAATTCTAAACTGTTTGCCATGCCACTAAAAAATACTCATCACAATAGACAGTCAGGGCCGGCAAGAAGGCCGATCAGCAAAAACTAACCGGGGTGTCCAAAAGAGCGTCGACCAACTCGAGCAGGTACGGGCCACGCTCCTTAACAACGCCAATGTTGCAATGATCTTTCAGTACCTTACCAGCGTAATCCTTTATCAAAACACCCAACTCTCTGACTCGGGGTGTGATCAGATCATCATCAATCGATCCGCCCAGTTGTACGAGGGCATCCTTATAGTCGTCCGCCAGAGCTAAGAGCGCAATTGCTGAGGTCTTCACGAGTAGGAGGGCTTGAAGGGCGGCGACAGGTTCCTGCCCCAGAAGCTGGTGTGACATCTGATCCTTGATCCTGTGGAGCTCCAGCGCCATGCCTGCCACGAGCGAGAGGAGCTCCAGCTCGGGGCATATCCAGCACCCCGCCGGAATCAGTTGGCGGAGGAGTAGATACGACTCGTCTGCTCTGCGCACGGACTCCAGAGTGTCAATATTGATGCACACGCCGCTCTCGGAGCTGCGGGCCTGCAGGGCTTGGACGTCGTCATGGGAGTAGATCAAGATGTGGGACATCTTTTCCTTTTGGCGACGGCGGCGGCGGCAAAGACGAGGAGGGGTGGTGGTTGTGGCGGCGGCGGCGAAGAGGAGTGGTGGCTGTTGCGGCGGGGAAGAAGACGACGAGCCAGCAGCCGCGGTTTATGGATGGATAGGAGCAATCTGTTCTCTACCGTCGGATGCGATTTGAGGTTTGTTCCTTACAGGAGGGCAGGCAGAACGAACGGGGCCGCCGGATCATCGTTTGACTCCGAACGAGTTTTTTTTCGACTCCGAACGAACCAGGTTCGACTCAGAATGTTTTGGATTAATGTAGGCATTATAACTTCCACAGCGCACATGACATGATGTATGTGCTTTGCTCGACTTATAGTAAATGTACTAATCATTTTGCAACCATCAAGACAAAAACAAATTTCATGCTGTTTTTATTAGGACAACCTGTACTTTTATAAAATTTTGTTTCATTTGTTACTCCTTCAATTGCAAACATAAGTCCTTTATAGTTTTCTCAACTTTGCACCAAACAATTTCTGGGTACTTCTCTTCTTTCTTTTACACCCTTACCTGAATTCTAATTTTATCAATAAATGGGTTCTCTTCCCCTATTTATCTATTTAGAAATATTCACATTAATAATGTAAGATTAAGCTGTTCTTTTTTTTGTATACTGTTTGTAGACATGGAAGAGAGCCAAAGAGGAGAGCCCATCTATTGATTCTGTAGAAAATTTGCCTTGATACTGTAGGATTTGTATATGCAGCAAGGCTAAAAGGACTTCAATCTGCAAAGTGCAATAGGGGAGCGTGTTTCTGCAGAAATTTATAAACCGCTGCCCGTTTGACAAGTCATAGTAATTCAAACCAAATGCAATAGGGGATTTCAGCAGCACTTGCACCAGAAGCCACTGTTGCTATGTACTTAGGACCCTTAAAAATGTAAGAATTCTTCCCCTGGTCCTGAGGGAATTAAATTGTTCCTTATTTTCCATGACATGCCCTTAGTTTTCTATTTTGCTCATATTAGGATTATGTGCCTATGACATATATGGATTTGGTATGCTGATATATCATATTCATTCATAGGTTCTACAAGAGAAAAGTATTCGTATCTGGGATGACAATGCTTCAAGAGAGTACCTTGACAGGTATCTATTGGATATAAGCTGCATAGAATTTGTATTTCGGTTCTTGATGTCTAATAAACCTGGCCATCTTTTCTAGTGTTGGCTTGGCACATAGGGAGGAAGGTGATCTAGGTCCAGTTTATGGATTTCAATGGGGACACTTTGGTGCTGAGTAAGCTTTCATTTCTCTCCTCCCATCCCTCATCTTTTGTCGATGTTGTCTAATAAAAATGATGTATTTGACAGATATACAGACATGCATGCTGACTACACTGGAAAAGGTTTTGATCAGCTAATGGATGTGATTGACAAGATCAAGAATAATCCTGATGATCGGCGAAAATTTTGTCGGCATGGAATCCTTCAGATCTCAAGAAGATGATTCTTTCTCCTTGCGACATGTTTGCACAAGTTAGTATAGTTTGTCTACTTGGCCATTTTGACGTGCCCAACATGTTATTGTACTAAACCCTCGTAGTTTGAAAATCCTTCACTTGTACTACTTAATTACAGATTTACAGTTTATTGGCAAACATAAATTTTGCCTTGCTAATGATATTTGCTTATTTTTGTGTGATAGCAACTAGGAACACTTGCATTCAATGTCTTACAAATTTTGCCGTCCTGTTTTACATTGAGAATGGGGAGCTATCCTGCCAGATGAATGAATGCTATGCAGACATGGGACTTGGTGTTCCATTCAACATTCTTTCTTTTGGCCCTTGCAGGGGTTTGTGCTTGAGGACGCAACCGGATTGTCATTAAATGGAGACCTTGATGTCCAATCAGTGTTTGCTGGGTCCTTGCCAACTAAACACCCCAGCGTCGCACCGCAGAGCTATCTGGACTTCTCGGCTTTTTGGCAGGCTCCTCCTCTGCCTGACGGCCCGGTTGAGATTTTCATTGGCATTCTGTCATCCGGCAACCATTTTGCTGAGCGCATGGGTGTGAGGAAGACATGGATGTCTGCTGTCCGCAAGTCGTCAAATGTGGTTGCTCGATTTTTTGTTGCACTGGTAAATCCTCTAATCAGGACCCAAAAGCTCATCTTGCTTCAGTTGTTTTGTAAGCTTGCGTTAATTGGTGTTCTTTACTGCAGCATGGCAGAAAGGAAGTGAATCTGGAGTTGCGAAAGGAGGCAGAATTCTTTGGTGACATTGTTTTTGTGCCGTCCCTAGACAACTATGATTTAGTTGTTATGAAGACTCTTGCAATATGCAACTATGGGGTATGGCAGAGATTTTTGTCTTATTTAAACTAAATCTTCTTTGGAGTACTATAGCTGCTATCTTGGTATTTTCTTACAGTAATTTGCTCAGGTTCATGTTGTCTCTGCTAAATATGTCATGAAGTGCGATGATGATAACTTTGTTAGACTTGATTCAGTAGTCAATGAAATCAAGAAGGTTACAAGTGGGAGAAGTCTCTACTCAGCCTGTTTGCCTGGCTGCTTTGCAGCAGCTGTTTTGCAGCAGCTACAGTGTTTCAATTATTTCTTCTGCAGCCGCTACAGTGTTCGCAGTTATTTTTCTGCAGCCGCAGCCGCAGCTGCAGCCTGCCGAACAGGCTAGGGAATATCAATTTTAACCACAGGCCATTGTTAGACTTTTTGGCTGCTGGCCCCTGCCGACCGCCGCGGCTGGCGAGCGCTCGACTCGCGCAACGGCCGTGTTCTCCTCTTCAACGTGCAACATGTGGCTGTTTTTGCCGTCTGGGACCCTGTCACAAACGAGCAATATCAACTGCCTGCTCTAGCACTAGGGTCTGCTGGGTGCCCGTCTGGCTTCAATGCGGCTGTGCTATGCGCTGCCGGGGACTGTGACCACCTCGATTGCAGCAGAGGCACACCCTTCCTCGTCGTCTTCGTGGGCTCCAATGTCGGCGCGGGGAAGTTTGCCTACGTCTATTCATCCAAGGTTGATGCCTGGAGCGAACCCACCTCTCTGCAGCTCCGTGCCCCGGTCATCTTCACGGTTACGGGCGTGGTGCTCTTGTAGGGAATGCACTCTTCTTCCCGCTGGCGTATGCTACAGGTATCCTCAAGTATGATTTGGACACACGAGAAATCACCGTGATTGCCCCACCGCCTGTGTCTCATACTTCTTTTATGCTTCCGATTACGGAGGGTGGTAGGATGGAGGGTAGGCTGGGATGCGCCTTGGTGCATCAAGGACACAGTCTCCATTTGTGGTCTCGAGAGGTTGACCTTGGAGGTGATATGGGATGGACGCAAAATAGAGTCATTGAGATCTCAACGCTATTGCCCCTCGGTTGCTTCATGCGCTTGCATTTACAGGTGATGGTGGTGTCATCTGTATGTGGACGGATCGTGGGTTGATAGCTACTGATTTAAAGTCAGGGAAATTCAGGCAAGTTGAAGGAGTCACCTGCATCGACGACGTTGTTCCGTTCATGAGCTTCTATACTCCTTTAGCCTAGTCTTTGATTTCTTAATACCTTGAATGGGTCATATTTTCAGTCCATTATGTGACATTAATTGCTATATAATGCATATACAAGAGCGTTAGTTACATTTCAATATTTTTTTTTTGTTTACAGAAGTGGAATGTTTACAATATTTTCATTTATAATTGTTCTATTCACAAAAGAAAAGGATGGTGCTACCTCGATCTGCATAACTTTTTGTTTGCTTCAACATCTTTTTAGACCAACCTGGAAAATGGCTGGATATAATCTATCCAAAACAGAGGAGGTGTTCATGTGGGTTTTAGAGTCCATCTTCTTTTGATGAATTTTCCGTAAGCACTATGGTTATTAATAGGTGGAAAGATAAATGGTTAGAGTGTGTCTAAATAGTCTAGGGAGTAACACATGTTCACCGATAGCAAATTTGTTGTAGCATGAGTTGAACATATCCTGTGTTACCATTGTCTTAGGTGTTACCGTACTTTTGCAATAACACCATCAAAAGTTCATCTAAAATTTAAATAAAAATATGTGAGGAAGAGGGCTTTGCGGTGCACAAATTCCGATTTTGCTGCTCCTCTTGATGTGGTAGCCCTTCATACGGTAGTTCATGTAAAGCTTTCTTGGACTTATACAGTAAGATGGTTACCCCAGAAGTACCTTGTGACCTCCAAAACTTCAGTTTGTAATGGGTATGATCGATCACTGCTTGTCATAAGCTATGCAGCATATATAACAAGCTGAATTGTTAATACATTGATCGATGTTTATGATTCGCTGAAAAAGGATTAAGCAAAAATCAGGATCCGGAGCCATACTGAACTGACACCAATTTATTACTTGCAACGACCACCATGGTTAACAGAAAATTAGGCCGATTTATCTATTATATATATAAATATATACATATATAATTGACCATGAAACGGAGGCACCACGTTCGCTCTAAAATACTAGAAATTCCCACGTTAATCCGAGAAAATAAGAAGAAAAAATTACCCACCACTGCCATTATGAAAAAATTAGTCACAAAATCCCCTAAAAATATTTATAAAAAAGCTAAATTCGGAATAATAGAAAATAGCCAAAAATACCCTCGCACATATTTCAAAACTACCCACCATGCCATTTTGAGTTAAAAAAATTAATTCGAAATAATAACAAAAAAGATAAAAGTACCTTTCACATCTATTTCTAAATTACCCACCATGCCATTATGAGTAAAACAATTTAACTAAATGCGGAATAATAAAAATAACGAAAAATACCCCTCACAGTTGTTTCTAAATTACCCACCATGCCATTTTGAGTCCAGAAAATAAATTCAGAATAGTAAAAAAATAGCCAAAAATACCCCTAATTCCTATTTCTATTCTACCCACCATACCAATATGAGACAAAAATAGCTAAATTTGGAATAATAAAAATAGAAAAAAACACATAATTCCTATTTCTAGATTATTCACTTTTCAAAATTAGATTAATAAATAAATAAATTTTAATATTGGAACACAAGTGAAAAACTAAAATTCAAATGAAAGTGAATATATTTTCTCTTTAAATTGTTAGCAAATACACCTTAGAAAACCACATAAAAAATATAAACAATATAATTTAAATCACATCCTTAGCTAAAACTTTACATGCAATGCCCCTTCTATTAGAATCCAAAGTCTCCCGTCACCGAGATATAATTTAGCTGAACATGAGTTGCAATGCATTATTTTCTAAATATGTAATGCCTTAATGGTTAAACACTAACAATATTTATCTTCAATAAGTAAATAGATAATAAACATGTGTATTTGTGTTAATAAAAAAAGGAAACAATGAAAAATAGTAGACAAAGTGTAAAAATCCCTTTTAAGGTGATAATGTTTTAGAACTTTAAGATCATACACCCATAACTTTTGAAAAAAAAATCCCAATACATAAACATATATGATGGTTAAAGTTTGGATGACCTTAAGCAACAATAACGATCTCCGAGGATGCATGTGAGCACGATCCATCTGCTTACATAGTATCACGATAATCGTTGGCAGCGCTAAGTAGACCTCTTTAGTATAAAGTTATAGATCTACGAGAAGCATATATAGTTCAGTCTTCAAGGGAACATATAGGTATGCGTAACCGCGAGTGACATGGGACTGGCTTGATCAAGACTGAGCTATTGAGCCATGGTTACTATATGTTGTACACCCATATGTGCACTTGAGCGCTGTGATTGATGTTCAGACACAGAAACATCATATGACAATATAATTAACAAAGTATCTTAATGGTGATACGAGGAGACAAGTTAGATGTCGTGGTGGATGGATTCATATTATAAAGCATGGTACAAGCATTTATTATTCACTTATGTACTTCACATCAACGGAAGCAAAAGATAAGACTGTCAAATTGGATATCAAAATAATTATAAAAAGCCTAAATATTCAGCCAAGGTCTCCTGTAGCAAACATGCATTGTTACAAGAGCTTAAAAGTGCGAGAGACGAGATATGTGAATCAAAGTTAAGAAGTTCGTTATTACAGGCTAATCTAAGAAAATTAATAGATATTGTTTATTTCCTAAAAGTATATTGCATAACTTTTATTAGTGGTGTGTCTTTGTTTTGTTGAAATCATGTTATGTGTCCTATTTTTTAAATAAAATAAAATAAAATAGAAGCATGTTCAATATGAAAGAATTCTGATGAAAGAAAAATTAATCAGAATAAGTAGAGGGAGCATGGTGAAATAAATTATGAAAAAAAGGGAGTTATGTATTATTAAAATTGCATAGAAAAGCATAAATTTTGTTCAATTTGCTTGGTTTAATAAAAGATACATATATGTTTTGATTGAGTTCATATCATACATATCTATTATTTTACCCGTGATTCATCTTTTATTCTAATCCTTACACAATCCTTACATATTCACTATTTTTGATCATGTATCTTTGTCGGCCAGTTACCATAGTGATGACCTTTACATGCATAGTACCTATAAATATTGGTTATTTCAATATGACATTTAAATAAATGATGAGTCATCACACACTCAAATTGACAGAGTCGGTGAGCAATTTCTTCAATCAATTTTAGCTATGTTGGAAATATAATACTATTAAAATAATAATAATAAATCATATTTAAACTCTTGCAATATAAAAATAATTTAAATAGTTTAACAAATCTAGCCGGCACCATCCTAGTTGATGTGTATGACTCGGTGAGAAAAAAATAATTAGGCCATATCGCACAGATTTTTTACTTGGCCACCACGATCGAGTTAACAGCTCAAACTGATGAGCTTAGCTCCGTCTGCGAATACAGCTGATCGCTAAGTTGTGCTAAGCACATTAGTGTCACCATGTTAGTTTATATTTGGCATATCTCAATATGATTATTAGTTCCACGTACGTAATCTCATATCCCAAGTCATGTTAGAGTAGGTTGCTTAATGTTTACCCAAAATCGGGAGATCCGCATACTGATTATGTCACTTTCCTACTACGCAACACATAAAAATAATACATAGAAATATGAGTCAGACTATAGAATGACACAAGTTACAGTGACTTGGAAACTGGACCTCCTTAAAAAAAAAAAAAAAAAAAACAGGTACAACTGACGAGCTTATCTCCGTGTGGAGTAGTACATTAGTCTCACTACGTGTCTCATCGAGCATTTGCCACGATGTTATCTCGAGTGGAGGCTTCTAGCTCGCATCCCAAGTCGTTTACTAACTCTATATAAAGCAGGCAAGCAGCGGGGTACGTACGAAACTCACGCATGATCGATCTGTGTAAACTGTAAATCGCCTAGGTGCAGAACTAGCGGGTACTGTCATCTAGTATAGCATGAACAAAGATTTAGATCTGGGAGAAAGGGAAGAGAAACAGTCACCTTCGTGTGTAGCTGGAGCTGATGCAGTGGCCATGGCGACAACGGGTGGGGCCGGCGTGATGACGACGGGCGGCGGCGTCGGTGTCGTGGTAGAGGAGCGGCGTCGGGTGAGGTGTCTGTGTCCCTCCGGCCGGTAGCGGCACTGGCCCGGGACGCCGGGTCCGATCTCCGGCCACCACGTCTTGACGGCGGTGGGTCTTCCCGTCACTGTCTGCGCTGGCACTAGATCGGCTAGGGTTTGTAGGTGGGAGTGCGGCGGCGCGACGAACCTCGTGTCACGTGCCCCGGTCCCCACCTCTCTCTTTATAGCGCAGAGTGACAGAGGCCCACCAACCAAAGGTTGGGTTGGGCGTCCCCGATCAGGGCGCGATCAAGGGCCCAAGGCCGTTGGGCCTGCGGGAGGCAGAGATCAATTCCAACAATCTCCCCCTTGATCTCATCTTTTACCTTTTCTTTTCTTTTCTGTTTCACTTGTCTCATCACAGATTAAAGCATAGAGCATGTCTCATCGTCACGGTCATATCCTGCCGATAGAATCAACAGCTACAATACACGCCTCCATTCTGAAACAGTTCTTTATTCTTGATGGGCCTCTTTAGTCCAGAGATCATAGGCTGTCCCTTAACCCCATGCCGGTTACGTGCTCCTTGAACACGTTGGGTGGTAAGTCTTTCGTTAGCGGATCCGCGAGCATCTCTTCTGATCGTATATTATCGAGTCTTATACTTTGATCTTGGACTCTATCTTTCACAACATAATACTTTATGTCAATGTGCTTGGTAGCGGCATTTGACCTGTTATTGTGTGCATATGAGACTACGGGTTCATTGTCGCAGTACATCTTTTGTGGTCTTGAGATGTCGTCAACCACTCTTAAACCGAGTATAAGTTTCTTTAACCAATTCACCTGTCCTACGGCCTCAAAACAAGCAATAAACTCTGCGTGCATTGTGGACGCTGCAGTGATAGTTTGCTTGCAACTTTTCCATGATATGGCCCCTCCCGTGAGAGTGAACACATATCCCGACGTCGATTTTCTGTTGTCTCCTGCAAAATCAGCATCTGCATATGCCGTGATTTGCAGAGAATCTGTTCTTCTGTATGTCAACATGAGGCCTTTTGTTCCTTGCAAATAGCGCATAACTTTCTTTACCAACTTCCAATGTTCTGGTCCTGGATTACTCTGGAATCTACTAAGCAACCCGGTAACAAAAGCAATGTCAGGGCGTGTGCACACTTGTGCATACTGTAAGCTTCCGACAGCTGAAGCATATGGTACCGATTTCATTTGATCTTTTTCATATTGATTCTTTGGACATTGAAAGTCCCCATATCTATCGCCCTTGACTATGGGAGCAGGTGAAGCACTGCATTTATGCATATTGTATTTCTTCAGGACCTTTTCTATGTATGTCTTTTGTGATAGTCCCAATACCCCTTTGGATCTGTCTCGGTGAATTTCAATTTCTAAAACGAATTTCGCTTCACCAAGATCTTTCATTTTGAATTGTGAGGACAAGAATTTCTTTGTTTCTAGTAGTAGACTGACGTCACTGCTTGCAAGCAGGATATCATCCACATACAGGATTAGGAAGATATACTTTCCATTCTTGAACTTTGCATATACGCAATCGTCCTCCACATTCTGTTCAAACCCGAAACTTTTAATCGTACTGTCGAACTTCAAGAACCACATTCTTGAAGCTTGCTTTAACCCATAAATCGATTTCTTTAGGCGGCATCCCATCTTTTCCTTTCCTTCCACAACAAAACCTTTTGGTTGTGCCATGAAAAATTCTTTATCTACATCCCCATTTAGGAACGCCGTCTTTACATCCATTTGATGCAATTCTAGATCAAAATGAGCCACAAGGGCCATAATAACTCTAAAGGAATCTTTACATGAGACTGGAGAAAAGGTCTCATGATAATCAATTCCCTCTTTTTGCGTATAGCCTTTTGCCACAAGTCGCGCTTTGAACTTTTCTATATTCCCTTGTGAGTCATATTTGGTTTTGTAGACCCATTTACAGCCTACTGGCTTGACTCCTTCAGGAATTTCTACTAAGTCCCAAACATCGTTGGTACTCATCGATCTCATTTCATCTTCCATGGCTGCTAACCACTTAGACGAATGCTCGCTTCTCATGGCTTCTTCAAATGAGGTAGGGTCATCCTCCATTTGATATTCTTGACAACTCTCAGTATTATATACTTCATAATCACTGGAAATAGCTGACCTCCTTGCTCTTTGAGACCTTCTAGGGGCCTCTTCATTTTGCTCATTTTCTATCGGAGGTTGTACCTCTACATCTGGAGCATTTTCTATTGGAGGTTGTAGCGGCTCCCCTTGTTCTGCAGCAATGGGCTCTATAGGATCCTGAGGGACAGGTTCCACATTTTCATTCGTTGTTGCCACAGGAGGAACCACCACAGGGGCTGACATCACAGTGTCTCGCACTGTCGGTGCAGTCACAACGGGCAGTGAGAAGAAATGTTCTTGAATCACTGGATTGGGCGAATACACCCGCTTCTCCTCAAGATCAATCTCTCGAACTGCCACGCTCCCCCGAACCATTTGTTCTTCTAGGAAGGCAGCGTGTCTTGTTTCTATAAACTTTGTATATCTATCTGGACAGTAGAATCGATATCCTTTTGACTTTTCTGGATAGCCAATAAAATGGCAAGTCTCTGTTTTGGGATCTAACTTCCCAATATTCGGGTTGAATATTTTTGCCTCAGCAGGACTCCCCCAGACCCGTAGGTGTGCTAATGAGGGCACTCTTCCTGTCCACAACTCATACGGTGTTTTGGGCACCGATTTACTGGGTACTCTGTTGAGAATATGAATGGCGGTTTTTAACGCCTCCATCCACAAACTCACTGGTAGTGTCGAATAACTGATCATACTGCGCACCATATCCATTAGGGTACGGTTGCGTCTTTCTGCAACTCCATTTTGCTGAGGCTCGCCCGGCATTGAATACTGGGCTACTATACCGTGTTCCTGTAGGAACCTTGCAAAAGGTCTTGGAACTTGGCCATATGGGGTATGCCGACCGTAGTATTCCCCTCCACGATCGGATGTTACTACTTTTATTTTTAAACTGTGCTGATTTTCAACTTCAGCCTTAAATATCTTGAATTTATCTAGCGCTTCTGATCTTTCTTTAATAGGATAAATATATCCATAGCGGGAATAATCATCTGTGAATGTTATGAATGAATCATAGCCATCTATACTCTTTACTGAAAATGGACCACAGATGTCGGTGTGAATTATGTCTAAAACACCCGTGCTCCTAACAGCTCCTTTCTTTATTTTCTTTACATATTTTCCTTTTATGCAATCAATGCATTGTTCTAAGTCTGAAAATTCTAGCGCGGGAAGAATATCATTTTTAACGAGTCTTTCTATTCTCCCCCTCGAAATGTGGCCCAAGCGACAATGCCACAATTTCGACGATTCGTTATCTTTTCTCTTTCGTTTTCTATTATTATCTGTTGATGAGGATATGGTTGTATTCACATCACATACGGAATTCACACTTTCACGCAGCGATAACAAATAAAGATCATTTCTCTTAAAAGCAATAGTATCAACTCTATTATTAATCTCTATTACACATCTGGAATTACCAAAATGACAATCAAATCCATCATCATCTAGACGAGACACACTTATTAAGTTTATCTGCAAAGTCGGTACATAAAAAAACATCTCTAAGAAATAAATCAAAGCCGGTGTCAAGCTCTAAGAGAAGATCTCCAACTGCTTCGACATCTGCCTCGACTCCGTTGGCGACTTTAATTTGTCTTTCGCTTCTTTCAGTGGCTCTCGTCGAACGGAATCCCTGTAAAGAGTTTGCAACATGAATAGTTGCTCCTGAGTCAATCCACCAAGTAGATTTCGAATAATCTATATACAGGGATTCATTTACAAATGAAATAATGTTCTCACCTCTCTTTTCCATGATCATCTTTAAGTACTTGGGACAATCTTTCTTGTAGTGTCCCATACCCAAGCAATGCATGCATTGGTCTTTTCCCACAGTAAATTGTCCTTCTTTAGGTCTATGCTGCTGGGAGGACTATCCCTGGAAAGGCTGAGGACCTCTTGCCTGAAACTGCTGGGGACCTTTTGCCTGAAACTGCTGAGGACCTTTTCCCTTAGAGGAGGAGGAGGAAGGATTCCCATTCTTGTTCTTCACATAGTTAATGGAATTCGGGGGCAATCTTTCCTCTTCTTGCACACACATTGCAATGGCCTTCTCTATGTCCCATTTCTCTGGGGACATGTTGTACCCAACAATGAAGGTGTCAAAAGTCTTTGGCAGTGAAGCAAAAATCAAATGGACAATGTGATCATCCTTGAAAGCAAGGTCCATTGGTTTAAGCTTATTGTTTATGCTCACCATGCGATGTATGTGCTCTCTTATCCCACCACCTGTGTACCTCTCTGTTACCAGCTGTTTTATCAACTAGGTAGCATAAGTCTTTGAAGAGCCAGTATACTGACCCTTTATCTTCTCAAGGTACTCTATGACAGTGGGACAATCTGTGATTGACCCCATAATGGAGGCCTCTATTGTGTTCTTTACCACAGCCAAACATTTCTTGTTGGCTGAGAACCATCTGGCATGATCAACATCATACTTGTCTTTACTTGCCTTGTAGGCAAGCTGTCTGGCTGACCAATCAGCATCTGTCTCTGTATCTCCTCTTTCTGGCTGCTCAGGAGCAGCAGGAACTGGTGTAGTGAGAATCCAGTCCATGTCATTCACGGTGAAGAACAAGTCCAGCTTCTTGTACCATTCACCGTAGTTCTCTCCTTTCAGTATCGGGATATCCTTGACGGACATGATCATGGATAACCCTCCTGAAAATAATCCAAAACGAGTGAGAACATTTAAATATGATAACATGTAGTACTTTTGCATTAAAATCTTCATCACCGTTGGGCAGAAAAAGAAATAATGCATGAAAAACCTCTATAAAGTCATAATATTGCTATAATCAATGTTGGTCAGAAAATAACAACACTACAACTGAATCTGAAATAAATCTATGACTTGAAATTTAAATTCTCCCGTTGGTTCGAATTTAAAAACAAGACAATTCAAATTAAATCTATATTATCTATGCAGCGGAAACATTATAATCTGTAGTAAAAACTTAAACAGAAGTGGGAAAACGTAATTTTCTAGTCTCTGAAAAATTATCTCGTTGGTTCAAATTTAAACAGAGACAAAATCTATCAAATTTCAGTCAAATTCTGCTTCTGGAAAAGTTTAAACTAATACAAAAAACATTCTGTTGAAAAATTCTATTTCGGCCCGCAAAAACGAAAAATTCGAATGCGGCCTGGCCCGGGAACGCGTCCCATACCGCGCCCCGCGCCTCTTGCGGCCCGGCCCATCTGCGCGATAAATTCGCGAAAAAAGAAAAAACGGCGCGCAGCGTGGCCCGCGTGAAAGCGGCGCCAAATGGGATGGACGGTTCGCTCACCCCCGCCTCCATCTCAGCCGTTCGCTGGGATGGACGGCCAGCATCGATCCGATCCGGAATAAAAGCGCGGAAAAAACGGAGACGCCGAAACCCTAGTTCATTATGTTCTTTCTTTCTCGCCCTCTCCTCTCAGCGCGGCGCGGTGGCGACCCGGCGGCGACCGGAGAAAGGAAGGCTGCGCCGCCGCAGATCCCCTCGCCGGCGCGCGCGTCCACCCGAGGGTGAGCGCGCCGCCGTCGAGCGGCTCTGTGGCGGTGCTTTGAGTCCGCGGCGCAAGTCTCCGACGAGCGGCGGCTCTCTTTTCTTTGCCGCGCGAAGGCGGTGGTCGAGCGCCGGCGAGCGGCCCTCGTCTGTTCTGTCCGCACGACGGCGGTGGGTTACACGGCGGAGCACATGTAAGTACGCGCCGGCTTCCCTCTGTTTCTCCTCTAGGGTTAGGGTTTCAATCTTCGAATCGCAAAACAAACCGATGCTATCTCCTTCTCAAAATCTGCTACCCGATCTAGACCTACACACTAGTTAGGCTCTGGTACCAATGTGTAAACTGTAAATCGCCTAGGTGTAGAACTAGCGGGTACTGTCATCTAGTATAGCATGAACAAAGATTTAGATCTGGGAGAAAGGGGAGAGAAACAGTCACCTTCGTGTGTAGCTGGAGCTGATGCAGTGGCCATGGCGACGACGGGTGGGGCCGGCGTCATGACAACGGGCGGCGGCGTCGGTGTCGTGGTAGAGGAGCGGCGTCGGGTGAGGTGCCTGTGTCCCTCCGGCCGGTAGCGGCACTGGCCCGGGACGCCGGGTCCGATCTCCGGCCACCACGTCTTGACGGCGGTGGGTCTTCCCGTCACTGCCTGCGCTGGCACTAGATCGGCTAGGGTTTGTAGGTGGGAGTGCGGCGGCGCGACGAACCTCGTGTCACGTGCCCCGGTCCCCACCTCTCTCTTTATAGCGCAGGGTGACAGGGGCCCACCAACCAAAGGTTGGGTTGGGCTCCCCCGATCAGAGCGCGATCAAGGGCCCAAGGCCATTGGGCCTGCGGGAGGCAGAGATCAATTCCAACACAATCACCAACCAGCTCTCATCAACGCCTACGATCTACGACACTCTACACACCAGAGTGAAATGGCCGAAGTCGTGAATAAGGAGTTGCACGTCCGAGAGGTAAGTTGGCGTCTCGTGGAGGCCTCCGACGACGACTCCTCCTCAGTCGCTGCGCGGCCGGCGCAAGTGATCGCCGTCTCCAACCTGGACCTCCTGGACACCGACTACCCAGTGTCCTTCGTCTGCATCTACCTGAGGCCCCCGTCCGGCGACGTTAGCTTCGCCGACGTCGTGGCTTGCTTCGAGTCCAAGCTGCCGTCATTCCTGAACCATTTCTTCCCCCTAGCCGGCCGCATCGTTACGAACCCCAGCATGGGGCTCCCGGAGATCGATCCACTGCAACAACTAGGGCGCGGAGCTCGTCATCGGCGACGTCGGCGGTGTGGCCCTGTCCGGTGTTGACTTCAGCCGGACCGGCGCGTCGCTATGCAGGATCCCGATGCAGTTCGACAAGGCCATTGCGCTGTCGGTGCAGCTAGCTGGTGTCGTTCGGTTGCAGCGGCTTCTCCGTGTCGTGGAGCTGGAGCCACGTCGTCGGCGACGGCTGCGCCACCTGCATCGTCATCGACATGTGGTCCGCGTTCGCGCGGAACGGAGCTCTTCTTGATAGCGGCGGCGTCGTCCCCTTCGTCGACGTCGACCGCTCCGCCGTGTTCCGGCCTCGGTCGCCGCCGTCGTACGCGCCCTCGTTCGGCGACGCCTCTACATGGTGGGCACACCCGAGAACCGCGTCAACGTGCTCACCAACCAGAGCTTCGCCGATGAGCGCCTCTACTTCATGGTCGCGCGCGACGTCGACCGCCTACGCGCCGCCGCGAGCTGTGGTGACCGCCGCGCCACGCGCATGGAGGCGGTGTCCGTGTACCTGTGGAAGGTGCTCGATCGTAGAATGAATGAATAATTAATGAAACGTCTTTTATTCCCGTTATTAAAGAGAAAAAAATTGCTCAAATGAATAAAAGGAGAAGAGAAAAACAAGCTTTTTCAACTCCTAAGTGCTATAATTAGCTCGCGCCCACGCATTGTTGACCAAGTAGCGCACTCGGTTTGGACAGCTACACGACAAGGTAGGTTTTCTTCCTCCTCCATTTGTAGGTCACCTCCTCCGCTCCGTTTTCGGCAAGATGCCCTCCCTGCACGCCACCTACTTCGTCTCTGACAGCTACCGCCGTTGGATCTACCGCCCACAACTTCCACGGCGGTCATGGAGGTCCCTCTAAACACGGCTCTGACCTCCTCCCCTTCTTCCCCCATCTCCGTGCAGGCTTGGTTCGTTGATAACATTGCGACCGCAGTGGCCCAGTGCCAAGACCTCCACCGGGGCTGTTCACTACTTCCATTGCTCCAGTCGTGCTCAGCTCAGCTCAAAAACACTGAGTTGAGTATAATTTAGCCAAATCTTAAATATTTTGACATGCGCTTATTATTCACCGCTTGGTCATGGAGTCTTTAAGTTGATGAACAAACTGGTATGCCGAATGTATATAACGGGAATCCTAAGATGCATAATTTACTCTGCAAGGATTTCACGAATGAAACTTGAAAGGGGCCACACATGGCAGAAGCCGTCCCTCCCAGGAGCTTCATGGTCACACTTGATGTAGTTAGCTCTGCGGATGGCAATGGTGTTGTTTATGTGGGGACAAACCGAGGGTCTTTCTTTGCTGATTTAAAGTCGGGGTGGATCAGGAAAGTACGAGGGCTTGGTGGCGCCGACAATATCGTTCCGTACATGAGCTTCTATACACCAGGTAAAGCTTCACTTTAATCTTTGATTTTTGTCGTATCCTGCATGAATCGTATATGAATTGATAGCATGAAAATATGGACAACGCCATGTGTTCCATATAAGGCATCATTCTTTATACCTATTTATTTATGATGTCATATAAAATGGAGTTGCCTTTACCCTTTTTTTTTGTTTGCTTGAGTAATAATGGGCCATTCTGGATTATTTTAACAATGCGTCACATACGACATATCTTGCATTCAGTCGTGTTTTGTGATAGTTGCTCTGAATGTGATAGTGTTCTGTGGTGCACTCAAGGAGATCAGAAAAACATCCCAGCAGACACCCAGACATCCCAGCAGAAATACATTTGAAGAAGAACTCAGGAAAATCAGCCCATAAGTGTGTTATTGAAGTGCACGCTTTCATTTTTCTATTTACAGTTCCAGAGAACACCCCTATCCACATTGCATATATTGTTTTACAAAATAAAAAATAAGATAAGGATCAATGTATGATAGTGGAAGATAAATAAGATTGCACCTCATAAAAAATAAGATGCTATATAGTACATTGATAGTGGAAGATAAAATTTCTCTTCTCATCTATGCTAGAATTCGTAGAACAGCATGTGAATTGTGAAAATTTTCTAGCTAGTTGTTTTGCTGATTGGTGTGGCATAGAAAATTTCTCTTTCTTTGCTGATCCTGGGAATCTATGAAACAAAGCAGTGGTGATTTGTACATGCCACCCTATTATCCAGGCACATTATAATAGGGAATAGCGGACATAGCAGTAATCTATCCCAAGGATTATTGAGAGCATCCTAATATTTATCCCAATAGAGATTAGTGTATACCCAGGCTGCTGGTATTGCTGCAAGTTTCTTTATTGGGAAGTCAGTAACACAGACCTTGAATCTGATTACTTATCAATGTACTGGTGATCACAAAATACACCAAAAAGGCTCCCGTAGGTATAAGAAACATACCTAGTTAGTAATATAAGAAATGTGTCCTTACATGTGTTATTGATATAGTAGATCCATTACAAAGTTGTGAGCTTGATAGGTGAACATATACACACACACAAAAAAAACTTTGTAGTTGGTGATGTAAATGTTTGATAGTTGAAGCTGAAACAGTTTTGTGTTATGTATACTGTTATAACTCTCATGTCATCTATGTCCGATCCATTACAAAGCATGTAAACTCATCTAGTTGTCTAACTGGTAGGAGATAAGTCTGTAGTATCCTTTGTCCCAAAAAAAAAAAAATAATAATAAGTCTGTTGTATCTTGGACTTGCGCATCTCTGTTTTCTCTAGGACAGCAAGTGTCCTTTGATAGTCACTTAGGGCACCCACAACGCTATTAAATTTGCTGTCTATATGATGCCATGTCAGCACAATTATCTGATATCGAAGCGATTAAATGATGTGAGAGAGAATCGCCGTCGTCTGGTGAGGGGACGGCCTGGGCTCGTGCTCCCAGGCAAACTGACCTGTTGTACGCTCGACTCCCGCAAAAGACGTCTCCACCAGATTTGTTGCGGCAAGGAGTGCACGTCACCAATCTCTCCGGCCAAGCAAAGGCCGGAGTTCTTCCTCACGAGCTCGCCGCAGTGAGGAGTACAGGCTCCTCCTCGCCAGCCAGCAAGAATCTGAGCTCGAGCTCCTTGCCGCACGCCCAGATCGAGCATTGGTCCCTCGACCGCGCGCGCGGGGTCGAGCACGAGCTCCTCCAGTTCACCCACCCGTCGCACCGTGAGCTGGAGCACCTCGTCGCCGCCGAACGCCTCAAGCTTGAGGTCACCGGCCAGCCGCCGCCTGCTCGCCACACAGGGCGAGAACGAGCTTGAGCTCCTCGCTAGCTGCCTGCCGGCTACGCGACGCAAGATCGAGTTCCCTGTCACGCGGAGAGTGCACATCGCAGGATTGAGCTTGGCATCTTGAATGAATCAGTCGCTGCTCGTCGTGACACGAGATGAATGGATGGGAAGAGAATGTACAGTTGAGTGATAACGAATGCATAAGATTCCCACTGACGCGTGGGAACTCCTAACTAATCGCCATGGCAAATGATGGACTGGCAAATGTGATTTAACTTTTATATATATACTAGTAAGTTGGCCCGCGCAATTTTGCGCGGCTAGGCCAATTATATTATGTTTTGCCTAATATTTTTTCCACATTTGATTTTCCCAAGATATTAGTAAGTAACCAACTAACTTTTAGACTGCACAAAATATTTCAATTTGAATGTACCGTAATCTTGATCAAATTTGTAATTCAACTTTCATTCGTCCACTGGCCACCACATTCACAGCCACCCCCACATTTTTCTTCGCCAATCAACATTTGAAAGTGTGTGCAATTGGCGTCCTTCTTACTATGTGTGCTTATTATGTTATGCTTGGCATATATCTTTGATGTTATTCATGTATAATTTTAATTTGATGAAATATATTCCCCCCATCTCTTTATATATGCCATCTTAGCATTCCGAGACAGAAGAAACAATAGTCATAGTCAAAAAAAAAAAAAAAAACTTACCTCTCATTTTACACCTCCCACCACAAATGTAATTGGATAAAGTTTATCTTGACTCTCCCTTATATTTAGGCGCAAATTTCAAATGTTAGGATGCCTATTTCTATTTAACGACTTCGAACCTTCTTAATCCCAAAACAAAATATTTGGACCAACACTATTTCGTCCCACCATTTATTGGGCCAAAATTTTATATCCATTTATTTGGAACGTTGTCAATCCGAAAACAAAATATTCCAAATTTCCCATAAAAAACCTAGAAACTCCTGATCCACAATATTATTGTTTGTAGTTTAGTACATTTTTTCTATCAAAGGCAATTGCTTAATATGTTGCATTAGTCATATGTGTTGAATAAATAGAAGGCAGATGCTTATTATTAATATTAATTATGAATTTTATTTTCCCCTCGTATTATAGTATGAAGCACCTTCTTCATATATGTTTGGTTATGGCAATCTTTCTAATTCATATGGGAATCAAGGTGCTATTTAATTTTCAACTTAAAATTTACTTTTGTGGGAAGAGAGAGATTCGAATTTTACAATTATTAAGGGTTAAAAAAACTTTTTGAGTCGCCATGATGTATCCTTTCACCATTATTAAGGGTTAAAAAAGAGCTGAAGCAATGCTTTCTTGCGCTACTTTATTTGCACTCACTTTTCACAGTTTGTGATCGTGTGGGGGCTGCTTCCTAGCTTGGCACTCATCGACAGTTGGTCTTTTGAACCCATTGCACTGCAAAAGTGTCGACTGAGTAGCAACGGGCATTCATGACCATGACTGCTTGGAAACTTGCAGCAGCATCGTCTGTCTGCCGAAGGACTATATGCCTCGTTTGTCTCAACGCATGCTCGACACGGCGAATACGGCCGGCCTCATGACGACATAGAGCTATAGCGCAGCCATGAACTCAATTTGATGGAAACACCGCTCTAACATTGCCGCGTCCGGATGAGTTGTAGCCTCTGATGAGTTGCGTGCATGCGGAATCAAATTCAAACACAAAAAGTGTAGACTCATTGACACACCACCTGCACACCACGGCGCTAGCTTATGGGGACATCAAATCGTAAAGCTAATGTTGTAGCACTGAGGCCGACCGTCATGCACAACAGCAACGGGCTATATGCTGTCGCATGCATGTAGGTATTCGTTGTTGCACACGTTCAGCTGTCTCTGACTGTCTCATCAATGCCGGCAAGGCCTGCATCTGGATGACCCAGTGTAGCAAATCACAGTATTCTTCAGCGTCGTGGCTACACTCGGCTCATCGGTTCCTCGGTGGCTCAGGCCTACACGACACGTTGGCTATGGCAGGAGGCGGAGCTGGACGCTGCATCAGGCTCGTGCGGGAGAAAGAGAGGTAGAGCTCAATGCGTAGCAGCTAGCCCTGGAGCTCGGGGCGCACAGCCATGGCTAGCATGAAGCTCAGGGCACGCAGAGCTCTACCCCGTTGGCCCTCCGCGCTCTTGTGGCTCCCGTTCTCCCAGCAGGCCATGCATCCTCACCGGGATCGCAGCGCGGCATGCGTCCTCGCTAGGCTCGTCTGGGGGAGATTAATTACTGGCCATGGCGCGATAAGAAAAGTGGAGCTCGCTCGCTCGCCATGGCAGTCGGGGCCGGATTCGGGGGCGCCTAGGCGGGTACGTAGCTCTCCCACGTAATGGCGCCGGGTCGAATTCCGCTCGCCGTGCTCATCTTGTCGCGTTGAACGTGGCAGCTTCGTTCCTGTCGAGCTGATGCTTCGGTAAGGCACGGAAACGGATGTAGAGACAGGAACAATGTAGAGACCGTTTCCATCTTGAGTTGTGTGATGTATCCTACGCGTGGCTCTTAATTTTGTTTCCTTTTGTCAGATATAATCCAAATATAGTTATGGTGGCTCTTTTGTTTTCTTTTGGCAGATAATCCAAATATAGTTATGGACTCTTAAAACACAGATCTAACCAATTAATCTAGAGCGTTCAAGTCATAAAAATCAATGGTGTATAACCAATTAATCTAGACCGTTAGATGTTCATAAAATCCAACGGCTCGTAGCTTCTCTTTTTTCCGATTAACGTGGTAATTTCGTGGCCTTGAGAGCGAACGTGTGGTGGCTTCTTTTTCTCTTCAAATACTAAGATAATAATAGATTCTCAAACAAGCCATAACATGATATACAAAGATCAAGTTTATACTTGATCACCATGTTTTATAGATCCATGCATGAATTAATTTGTTTACAGACGGTATAACAGACAACCATTGTGGAAACTGTCTGTTCTAGTGTCTGTATACGAGATTCAAGGCATTTACAGAAAGCTTGCCGTCTGCAGCATTGTGGATGCCCTTAGCGGCAACTTGTTGGCCCATGTTGAGTTGCAAATTAATTTTCAGTGAGCATACAGATTATTTGATCAGCTGATGATGTTTTTCAACACTGGTGTTTCTCTGCAGCTCTTGGAGTAGTGGCCTTGACCAGTGAGGATGCAAAAGATGATGCTTTAAGTACATGAAAAAAAGTCAAAGTTGTTTATGAAGGTCTTCTGATAAATAAAAACTAGATGGAGCGTGTGGCTTCTGATGAAGTAACTCTGTTAGATTTGTTGATGCCTTGTTCGACCTGTTGGCCTTGATCTGTAGCTTTCCGGTCGATGTTAAGCTTCCTGGAGCTTGTTTGTAAGACGGTAGTCCAAACAGTACCCTGTTTCACAATGTGAACTGAAAGTTTCTATGCTTGCAACGAGTCACGAACGAATATGGTTTCTTTAGTGGGAAAGCACTATACTTTTCAACTCGCAAAACAAAAAGTACTGCAATTTTAGATGAAACATGCTGCTTGAAACCTAATTTTAGTTCAGGTGAACTTCCTGTAGCCTCAAAATTGGTTGGAGGACTGTGGTGTACTGGTTCTTGTAGTGGCGTTCCGGTTGCTTGGTTACCTATGCAACGGCAAACGGAAACACCAGCCCAGTCCGGTCTGCGGAAGGCCGAGAGCCAGCCATTCCCGTCACTAAGGCCCATTGCTGCCCCAGCGAGTGCCACTTGGATTAATTTGATCCGCGGTCGGGCCGGTTCTTTGGGCCATCGAGGCCGAATAGCGGCGCGCACGTAGGCCCACGAGCCCCAAACCCTGCAAAACCCAGGCGCTCCACGGCCCCCGCACCCGAACCTTCCTCCACCCGGACGGACGGCAGGCAGTCAGCAAGGAAACCGCCGCGCGTGCGTCGGCGGCGCAAGTCCACTCCGCCGCCTCGCCGCGCCATCTCTCTCGCTCCTCTTATTATATATGTCGCGCGCCTCCTCCCTCCTCTCTCCTCACGCCCCGCACCGCCTCCTCCCGCTCCTCCTCCCTCTCCGCCTCTCCTCCTCCTCTTCCGCCGCTGCAATGCCTCACCGCCGAGACCGGGTACGCCTCTCCCCTTCCTCCCCCTCGGCCGCCGATAAACCCTAACCTTCCCATTGCTCAACATTCCTCTCTCTCGTTCTCTGCAGACCCAGACGCCACCGCAGAAGTGGAAGCCGAAGGCCACCGAGGGCGCCTCGTCATCCTCCACAACCTCCGCGGCCGCCGAGATCGCCGCGCCCGTCGAGAGGCTGACCCTCGCCTCGCAATCGGCGGCGCGGGCGGGGGCGACGCAGCTGTGGGTGCCCAGGGGCTACGCGACATCCACGACAGATGCCAGTCTCGCGTCGGCCTCCTCCTCTGCTGCCGCTGCTGGACAGGCTGTTGTCGGCGAGAAGCTGTCCAAGCTCTTCAAGGAGGCGCCGAATTTTACGGTCGACAACAACACCTTCACAGAGGCGCAGATCAGGGCCACATTCTACCCCAAATTCGAAAATGAGAAGTCCGATCAGGAGGTTGGTGGTCACTGACTGACTCTGCCAAAATGATCCATCAGTAGGGATTAGTTCTGTAGTAGGATTTTCCTCACTTGATGCCTCTCTATATTGCGCTGTGGTGAGATTGATAATTTAGAGTAATTCAAATGAAATTACAAGCCATGCACTCTATGCTGATTTGAGTAATTGGCCAGACGCTTGAACTTGACAGGGTGCATCCCAACTTTCAGGAATTGATAGACATCACACAGAACATTTAATTTGCATCTTGACTCAGCCGAAATTTATTGTAACTGTGCAGTTCTGAGTGGACTTTAATGTGATCAGTGACTAGTTTGTCTTAACAATAAAATTCCTAGTGAGCTTTAGTAAAGCCATAGTAGACTGTTATGGCTTGTTTGGGTTTCTGTTTGGAATATTAATTTTGAACTTCTTATTAACAAACTTATCCTTAACTCTTATGATGATGGCAGACGAGAACACGAATGATTGAGATGGTGTCGCATGGCCTAGCCAACTTGGAGGTATTTCCGGAATGTTGTTTTTGCTTTTGAAGTTATTGGTGTGTTCGTGAGCAGATTAATCAAGGATTATAATGATGTCCGCCCCTCCTAATATAACATACTGTGTTCCAGGTCACTCTGAAGCATTCTGGTTCTCTATTCATGTATGCTGGTCACCTTGGTGGTGCATATGCGAAGAACAGCTTTGGGAATGTGTATGTTATTTTAATCTCTCCTCCTTATTTCGTGGTTAATGTATTCTATGACTGAGTACCTTTTTCTTCTAGCTATACTGCTGTGGGCGTTTTTGTTCTCGGGCGTTTGTTTCGTGAAGCTTGGGGAAAGGAGGCTCCCAAAATGCAAGCAGAGTTTAATGATTTTCTTGAGGTATGACATGTTCCAATCTACTTTCCTCAACTACTTCATTACTTTGCATCCAGCTGCAGTTGTTTGTCAAGTAGTAAGATAGAGCCTTGAGGAGGGAAATGATTTTTTTCTTCTCTTTCCTATTTTCAGTTGTGTTTTCTGTAGTTGTACTTAGCATAACTCTTTGGCATTGTGTTCTATTATTAGTCCCAGAAAGATTTTAGCGTTGCAACTCCAAAAAATACGCTTTTAGAATAAGCAGAAAACATTAGTGCTTCTGAAAAGACACTGCGATGTTTTTTTGAGGAAATTACAGTAGTGGAAATCCCTACTGTGGTATATATAAAATAACTGAAGAAACAGAACAGAACAAGTAAAAGAAGACTACAGGCCCCCAGCACCAAGAACTATACAATGGTGCAGGCCAAATGGTAAAGAGAGATCGAAACCTTATATATACAATTGGGAGTGGTTTGGATCAAGTGGGGGATGGAATTAAAACTGAGTTGGATAATTACAGACGATTGTTTAACCAATCATTTACTAACTCTTTGTCTTCGCTGTTGAGCCTATACATCTGTTGCTTGACACTGCGATGTTATACCGGAAATAATATAGACACTGCAATGTTATACCTGAAATAATATAGTCTGTTGGTCTGTTGCTGGGTTCTATCATTAGTACCAGAAAGATTTTAGTGTTGCAACTCCAAAACATATGCTTTTACAATAAACAGATGAAAATGCAGAAAATATTACTGCTTCTGAAAATACAATGAAATGTTATTCCTTTTTTTGGCTCTGCAATTTTCATACAGCATCTAATTTTATCCCTGTTTCATGCTGCTAGAAAAACCGTATATGCGTTTCGATGGAACTTGTCACAGCTGTGTTAGGAGATCATGGACAAAGGCCTAAGGATGATTATGGTACGGTCTTTTTCCTTTTCCTGGTTAAGAAAGAAGGATATAGTAATATGCTCTTACTTTGTTCCGTGTTGCTGCTGGTAGCGTTTTGCCGTTGTCTACCTATGACATGATGTAATTTATATCTATCAATTCAATTGTGTTAATTTTTTATCAAAAGAACAAGAAAATGGTGGGATTCTGCTTTCAGCTGGCTTTCATGTACACCCACAAAATTCATTATTTTATATGGTGTCTGTCACAGCTGTTATATAGCTTTATCCATTATGTTTATTATATGTCACCTGAGCTATTTTATTCTTCTTATTTTTTGGTAGCTTGTGCCCATAGCGCGAATAATTTTGAGACCTACTTTTCCCACACTTTTACTTTCCCATTTAGTTTGCTCGCTGCATTCGTCTAAGTTCATTATTATTATTTGAGGAAAAGTCTAACTTCATTATTCTACTAGCATTGGTGTGCATGTTTTCATTTGTTCAATCTTGTGCATTATGCAGCCGTGATTACAGCTGTGACAGAATTGGGTCATGGCAAGCCAAAGTTCTATTCTACTGCAGAGGTGATTGCATTTTGTCGGAAATGGCGCCTACCAACAAACCATGTCTGGCTATTTTCCACAAGGTTCTCTTTTTATCATATTCATAAAATATTGCATTATAAAGAACTTGGCTGTGCTTTTTCGATCTTGTTGTGTTTCAGGAATCTACGCTGTACTTTCCTTCCGCCAAAGTGTTTTTTTTTTTTTTTGCTTATTTCTCATCATAATTTTGCTTTAACTGTTTGTCTGAATGCATACTCAATTGCTCATATTATTTCTTATCACATATATATTCATTGTCATCTCTATGGATTATAGACTATTGTAGTTCTGTTGTTCCCTTTTCATGGGCATATTGCTAGAATATTTGAAGCTACTTGCTAGTGTGAATGCCATCATTCACCTATTTCTCATGGATTTTGTCTGTGCTTGTATTCATCCATCTGATTGCCTGCATGCAATTTTTCATGCATCAATTCCTAGACTATCCGTATGATGTGCATGTGCTCTCAGCTGATTTTGATCATAATATTACTCTGCTTTCTGATTACATCTTTCATCAGGAAATCTGCCGCTTCATTTTTTGCTGCTTATGATGCATTATGTGAAGAGGGAACTGCAACTCCTGTTTCTAAAGCCCTTGACGAAATAGCTGATATATCTGTACCAGGTAAGAATATCTCAACTAATCGCCATCTTACTGCTGTTATCAATCAGTCTGATACATTTCACCTCTTTTGCCACCCAATTGGCTAAGTACCATCTGTAGTGTGAACTCACGCTAGGTTCATTTTCTTATAGGGTCAAAAGATCATGTAAAGGTGCAGGGTGAGATCCTTGAAGGATTGGTTGCACGTATCGTAAGTCGTGAAAGTTCAGCACAAATGGAAGAAGTTTTGAGAAATTTCCCACAGCCTATGTCAGACGGCGGTAAGCGTCTGAACTAAATCTTATATGTTACATCTCATTGTTTGAGTGTATTATATGAGCTATGCATGAAAGATGTTTTAGTTTGTGTGGATACAATTGTAAACGTTTCCATCTCATCTCAATGTGAATTTTTCTTTTAAATATGTCTTCTGGGGTCATTTTGGTCTTATTCATAGAAGACTATTTTTTCATGTATTTTTACCATGTTGAAATACTAGTCCTGCCACTAGCCATAGTATATGAACCAGATATTAGCCAAAGGTAGTGGAAGAAAGCATGAGAAATAAGATATTGCCAATCCAATATAGTCGTATTCTTCTTTGGCTATGGGATGTTGAAATCAATGATAGCTTGTGGCACGTGATGTTCTTTTAAGTCATAATGGTTTTATAGGCAAGTCTTTATTTCTCCATTATGCTTTGGCCCATTGCTTATAGGCAGAAAACTTCTAAGGAGTGTTTTATTTTATTTTTTGAACCAAAACTGAGGATCCGTTTTAGACCTTGAGCTTACGGGGGTGTCAACATTTGGTGCGAACTGACATCTAGGTCCCCGAATCAATGATTTCAGGATATGGTTCCTTCGGTAAATTTTTGATGAAATGTTTATTTTCCACTTGTGCTCAAAATACTACACTAGAGATTTATCACTTTCACCCAAGTTACTTTTTTATGCATTGGGGAATGTTCTATTTCAGTCATGAGTTTGTAACTAGCATCTTATTTTTATCCATACATTCAGAAGTTCTTTCGTATGCAGTTGACTCGGATTTAGGACCAAGTTTACGAGAAATTTGTGCTGCTAATAGGTCGGATGAAAAGCAGGTATGAATGCTATCCGCTGGTATTTTTTTATGCTCCATGACATCTCCTTGCTTTGTTCGACTTTGCTATAACCTCTTTATAACTTGACATGAGCAGCAAATTAAAGCACTTCTTGAAAATGTTGGAGCTTCAATGTGTCCAGACCATTCAGATTGGTTTGGAAATAGTGGTCTTGATGCTCAGTCCCGGAATGCAGATAAGTCAGTTGTCACAAATTTTTTGCAAGCACATCCTACAGATTACGCAACAAAAAAGCTGCAGGTTGGTATATTTTATCATTTCGCGGCCATAGATAACTTTTTGACTTGTATAGACTTTTTTTTTTGGTAGCTAAATTGCTTCAACAGTGAGACAGTAACTACACGTATGAATTCTACAGGAAATGATCCGCTTGATGAAGCAGAGGCATTTCCCGGCAGCTTTCAAATGCTACTGGAATTACCACAAAATTGATTCTCTTTCCAATGACAACTTGTATTACAAGATGGTTATCCATGTTCACAGTGATTCTGTCTTTAGGCGTTATCAGCAAGAGATGAGGTGAGCTTGTGAAGTCAATCATGCCTATCCCCATGTTATCTCATTTATTTACTCTAAACAAACTATGCTACTGTTTGTAGGAAAAACCAAGGATTATGGCCTCTATATAGAGGTAAGCTGAACCCAAGTTCTTTGTTTATGGAATTCATACATGAACTGAAGTGCCTTGGACTGACCTGTATGGCTGTATTCCTTGGTTAGGTTTCTTTATCGATGTAAACCTGTTCAAGGCGAACAACAAGAAGGCAGCTGATCTTTCCAAAGACGGAGAAACTTTACTGAGAAATATCAATGGCGCCTTGGACTCAAATTCATCATCTGTCGATGGTCTGGCTGATGAAGATTCAAATCTGATGGTTAAATTAAAATTCCTGACATATAAGGTACTTTATCAATATTTTCAGTTTCATTTAGTTCATGGTCAAATCTTAGGTACCACTACCTGCATTGGTTACTAAAGATATACTTAAGATGTTACTGCCATGCTTGTCGTTGCACTATTCCTGTTATGGCCATCCAGTGTATGTTGAGTATTTGGATAGACTTGCTTTCCTTATGAAGCGATTTTATTCATGAACGCGGAATAAAAATAAACAATTGAAACTTTGTTGTCTGTTGAATGTATCATCTAACAACTCTCTTTATGCTGTCTGACAGATACGGACATTTTTAATTCGGAATGGTCTATCTACCCTTTTCAAAGATGGGCCATCTGCATATAGAACTTATTACTTAAGGTATGTCATGTATGCAAATTTTAAGTTTCAGTTGTATTCTGATCTACTACTCGGTTAAGATGTCCCTACAATTTATGTTACATTGGAGAAAATAGTGTCAATCTATAGACCTCGACCAAGTATACTGTATTAATTGGCAACATTAAGTGCAGTACAGTGATGCAAACCTTTTTTCTGATATTCAAGTAGTACTCTTCATCACACAATAACTAGATACTTTTTTTACGCATTTGATACATGTATTGTGTTGCAAACTTTGTATACTTATTTAGCATGAATATGCTTTTTGCGTCAAAAAAAGTGTTCAATGTGCTTTATTAACTGAATAATGCTCACACTATAAGAAAATCATCAGCTTCCTTCCCCACTCATCGCCCTCACTTTCAGACAAAAAAATCTAATCCAATTCATGAGGTCATATAATTGTTTAAGCTGTAAATTATGTACAGTAGTTGACTTTGGTGCTGCTGTACAGAATGGTAACTTTGCCATCTACTGATGACATGTCCTGATATGTATTGATAGGCAAATGAAGAATTGGGGAACATCAGCAGGCAAACAGAAAGAGCTTAGCAAAATGTTGGATGAATGGTATATTACTGGTACCTTTCTCTCTTATGAAAGTATATGTACTTTTGTCTAATTTGATTGTTTTCACAATTGCAGGGCTGTCTACATTAGAAGGAAGTATGGGAATAAGCCACTATCTTCCTCAACGTATCTCAGTGAAGCAGAGCCTTTCCTTGAACAATATGCTAAACGCAGCCCTGCAAACCAGGCTTTGATTGGGGCTGCTGGTAACTTGGTTCAAACTGAAAATTTCTTGGCCATACTTGATTCGGAGAGAGATGAAGAGGGTGATCTTCAGTCAGAACGTGGATCGGCTCCTTCTAGCCCTTCCTTAACACCTGTTGATGTGGTTCCCAAAACTGAAGGCCTTATTGTGTTCTTTCCCGGTAAAATAACTGCCTACAGATTCCTAGATATATTTTCATAGTTTTAGAGTTTTTTTTCATTAGAATAATTGATTCATTGGGTAAAATTTAAAAAGTTTGAAGAAACAATTTTTTCACTAGTTTCCGGGCATCAAAATTCAAACCTTGACCTTCAGCCAGGCCATGAAATTCAACACTGGTGGACTAGTGAATAGTTAGTGAGAGCCTGAGACCTAATTTCGTAACTGATTCTTGGTCTTAAGTTTATTGGTTAGTATTTTTAAATTCCTCCGAATATCAGTAAGGCTTTGATATCTACTTGGCTTCACTTCTTGAACGTTATCCTTGAGCTTATGTCTTATTGATCATGTGAACCAAGTAACCATAAAAGAAATATTTTGGTGCTGACAGCTTAAGTGGATATACAGTAGTTACGCCTGATCTGCGCTTTGTGGTTTTAGCTTAAGTTCAAAAAATCACCCATGGGCCTCAACTTGTGCTAGACCACCAAACATGCCCTTAAGATTGGTGGTGGGGTATTGTAATCTTTTAGTTTACCATTTTGTTTTCCTACTTGACAGGGCTTAGGATATTATTTTGTTGTAATCTCCCTGATGAAAGATAGCCATTCGCTTTTCTTTTCCCAAAATGATTCTATCGGTACTCTATTCTTTATTTTGGGTACTATATAAAGTCTAAGCCACTAACAAAGTTTGGGCGGAGGTGAGAATGTGATTACACTTTGCTTGTGAATCACATTCTCGCCTTGAAAACAAACTTTTGTAGTGGCTTTGGACTTCAATAATAGTAGTTCCTTATCAGTCTTCTTATTGCTTGTATTTTGAAAATAAAAAGGTTGCTCCCAAACAAGTTTGGGTATAGGTTAAGATGAAACCAAGCATGCACCACAAAGTAATAAAAAGGATAAAAAGCAAAGAGGTCGAAAAGCATTAGTGATGTAATACAAGTATTACTATAGAAGTTTTTATTGGATTCGTAATTCCTATTATATTCATTTAGTCTCATATGCTTATTTGTCTTTCAGGTATACCTGGTTGTGCAAAGTCGGCTCTATGTAAGGAGATATTAAACACACCTGGTGGCCTTGGCGATGATCGTCCTCTTCATAGCCTGATGGGAGACCTTATTAAAGGTATGGAACATTTGAGACATTGTTTAATGTTGTCTGGTTGCTTCGTTCGTTGGAGTAGAACTTGTTTTCAGTAAGTTGTGGAGGACCATATTCTGTCTCTGGAACACAGTAATATTTGCATTGTGTAGATATAATGCGTATGGAGACATGTAATTGGTTACCCACTTTTGTTCTTTTGTTAGGTTGGACCTTGACAATGGTTATGGTCTAACCGATGTGTGCTTTGTTCACGCTCTTTATTGATCCGTGTTCTATGAAGCTAGAAAACTTTGGTTTGGCTGGGATTTTCTACCTTAAACCGAACATAATTTTTTGTTATGCTAGGCCTAGAAACATTCTGTTTTTAGTTGCCTAGTTTCTACATTGGTTGTCATTATATATTTATAAGAAACAAACTCTCTGAGTCCTTTAATTTTGATTCCAAGCCGTGCTTTGGAACTGAACAATTTGAGTAGCCAAAGATCCTTAAGCTGTTGGATCTGTGTCAAAAACATGATTGCGAAATTGTCAAAGAAGATTTCACTAATATTTAAAGCCTGTACCAAAAAAAGGGGTGGAATCCTGTTGATCAGTGGCCACAAAACCCACGTTTTCAAACATAGGACCATGCTCTTTGTCTCAACTTAAAGCTGTTCTGTCAAATTAAGTATGATGATTACATGCTAAAGAAGCCATTTGCCAGAAAAAGAAAAGAACATATAATGCCGAACAAGCTAATCATGAGATATGATTTTTGGTATTTCTTTTAACAAGGTGCTTCATATAATTTATATACTTGTTTTGTGTTTTTTTCTTCGATGTTTGATCTTGTGGTTTGTGTCAAACTAAATCTAATTAGACAATGTCAACTGTTATTGCAGGAAGATACTGGCAAAAAGTTGCTGAGGAGCGAAAAAAGAAACCAGCTAGAATAACGCTTGCTGACAAAAATGCACCAAATGAAGAAGTTTGGAGGCAGGCAAGATTTTCATCATAGAACAATATTTGCATGCTCTATGTTTGTGCTTTACGGTCAGTTTAAGCGAAGAGATAAATCTGATAAAATTGTATTTTTGCAGATTGAAGATATGTGTGGGGCCACAAAAGCAGCTGCAGTTCCGGTCATTCCTGACTCTGACGGTAGCCTACTTTTTAATTAGTTATCGCTCCCGTTTCTCGTTGCTCTTTTTTCCTTTATACCAGGAGCTTGTACATATGAACGATAATTGAGATTAGTAGATTACTCTGAAAGTGGTTGCAGAATTTGTGATACATGCAACATATCACCACTACGCGATAATCTAAAGCTTTCCTGTTTTGGAATCTTATCATCCTGAACACCCCATGAGTGGTTACACTATATGAGACCGTACTGTACAAAGACATGTTATTTTGGCATAGGGTGATGGTGCCTGACAATTTTATATCGTCCAAGGAGTTTTTGCAGATTCTAGAACACTATAATCTTTGACTTATTTTCCTTTTGTCGTAATATACTAATATTGACCTTGTTTCTGATTCCTTGATTTTGTAGGCACGGATTCAAATCCATTTTCTCTAGAAGCACTTGCTGTTTTCATGTTTCGTGTCCTCCAACGGGTGAATCATCCGGTGTGTAGTTAGTCCTTATTTACTTTCATGTAAATATGTTATTGCCGCTTTTATATATCATGAAATGACTGACATTTTATAAATGGATAATTTGAAAGGGAAATCTGGACAAGGCATCTCCGAATGCTGGTTACGTTTTGCTAATGTTTTACCACTTGTATGATGGCAAGGTATGTGCATTTCATGAAAAAATTTCTTTTGAGCTCATGAGATATACAAGTTACCAATACTTACAATTTCAGAATCGGAGAGAATTCGAAAACGAACTCTATGAGCGTTTTGGCTCCGTGGTTAAGATGCCTCTCCTGAAGACAGATAGGTAAGCAGTTTGCTATATTTTTCTGTCATACCCACTGGATACAGTACTTAAACTTTTTTTTTTTTGTTAAATTTGTTAACTTCGGAAAAATGATAGTCTTTTCGTATTGTCTGTAAGGAAAAAAATGTGATGAGCTGACTTGCCTCTTGATTTTTTCTGATTCCAGAGCTCCATTGCCTGGTGATGTGAAAGCTATCTTAGATGAGGGGATTAGCTTATTCAGACTTCATCAAAGCAGGCATGGAAGGTATGAAATTGAAACTGTTAACAAGTTGATATTTGAACCCCCAACCTTCTCAAGAGTATTCCTATGTGTGAGGCACTTCTAAAATTACATAGTAATTTGTCAAGTTGCCCAAAAGTACTTTTGTACGGAAATCTTTAATCTCATTTATTTTGTGTCATCTGATAATGCTGCCAAAACTAGTGCTGCATTTTTAAGTTCATGCATTTTATGCTGGCTGATTTTACAAAATGATGTGAAATCAGAGCGGAGCCATCAAAAGGTTCATATGCTAAAGAATGGGCACAGTGGGAGCAAAGATTGCGAAAGATCTTGTTTGGGAATGCTGATTATCTTAACTCCATTCAGGTAACCGTGTTATTTCATTTATTAATGCTCTAAATGGCTCTACCTTTATAACTGCGAAAGTGGGAACACCGTACTAATGCTAACTTGCCAGGATACTTTCATCTCTGATTCAGTATTAGCATGAGAGGCTTAGGCTTTATAATATGTAATTGGTGGGGTTAATTAGGGCGTTATATGGATTATTATGAGTTAATCATAATCCTCTGTCGAAATTTCACTGCACAGATGGATGATGTAATTTTGTATTTTATTTTATCTAAACTCTTTTGTAGGTTCCATTTGATCTGGCCGTGAAAGAAGTGCTGGAACAGTTAAAAGCTGTTGCAAAAGGTGATCTCAAAACACCTGATACTGTGAAGCGGAAGTTTGGCAATATCATTTTTGCGGCTGTTAGATTGACCCCGTCAGACATAATGGGACTTCTCCGTAAGGTAAGAACAGAATGCGCTCGTCTGTCTTTATGTACAGGCAGTTCATATTTTCAGGGGTTTACATGTTTTATGGAATCTGTCACAGTTGTAGGCATGTACTGTTGCACTAGGTTGTCTTTGCGTTACAGTGACGCTCTGCTGTAACATATTTGTTAATTGCATTACTGCTGCAGGTGGCAGAGAAGAACACTGAAGTCAACAGTTTTATCAACGGTATAAAACTGGAGGATTGCCTAAAGAAGGCTCATGTCACCCTTGCTCACAAAAGGGCCCATGGTGTGGCTGCCGTTGCTAGCTATGGCATCCATCAGAACCAGGAAGTCCCAGTGTCGTTCAACGCCCTGTATTACTCTGACAAGATGGCCGCCCTTGGGGCACAGCTTGGAACTGTGAATGGTGAGCAGATCAACTCCAGAAACGAGTGGCCACACTCTACTATATGGACAGCCCCAGGCGTTGCCGCGAAGGAGGCTAACACGCTACCGCAGCTGGCCGCGGAAGGAAAAGCGAAACTGGTGCCTATTGACCCTCCTATCACCATATCTGGAGTGCTGGACTTCTACTGATTTCTCCTCGTTTTAGAATCTAAGGTGCATAGGTGAACATATAGAATCAGGAGTAGTTGGGTGCCGGTGGTCTCATATTAACAGCTGATTGTGGCAACAGCTTGTAAATTTGTTCCACGCCATGTAAAATTTTGGGATAGAAGAATAGATGGAATTTGTATGTTTTTAGTTTCAATGTGCGCTATATGAACCCCCAGCTTTCGGTTGGCATTGCGTGTCTTTGCTCTACTGATGGTAGGAAACACAATAAAGTCCATGTCGGCCCTGTTTGGCATGGTGACTTGTAAGATATCGTTTCGTTTCTAACTTTGCACAGAGGTTAAAGTGCTTTCTGGAAGTTGTAGAAGAAGTATTGACAGAATTAGACTAGCAAAGCTGCACAACGCAATACCTTTTGTTGTTGATTACACGGTTACACCATACATGCTGCCATGCTGATATAGAAAAGCTTATCGCACATATGGCGCACATGTTCCTTTCCGTCTACCATCGCTATCAAGGTTTGCAGATGGAGATCGATCCGTCCTGTGCTGGCGAGTGATCCACTTGGGATCACGGGCCGACATTAGCGCGACGTCAAGCACGGGTTCAGGTGTGACGTATGCACACTCAGAGCATCCGTTACGTGGTAGCGATTAGTTTACGGGCAAATATGACGGAGGTAGATGGAGAGGGTTTGTGAGATCCAAAACTTCAAGATCGAGAGGCTCTCGCTCATGGATGAAAAGAAGCATCGCAAGTCCCAGCAGCTTCCAGTTCGGACGGGGACAAAAATAAGACCCACGCGCACCGGATCCGAGGTCCACAACGGTGACTGTACGCGGCACATGGGTCAACGTGCGTACTGTAGTGCACTGCGCGCACACACACACACCAGCCTGGGCATCGGCCGCAGCAACGTGGACCCCGATCAACGGCTCCGTGACATAACCGTGCAACTTCTTGTTGAGACTTGAGACCTCATCACCTCACACGCAAATTCACATTTGTTCTAGTACATTTATACTTGTGTCCTGTACTAATCAATTTATCGGTTTATCTCCACACATAACGCTCATGACAAATAAAAATGCCCCTGCGTAGCTCCTTCCCTTTCAACGCCATCAACATCAACCTCAATCTATGTTTCCATTGCGATTTATGTCAATGTCAGAACCGAATCTTAGCTTTCTGACCAAAGAACGTCTCAAGCAATCTTGGCCGCTACGGAAAAGCGCTGCCTTTCCACGCCACACGTTTGTAGTCGCCCATCTGAGACGATAGAGAGCGATGGAGACAGTCAAAACACACATGCACGCATCTCCACAGAATTTGCCCAGCGTCAGATGATTTAGACCAAAATTTTTGCTATTTAAAGATATTAAATAAAGTGTAATTACAAAACTTTTTGCAGAAACTTGGGCTACTTTGCGAGACGAATCTAATGAGGACAATTAAGTTGTGATTAGCCGATGGTTGCTGTAGCGTCACTGTAGCAAAACATAGCTTAATTAGGCTCGTTAGATTCGTCTCGTAAATTAACACTCATCTGTAAAAAGTTTTGTAATTAAATTTTATTTAATACCTTTAAATAACAAGATTCTCTGAACTAAACTTTAGTACTAAAGGAAACGAATAGCCTCGTTCCTTAATTGGCCACCTCATTAGAACGACCAGCTCAGCTTTTTCCCTTGAATAACCAAAAGATCATCTCATCGCGGAGGGTCTACTTTCCAAGGGCGAACAAAGCTTTTGCGTGTTCGACGTAAAAAGAAAAAAAAAGAAAAAAGTCCGTGCGACTCATATCGGTTGAGCAAACACAACACAAGCATGCCATAAAATAAGCGAATGGTGCTCGATTTGTCTGAAAGACATCTATGGTGCAAACGTGCAGTGTGTAGTGCCCATTTGCTATGAGAACAAGCATTTTCTTCTCCTTGTCCCCAGCATTATGCTCTAAACTAGATGAAAGGTGGTTTTACAAGCTTACGCGTTTGACAACCAGCGTCGTTTATTCGATTACCTGGATGACCTATCACTGATTAATAGGTCAGTTATCATCTTTCCCACGCATCTAATTAAAAGTTGGGACTCCATTTGTGATAACTTTCCAGGCAGTTTCTCTGTCACAAAAGCTCCACTTTTCAATCTGAACGCAAAAGCACTGAGTCGACCTATAAATATCTTTATGTTTTTAAATCATTAGCAGTTTGCAATTTTGTACTCCGAACAAAAAAATATGCATTACTTTTTTCCCAATGGATCATGTTCAAGATTTTGGTAACGCTGCTGTTTTGTCTAGCGCCGCCCACTGGGCATAGTGTGTGGGCCACCTAAGCTAAGCTAGTTAACATTCTTACACGTGTGCTAATACTGCTTACCTAGATATAAGTGCGTGCTGATAAATTATTACCGTATCATGTCCAATTCTTTTTTTATATATCGTACTCTTTGTTGACAGATGCTAGTGTGTGCATTACTCCCGTTGTTTTACGCATTTCGTGATCAGAAGCCAGTAACAACTGTAGCGGCACCGATTAATAACCTGGACCTACTGTATTTTTCAGTCACAGCCGAGGGAATTAACGTAAGGTCAATCAAGAAATACGCTCTGATTGACATGACGCCATCAGCGTGTACTCCCGTTGTTTTACACATGGATGCCATCTGCCAAGCAATCGAAAAGCACCGCCTTTCCGCGCCACATTTTTCTGTCTTGTTCCTCCTGATGAGATGGAGAGCGACGATCGTCCATGGTGAATTCTCATGCGTGCGCACACACGCTTCCCCAATTCAATCCTATTGTCACATGTTTGATAGGGCTGCACCCCGTTGTATTCGATCGCGTGTGGAGTGCCTGGGACCTTTCCAGGATCGGAAGCTAGCTAGGGCTGCTACCACAACCAATATTCGTTGAGCCAATTCAATGTCACCTATAAACCTCCGTCGCCGTATCTCACCTACAAAGGTTAGTGCGCGCTAATTGCCAAACAGCTACCTCACCATATGTCGATCGATAATGTTGACAGTCCATCTTCCTTGTACTTTTCGACCAAATGCGGCTAGCCTTCGCTGTAAAGGCACTGATGGCCAGGATATTTTTAAGCTACATTTAAGATGATGATGCTAGAATTATTAGTGGGCTGCAACTAGGTCCATTAGGAAATTCTGAATAATTTCTGGAAAATCTCAAAGGCTCATCCATGAGTGGTGGGAATGCATCTTTTAGTCCCACATTGCTAGTTTAGGTGGAGGATGACCAACTTATATAGAAGGTTGTTCTACCCATTCTTGCAAGTGTGTGGATGAGAGGAATAAAGGAAAAACATGCGCTCGCTTGCCTCGCTGGACGGGACGGGGCTTAGGCACGGCCGCGCATCACCTGCGTGAATGGTCCGCCGAAATCCGGCCCGATGCCTTGCGGGTGTGCGGCTTCCTTTTGCAATTTTTCTTTTTCGTGTCCAACACGTTTTTATATGGAAACCGACTCGGTTTTGGGACGCCTTAACCCTAGCGGTTCTTCCTCTATAAATACGTACGACCGCCGCCCACCAGAACACACCTCAACACGAGTTAGGGTTTTGCCTCTTCCTCCTGCTGCGCCGCCGCTTGTAGTCTGCCCTATCCCAATCGTCGGCGTGCACCGGCGAACGGGAGAGCAGGTCTCCGGAACCGTCGTTCTCTGAGCTCCTGCACCGGGAGAGGGCGAATAAGGTTTTTGGAAACGCTCTGCGCGACTGCTCGATCGCTTCCATCACGGCTCGTCTTCCTCAACGTTCGTGTTCGGGGGCTGCTGCTCATCATCGCCTTCGTCGACGTCCTCTCCGCTGTCCCGGCTTGTCTGCATCGCCAATCGTCACGGCTTCTTCATCGTCTCCTCTGAACGATCAGTACGTACTCTCTGAAATCATGTCTCTCTCATATGCCTACATGATCCATGCTTGTACGATAGTACTGCGAAGTATGGTAGATCTTGCTCTGTTTACTATGGTTTTAGACTTGTCTAGATCTTGCGTAGACTTGTTTAGTTTTTTCTGCTATCTGTTCATCATATTTATGATTTATTTCTGGATTAAATTAAATCTAAAAGTGCTCATATATCCAACAGATGATAGTGAGAGGATCAGGTATACATATTGGCAGTTCAGTGTCAGGACTCAAGGTTTTAGGCTTTTGGCCCACTTGACACACAGAAAATTCAAAGGTTCCATGTTTATCAGCAATTAGTTGTTTCATACTCCACTATAGTTATGAAGAATCAGAATGCTATCCGCCAGTGTGGAGCTGTAAGCAAGAAAAATACTATCTCCCAGTTTTATTGATGACATTCAGAAAACAATACATATTTAGGTTGAGATCATTTCAAAAATAGCGTCCTAACAACATCTATTGTAAAAGAAAAGGAATCAAGGAGCAGAACCATACGGTAACCTACATACTATTCGCTTGAAAAAAAATACTCGTGGATATGTGGATTGTATTTGTCTGTGCGCCAGTGTGTGAATGAGAATCCCACTTTCTTGCAAAGACTTCTTGTGCTACACGTCAACCAGACGGCCAGGGTCAGCAACATCTGCGATCCGGTCCAAGTGGTCCCGTTCCATGCAACCTTCCGAGCAATTTCACTGCCTCGAAGCTCTGCATCGCTTCTCCGGTTCTCCCTATATAAACACACACTTGTACTAGACACTTGAGCAGAGAGAAGCAGAGAGGAGGGAAACAGAGGAGAGAAGCGGAGAGAGATGGATTCTTTGTGGAGCGGTCTGAATTCGGGCATCGTGCTGAGCCTGCTGGCCGTGGTGTGGACTCTGGTGTGGCAGAGCCTGCAGGGCCTCCAGCTGCAGGAGCTGTTCGGCCGCCACGCCCGGCGACACGCTCGCCGCTTCGCCGCCATCGTCGACCCGTACCTGACCGTCACCCTCGCCGAGTACGACGGCGGGCGGATGCGTCGCAGCGACGCGTACAAGGAGGCGCAGGCGTACCTGCAGCGTCTGACGCGCGCGTCCGGCGGCGGCGTGCGGCACCTGAAGGCGGAGTCGCCAGGCAAGGACGAGGAGGAGCTGGTGCTGAGCATGGGCGACAACGAGGAGGTCGCCGACGAGTTCCGCGGCGCGACGGTGTGGTGGCTGGCCTACTCGGCGCCGCCGCGCGAGGACGGCGGCGCGCCGTCCTACTGGGGCCGCGCCGCCCGCGCCGAGCGCCGCTTCTACCGGCTCTTCTTCCTCGAGCGCGACCGCGACCTCGTCCTCGGCGACTACCTCCGCCACGTCCGCCGCGAGGGGCGCGCCGTCATGGTCGCCAACCGCCAGCGCAAGCTCTTCACCAACATCTCCGGCGACTCATGGGACGCCGACGGGTATTCTATTCTTCTTGTCATTTATTTCCTCCTCTTCGTCAATCGAATCGCCTGAGATGGAAGCTTGTCCAGCTTCTGGTCCGACAGGGTGTGGAGCCACGTGGTGTTCGAGCACCCCAAGACGTTCGCTACGCTCGCCATGGACCCGGCCAAGAAGAAGGAGGTCATGGCCGACCTCGACGCCTTCCGCAAGGGGAAAGACTACTACGCGCGCGTCGGCAAGGCCTGGAAGCGCGGCTACCTCCTGTACGGCCCGCCGGGGACCGGCAAGTCCACCATGATCGCCGCCATGGCCAACTACCTCGACTACGACATCTACGACATCGAGCTCACCTCCGTGCGCACCAACACCGACCTCCGCAAGCTCTTCATCGAGACCACCAGCAAGTCAATCATCGTCATCGAGGACATTGACTGCTCCCTCGACCTCACCGGCAAGCGCAAGAAGAAGAAGAAGACCAAGGCCGAGGAGGACAACAAGGAGAACAAGCAGGAGGACGGCGACAAGAAAGAAGACGAAAAGGAGGACGAAAAGAGCGGCGACAGCAAGGTCACCCTCTCCGGCGTCCTCAACTTCATCGACGGCCTCTGGTCCGCGTGCGGCGGCGAGCGCATCATCGTCTTCACCACCAACCACGTCGAGAAGCTCGACCCGGCGCTCATCCGACGCGGCCGCATGGACAAGCACATCGAGATGTCGTACTGCTGCTTCGAGTCATTCAAGTTCCTCGCCAAGATCTACCTCGACGTCGACGCCCACCACCTGTTCGACACCGTGGCGGCGCTGCTGCGGGAGGTCAACATGACACCCGCCGACGTCGCCGAGAACCTGACGCCCAAGGGACCCGAAGAGGACGCCGACTCGTGCCTCGCCGCGCTCCTGGAGGCTCTGGAGAAGGCCAAGCAGGAGGCGCTGGCCAAGAAGGACGCCGCTGATGACGAGGCGGACGGCGACGATGATGACGACGAGGAGTAGGAGCCTAATGTTCACTTGGTTACCTACGACCATCACACGTTGGAGCTAGTATTAGATTCGGGAATTATTGGATTTTTAGCACGTGCTCTTTTTAACATTTCTTAAGCTGATTGATTGGTCTGCTGTCTGCTGAGAAGATCAGAGTTATCTTTCCCCTGAATACTGGTCCACCCCCCTTTTGACAATATAATTCCTTTCATTCCGCACTATTCGTTTCAAAATACGCGCAATTATGTTCCTTGTGTTTTTCGCTCTCTACCCCCACCGTTAAGTGTTAACAATGTGGAATAGGTAGATCAAGTAGTCGTAACAGAACGTATGCAGTCATTTATCAGAAGGACGGGACATTTGTCCATCTTTGCTTAATGCTGATAGAGCCAATGCTTGAGGACGGACCTTATCTAGTTCTGTGACTTCTGTCATAGACAAACTTCACATCGAAGCACTTTTTTCAGAGTTCAGAATGTTTTATCATTGTACTGTCATTGAATTGGCATCGTGTTGAGATTCTGCCAAAGGGACATAGTGATTAATAAGATGCCCATTCAATCTGATCAGGTCTAAAACTGCACTCCGGAGGAGGGGATGACGCCCGCGCTCGCCTCTCGCGACACGGGCGACTCAGGCGGTGACGACGGCGCACCCCGCGCCGCCGGCGACCCTGAACCACCAGATCATGGCCAAATGTGATAAATATCTCTCAGGTTGGGAAGCATCACTACTGAACCCAATGGCTCGCACTGTCCTTACCAATGTGACCCTTGACAGCCTCCCAACATATGCCATGATGTCGATGCTTCTGCCGCCCGGTTTCATCAAACACTACAATGGGCGACGTCGCGCCTTCCTCTGGTCCGGTGATGACACCGCATCTGGAGCTGATTGCCTTGTGGCCTGGGACCGTGTCTCGTCGCCAAAAGAGTACGGCGGCCTCGGCGTCCGTGACTTGAACATACAGAACAGATGCTTGCTACTGAAGCTAGTTCACCGCCTCTACTCTACCACTTCTGAATCATCTTGGGCAGCATGGGTGCATGAGCAGACAGATATTGCAACCCTCGATGGTGATATTTGTGGCGACCATTGGGAAACCATCCGCGCCTTGCAGCCTGCGTACATGGAGCTTACGACAGTGCGACTTGGCAATGGAGCTACCACTTCATTCTGGAATGATGCTTGGCTTCCACAAGGCCGGTTGTCAGAGAAACTACCGGCGCTCTAGCTCTACAGTCATGCGTTGAAACCCAAGAGTTCGGTGCGCACTGTCATCACAGACGGCTTGCGCGCCCACCTGCAGCCAAGGCTGACGAGGATCGCTGAGATTGAACTCCAATGCGCAGAGGATTGGCTTGCTCTGATCAACCTGCGCGACGTACCAGACCAGCGATGCAGTCCATTGATAGATGAAGACAACAAGCTGCGCACCTCGCCGATTTATAAGATGCTTATTGCCGGCATTGATTTCACTTGTGACTATGCTACGTTTGTCTGGAAGAATTGCTCGCCTCCACGAGTTCAGTTCTTCACTTGGCTGTTGGTTCGGGGCCGGATCAAATGCAGAACAACGCTGTTGACCAAACACAGTGGACGATGACATCTGCGAGCTCCGCTTGGCTGTGGCTGAATCTGCTGACCACCTCATCTTCCAATGCCCGGTTGCTGCATCATTCTGGCAGGCGATCGGCATCGAGTTGCCTGCTGATGTCTCGGTACGTCGACCATGGCTGCTACCTCGACCCCCCTCCATCCCGGAACGCCACTACGACTGCTTCGTGCAGCTGTGCTGCTGGATGATCTGGAAGCACCGCAACGAATTCATCTTCCAAGATGAACAACTCTCACTCCCCCGGCTGCTGCGAAACTGCAGGGAGGAAGCGCAATTGTGGCGTTGCCGTCTCCCGCGCGACAACGCCTACATTGCCCACGCCTGGTGTTCTCTGTTTTTGGCAAATATGTAAAGCTATAGTCTCTAGATGCTGACTCCCAAACTGCTACCCACAATGTAATTATGGGCCTATTTGGGCTACCATTATTTTTAATGGAAAATCAGGTGGGGAGCCAATCCCCCCGTTGACCCGTCAAAAAAAAAACTGCACTCCGGTAGCACTCACCACTTGCACAACTCGCAAAACTGCAACTGCATTAGAGAGCACATGATGAATTTAGGTGAGACGAGGAGCCAGAGTTTGATGCTACACCCACCACCATTTCAAGTCAACTCAAAAACAAAAGGGTAGTGACTAAAATATGAAAAGAATTCAAGTAAAAATCATGAAATGCAGCAAGATAAGCTCATTGCTGGACAGCAAGATAAGCCTGAATTTGCCAAGTTTGCTTGGAAAAACAAGTCACCCCCCAAGGCTCAGTTCTACATTTGGTTGCTGTCCCAGGAAGCATCCACTGCAAATACAACTTGCATAAGAAAAATATACTGGACAATGCAACCTGTGACCTTTGCTTGCAATCTGAAGAAACACCTCAACACTTGACCTTTGAATGCCCCTTTGCTGCTGCCTTCTGGACCTCCATAGGCATCACCATAGATGTGCATCCACATGTTACAAAGCTATAGGAACTACAGCCTCCAGATGGCGTTAGCCACAAGCACTTCACGGTGCTCATGCATCTTTGCTGCTGGAACATATGGAAGCACCGGCACGATGTTGTCTTTCGCTCCCTCCCTCCTTCACAAGAACGTCTTCGTCAAGCCTGCAAGAATGACGCGATGCTCTGGCGATACAGATGGAAATCGGATGACATTGATGTAGCCATTGGCTGGTGTAATCTCTTATCTAATCCTTAGTTCATCATGAACACTGCTGTAAAATCCTTGAATTGATGGACGGGCGTTGCGACGCCCGACCTCTATATCAATGAATCAGGTGGGGATGCTCTCCCCCCGTTGCACCGTCAAAAAAAATGAAATGTAGCAGGCCATTACATCCATGGTGACTTAGGTTCTGAACAAGCCATCAGTGTGAAATCGAAATCATTTGCCAAAGGTTTACTTGTTTCTACCACCGCTCCTGTCTGGAAGAAATCAGGCCGAACCATTCTCAAAACTGAATCAGGCCCAGCCACAGCTTCCAACCAACGTGCCACCACCATCATTAGGCCGAATAAAAAATGAACCCGGCCCAGTCTAAAGCCAGGGATGACACCTTCATGGGCATACTGATATGGGCATAATGACACGGGCTTCTATCGGCCCACGAACACGAGTTTTGCTTGTCAGGTCAACAATTTCCCAAACAAAATAAACGTTGTACTCATTTTTTTTAGAAAATAAATTATTCTATGATACAACCCTTAAATCTGCATTTTGCTAAACAAGGGTATACTTAAAGGCAACGTATCCTATGAGAACCAGATTTGTGTGAGAACTATGAGAACTCTAATCTGGGCCACATGATTTTAATCCAACGGAAAAGTGAGAGGGGGAATTTGCAAAAGTATGATTAAGTGGGCGGTGATTTTGCAAATCCCCCCTCCCACCTGAATTCATGCGCCCCATTAGATCAAGATCATGTGGTCCAGATTGGAGTTCTCATAGTTCTCACACAAACCTAGTTCTCATAGGATACGCTCCCATACTTAAATGTGTTGTTTCACGATACAACTCAAATATATTGTTTTATGATAGTTTTGCTAAACTTTCTAATGTGGATTTTACTCAAAGAAAAAAATCTAGGAACAAGTTCAGGTCACACAGTTTTATATATTAATCGTGTCTATCATTTGTAGAGGTTGAAAAATCTGAAACTTTGGGATCACTATCTTTTGTTAATAAATAAAGCAGCAAGGTCACGCTCTCCGGCGTGCTCAACTTCATCGACGGCCTCTGGTCCGCCTGCGGCGGCGAACGCATCATCGTCTTCACCACCAACCACGTCGAGAAGCTCGACCCGGCGCTCATCCGATGCGGACGCATGGACAAGCACATCGAGATGTCCTACTGCTGCTTCGAGTCGTTCAAGTTCCTCGCCAAGATCTACCTCGACGTCGACGCCCCACCACCTGTTCGACGCCGTGAAGTCGCTGCTTCAAGAGGTGAACATGACCCCCGCCGACGTCGCAGAGAACCTGACGCCCAAGGGACCCGAAGAGGACGCCGACTCGTGCCTCGCCGCGCTGGTGGAGGCTCTGGAGAAGGCCAAGCAGGAGGCGCTGGCAAAGGAGGAGTCGGCTGATGACGAGGCCGACGGCGACGACGAGTAGTAGTTAGTAGTCTAATGTTGACTCTGTTACTATCACACGCTCGACCTATTAGATTCAGCGAGAATTGGATTTTTAACACGTGCTCTTTTTTATTTAATCTTTATTAAGCTGGTTGGTCTGCTGCCTGCTGAGAATATCATGCTACAGCTTTTACTGTAGTATATCAGAAGTTCTCTTTCTCCCGTTCATTTTCTCCTAGACTAAAGTTTAGACCTGCCACGTCAAAAAGAATCTTGCTATTTAAAAATATTAAATAAAGTTTAATTACAACTTTTTTTGACAAATAGATGCTAATTTACGAGATGTATCTAATAAGCCTAACTAATCTATGTTTTGCTACAGTGACCAACGTCTAATCATGACTAATTACCTTTTTTAGATTTGTCTCGCGAATTAGTCCAGGGTTATGCAATTAATTTTAAAATGAAACTTTATTTAATATTTTTTTTAAAAAGGTTCTCTAGACTAAATTTAGTCCTAAACGAAACAAACAGGCCATATACTACTCCAACCTTTGACAGTATATTTATGAGATGGACGGATATTTGTCCATCTTTGCTGGTAGAGCCAATGCTTGAGAAAGGGGCCTTATCTCGTGTTACCATAGACAAACTTCACATCTAAGCACTTTTTTCAGAGTTCAGCATGTTTTATCATTGTACTGTCATTGCCATTGGCATCGTGTTAAGATTCTGCGGGTATACTAGGGGGGGGGGGGCACATCAAAGGGGTCCATTCCATCTGATCAGGTCTAAAACTGCACTCCTGATCATCTAAGAACCGATCGACTTGCACAACTGGCAAAACTGCAGCTGCATTAGCTAGCGTGCCAATGATAATTTATAGCAAGGGGTCGATTGGCACATGAATTTAGGTGAGATGAGGAGCCAGAGTTTGATGTTACACCTACCACCATTTCAAGTCAAAACTCAAAACGAAAGGATAGTGACTAAAATCTGAAAAGCATTATGGTGGAGCGAATCGACCGGAGAGTGATGTTCCAAGGCATGAACAATGAAGTTTAGCTTTGTGCAATCAAAGAGTGCTCGGCGTGCCAAATCATGACATGGTCGGGGTTCTCCACACAATTCACCTTTGGAGTGATACCAAAATAGTATGTGCCGAAGCGTAAACTATTGCTGAGTGGTGCCCTAAGACGATGTTGTCCAAAGCAATAATTCCACGACTTCAACAGCTTCCTGACATGGAACTTTGACAATCGGCTAACGACAACTACCACCCTGTAGCACCGATGGTTTGATGGTCTCGCCGCCCCTAAGCAAACATCGACTTTATCCAAGGCTAAGGAACTGCTAATCTGTCGTCCGGGTTTGAACAAGAGGCAAAAGTTACAATATGCATGAATTGAAAGTATAAATTGGAAAAAAAAATACCCAACAGTGACGTTGTGACAAAGAAAACAATATACATGTATCAATTTACAAATGAGTAGCACTTGCATTACAAAAGAATTAACCCAAATTGGCAAAATACCCTATATAAATGATCGATCTCATTATCACCATTTCAAAGCAACGGGTAGATATGAGGTCTGAAGGAGGTGCTCTTGACTTATGACATGGTCATATATACATGTTGCACGGCGCTACCGAGTTTAGTTTAAATAACATAGGCTAGGTTGAACATGCTTATTATCATGTAACTGTTCCCTCCATTTGAAATTACTCGTCGCTCTGTTTCTAGGCGTCCAGCTGATTCATAGCTAAAGCGACAATTATTTGAAACCAAGGTAGAGTAGTACTTAAGGAGAGTATACTCGCACAGAAATTTCAGTGTTGAGCAGTACCAGTTGTGATCAGATCATGGTTGTCGGTTTGAGGTGGAGCCGGCAACGTCCTGTGCATGCATGTGCGTAGTAGCATCGTCAGCACCTGCAGGTTCAGTAGCAGCAGCGGCAAGAGCAGCTTCATACTGAGCTGCAGATACGCAGAGCCATGTCCGTCTTCCCTCCTTAATAGTGTCGCTGACGTCGTCGTCACGGTCACGGAAGGTTTCGCGGTCGTCCATGGTGTTCCGGACGACAGAGACGAACAGTTCCATCTTCCAGTCGTCCATGCGAGGCATGTCGGAGTTCCTGTACACGAACTCCAAGATTTCCTGATCGATCGATGTCGATGAGAAAACAGCAGCAGCACGTCAGTCAGTCTTCCGTGGTCGTACTAGTACACAGTAGCAGCAAAAAGCAGAGTAGTAGAATTTAGTGACCATGCGTTGGACGGCGCCGACGACGTGCGCGTGCTTGGTGGGCACGCCGGCGAGCTCCCTGGCGCGGTAGTCCTCTTGCACCGCCCGCATCATGTCCTGCTCCGGCGGCAGCGTCTTTTTTCCGGCGAGCACCTGCGCCACCCACCTGGCCTGCGCCTCGAAGAACCACGGCGCGAAGATCCGCATCGGGACGCCGACGAACGAGAGCGACGGCGCGAGCGCCGGCGGGAAGGTGTGCTCGTACAGCGGGCCGACGCGGTTGTCTTCGACGGTGAGCTGTAGGCCTCCCCCCGTGTTGAGGAACGGGAAGGAGTAGGTGTAGCCGGTGCAGTAGATGACGGTGTCGGCGACGACGTGGCGGCCGTCGGCGAACACCACCCCGGGGTCCACCTGCGGGTGCAGCTGCAGCTCCGGGTGGTTGGCCAGCATCTTGGACATCGACGGCGTTGTCATGGCGAGATCCTCCATTGATTTGGACCGCGAGGTGGACCTCCCTGGCGACGCCGCCGCTGCAGAGCTCTAGCGCGATGTCGAGGCCGCTCTCCCCGCAGCCGACGACCACCACCACGTCGCCGCGGAACGGGTCGGGCACCCGGTACGAGTGGCTGTGCAGCTGCCGTCGTCTCCATTGCTCCATGCCTTTGATGCTCGGCAGGCTTGGCTGCGAGTAGTGGCCGCTGGCCACGACCACCGCGTCGAACACCTCCTCCTGTTCCTCCCTGTCCGGCTCGACGACGCGTACAGATTTGACCAGCCATTTCCCGCCGGAGTTGATGGGGACGACGCGCAGGACCTTGGTGTTGAGCCTGATGGCGTCGGCGAGGCGGAACGCGTGGGTGAAGTCCTTAAGGTAGCACAAGACCTCGCGGTGGCCGGGGAAGCGGCGGCCGTCGCGGTTCCTCCTAGGATTAGGAACGAACTGGAAGTCGGAGAAGCCCATGCACTCGCGCGGGCTCATCAGCCGGGCCGACGCGTACACGCTGCTGTGCACCTTCACCGCGCCGCTCCCAGCATGTCGCCGTCGTCGGTCCTCGGGTCGTACAGCCACTGCCCGCCGACGTCGCTCGATTGCTCCATCACCGTCACGGCCAGGCCCTCGCGACGAAGCTCCCGCGCCGCAGCCAGCCCGGACATGCCCGCGCCCACCACGCACACCGTCTTGGAGCTCTCGCTGGCCATCACAACGTACGCCTGCCTGCCTCGCCTCCTGGATCGACACCAGATAGCTAGTAGCCTCTTGCCTGTCCCGTGCTCCACATATACAGGTGCTACTATATATATATATATGAACTAGTAAGATGGCCCGCGCCTTACACTATTTTGTTAGTATCTTAATTGTTCCATATTTTATATACAATAAAATGATTTTATTAAAACTGAATGTTACTGCCAAGAAAGCTGCAACCATCATAAACTTTACTCCAAAATAAAGTGTAGCCAAAGAAAACATTGTAATCCCATAAAAGCAAGAGTGATGTAAGGAACACAAACAAAAAAGAACATTATTCATCTTATCTCAATTTGTGGTCCAATGTGGCTAGATCAATGGACTTTGCAAATTATATTAACAAAAGAAGCTATAAGTTTTTGGTTTATATACTTTCATTTGAAGAATTACACATTATGATAGTTTGTTTCATGATAAATCTAATTGGTATTTTTGACACTATCAATCTTTTATGATTTTTTTTGCTATTCATAGTCAAATGTTTGATTTCGATTGAACCCATACATACTTATGGATTAAGATTGAGGGAGTACAATGATTGTCAAGAAGTAAATCCTTGCCAACGTTCCCGTATCTAGCTAAAAGCTCACAAGCATGGCATGCTGCCATTTCTGTCAGCAGTCAGTGAGCCACGGTCGAATGTAAGGCGACGTCACGTATGTATGTTTGCCAATGGATTCCTTCCCCTAGGTGTCTCAAGTGCTAGCCGTCTCGTCGAGCAATATAACTCTCTCACCTCTCGGTCCTGGTACAGTTGAGAGAGGCAGAAAAAATCGTAGGCCTATGGTCTTTCCCGCCTCCGATGTCCCACGGGGCGTCGGGAGGTGCCGAAGACCGTGGTGCTCTCAATGGCTGGGAAAGTTGTATTTTAGATCCTAGTTTGTCTAGGGTTAGGTTTCAGGGCCTCGTCGGTGTCACCGTGGAATAAGTCCTCTATGGATTTTGCTCGCCTCGTTGGTACTCCGGTCCGGTGCCAACAACAAGCTTGTGGAGGTGGGGCTATGGAGGCAGCCCCTGTACAGGAGTGGGTGATGCTGGCATTTTGCTTAAAGGATGTAGAGAAGGTTGTGGTATTGACGGAAGAAAGGGAGATAGATCGAGCTCAAGCTTCTCTGGGTGGTGGTCGATGTTGATGGCAAGCTCAAATCCAAAAGACAGGGGAGCCCGTGACATGTCCTTAATGGATGGTTGTTTCGCGACGGCTTCATCCCGTCCTCTGGGACATGTGTCTTTTCCGGCTCAATTCAAAGCCAACGTGCATGGGTTCCTTCCTGAGTGTCCGGTCGCATCGGGATGTGGTTTCTCTTGGCGTTTGCTTTAGTTTCGAACCTATATTGCTTCAGTTTTGATGTGGGACAGCGAGTTATCTAGCGAGCACGGCAAGCACAGAGGATAGGGACCCTTTTTGTGTTTTTTTGTCTTCTTTAGGCTTTTTTGTGCAAGTTGGGTGTAAAAGATGTCTTTGTGTCCTTTCAATACTTATATGTACATGTCTATGTATGTTTGTTTATCAATTAATACAGATATAAATTATATAGATGGATCATCTTGGTGAGCAGTCATATACAGGTGCTACTATGAATTATATAGATGGATCATCTTGGTGAGCAGTCATACTCATGCCAGATGCGCGCTCCCAAGTTTCAACATCTGGTCCAACATCTAAAAATGGAAAGACAACTATCCAACCCCGGGGCAGCAGTACCATCCTGATAAATGCTACGTGTCTATACTCAATCATTCTCAAGCCAGATGCGCGCTTCCAAGTTTCAACATCTTTTTTTTTTCTTTTGAAAGTCAACGGTTTAGGATTACAAAGTAGTACTACGTTCAAAACGGCAAAAATACAGAGTTGTTCTACACATTGGATTAAACAAAGAGCACCCAGGATCGACGAGCCCATCGCCGCTTCATCACGGCGTAGGCGGCACCGCCACAAGCTTGCTTCCTCGATCTCTCCAGTTGCACAGCAGCAGCCGGTGGAGGCAACAAGTGCCTTCACTGGCCATCACGACCGATCACAACGTACGCCTGCCTGCCTGCTGGATCGGCACCAGATAGCTAGCTAGTAGCCTCTTGTCCCGGTGCTCGACATATATAAGTGCTATGAACTATAGATGGATGATCTTGGTGACCACTGAGCAGTCATACTCACGCCAGATGCGCGCCTTTAAGTTTCAACATCTGCTCCAACATCGAAAAATGGAAAGGCAACTAACCAAGCCCGGGGGCAGTGCTATCCTAATAAATGCAAAGTTTGACAAATTCTGCTATATATCACGTGTCTAGTACTATTCGGATCTCATATACGCACGGACCGTCACCGATGTTTCTTTGTCTGGTGCTAGTCGGAGACGACGTCATCCGGCCCGTCTTTAATGGACCGACACCAGTGGCGGACGCCGATGACGTCATCCTTACCCTAACTACAGGTTCATCTAGATTTTGTAGCTGTGGTTGCGTTATTCCGTCCGCCACCGCAGGTTGCTACAGTACCAGGGGCGGGGCCTGCAGTGAACGCATCGCCATGCGTTGGACACTAAAGTTTTTTGACCTGCGTCACTGCAGACCCTTATTTGTGGCAAAAGCCACCTCAACCCTCACTCAACAAATTTGTGGCTAAATATTCGGCTGAGTTAAACCATGTAAATTTTGCCAAGAATTGAAGCAAGAACGGAAGCTACCACATCATGGAGGTATATTTGTTTGGGCATCTAAGATATGGTCGTCACCACACTGTTACTGTGGGTAGTTTTTTTTTTCTCGAAAACGCAAGAGAGTTGCGCTTCTTTGTATTAAGAAGAAGATTTGCCAAGAGGCAGAGTTACAACGCGTAGGTTTACACGACCCTACGCAACACAACGACGCTACGCGCCGCGAAATTACAACCCGGTAAGTCATAACGGGCGACTCGCTAATTAAGCAACCTAGTTTCTTAGCGCCCGCCGTGATCCACAGAGAGGCCTCATCCTTGATGCGGTCCACCACTTGGGTCACTGTCGCTGATGTTACTGTGGGTAGTAAGCAGACTAGCTAGTAGTTTGCTCCACAGCTCCTGCCCGCATCGCAAAGGCTGTGGGTAGGGCGCCAACCCTGTGCGTGCATGGGCCACATTACCAAACGCTCCACACCGCAAAGGCTGCCGGCCACTTCATCTCGTCGTCGCCGGCCTCATTGCTCCCCCATGTGCGTGACGGCCCTCTTCTCAGCGACGAGACGACAAGATGCTAGCTGGTCAGGCAAAAGGTCCTGACGACTGAAGACGATGATCCGCTCGCCGCTGTGCGCCGACCAGAGGCCGTCGATGAAGTTGAGCAGGCCGGACAGCGTCACCAAGCTGCTCCTCTTGCGTTTATTATTGAACGCGAGAGCTTGGGCGACGGTCGCCGGCAGCTGGGCCGCGTCGTCGACGAGATCTGTGCAGCGCTGGCCGGTGAGGTCGAGGGAGCAGTCGATGTCCTCGATGACGATGATGGACTTTCCCTTGGTCTCGATGATGAGCTTGCGGAGGTCGTTACGTTGTTGCTGTGCACCATGGTTAGCTCGATGTCGTAGTTTAGGTAGTTGGCCATGGCGGCCACCATGGTGGACTTGCCGGTTCCCGGAGGGCCGTAGAGGAGGTAGCCGCGCTTCCACGCCTTGCCGATGCGGCGGTAGTAGTCCCTGTTGTTGTTGCGGAAGTCGTCCATGATCCTGCGCTTCTTGGCCGGGTGCATGGCCAGGGTGTCGAACGTGGTCGGGTGGTCAAAGTCGATGTAGCTCCAGACACTTCTCGAACTGCATCAATATGTATTTTTGATTTGAATTTCAGATTAAAACCAATATAATCAGCGGTAAGTAATAATTACGACTGTTTAATCTGTAAATCGACTAGGTGTAGAGATAGCGGATCCTAGTATCTGTCTAGGCATAAGCATGGGTTCGACTCATGGATCTAGGAGAAAGGGAAAGGGGTGCAAACCTTCGTGTGTAGCAGCGGGAGCCGAGGAAGACGTCATGGCGACGACGGGCGGCGGCGATGAGGTGATGACGGGCGTCGACGTCGTGGCGGAGGTCCGGGACCGGGTGAGGTGCCGGTGTCCCTCGGGCCGGTAGCGGCACTGGCCCGGCACGCCGGGTCCGAGCTCCGGCCACCACGTGGTGACGGCGGCGGGCTTCCCGTCACTGGCTGCGCCCCCTCCTTGATCGGGTTAGGGTTAGGGTTTGTCGGTAGGTGCTGTGCTCACGGTCAACCTCGTGATCTGAGCCGCCGGCGCCCACCTCTTTATATGGCGCAGTGTGACAGGGGCCCACCAACCAAGGGTTGGGTTGGGCGCCCCCGATCAGGGCGCGATCAAGGGCCCAAGGCCGTTGGGCCTTGGTGGGTAGAGATCAATCTAACAATCTCCCCCTTGATCTCATCTTTTATCTTTTCTTTTCTTTTCTGTTTCACTTGTCTCGTCGTAGATTACTGTATAGAGCATGTCTCATCGTCACGGTCATATCTTGCCGATAGAATCAACAGCTACAATACACACCTCCATTCTGAAACAGTTCTTTATTCTTTTTTTTGGGCCTCTTTAGTCCAGAGATCATAGGCTGTCCCTTAACCCCATGCCGGCTACGTGCTCCTTGAACACGTTGGGTGGTAAGCCTTTCGTTAGCGGATCCGCGAGCATCTCTTCTGATCGTATATGCTCGAGTCTTATACTTTGATCTTGGACTCTATCTTTCACAACATAATACTTTATGTCAATGTGCTTGGTAGCGGCACTTGACCTGTTGTTGTGTGCATACGAGACTGCGGGTTCATTGTCGCAGTACATCTTTTGTGGTCTTGAGATGTCGTCAACCACTCTTAAACCGGGTATAAGTTTCTTTAGCCAATTCACCTGTCCTACGGCCTCAAAACAAGCAATAAACTCTGCGTGCATTGTGGACGCTGCAGTGATAGTTTGCTTGCAACTTTTCTATGATATGGCCCCTCCCGCGAGAGTGAACACATATCCCGACGTCGATTTTCTGTTGTCTCCAGCAAAATCAGCATCTGCATATGCCGTGATTTGCAGAGAATCTGTTCTTCTGTATGTCAACATGAGGCCTTTTCTTCCTTGCAAATAGCGCAGAACTTTCTTTACCAACTTCCAATGTTCTGGTCCTGGATTACTCTGGAATCTACCAAGCAACCTGGTAACAAAAGCAATGTCAGGGCGTGTGCACACTTGTGCATACTGTAAGCTTCCGACAGCTGAAGCATATGGTACCGATTTCATTTGATCTTTTTCATATTGATTCTTTGGACATTGAAAGTCCCCATATCTATCGCCCTTGACTATGGGAGCAGGGGAAGCACTGCATTTGTGCATATTGTATTTCTTCAGTACCTTTTCTATGTATGTCTTTTGTGATAGTCCCAATACCCCTTTTGTTCTGTCTCGGTGAATTTCAATTCCTAAAACGAATTTCGCTTCACCAAGATCTTTCATTTCGAATTGTGAGGACAAGAATTTCTTTGTTTCTAGTAGTAAACTGACGTCACTGCTTGCAAGCAGGATATCATCCACATACAGGATTAGGAAGATATACTTTCCATTCTTGAACTTTGCATATACGTAATCGTCCTCCATATTCTGTTCAAACCCGAAACTTTTAATCGTACTGTCGAACTTCAAGAACCACATTTTTGAAGCTTGCTTTAACCCATAAATCAATTTCTTTAGGCGACATCCCATCTTTTCTTTTCCTTCCACGACAAAACCTTTCGGTTGTGCCATGTAAAACTATTTATCTACATCCCCATTTAGGAACGCCGTCTTTACATCCATTTGATGTAATTCCAGATCAAAATGAGCCACAAGGGCCATAATGACTCTGAAGGAATCTTTACATGAGACTGGAGAAAAGGTCTCATGATAATCAATTCCCTCATTTTGCGTATAGCCTTTTGCCACAAGTCGCGCTTTGAACTTTTCTATATTCCCTTGTGAGTCATATTTAGTTTTGTAGACCCATTTACAGCCTACTGGTTTGACTCCTTCAGGAATTTCTACTAAGTCCCAAACATCGTTGGTACTCATCGATCTCATTTCATCTTCCATGGCTGCTAACCACTTAGACGAATGCTCGCTTCTCATGGCTTCTTCAAATGAGGTAGGGTCATCCTCCATTTGATATTCTTGACAACTCTCAGTGTTATATACTTCATAATCACTGGAAATAGCCGACCTCCTTGCTCTTTGAGATCTTCTAGGGGCCTCTACATTTTGCTCATTTTCTATCGGAGGTTGTACCTCTACATCTGAAGCATTTTCTATTGGAGGTTGTAGCGGCTCCCCTTGTTCTGCAGCAATGGGCTCTATAGGATCCTGAGGGACAGGTTCCACATTTTCATTCGTTGTTGCCACAGGAGGAACCACCACAGGGACTGACATCACAGTGTCTCGCACTGTCGGTGCAGCCACAACGGGCAGTGAGAAGAAATGTTCTTGAATCACTGGATTAGGCGCATACACCCGCTTCTCCTCAAGATCAATCTCTCGAACTGCCACGCTCCCCCGAACCATTTATTCTTCTAGGAAGGCAGCGTGTCTTGTTTCTATAAACTTTGTATATCTATCTGGACAGTAGAATCGATATCCTTTTGACTTTTCTGGATAGCCAATAAAATGGCAAGTCTCTGTTTTGGGATCTAACTTCCCAATATTCGGGTTTAATATTTTTGCCTCAGCAGGACTCCCCCAGACCCGTAGGTGTGCTAATGAGGGTACTCTTCCTGTCCACAACTCATACGGTGTTTTGGGCACCGATTTACTGGGTACTCTGTTGAGAATATGAATAGCGGTTTTTAACGCCTCCATCCACAGACTCACTGGCAGTGTCGAATAACTGATCATACTGCGCACCATATCCATTAGGGTACGGTTGCGTCTTTCTGCCACTCCATTTTGCTGAGGCTCGCCCGGCATTGAATACTGGGCTACTATACCGTGTTCCTGTAGGAACCTTGCAAAAGGTCCTGGAACTTGGCCATATGGGGTATGCCGACCGTAGTATTCCCCTCTAGGGGTGGGCGTTCGGTCATACCCGAACTTTCGGTCCGGTTTTTTCGGTCTTTTCAATTTTCGGTTATCTAGAATTGCTACCCGAAATGACAACGAAAATTTGGGTACCCGACAACTTTGGGTACCTAAATTTCGGTTCGGTCTTCGGTTATACCCAAACTACCCAAATTAACATTAATTTTCAGAGAAAGAATGACATAAACTTGATTATACCCAAAATATACTATGCAATCAACTTGATAATGAGTTACTATTATACGATAGGAGAAACATGAATATGATGAATGAGTAACAAAAGATATTATGTGACCATGGTTTAAGTCTATATGCTAAATTCTACATCATAATACTAATTTGGGTAGTTTGGGTAGTTCGGGTACCCAAGGGTACTACCCGAAATTGAACAATAAAATTCGGTTACCTAAGTCTAGTACCCAAACAAGTACCCGAAGACCGAAATTCTGGTTTTTTCGGTCTCGGTCTCGGTTTTTTCGGTTTCGGTGTTTGAGTATCGGTTTTTGTGCCCACCCCTATTCCCCTCCACGATCGGATCTTACTACTTTTATCTTTAAACTGTGCTGATTTTCAACTTCAGCCTTAAATATCTTGAATTTATCTAGCACTTCTGATCTTTCTTTGATAGGATAAATATATCCATAGCGGGAATAATCATCTGTGAATGTTATGAATGAATCATAGCCATCTATACTCTTTACTGAAAATGGACCACAGATGTCGGTGTGAATTATGTCTAAAACACCCGTGCTCCTAACAGCTCCTTTCATTCTTTTCTTTACATATTTTTCTTTTATGCAATCAATGCATTGTTCTAAGTCTGAAAATTCTAGCGCGGGAAGAATATCATTTTTAACGAGTCTTTCTATTCTCCCCCTCGAAATGTGGCCCAAGCGACAATGCCACAATTTCGACGATTCGTTATCTTTTCTCTTTCGTTTTCTATTATTATCTGTTGATGAGGATATGGTTGCATTCACATCACATACGGAATTCACACTTTCACGCAGCGATAACAAATAAAGATCATTTCTCTTAAAAGCAATAGTAGCAACTCTATTATTAATCTCTATTACACATCTGGAATTACCAAAATGACAATCAAATTCATCATCATATAGACGAGACACACTTATTAAGTTTCTCTGCAAAGTCGGTACATAAAAAACATCTCTAAGAAATAAATTAAAGCCGGTGTCAAGCTCTAAGAGAAGATCTCCAACTGCTTCGACATCTGCCTCGACTCCGTTGGCGATTTTAATTTGTCTTTCGCTTCTTTGAGTGGCTCTCGTCGAACGGAATCCCTGTAAAGAGTTTGCAACATGAATAGTTGCTCCTGAGTCAATCCACCAAGTAGATTTCGAATAATCTATATACAGGGATTCATTTACAAATGAAATAATGTTCTCACCTCTCTTTTCATGATCATCTTTAAGTACTTGGGACAATCTTTCTTGTAGTGTCCCATACCCAAGCAATGCATGCATTGGTCTTTTCCCACAGTAAATTGTCCTTCTTTAGGTCTATGCTACTGGGAGGACTGTCCCTGGAAAGGCTGAGGACCTCTTGCCTGAAACTGCTGGGGACCTTTTGCCTGAAACTGCTGAGGACCTTTTCCCTTAGAGGAGGAGGAGGAAGGATTTCCATTCTTGTTCTTCACATAGTTAATGGAATTCGGGGGCAATCTTTTCTCTTCTTGCACACACATTGCAATGGCCTTCTCTATGTCCCATTTCTCTGTGGACATGTTGTACCCAACAATTAAGGTGTCAAAGGTCTTTGGCAATGAAGCAAAAATCAAATGGACAATGTGATCATCCTTGAAAGTAAGGTCCATTGGTTTAAGCTTATTGTTTATGCTCACCATGCGATGTATGTGCTATCTTATCCCACCACCTGTGTACCTCTCTGTTACCAGCTGTTTAATCAACTGGGTAGCATAAGTCTTTGAAGAGCCAGTATACTGACCCTTTATCTTCTCAAGGTACTCTATGACAGTGGGACAATCTGTGATTGACCCCATAATGGAGGCCTTTATTGTGTTCTTTACCACAGCCAAACATTTCTTGTTGGATGAGAACCATCTGGTATGATCAACATCATACTTGTCTTTACTTGCCTTGTAGGCAAGCTGTCTGGCTGACCAATCAGCATCTGTCTCTGTATCTCCTCTTTCTGGCTGCTCAGGAGCAGCAGGAACTGGTGTAGTGAGAATCCAGTCCATGTCATTCACGGTGAAGAACAAGTCCAGCTTCTTGTACCATTCACCGTAGTTCTCTCCTTTCAGTATCGGGATATCCTTGATGGACATGATCATGGATAACCCTCCTGAAAATAATCCAAAACGAGTGAGAACATTTAAATATGATAACATCTAGTACTTTTTGCATTAAAATCTTCATCACCGTTGGGCAGAAAAAGAAATAATGCATGAAAAACCTCTATAAAGTCATAATATTGCTATAATCAATGTTGGTCAGAAAATAACAACACTACAACTGAATCTGAAATAAATCTATGACTTGAAATTTAAATTATCCCGTTGGTTCGAATTTAAAACAAGGCAATATCTGAATAAATGTCTATTATCTATGCAGCGGAAGCAATAATAATCTGTAGTAAAAACTTAAACAGAAGCATAAACACACTTATCTAGTCCCCGAAAAAATTATCTCGTTGGTTCAAATTTAAACAGAGACGAATTCTATCAAAATTCATTCAAAAAATTCTTCTGGGAAAGTTTAAACTAAAGCAAAACTTTATCTGTTCTCTATTCTGTTTTTCGGCCCGAAAGGGAAACATCAGCCAAATGCAGCCCAGCCCAAACACGGCGCGCGCGTCCCATACCGCGCGCGCGTGCGCGCGCGCGAAAGAGCCCGCAAATGGGCCGGCCCGGCCTGGCGGCGGGTTCGATCACCCCCGCCTCAATCCTGGCCGCCCGTCGCGATCGACGGTGGAGAAGCCCCGAACTGCGAATAAAAGCGCGAAAAACTCGGAGAACCCGTAACCCTAATTCATTTCCATCCTCTCTCGCCTCCTTTCCTCTTCGCGCAGTGCGGTGGCGACCCGGCGGCGACCGGAGGAAACAAGGCGGCGCCGCCGCAGATCCCCTCGCCGGCGCGCGCGTCCACCCGAGGGTGAGCGCGCCGTCGTCGAGCGGCTCTGTGGCGGTGCTCAAGCGCGCGGCTCGAGTTCTTCTCCCCGCACGGTGGCGGAGATCTGTCCCGCACGGCGGCGGTGCTCTGTCCCGCACGGTGGCGGGAGGTGACGGCGACGGGGAGGATAACAGGTAAATCCGACTGCGCCGTCTCTTTTCTAGGGTTAGGGTTTATGATCTTAATTCGAAAAAACAAAACCATCATCTCCTTCTAATCTCTGCGATCCGATCTAAAACACACACTAGCCTAGGCTCTTGATACCAATGTTTAATCTGTAAATCGACTAGGTGTAGAGATAGCGGATCCTAGTATCTGTCTGGGCATAAGCATGGGTTCGACTCATGGATCTAGGAGAAAGGGAAAGGGGTGCAAACCTTCGTGTGTAGCAGCGGGAGCCGAGGAAGACGTCATGGCGACGACGGGCGGCGGCGATGAGGTGATGACGGGCGTCGACGTCGTGGCGGAGGTCCGGGACCGGGTGAGGTGCCGGTGTCCCTCGGGCCGGTAGCGGCACTGGCCCGGCACGCCGGGTCCGAGCTCCGGCCACCACGTGGTGACGGCGACGGGCTTCCCGTCACTGGCTGTGCCCCCTCCTTGATCGGGTTAGGGTTAGGGTTTGTCGGTAGGTGCTGTGCTCACGGTCAACCTCGTGATCTGAGCCGCCGGCGCCCACCTCTTTATATGGCGCAGTGTGACAGGGGCCCACCAACCAAGGGTTCGGTTGGGCGCCCCCGATCAGGACGCGATCAAGGGCCCAAAGCCGTTGGGCCTTGGTGGGTAGAGATCAATCTAACAACGACACGTAGTCGATGTTCTTGTTGGTGTAGAGCCTCCGGCGTCGGTTTCCGAACATGACGTCGCGGCCAGTCCGGCGGACGTGCGGCAGGTACTCCTTAACGACGAGCTCCCGGTGCTGCTGGTGAAATGTCAGCCGGAGCCCGCACTGCTCCTTAACGACGACCACCAGACGGTGACGCCGCGGAAGTCGTCGGCGACCTCCTGGCCCTGATCGCGCAGGCTCAGCACGAAGCCGTCGGCGTGGCGCTCAGGTACGCCTTCACCTCCTCGTACGCGTGGCTCGACTTGGCGCGCTCCCCCGAGACGTAGTACCCAGCGGCCTTGTTGGTGATGTCCACGGTCACGAATGGGTCCAGGAACGGGAACAGCCGCCGGAGGTGGAGGTTGAAGTACATCTGCGGCAGCTCTCGCGGCGAACGCCGGCAGGAGCATCGACGACGACCCGATGTTCTCGTCCACCCACCGCGTGATCGCCCGCATTTTTCTTCTTTCTACTCGATCGCCGACTATTTTTTGCCTCTGGCCTCAAGCGTCGTCTCGGCGGTCTGAAAGAGAAACCTTATTATGCGTACGCACGTCAATATATATGTTGTCTACGCAAAATAAAAATTGAATGTTGGCACTGGAGTGGAGTCATCAAAAGATACGTTTACAGTTTTCAACTCTTTTGGTTTGGACTCGTTTCAGTTGTGACTCCTTCAGTATGTCATCATCCACAGATTGACACGGATCCAGCCATGTACTCTTTTGCTCAGTTTTAACTTTGCATCTAATCGTGTATCAGCCAATCAACGATGGATCCTTCCTTTGTCACCCTCCCCAATGATTTGATCATTGATGGATAGGCCAGTCATTATCTTTCCCACGCATCTAAAAGCCAGGGATCCATTCATGGTACGGCATTCCAATTTCTTTCACTGATGAACCAGGAGGGCAAGATGCCCCGCTCGTCAAATGGGGAATGGAAACAGAGGAGCTTGATGGAGTACGCGAAACAGGGGAGGGGAGCGTTCCTGGGAGAACACATAAAAGTTCCCCAAAATTTTGAACTTTGCCACATAAAAGTATTATTATTGGACTTATCATATGAGTCCTTCCATGACATTACATTCATATTTCCTTTTTTTTAGATAGTGGAATAAAATCCCGCCCTTTTGTAACGTGCAAGACTCCTTATCTTCTTCACGATACTGTTACTGTCACGGTGAGTGTTTTTGTGGTTCATTTGGGATCTCTGTTACACCGTTTTGACACTCTGACTGAAGTTGCTCTATAAAGTAATACCGACTTTTTTGGGGACTGACAGTGCAGGATAATTTCAGCCATGTACTGTTTTCCTCAGTTTTAGTTTTGCATCTGATTCAATCAGCCAAACAACGATGGATTGAGGGGGCCATGGCCCCCATCTTATGCACACCGCCATATGTTACACACGATTTTTGCACGTGATTCTCTCTAAAAAAATATATATAGCTCTCTAAGTGCAGTTGTCTCTACTATCTAGATTTTGGCACCTAATTGTCTCTAAAAATTATATATTGCTCTATAAGCATATTTGTTTCTACCGTCTGACAGATGATTTTTAGCACTTAATTGCCTCTAAAAATTATATATAGCTCTCTAAGTGAAGTTGTCTCATTATCTAGATTTTAGCACCTGATTGTCTTTAAAAATTATATATTGCTCTATAAGTATATTTGTTTCTACCGTCTGGCACATGATTTTAGCACTTAGTTGCCTCTAAAAATTATATATAGCTCGGCATTCCTGTTTATATATGCATGGAGTCCTTTGTAAAATAAAGAGTTCTACGTACGCATTGAATATTGGCCATCAAAAGATACGTTCCAGTTTTCGCCCCTTTCGTTTTTGGACTTGAATACAATCATCCAGAGATTGACACGGATCCGTTTCGGCCATGTACTCTTTTGTTAAAGTATTAACTTTGCATCTGATCGTATCAGCCAAACAACAATGGTTCGTTTTTTTCTCAGAAAAAGAAAACTACGAACGTCCGAAAAAATTTGTGTACCTACCGTATCTATATTTTTGTTTTGAGCCAGTCAACAATCTTCAACCACGTATCATAATTTAACCATGTATGTATCCCCTCTTTCCCTAGTACAGTACGCGTCTGAGGATATGACCTAGAAAATAATTGACTGGGTAATGACCCTTTTTTTCTATTGCAGGCCTAATCAACATAATTCAAATCGCATAGCCATCATCATATTTTTACCCTACTAATGTGATTAGGGCCGCTAGCAAGCAAGGATTGCAGCATTTCCATGTATGATCAACTGCAAAACCCATAGGCCACATCAAGTCTCATAACTAACAGTGACAGCAAATCAAGTTCTCAATCTGAAACCGGAATCATCTCGGCTCCTGGTTCTAAGTTCGAACAAAAATAGTCCATGTCCAGCAGGACATCAGCAACACACATTGGCAGCTACTCCAAGTAGTCAGATTGCCGAATGTGAAGGGGAATCACAAAAACAGGTTAAACATTCTTTCCCGAGGTTCAGACTCTAGTTATCAGCGAATCAGTATTCATATTCATCACTGCTGTCGCCATCATCGTCCAGCACCCCTCGACCATTGGCCATATCTCCATTGCCCTTGCCATTTGCCTTTCCAGCAGCTTCCCCTTCAGGCTTCTCCTTGTCTTTCTCCATCTTTGAGGCCTTCTTCTTGAGCTCGTTGATGAGGCACTCCAGGCATGCATCAGCGCCATGGTCGGTGCGCTCAGACGTCATCAGGCACTCCGCAACATCAGCTGGAGTGATCTCCACAGTCTGCAGCAGCTCCTTCACAGTGTCGAACAGCGGGTGCTTGTTGACACCGAGGTAGTTCTTAGCCAGTGTCTTGAACGCCTCGAAGCAGCAGTAGGACATCTCCACGTGCAAGTCCATCCGCCCACGCCGGATCAAGGCGGGGTCAAGCTTGTCCACGTAGTTAGTAGTGAACACGATGATCTGCTGATCGATATGTGCCGACCAGATCCCGTCGATGAAGTTGAGCAGGCCGGACAGTGTCACCTCGCTGGTCCTCTTACGCTTCTTGTTGTTGAGTGTGGGGATGTCAATGTGCACCGGCAGGTCCTCACTGGTGCCGCGCTGGCCAGTGAGATCGAGGGAGCAGTCAATGTCCTCAATGACAATGATGGACTTGCCCGTCGTCTCGATCAAGAGCTTGCGGAGGTCGTTGTTGCTGCGCACCATGGTGAGCTCGATGTCGTATATGTCATAGTCGAGGTAGTTGGCCATGGCGGCGATCATGGTTGACTTGCCAGTGCCTGGAGGGCCGTAGAGGAGGTAGCCGCGCTTCCACGCCTTGCCAATGCGGTTGTAGTAGTCCTTATTGTTGCGGAAGTCGTCGAGGTCGTCCATGATCTTGGTCTTCTTGTCCGGGTGCATGGCAAGGGTGTCGAAGGTGGTCGGGTGTTTAAAGTCGACGTAGCTCCAGACCTCATCTCTGGTAGAACTGCTTGGCATGAAAAACATATTAGTGAGCAGAATACATGGTGGAATTTGAAGATGATGAAAGAAGCAAAGAAATCTGTCACTGTGAAATCAGTCACAACTCACCTATTTAATGTATCAGGTTAAGTTGACAGCCTGCCATATCGAAAACTGACCTGGCAAAGTACCATACTGTTTGGCAAGTGTTTGTTCCAATTAGACTTTTGTAAGATATCAGATCAGTTATGTCTACAGTTTGTGCCGTTGCACAAAAGAAAAACACTGTTATGTACTAAAACTATTTGCAGAGAGTGTTAATTATCCTAGCAATACTTCGCACTCGCAGATCAAATCCTTAAGTGCAGACCATGACTCTAGTAACAATAAACTGGGAAAACTCAAGCTACCAATTAAGTTCGTAAGGCACCTTTCTTGTTCACACTAACAGGAGACAGATCAATAGATGACATCGCGATCAAACACGTGGATCAAGCTTCAGATTAAATTTGTAATTACTTACGCATATTCAAGGCTTTTCTTGTTGGTGTAGAGCCTCCTGCGTCGGTTCCTGAACAAGACAGTGCGGCCACTCCGGCGAACATGTGGCAGGTACTCGTCCACAATGAGTTCCCGGTGCCTCTGGTGGAATGTGAGGCGGAGGCTGCGCAGCTGACCCACGCGATCCTCCTTCTCAGGTGGCACTGACGACCACCACACAGTAACACCGTGGAACTCATCCGCCACCTCCTGCCCCTCACGCAAGCTGAGAATGAAGCCATCACCCTCCAATGCACCCTCAGCACGGAGCTCACGTGCATCCCGGGAGCATCCCGCACTCAGGTACGCCTTCACCTCCTCGTAGGCGTCGCTGGACTTGATCCGGTCGATGTAGATGTCGGGCTTGCTGACGATGTCAATAGTGACAAATGGGTCCAGGAATGGGAGCAGCCGCCGCACGTGCCACCGGAGGTGGAGGTTGAAGTACATCTTGGGTAGCCCACGCGGCGCGTAAGCCGCAAGCAATGGTGCTAGGAGGAACCACCCCGACGAGCCAATGTTGCTGGCCAGCCACCCCTGATCCATTGTCGTCATCCTGGCCTCCCTGGTTGATCAGCAGACGTTGCCCCTCTTGCTCTGTCTCCTCGTGCACCAATCTTCCTGCGAGTGAAAGGAGGAAATGTTATCTACAACAATATGGTGCAGGATGGATACGCAGTTTGCAAAATACTAAGAAGAAACAGGGCATATTAAAAAAACTGGAGTTAATTTAACCCGAAAAATATAATTGCTAATTTAATGAATATAATTGCTGCATCATTCAGAATCTAGCACAAGAAACAGTATAATTGCTGCTATGTTGTGATTCATTAAAGGCACAAGAAAAAATATAATTGCTAATTTAATGAATTCACCAGCAAAGTAATACTGGAACTCAGATTTTGATCACAGAATCTAGCTGTAACCCAAATGATGCAGGCACTTTGTAACCCAAATAGCCTTTTAGAGCAAGTAAGTCATACAAGAAAAAGTAAAATGGGAATGCAAATTCACTGCCCAATCACCAAAAGAATAACAAGCCCAAAGGTATGCACGAGCAGCATGACACAACACACAAACATACATTGCTTCTCCCCACCCAGATTCTAATTTTTGTTTTGAGAGGAACTACAGCAGGCAAGTTTCCACAGCCTGAACTTTCGTTAATGGCACATGACAAAACAGCTAACTTTATGAATTGCACTAGCTATGTAGTGCCGGAACTCAGAGATTATGATCACAGAATCTAGCAGTAACCTGAATGATGCAGGCACCACGCCCAGGCCAATGTGCCTGATAACGATTGTGGTGAAAAAATTAGCCTTTTCAGAGCAAGTATAACAACAAGAAAAATGAAATGCGAATTCGCCGCCAAATCACCAACCGATAGCGAGCCCAATGGTATGCACGAACAGCAAGACACCAACACACATGACCCCTCCCGCGCCCAGATTACAATTTCATCCCAACGCCCATCGATTGGTAGCAAGTTATCTGCAATACTCCTCGCCAAAAAAAAAAAAAAAAAAAGAAAAAAAAAGAAAAAGAGTTATCTGCAATACTGGGCTACTGGACGACTTTTCTCAGGAATCAAAATCCGCGCCACGCTCAGTTCGTTGAGCGGCGGTTCTCAACAGTTTATGGAGCACAAGAAGCAACTAAAAAATTGATCTTTTCCCCCCTCCGCTTGACGCAAAACTACTAATAACCGCAACAAATAGCTGAATCGACTCCGCGCAAATGCAACCTTTCCTTGATCTAAAAAACGGAGAAACGAGGAATCCCCTAATTCCATGTACCTGCTGCGGAGAGAGAGGAGAGTCCTCCCGCCGCCGCCGTGCCTCCCGCCCGTGCGCTCCGCTGATCAGCCGGTGCTCGGAACCCGCGGTTGCCCTGGCCCCGGCACGAGTGGAGGAACTCCGTCCTTCGCCCGGAGAAAAGTGGGTGCGGCGCGGGCGCCGCCAGTAGGTGGTGGCTGGGAGGTGAGCTAGGGCATGGGGTTTTCGCCGTCGCCGCTCGGTCGTCTCCTTTGTCGGTTTGCTCGCTCGGTCGCGGAGTGATGAGTGTGAGTGAGCGAGAACGGATGTACTAGCTGTTTTTTTTTTTTTTTTTTGAGAACCATGTAGCTGTTGGTTGGGCTGGTTGGGGAGCAGTGTCGGGCGGGCCTCGTGGGTTTTACTGGGCCTGACATTCGGCCTTGGGGGTCCAAGTGCAGGTAAATCTGACACTTTTCTGCCGAGTCTTTCAGCCTTGGGGGTTCAGCTTTTTCTGTCTTTTGTAGAAAAAGTGCCGACCATCCGATCCGATTGTATTGAGATATTGCACGACGACCGGTTTGGTTCAACCTTTATTCTCTTGCGCTTTCTGTTCACTTCGTCGCCCACCGAATCTATCCACCTCCGGCCAACTCGTTGTCGACACGTGAACGGGTACAGTCGAATCTTGTAGCACACCTCCATCCATCCTCTTGCGTTGCTCAAGGCACCATTCATAATTTTCGCGACACCATTCCTCCTCATTCGGACATCGGAGTGGCTGCACGGACAAGATGTGGTGGCTCCCGAAGAGCCTGACGACGCTATGGCTGGTGGTGGCGCCGCTGGTCGCCGCCAACGGGCTGCAGCGGCTGCTGAAATCCTACTTCAACCACCACGTCTGGCGCCACGCCAAGACGGTGATCGCCGCCGTGGACCCCTACGTCACCGTCGACATCGTCAAGCGCGACGCCGACGACGACCGCATGTCCTCCGGCGACGCCTTCGACGAGGTCAAGGCGTACCTCAGCGCGTCCTGCTCCGCGCCGAGAGCGCCGTCGAGGGCGACGGCCTCGTGCTGAGGCGTTCAGGACGCTTGCCAAGAACTACCTCGGCGTCGACGAGCACGAGCTCTTCAACGCCGTCGACGACATACTGCGGGAGGTCAAGCTCACACCCGCCGACGTCTCCGAGTGCCTCGTCACGGCTAAGCGTGCTTGCTCCGTCAAGTCTTCTACTACTACTGCCTGCCTTGAGATTTTGATTAATGAGCTCAAGAAGAGGGCAGAGGAGAAGGCCAAAGCTGAGGCAGAGGCAAAGGCCAAGGCCGAGGCAGAGGCGATGGCAGAGGCAGAGGCCGAGGCAAAGGCGAAGGCCAAGGAAGAGGCGATGGCCGTGGTGGAGGGGATCCTAGCCAAAGCACCTTGACGCTCGAAGCGGAATCGCTGCTCTTAAGAGCATGCGCTCCTAGACATGCAATGCGCCGCGTGTCCTGTTTTGTTTGGGGACCAGCAACAACATCTTCAGTGGGGCTCCGTATTGGACTGAGTATTTCGGCCGGAGCCTTTTTTCCACGCGCAAGGGATATAAGCCGGGGACCACGAGGCCGGGTCCCACCACCACTTGCTCGTGACCCTCTGCTCGCTGCTCTCTCCTGCAGTCCTGCTCCCGTCTCGATTATCGAGGGACCACATGCTTTTTTTTTTTTGAGGTAATCGAGAGACAACTGTTGTACTCCCTAGGTGCCCAGTTCTTTTTTTATACTACTCCTCGATCCCTCCTTTTCATTCTTCAAAACGTTCGTTTCTTCTAGCGCTAAATTTTATAGGGCTCTAAATAAAGAGAATCTAGTACTAAATAAAATCTAATGACAAAACCTTTTTACAGATGGGTACATCTTTACGAGACGAATCTAACGAGCCTAAGTAAGCTATGTTTTGCTACAGTCATGCTACAGTAACCATCGTCTAACCACGGCTTACTTACCCTCATTAGATTCGTCTCGCGAATTAGACCAGGGGTTCTGCAGTTAGTTTTGTAATTAAACTCTATTTAATACTCTTAAATAATAAGATTCTTTTTTTTGACCCCTCTAAATTTTAGACCCTCATGAAACGAACACTATAGTAACTTTTTTACTATGCATTGTACAGTGTTCCATGGTGACATCTATGAGCCAGCACCACTAGTCAAATGTTACTTTACCATGAGTAAAAAAATCTAAACGTTGACATTATGTTGACACTATATTATGCAGATGACTCTTTGTTATGTTGACATTATTATGTTAACTTTGTTGACACTATATTATGCATATCACATTGATACTGGATTATGTTGACACTAATATGTTAACACTTTGTTGACACTAATATGTTAACATTGTGTTGACACTATATTATGTTAACGCTTTATTGACGCTACATTTGTTTGACACTATATTATGCAGATGACACTTTGTTGGACACCGTATGATATTGGCACTATTATGTTAATACTTTTTTGACATTATATTATGTTAACACTTTGTTTATTGTTTTATGTTGACACTATTACGTTAACACTTTTTTTGTTGACATTATACTATTAACACTTTATTGACACTATATTTTGTTGACACTATATTATGTAGATAACACTTTGAAGTACACTGTATGATATTGACACTGTTATGTTAACACTTTGTTGACACTATATTATGTTAATATTTTGTTGACACTGTTATGTTAACACATTGTTGACATTAATAAACTACTATAAAATGCTTCAAACTAATAAGAAAGTAATAAAAAAATTTAGGTTGACACTTTGTTGACATGCAAACAGGACAACATATGTGTAGCTAATTCGTTATTGTAATTTTGAATGAAACTATATTATAAAATACTTAAGGCTAGTACATGTTGACATGCAGATATTTAGTACAGATGATTCATTTATCAAGTACTAATATATATAGGTATTTCAAACAATAAAGGACAATAAATAGGGCATCAAAATGATGATCAATCACACTAATCTAGGGCATAGAGTAAAATAAGTAATCATAAATAAAGTTTTACTGTTCAACTAACATAAACAGAACACAATGTTCTTCTTTACAATTGATTCATTTAGCAATCCCAAACTAGTCCTGGGACTTGGGCCGGGCCAAATCCGGGTGGGCCGTGGCCCGAACGTTTGGCACGGCCCGTGGCACGGCCCGGCCCGATAAGATTTCGTGCCGTGCCGGCCCGGCCCGAGCTGACGGGCCGTGCCGTGCCGGGTTTTCGGCACATCGGGCCGGCACGGCACGAAACTGTTACATGGGCCGTGCTCGGGCCGGCACGGCACGAAAGTGGCCCGGCGGCCCGGATTTGGCCCGGCAGTGTGTTCTTGTCAAGTTCTTTAGTCAACGTTATTTTTGTTATTTTGATTTGTATTTCAAAATATAAACTTGTATAGATTTTGCATATGTGTTCCAAATTTGATGATTCTTTTTTCTATAATCTTCAAAAAATCATCTCTATCATGTCGAATATTTGTATGCAAACTTCCCTGGTTCAATTTTGTACTGATCAATCAATACACTAATAGTCACTATTCACCATTATCTTTACTTTTTTGTTAATCCCCAACCAATTTGAATTTTGAAGTAATTTTTTGTGTGGATGTACAACTTCTACATATCTACACATAGGATTTTTTTATAAATTTTTTTGTGACACTTACACTCATGTATGTTTGAATTGCTCCCCATTTGTCTCAAAAGCTCATAACTTCTATATTGATTAGTAAATTTTGAACACACATTCATGCAAACATTGTTGAAAAAATTCCCCAAAAATTATAGAGGTTGGTATTGACTTGGAACACTTCCACACCAAAATTGAGTTCAAAATTCAATATCTTTTTAGAGATAAAAATTGCAAAAGCTCACTTTTCCTTTGTTTTTTTTTTATCACGCTCAAAATATAATGATTTTGGAACTCAAATTTGATATACACATCTAGTATATCTTTACTAAGCTATTGTAATTTTGGTGGAATTTTTGAAATTATTTTATCCATGTAACACTATAAAAGAATCAATTTAAACAAAAAAATGCGCCTTCTCTATACTGAAAACGCACTCTGAAAGAGGCATCTAACTGAAACCGGGCCGTGCCCGTGCTTGGCACGGCCCGACGACAGCCCGCCGTGCTCCGTGCCGTGTCCGGGCCGCCTTTTCATCACATCGGCCCGACCGGCACGGCACGACGTGGCACGACGGGCCGTCATGACACGGCACGAACGGCACGAAGCACGACGGGCCCGAGCACGGCCCGAGTCCCAGCACTATCCCAAACTCGTGTCGAACCATCCCGATTAAAAACACTATTTCGTCTGCTCGGTCAGGCCAAAGCGCATGCAGATGGGCTGGGAGCCACCGATTGACCAACGCCAAGACGAAACAAGAATGGATTTTTAATCAGCCACAGGGCCCACACACACTGCAACTCAGAACGAGCAGCGGGAGCAAAGGAAGCACGCCCGACGAGATCCACGCCACGTGCGCCCAGGCCTACAACAAGATCAGCGACTTGACGGAGCAGGAGTAGGGGGGCGTTCGTCAACCTGGAGCAGGGCGCGCGGTGGTGTCCAGCTCACAGCATGCCAGAGCGGACGAGGACGGCCTCTAGCTCGCAGCGTGCCGGCGTGCCGAGGCTGAATACGGAGGGGGGCCGAGGCTGAAGACGGAGGGGGTGGCCGGGCGAGCCCCATCCCCGTGTAGATCTGCGGCGGCCTCCCGGCTGGAGGCGGAGGGGATGGCCGGGCGAGGCCATGGCGTCGGGCCGGCCTCCCGGGCTGGAGGCGGAGGGGATGGCCGGCGATGCTCGAAGAACGGCACGCAGCTGCGCCGTGGCTGCCATGGCAAGGTGAGGAAGCTCCCTAGGCCTTGGAATGACGAGGCGCTCAGCGAACTCGTCCGTCTTTGATGCTCGAGGGAGGCACGCAGCGGGCGGCGCTCGACGAGCTCGTGACCTGCAACGCGGCAACATTGCAGAACGGCGGGCGGCGCTCGACGCGGCGACCTCGCAGAGCGACGGTGCGGCGAGGCGCAAGGCCGCATCGAGCTCGAGTTGGGAGCCCAACCGTTGCATCTCCGGCAACCGCTTCATCTCCCATGGCCGCCGGAGTTGAAAGGGGAAGGAGAAAAGTGGAGAGAGATGACCGTGCAACAGTAGAAGGAAAGAGGAAAGCAAAAGGTTGGGCAGACGGCGGGCAACATTTGAGAATAGTGGAGACCACTTCAAAAAAGTATGCATATATTATTCAAGTATGCGATACGCTGGGCACGTATTCCATCTAATACCACTTTGTATTGGAAGCAGTGGGGCCAGCTAGCACGGATCTCAACAAAATGAATAAACGGCTGCATGTCTCGTAGCACATGCTCTTAAGAGCAGAAAAGACTTCGCGCCTTGACGCTGATGACGATGACGAAAAATAAAAAGACAAGACCGTGGACAACTTCACATGTAAAAATAGCAGTATTGTATCATACTGCCTTGGCCAGCTCCTCCTCCAGTTTTTCCACGGGAGCAATTGTATAGTATGCTACTGCCCCATTTTTCTTGGTGCGCCTTCTGCTTTGCGGCCGGCACGACCACTCCTTTTTCATCTATCTACTACTATATACTTGTCGTGACTCGTGAATACGACTGTCACAGCCTACTTTTCCACAAGACAGCACCGCTGGGAAAGCTACACCTCCTCTTTGTCATCTGGAAGCTTGGCCGTGTGCTCATGTTCCGCAGGCATACATAAATCTAATTATCGAAGAATGAGTGCTTGTTGTGGGTAGCTCGATTGATTCTCGTGTTGCTTTTGTTAGGTTTGATTTTGACCGGCCTTGCTGTTGTTAGTTGGGAGGTGACTTGGTTGATAGGAACTTCTTATCATTCTGTTTGTTCTGCACAAATTTGTCATAGATTAATACCACTAGAGTAGTGGGATTGTTTGCAAATTCCCTAACATTGCTATCTGACAAGCAGCCAAGCTTGCACCATTGACGGTTTGTGCTTGGTGTCACATTCTGTATGCCAAATCTGGAAATGGTGAAAAATTAGAGCGGCATTATCATCATGGTTGTTGCATTGTTACCTCAATGGTGGTACATGTGAATAGAGCTTGTAGATCCGGCCAGCAATGTAATTCGTTGAAGTGAATAGGGCGTCTAGAAGCGATTGTGAAATTGGCAAACCACCACGAGTCCATCTGCAACAAGCTACCCGCGCGCGGCAGATCGACCGAGGAAGACGACGTACGTACAGCCACAGGAACGCCGCGGCGGCGTGAGGCCAATTTCACGAGTTAGCTAGGCCGTAATGTAACTCCCAATTGGTCTCCAATCGAAACAGCCTTGTTATGGACCCATCCATATGGTATTTTCATTCATGTCCTTAACGCGACCGGATTGAATTCCTTTTATTCCCCTTTCTCCTTCCCGTAATGCATATACGTGATTGAGCACTGCTATAGAGTACACCTGTTTGTCCGACTTTTATAATGAATCTCTTCCTTGCCATCACTTCCCACAACGCATGCATGATTTTTTCCATCTTTCAAACAACCGTGATCTGCCGTTGGAAATCCATGACGTCGTCGTGCATCTAACTGGTGGAACAATCCAAGTAACATAATTGCTCGGTGATGATCTCAGCCTATTGTTTAACGAACCCTGCTATAGGTCCGACCCTCACGTCCGACTCGAGTACGACTCCAGCCATCGTGGGAGTAAGATACAATCACTTAGAAGATTAAGCATCCAGCTGCCGTTGATTTATCAGGGTCGGTACAAAGTAGGAGAACACGGTCGGACCTACGGCAATTCCATTATTTAACTAACGCACAAAATCATACACAGTAGGTTTATGCACCATGCCAAAGCTTAAATATGAACGAGAGACGTAGATTTCCTTGTTGTACTGACTTGTGGAAAAGTTGGCCGCCGTGTTCATCACTACTCTACCAGATGAAAAAGAACGCACGCCAACAAAAATGGGGCACAAATTAACTACACTAGGGCACTAGGAGGATTTTTCGTGTCAAGTTCTCCGCTATCTTCAAGTTGGTATTTTTTGGCATTGTCTTCCCTCACTAGATTGTCACTCGTCAATGTCCTTTGGTCACGGTTGCCTCTGATCCGCCACTGCCGTGCTGCCTTCGCCTCTGCTATATATGTTCAACAGACACTCCTTATTCGTTAGTCGCGGCTGCATCGATGATACAACCGTGTAGAGTGTTGTCTAAAAAATATGTTTACCTCTCTCAATGATGCCAAATTTCCTCCAAAATTTTATTTATCTTTTCTAATTAATTTCAACTATTGTCTAGCCACTCGAAAATCATTTCCAATTTTGCCACCGCTAGCTGTTGAAAACTTCCAATCATAACAACGGAGCAGGTACGGCCACGTCACCTCCGTGCTTCCCAACCAGATGCTTCCCGGCATCTTGCGACTCGCTCTCACAACCCACCGCGGCTACGAACGAAGGCTACGCACTCATGACTCACCTCGCCATCCATCACTCAAACACGTTAGAAGGCTTACAAACGTGCCTATGCTGTTGCCTCACCCAGGGGCAGAACCAGGAATTGATCATGAAGGAACTAAATTCAGATTTTTCCTAATTTACATGGTGATTTTAAAGGTACAATGCATGGGTGCATGGAGCATGGTGGGGGTGGGGGTGGGGGTGGGGGGCAGGCCCCTGCCCGCCCACTCCGGGCCACACCACATGCATGTTTACCTGGATCAGCAAGCCTTGCTGCACCATGTTTCCTCAATGGTGTTGCGTATAACAGTACCGATTGGCTATCTCTAGCTATATAGGCATATACTAATAGATATATTCCATGTCTTCTCTCGCGTGCCCTGCGGCAGACTTTCAAAACCTAAATACGAAGGGTTCTGTGATGCGGTGGTGGCACGCCGCCACACCGGCACCGAGACAGCGGCGCACGTCTGCTGGAGATGGGCCTGTTTGTGCCCGTCAGCCCACCGCATATATAGCAAAGATTGTGCCTATCGCGTTGTCGTGGGTCTAGCTATGAAAAAAAGCTTGTACACTCCAATTCCATACACAGGATTTTGACACCTAGCTAGTTACCTCCAAAATTTTATTTAGCTCTCTTAACTTTAATAAATATTTCCTCTGTCCCTAAATATATGACGTTATGGATGTGTAGTCACAATTCAGTTATTACTCTATTTTCTTGTGTGGGATCAGGAAGCTGTGACCACTTGGTTCGAGTTCTAGATGAGATAAAATGTTTGTGAATTTAAACTGCGGAATGGCAGCACGTAATAAGAAGAATATACGCTCATATAAACTATATTGTCTCTGTAAGTTGATTTATGCACCAGTCTGTTTCAACATGCCAAGCATGCCCTGTTGTACTGGCTTGTGGAAAAGTAGGCTGTGAACCGTCGTGGTCATGACGATTCTATATACAGTAGATGAAAAAGGAGTGGTCGTGTCGGCCACAAAGCAGACCGCGCGCCAAGAAAAATGGGGCAGAAACTAACGACACTTGCTGCCGTGGGCACTAGGAGGAATTTTCGTGTGAAGTTCTCCTTCCCTATGGTCGTCAATGGTCAAGGTCCTTTGGGCGCGCTTGCCTCCGCCACTACCGCCTTCGCCTCTGCCTCGGCCTTTGCCTCTTCCTCGGCCTCTGCCTCTGCCTTTGCCTTTGCATCTGCCTCAGCTTTGGCCTTCTCCTCTGTTCTCTTCTTCAGCTCACTGATCAAAATCTCAAGGCAGGCAGTACTAGTAGAAGGTGGTTCGCCGGAGCTAGCACGCTTAGCCGTGACGAGGCACTCGGATACGTCGGCGGGCGTGAGCTTCACCTCCCGCAGTATGTCATCGACGGCGCCGAAGAGTTCATGGTCGTCGACGTCGAGGTAGTTCTTGGCAAGAGTCCTGAACGCCTCCGAGCCGCAGTAGGACATCTCGATGTGCATGTCCATCCTTCCCCGGCGGATGAACACGACGATGCGCTCTCCGCCGCACGCCGACCACAGCCCGTCGATGAAGTTGAGCAGGCCGGACAGCGTCACCGTGTTGCCGCGCCGGTCATCGTCGAGGCCACCATGAAGGCTCGACGACGATTTGTTCTTCTTCTTGCGGTTGCCGGTGATGTCGAGGGAGCAGTCGATGTCCTCGATGACGATGATGGACTTGCTGGTGGTCTCGATGAGGAGCTTGCGGAGGTCGTGGTTGTCCCTGACCACGGTGAGCTCGACGTCGTAGATGTCGTAGTCCAGGTGGTTGGCCATGGCGGCGATCATCGTGGACTTGCCGGTTCCGGAGGGCCGTAGAGGAGGTACCCGCGCTTCCACGGCTTGCCGGTGCGCCAGTAAAAGTCTTTGTTGTTCCGGAACGTGTCGAGGTCCTCCATGATCTCCCGCTTCTTGGCCGTGTCCATGGCCAGCGTGTCGAACGTGGTTGGGTGCTCGAAGTCGATGTAGCTCCACGCCTTGTAGTCGTAGCTGCTGCAGTCATCAATCAACAGGTTGAATTAAAACTTCATCAAATCGTATCATTAATTAGGGGAAGAAGCGGAGGAGTATGTATTAGTACTACGAGTAGTCGCGCGATTTGTTGTTGGTGTAGAGCCTGCGTCGTCGGTTGCTGAAGAGGATCTCGCGTCCTCGCCGGCGGACGTGCGGCAGGTACACGTCGAGGACGAGCCGGCGGTGGCGCCGGTGGAACGTCAGGCGCTGGCACCGCCGCTGCCGCTGGCCCTGGCCGTGTTGTTGGTCCTCCGCCACGAGCGAGGACCACCAGAGCGAGGCGCCGCCGAACTCGTCGGCGACGTCCTGGCCGTCGCGCATGGTGATGAGGAGGCCGTCCCCCTCCTTGGCGCCCTCGGCGCGGAGCTCGCGCGCCTCCTGGGAGCACGCGCCGCTCAGGTACGCCTGCACCTCCTCGTACGTGCTGTCGTCCTCGCTCACCGGACCGTACCGGGACCACCGCACGGCGGCGCCGGGCTCGGCCACGTCGACGTTCACGTAGGGGTCGACGACGTCGAGGAGCCGCCGGGCGTGGCGCCGGAGGAAGAGGTTGAAGTAGGTCTGGAACAGCCGGCGCGGCGCGTAGGCGGCGAGCAGCGGCGCCAGGAGGAACCACACCGACCCGAAGTTCGTCAGCAACGACCCGATGTTGGCGAACGCCCACTGCCGCCACCGCACCACCACTTTGCCGCTCCCGGCGGCGGCCATTGATAGATGATAGTACCAATTACCAAAGGCCGGCCGGCTGCAGTTCCGTGAGGACGTCCCACCAGGGAACCGCGATTATAAATAGCTCAACAAGCAATTGTATTTCGATCTTATTTCATTTCAGAACGTGCTGGGTTGTTATCGTTCAAAGATTTCAGATTTTGTGACCATTATTACACGACGCAGAATTAAAGCCAACTCTTTGATAGGTTATAAGGACATATTCTTTTTATTATTTACATATTTATTTATGCGAAATATTGACTGATGTCTGGTTGACAGGGACGGTCGTCGCCTCACCTTCCGGTGAGCAGTCACCGTCATCGACGACGTTGAATGTCTTGGTCGCAAGCTTACAAATTCCTCTGGCCTATGGAAAAAACGGTCTGCGCCCAAGGAGATCTTTTTTATGTGGATCTGACGTTTACAAAGTGCCAAAGACCCAAACGTCGTTGCTGATGTGGACTTTAGTGTTTGCCAGCTTACAATACTTTTCCCGGTTACATTTGATCGTCCACAACTTCTTCAAACTCTAGAAATGTTTTTTTGTAACTGCAAACTCTAGAAATGTTACTGCCTACATTGACCAAATATTTTTTTTAGCCAACATTGACCAAAAATATTGAAGAAAAAGTAAAAGCACTCTGTATCATTGCACTGAAGATGTAAGGACTTATATTGGGCTGTTGAGATGGGCCACATTTGGGCTCTGTAATGACCTCAACGCGCGCCCCAAGGCGTGTGGCGCCCTGGAAGTGGTCCTCGACCTCCTCGTTGTCGCCGAGGCTGAGCACGAAGCGCTGGTCCTTGCTGCGCTCGGCACCAGTGGAGGGAACGCTGGCTCAGGTACGCCTTGGCCTGCTCGTACACGTCGCCGCCAACAGATGGACAGGGAGGTACGGCCGGAGCATGCTCCAGATCAGCATCAGGCCGGCCAGGGAAGACCACAGCCCCGCGAACTGACCCATCATCCCTGGAAACACCGATGCTACCTCTTGGCCGCGGCATCGCAAACCAACCTGCCTGCCTCCTCCTCCTCTGTTTGCTCTCCACTCTGCACCGTGCAGTGGGCAGGGATGATGGGTGGATATAGCGAACAAATACGAGCTTGTTCTTAGCTACAAGGATGCTGCTCCATTCAAGAGTTTTTCTTTAGCGAATCCGCTCTCATAAATTGAATCCAAACGAAACACAGTCAATTTCTAGAGAAAATGACAAAATGTAACTTAATTAATAACTTCACAAGAACAACATTATTGTGCCGATGCCAAAACATTCATAATAAGATCCAACTATCTACAGCAAAATGGAGAAACGCTGCAGTAGATGAATGTACTCTTGGTTGGAACACTGCAATACTTTCACAAGCAAGTCAACAACATCTCTAGTGTACAAATGAAACGGTTAAGAGTAGACTGAAAACAAGCGAGCTAATGTAGCCATAAATGGGCAACATAATACAGCATTCCTTTGGTATACATGTTTTTCCGTATACAAGTTTCCAGCTTATGTTGGAACACATCTAAGTATGTGCCGCAATCACCACTGCACATCTCATTCAAAAATTGAAGACCTAATACACGTAGAAATTAAACTAAAATATGAAACCTTCACAAAATGTTTGTATCCGCTCCTCTAGCATGTTGGTGTTCGCAAAGCACACCTCTGGTTAGCTAGACAAAAGTAACTAACCTGTATATTAACCTGACATCACCAATTCAGTCATGCACCTGAATGCCTGATAGAATGGGTGTTTCAACTATCCAAGTCATGTATGAATATAGTAGTACTCTCCCTAGGAAGTGATACCTGCAAAAGGATCCAACATATCATCGTTAGAACTAATGTTTTGAATCCCATCATAAACATATGTTTCAGTATTTATTATTAACAAGTGTTTTCTTTTTCATGTTGAACATGTTTCACAGTTTCAGTATTCTATTATAAACAAGGGTATTAGACAGTGCACCAGATTCAATCCATTTAAAAGGAAACAAATTGTTACAGTTTACACACTTGAACTCATTAAAGACCAAACGTTCCTGTTCAGAAGGGATGGCTCATATAGCAGCCCAAGCATACACCATACTGACATTTGTACATAAAAACAGATGATCCACACACACACACACACACAAACACGAAAAATCTTCATGCATCATGTCCCCTCGCGTTTCATTTTTTTTTTCTCGAGTGTGCAGGTGGATGGTGTCATTTCATTAAGTAGAGATAAAAAAGAGTAGTAAGGTGAGGTAAAAAAAGTTCCCTTCAAAACAACCCAGAACACATCCCTGAACTCAGCGCAAACAGATGTGCAGGACTTAGCAGAAAAAAAACGACCAGAACACCCAGCTCTAACAAGCTATCCTGGACGAGTGACCTTAGAAGTAGCTAGCGAAGATGAGGCACAAGCTAAACACCATAGAGCACTTTCATTGCCTACTGTCTCTAGCACTGCAGACACATGGGCTCGCACCATTAAAATGGTTCTTGGAAACTTCTGGGGATTTCTTCCGAACCCCTTTGATAGCTTTACACAACAAGGCAGAGAATTGGGCTACAGTGGGTTGGGGAGCGATGACAGCAAGGTCAAGCCTTTGGGGAACCGATGTCCAGAGTTGCAAAATGCTCAAGATATATCAGTACTACAGCGAAATTATCATTTCAAATTGCAACTAATTGGTTTTTTGTGATTACGATATATTTAAAGTTCAAAAATGACATCATTCGCAGGACTATCAACTGAAACAATATCAAACACTGTTCGGGAAAAAAAAAAGAAACAATATCAAACACATTCAACCACAAAACAAAATCCAATCAATTAAATATGGGAAATGAAAATGCTATCAGAAATTCATAGTACCTTTTTAAACTAATTATGCTCTACTATTAACAGTGAAACCAATCAATAAACGTTTTCAAAGATATACTCTAAGAAGTTTCCCTATTCAAAGTGCTTATAATGTGGTGGTCAGACCTCAACTGCTTAGGCTACCAACCAGGATACGAACCCTGGTTCTCACAAATGAGGGCCCCTTGTTGTGTGTTAGCTTTCTAGGAGCAATAGGCACCCTGGGTAGACTGGCTTTCAGGGCCTTTTCTTGATAGTAAATGCAATGCCTTGTGATTGTTACTCCCCTTGGGCGGGTGCGTGTGTGTGAGGGAACTAAAAGAAAGAAATGGGAGCAGCTGTCCAAAAAACAGAAGAAGCATAATGGTTGGTTTGTCACCCAGTTGCCCCATGGTCATCCTAATCGCTGTGTGTGTGCGCGTGTGCGCGTGCGCGAGGGAACTAAAAGAAAGAAATGGGAGCAGCTGTGCAAAAAACAGAAGAAGCATAATGGTTGGTTTGTCACCCAATTGCCCCATGATGCATAGCAGATCCATGCTAATCGCTGTGGTATATTATTTCAACCAACCTGTTCATTTTTTATACAAGCACGCGTTTGTAGGAAGAGAACCCTTCAATTCCGATAGCTAAGGAAAACTAGCATACAGCCATAAACTAATCAGATTTAACAAGGATCAAAAGAGCAGTGGACCAGATTGTTGAAAACACCATGCAGAAATCACTTCCTAATCTCCTTAATTCAGTCAGCACAATGTCTGATGAAATTGCAAAGAAAAAAACTACATCAAAGCAAATCCAGCTTGCAACATACACACTGTGTCAAGGCAAATACCAGAACAATGGAAGAGACAGACAATGTTCAATTACGAGGTTGTTCATCATCGTTCAAACTTTTAGACACCTACGCAATGCTTCTTGTACATTCAAGGACATAATGAGCATACAATTCAATGCCAAAGTGCAAGGGGAAAATGTGGCCACTGACTTCCAAAATTTGATTATATTACAGATATACATTCTACAGCCATTGTTCATTCATGTGTGTTGTAACTCAACGGAACTGAACAAAGCAGGACAATGCTAAGAATCTGTGCCCTGTTATACCAAGACACTTGTGTAAATAAAGACTCTATTTGAATGTCTGGAAACATGTAAAATCGTAACTTAGCAGATGATGTTGGGTTGTTCATGTTCATGTGAAATACAAGATCTCAACATATGATAAAATGCATCAATAATCAAATATTAGATTCCATCAGTTCACTGCATAATGTCTAATACATGATTTATTGTTTCAATGACATTGTAGTTTTAAAATATGTAGAGAGTAATATCTTGTAGGTGAACTTCAGTTGGACAACGGCTAATAAAACTGAAATGATAACACAAACTAGCCGATTAAAAAAATATAATGTGGGTAAATTTAATTGGATTGTATATGGAATTTAGAGGGACCCAAAAAAAAAGAACCATTGATTATGCTGTTGTATCATCCTTGTTATGAAGATGCGATGAAACATTTATTCTGGGTGAGATTCCTACAGCGAGAAATGGATATCAAATGTCACTTCAAGTATCTATTATGCCGCTTTCCTTAACCACGACGTAACTAAATTATTTATGCAGCATATTTCTTTTCAGCAAGAACAGAAATTATGTGCAGTTCAGGGGGAAATGTTGAAATAACAACTGACCTCTGCTTGGCTGATTGTTGCTAACAGTATAGTTGCCCATGTAACTTGCTGATATATCTGATTTGACATTTGGATCACCATTTCCAAGATCATGACCAAAAGGAGGTATGTCAATCTCAGATGATGCGAACCTCCAGGCTGTGCCGCCGTAAACTGAGTTGCTACCATATGTATCTGCATTGTCCGCTTCATATGTATTGCCTGATGAAGGAAAGGGTTCACCAATTGTACCAGTCGAGTTGTTCCTCCCGTAGCTGCCAGAGGTCAAACCAAAGTTATTATCTCCAGCTCCACGGCCAAGGTTCCCTGACCCGAGGCTTGAAATGTTGCCCATCCCGGGAGCAGAAGAGAGACCTCCCCATGTGTCACCAGTAATACTAACTTGACCCCCACTTCCAGGTGACGCAAATGCATTTGCGTTTGTAGGATTTCCGGCATAGTTTAGATTGCCATTACCCCAAACATTCCTAGCCATTGAACTCAACATTGATCCTGAATCGTCATTAAGACCAAGGTACCCAATAGGACTAGCCAATCTGTTGGAACCTCCATTGTAGTACGAACCTGTTTGCCTTCCATTGGGGCTACTGATGAAACCAGAGTTAGCTCCAAAACCTCCACCCATCCCACTTTCTAAACTCATGCCCATTCCAAAACCTGGGCCAAAGGAAGAGAACCCATTCCGTGCACCTGAGAGCAGACCATACCTTCCATCCACCCTCATGCCATAACCTCCTATAGGATTTGGGTTGTATCCCTGGTTGAAGCCATTCAGGAAGCTATGGACCCTGCTTACACCATAGTTCTGCCCTCCCGCAGGTGAACGGGTGACAGGACTAGGAGACTGCTCTTTTGGAACAGCCCGCTTGACCTCAACCATTTTACCATTCAGCTCATGGAAATTCTTGTGCAGTGCCTTGTCCACTGCATCTTCTGAATCATAGGTGATGAAGCCGAATCCCCTTGGCCTCTGCGTGTTGTGGTCGTACATCACTACTACATCGGTTATCACGCCAAATTGCTCAAAGTACCTTCTGAACTCAGCCTCAGTAACATTAGAGGGCAGCCCTCCAACAAAGATCTTCCTGGTACGGCCCGGTCCTGGTGACCCTATGGTGCTGGCATTGCTCTTGCTCAAGATACTCTGGTCGTCTCTGGGAACAGCTTTCTTCGCTTCCACCTGAACCACAAACGGGCAATTCAGCTCAGCAAATGGTCAAAACAATAGGCTGGTTTACAGAAGAATTCACACCAAAACAACACATTACTACAATGGCAGGAAGAGAAGAACAAAAACAACATCTTTACAACAGAATTCCCATCGAAATTGAACATTTACTACATTAGCAGACAGACAGAATGGCAGGGATGTGGGACAGGCAATTACCATGCGCCCGTCGATCATGTGCTTGTCCATGGTAACGCGCTCGGCAACCGCGGCATCAGAGAAGACGACGAACCCGAACCCGCGTGCGCGGCCGGTGCTGCGGTCTCGCATGATGACAGCCTCGGTGACCTCCCCGAAGCGGCGGAAGTAGTCGCGGAGGCGGTCCTCGTCCGTCTCCCAGGAGATGCCGCCAACAAAGAGCTTCCCGGAGTAGTCCGCGGCCTCCATGGCGACCACCACCCTCCCTCCCCTCCCCTCCTCCCCCTGCAACCAATCCACACCCAGCTCAGCACACCGACCGGATGAGCAAAAACACCGACTTTATCCACACGCGCGCGCGCACAGCCCCACAGCACAAACACGCGCGCAGGCCGAATGAGAACAAAAACAGCGGCTTTTATCCACACGCGCGCGCGCGCACAGCCCCACAGCACAAACACGCGCCCGCGCGCGTGTCAGCTGGATCCGAGCTGAGCGCTGCACCGGCGATCGGCGGGTGGCACAGAATTACGCGAGGATCCGTACCAGATCCGGCCGCCGCCGGCGCGATCCGGCACCGATCGGGTCGGCGGGGGAGCAACCGTAATCGTCAAGGAAGGAAAGATCGGGACACTGACCGATCGGTTGGCGGCGGCGGCGAGGAGGGATCGGGGAGCTCGTCGGCGCTCTCCGGCGCAGCCTGCTAAGATCTCGAGGCGAGCATGGGAGGAGGAAGAGGGCGGGTGGGGTGGGGAGGAAGGTTACTTGCCTTCCACACCGCGATGAAATCTGAGAGAGAGGGAGGAGTGAGTGCGGGGCGCGGCTTCCCTGTCTCGCTTTGGTGTCCCCTTCCTTCCGTGTCCTCCGCTTGCTCTTGGCCGGGTCCCACTAATTTTTTCCGTCGCCGTCGAAGGCAAACTACAACCTGTCCATTCATTATTGTACGCTCCAAATTACACACGAGCAGAAAATTTCTACGAATACCAAAGGACAGGGTCCGTATTTTTGAATATTTATTGTGGTAGTCCAGGAGATGGGGTATTCAAACTTGCTTGTAAAGTTTAAATATAAACTGAGCTACAGAAAATACCAAGACAAGGACACACGTATCGTGTGTTTGTGCATCACAATTGCTATGCCAAACAAAGTGACATCATCATACGCCGAGCTAGAGTGCTAAAAACCACCACATTTGGCAGATGCTGTCTTTTTCAATCGGTAGCTTTTTTTTTTTTTCTTTTTTTGGCTTTACAGTTATGTGGGGTGCGATAATAGACTTTACACTTACTTCGCATAGGCGAAGCTAGGTTGAAGCTCTATAATGTATTGGCACCAAAGAAAAAAACATACTTTTTAGTGATTAACACCCCATGTCACATTATATGCACCACTTAAATTTAGTCACGTGCATTCGGTAGCACTCGAATTTTTACAAATCTAGTTTCACCACTGCTTACATAGCCAACATGAAGGTATGCAAAACTTATTTTAGCCTTAGTTGAGAGGATTAGAGGATTGAGTTGTCTGCCCTTTTTTTTTTGGGTACATGGGGGGAGGGGGGGGGGGGGGGGGGGGGGGGGCGCTTAGTCTCTCTAGCATTTAATCATGTGTGTTCACCACTGAACATATCATTGGTTAATTAGCCAGCGCAGCCGACCCATCTTGCAGTATGGTGGGGGTTAGCCTATGCAATGAAGGATTCAGTCCTATTTTTCGAATACATACGAGAAAAAGAAAACGTGTAATGTTGAACATTGTGAATATTCACCATGTTAAATATTTTGTAGACCTGTAAGTTCATCTTGCATCTATAACTTATGTAATGAAAATGTATAATTGGTAAGAGATAATTTATTAGAAAATATGAAACTAAAATGTCAAGTCAAAATGAAACAAAAGAAGCACAACCATCAGGTCTTTTAGGAAGTCATCAAAAAACTAGTTCTGAAGAAACAGTCTTACCATTGTAGTTCAACGCTATGCAAAACATAATGCTTATCATTTGTGTTTGTGAATAATAAAACTATTCAATTTATTTCACAAATAATAGGCATCAGATGCTACTAAATGGAAGGGTCTTGCCGACATCTATGAATGCAAAATCATAGATGGGATTGCCGAATTGTCAAATTTTTGTGCTATCATAATATCCACTAATTTGTATTTCTTTCCTTCTTAAATGAAAGAACAGCGTTCCTGCTCATTGGTTCGGGAAAAAATAATCTAAACTAATAAAACACGAGTTCCTGCAATCAATCTATGCACCACCAACATCTTATACCCATCAATTTGAAGCCTTAGATTTAAACGGGACCTCCCTTTTTGACCACACGATTGCCCATGGCCCACGCGATGAAGGAATTCCTACGCTACATGACACCTTTTACAGTTAGTTTCGTCGGCACCCTTAAAACTTTTTTCACCAAACAATCCCATCCCGGCCACGCACCCCCCCCCCCCCCCCCCCCCCCCCCCCAACACTTAACATCCGGCCCTGACGTAGCCTTCCCTAATTACGCTTCCTTTCCTAATTCTTGGTGCAGACTTCCTAATTGCGTTTTCTTCCTTAATAGTGTTTCTTCCATACCTCTGGATCCCGTCTGCGGCGATCTTTGCACCGCTGCCGCCACCCGACGCGATCGCTGGTTGACCTTTGAGCGTCGGGAGGAACCTCTTTGCGCGCGCACGGGCAGATTGATGACGGCCGCGCTGTGCGTTCTAGCGGTGAACAGATTGCTGAATCACGCCGCGGAGTAGCAGCAAGGTACGAGATGCATTACGTAGCTGTTTCATTACCTGGCCATCCATTCGTCCGTCCAACCTCCAGCTTTACAATTCTCACAAACTACATGGATGGATGTCGGGGAATTCAATTCAGCTGCTTTTCTTTTGTTTGGATCGATTAGATTGCAAATATAATATTTTCATGTTTTGGTTTTGGCTCAATGTAAGCTTACCATTGGTTTTGGCTGAACAAATGGCAATCCATCCAATTAAGGCCATGACCAGGTGAGTAGTGGATAGCAAACAAGCGCCTTGCTGATTATATTCCATACCTCCGGTACCTTGCTGATAATATTTGTTTTGCTGGCTAATACCTCAAGATAGGTTCGTGATCACTTCGCTTCATATTTTCTTTCTTTTCTTTTCCTGTGATTTGGGTTTTCAAATTATTTCCAGACTAAATGCCGTTTCAGTTTCCATCTCCACCCCGTCTGTTGAGAGGAGGGCGACAATCGAAACCGGCCTAGCCAATGTCACCACGCTTCCTCCGACCGCCGCCGTGTTTGCTGAGTACAAACCCGGGCGCGGGCGCCACCGCCGCAACCGCTGAGGAGAAGCAAGGCAGTAGCCATTCAACCGTCATTGTGCACGCGACAGCCGACGAGCTAACACAGCCTCTCCATGGACGTCATCTCAGGACGTCGATAACGGTGCCATCTTACCGCCATCATCTCCTCTATTTGCTACATCCGACCCAGCCTGGTGTGTGATCCAATTATTAAGGCATAATCCTAGCATCCTTGCAGAATATTACAGTTTTACTTTATTTTTCTTCAATACATTAAAACATTTTGTGCTATCACGTATTGCATTGGAAGTGTTATCTACCATAACAATTAATTCATGGACTTATACCAGTTTTATAGGTTGTTATGCAATTCAGTAGCTGTCTAAGAGTATTATGGCGCAGGAAAATGATAATTATACATGTTGATTAAAACTGGTTTGAATCGTAAGAAAATTGATATATGCTTTCGTGCTTTTGTTTTTAGACTGGTTTGAACCTTAAGAAATTTTTTCCTTCTAATCAATACCTATGATATTTCCTTTGTTTTCATATTGCTTGGCGTCAATAATTTTATTTCTGTATAACAATAATCACGCGTGCGTGTCGCACGTGCATTTATACTAGTATCCACTAAATTCATGAGATGGGAGATAACGGGCCTGGTCTGATTTAATAGACCTGAGGAGCACGGTCACGTGGGCTTGGATGTTGGGCTTTACGTTGCTGAGAAATGGTCACGTGGACCTGGATTTTGGGCTCCGTGGACAGTGTAAATAAATTGGACTAGTATTCAGAGCATGTGTGCCGTCGTGCCGTCGATGGCGTCTGTGATCTTGATCGCCTTCCGCTTGGCCGCATCTCGCTGTTGTGCGGCGGTGTTGTCTCGCTCTGGTTTAGTTATTGCTGCCGCCTCAGATCCGCTCCTCCCTCGGAGGAGCAGCCTCTCCTTCTACTGCAGTAGATCCGCCATTGCTGCACTACCATGTTTCAAGCTCCGCGATCCCGCACCAGGTAACCAATACCCTCTTCCCTCTTCAGAAACTGCAAGTCTTTTTTTGGATCAGATCATAGTCCAGTCCGATCTACTAGCTAGTTTACTGCAACAGTCCTTTCGACTAGTAGTCGTCTAGTTTATGTTGGTGAATAGGATTGCATACTAAGAGCAACTTCAGCAGGACCCTTACTTGGGATCCTATTATATTTTTTAGAGTTTTGAGTCAAAAAATGAACTTCAGCAGGGACCCTATTTGGGCCCTCATTTTGCATGCCCCCTCAAATTCCACCTCCAAGCCCTCATTCCTAGGGTCCTCCAATCCTCCCTCTTATTTGTAGATCCCACCACTTTTTTTCACAAAATAAGGTCTTGGGTTACTTTATTCGTAAAAAAAGTTACTTTATTGCTGGAGTTGAAACCAAATTTTGATCCCTTATTTTTACATGCTGACTTGAAAAAACAAAAGTAAGGGTTTTATTTTGAGGTCTATTGCTGGAGATGCTCTAATATACTGTATATATACATGCTAGGTCTAGGTTTACTAGTCTTTTCTTTTTAACATACAAATGATCTAAAGCAAACTGTTACGGAGTACATCTATAATAAGAAGCAAATTTCCACTCGATATCTTTGTCATTATACACAAATGATCCGATCTGCAATTTACATCTGTCTGTAGGTAAGGTGGAATTTGTGGCAGACGAGAAGGACATTGTGTCAGATGAAGCCATTTGGGCCTTGTATGAGCGCTGGTGCAAGTTTTTCAACGAGGAACGCTCCCTTGATGAGATGGCTTGCCGGTTCCACAAGTTTAAGAAGACTGTACTGAGGGTGGACCGCAACAAAAAGGCCTGTTTGCCCTACAGACTTGAGATAAACTGGTTCGCTGATGGGAAAAATATAGAGCTCGTCAGCAATAAATTTCCTGTTCGTGGCCGTGATTGGATTAGGAAGAGGCGCCACACTTTAGCTTTCATTGAGCCGCCTGAGGGAGCTGGTGAGTTCAACGAGGAGCTTGAGAGAGCTGCTGTTGAGAAGGAGCCGGAGGGAGCTGCTGGCGAGTTCGAGAAAGAGCATTAGGGACATCAACGAATCCGGAAGACCCCATGAATCATCTGCAAGGCATGATGTCTTCTAATAAGCTGTATGTGCTTGTACTAAGTTGCCTCGAGCAATCCAAAAGGCACATACATAAACAAGAGATAGCCCTGACAAACAAGATTACAGCCGCCACCACGACTACAAAGCAAACCAAAACCACTTAATTGCATTTGGATTTTATATTTCGCTGGCACGCTGCACTTCGGCTTGAGATCTAAGTAAGGATTACTGTGATCTCTGAATTTTTCAAAATATGCTTGATACTCTGGTTTACTTTGAGTTGTCTCCTCTCTTTTTTCTAAGGAGAAGGTTCAGCGGCGGATCTACGCCAGCCAGCCGTCCCCCAACAAACTAATAAATGGGGGAACTAGTTGGGCGAAGCAACCAGCAGTAAAGTATCAAGTCATGCTGTGAAGCTTTGGCCAAAGTTATGGGTGCAAGATGGTTTTCTGGATGCATTGAAACCTCACTTCCTACAACTCCATTTCCTGGATTCCTGGGTCAAAGGGTGCCGGTGCCGATTGGCGCCATACCATGTTTTAAAAAGAAAGCAAGATCTCTGGAAGGAACATTATGAGCTCACATTTTCTGGAGAAATGAGTTCTTCAGTAGCGAATCCGCTCTCATAAGTTGGATCCAGATGAAATCCAAAGTTACTTTCAAGAGAACATGACATAATACTACAAAATGTGGCATTTCATTTGATTGTGAACTTCAGAATGTTGGTGGGAATAACAACAATCTGCCAATGCCAAAATACTCATAATAAAATCCAAAGATACACACCCCAAAAAAAGTATACACAAGGCACAAAGTGAAGAAAAACACTACACATTAGACAAATGTACTTTTGGTTGGAACCCCAACTGTTTCACAAGCAAGTCAACCAGATCTCTAGCGTACAAATGAAACGGTTAAAAATAGACTGAAAACAAGCGAGCTAATGTAGCCATAAATGGGTAACATAATACAGCATTCCTTTGGTATACATGTTTGTCCGTATACAGGTTTCCAGCTTATGTTGGAACACTTCTAAGTATGTGCCGCAATCACCACTGCACATCTCATTCAAAAATCAAAGACCTAATACACGTAGAAATTAAACTAAAATATGAAACCTTCACAAAATGTTTGTATCCGCTCCTCTAGCATGTTGGTGTTTGCAAAGCACACCTCTGGTTAGCTAGACAAAAGTAACTAACCTGTATATTAACCTGACATCACCAATTCAGTCATGCACTTGAATGCCTGATAGAATAGGTGTTTCAACTATCTCAAGTCACAAATGAATATAGTAGTACTCTCCCTAGGAAGTGATACCTGCAAAAGGATCCAATATATCATCGTTAGAACTAATGTTTATCCCGTCCTACACATATGTTTCAGTATTCAGTTTACACACTTGTACTTTAGACAGGAAACATTCGCTCATGATAAATAAGACAAGAAATTTGCATGTTCATAATCAACGTGGCTCGTGTGATACTAGTAGCCTTTGCTTACACCCTACTGACATATATAAAAACAGAGGATCCATAGATGAACGTGGACTCCAGTTGCATTATCGTCAAAATGAAAACCGAAATGCTTGCATCTCTCTGACACAAGTTGTTCAAGATGCCACAAATTTCCGTGAGCTAACTATTAAGATCCATCTTTTTCAACAAAACATACAAAAAGAAAATGAAAACTCTTCATGCATCATGCCCCCTCACGTATGATTTTTTTCCCTCAAACATGCAGGTAAATCATGTGTCATTTCATTGAGAGGAAAGAACTCAACACAAACAGATGTGCGGGACTTAGCAGGGAAAAAACAACTAGAATACCCAGCTCTGACAAGATATCCTGGATGAGTGACCTTAGAAGTAGCCTGCGAAGATGCGAGGCACCAGCTAAACACCGTAGAGCACTTTCGTTGCCTACCGTCTGTAGCACTGCCGGGGTACGAGGGCTCACCGTTCAAACGGCGCTTCTAAACTTCCCGTGTGAGCAGCACAATTAGGGAGCTAAGCCCTTTCTAGCATTGCTTTTGAACCCCATCGATATCTTTACACTACAAGGCAGAGAACCGGACTACAGTGGGCTGGGGAGCGATGCAAGCAAAGTCCAGTCATTGAAGAATCAACGTCCAGATTTGCCAGGCAAAATGCTCAAGATATATTAGTACTACTGCTAAATTAACATTTTAAGTTGCAACAAATTATTTTTTTTGTGATCACAATATATTTGAGTTAAAAAAAAAATCATTCTCAGGACTAACCTACCAAACCAATATCAAACACATTGAACCAATAAACAAATTCCAAACGTTTAAATATGGGAGGAAACGAAAATGCTATGAAACTCATAGCAACTTTTCAAACTAATTCTGCTCTAATTTTTAGCATTCAAACCAATCAATTAATGTTTTCGAAGATATACTCTAGGATGTTTTCATGTTCCTCAATAAAAAAAGGGAGAACGTGCTGATAACGAACCCTGGTTCTCATAAATTAAGGCGCCTTATCGTGTGTTAGCTTTCGAGGAGCGATAGGCAACCTGGGCAGGCCGGCTTTCAGGACCTTTTCTTGATCTTAAACGCAATGCCCTGGGAAATGGGGATGTTACTCCCGTTGTTTTTTTATTTATTTGTAAGAAATAACTAACATAAAGAAATAAAGCAGCTGTCCAAAAATAGAAGCAGCATAATGATTGGTTTGTCACCCAATTGCCCCAGACGCATAGCAGATCCTTCCTAATCGCTGTGGTTTATTTCAATCAACCGGTCCATATTTTATATGCATAGACATTTGTAGGAAGAGAAACCTTCAGTTTGGATAACTAAGGAAACAGTACAAACTAAGAAGATTTAACAGAGATCAAGGGAGCAGCGGACCAGATTGTTGAAAACACCATGCAGAAATCACTTCCTAATCTCCTTATTCCTTAATTAACGCAGCACAATCTCTGATTGAATTACAAGACAGAACTATATCAAGGTAAATCCCAGCTTGCAACACACATTCATTCGAGAAAAACACACACACACACACACTATGTCAAGGCAAATCCCTGAACAATGGAAGAGACAGAGGCATGTTCAATTATGGGTTTATTCATCATTGTTCAAATCCTAGACGCCTACACAATGCTTCTTGCACATTTTGAAGAGCATAACAAGCAAACAGTTCAATGCAAGGGGGCAATATGGCCACTGGCTTCCATAGTTTGATTATAACACAGATACAGATTCTACACCCCTTTATCATTCATGTGTGTGTTTTAACTCAACTGAACAAAGCAGGAAAATGCTCATACGAATCTGTGTCCTGTTATATCAAGATACCTATGTGCGTACGAATAAAATAATGTGACTCTATTTGAATGAATGGAAAACTGTAGTATGACAGACAAACCCATGATGGAGCAGGATAAAATAGTAACATCGTAACTTAGCAGAAGAAGTTTGAGTTTTTCATGCACATACAAAATACAAGCTCACGACATATATCATTAATCGATTGTCAGGTTCCATCCATTCACAGCATAAATGTCCAAATTATAAGTATAACATCGTTGTGTTTTAAAATATATAGATAGTAATATCCTGTAGTTGAATTTCAGTTGGATAACAGCTAATAAAACTCTAGCGATAACACAAACTAGGTGTGTTTAAAAAATGTGTTAGATTAAGTTCATTGAATTGTATATGGAGTTTAGAGGCCCCCCAAAAACTAAGACCTTTTCTTTAAGCAATTGTATCATCCTTCTTAAGATGCCATGAAACTTCTATTAAGAGTGAAATTCCTACAGCGAGGAAAGGAGAACAAACTGCATTTCAAGTACCTATTATAACGCTTTCCCACACCTCGACATAAAACAATGATTTATGCAGCATATTTCTTCTTTTTTATTTTACAAGACCGTTGAAAATAGCAACTGACCTCTGCTTGGCTGATCGTTGCTAATAGTATAGTTGCCCATGTAACTTGCTGATAGCTCTGATTTGACATTTGGATCACCATTTCCAAGATCATGGCCAAAAGGAGGCATGTCAACCTCAGATGATGCGAACCTCCAGGCTGCGCCGCCGTAAATTGAGCTGCTACCATATGTATCTGGATTGTTCGCTTCATATGTATTGCCTGATGTTGGAAAGGGTTCACCGATTGTACCAGTTGAGTTGGTCCTCCCGTAGCTGCCAGAGGTCAAAGCAAAGTTATTATCTCCAGCTCCACGGCCAAGGTTTCCTGACCCGAGGCTTGAAATGTTGCCCATCCCATGAGCAGAAGAGAAACCTCCCCATGAGTCCCCATTAATACTGACTTGACCCCCGCTTCCAGGTGAAGCGAAAGCATTTGCGTTTGTAGGGTTGCCAGCATAGTTTAGATTCCCATTGCCCCAAACATTCCTAGCCATTGAACTCAACATTGACCCTGAATCTTCATTAAGACCAAGGTATCCAATAGGACTAGCCAATCTGTTCGAACTTCCATTGTAGTACGAACCTGTTTGCCTTCCATTGGGGCTACTGATGAAACCCGAGTTAGCTCCAAAATTTGCACCCATCCCACTTTCTAAATTCATGCCCATTCCAAAACCTGGGCCAAACGAAGAGAACCCATTCCGTGCACCGGAGAGCAGACCATACCTTCCATCCACCCTCATGCCATAACCTCCTATAGGATTTGGGTTGTATCCCTGGTTGAAACCATTCAGGAAGCTATGGACCCTGCTACCATAGTTCTGCCCTCCCGCAGGTGAACGGGTGACAGGACTCGGAGATTGCTCTTTTGGAACAGCCCGCTTGACCTCAACCATTTTACCATTCAGCTCATGGAAGTTTTTGTGCAGGGCCTTGTCCACGGCGTCTTCTGAATCATAGGTAATGAAGCCGAATCCCCTTGGCCTCTGCGTGTTGTGGTCATACATCACTACCACATCTGTTATCACCCCAAATTGTTCAAAGTACCTTCTGAACTCGGCCTCGGTAACATTTGAGGGAAGGCCTCCAACAAAGATCTTTCTGGTACGGCCCGGTCCTGGTGACCCTATGCTGCTGGCATTGCTCTTACTCACGATACTCTGGTCGTCCCTGGGAACAGCTTTCTTCGCCTCCACCTGAAAAATAAATGGGCAATTAAGCTCAGAAAATGGTCAAAACAACAGCTTTACAAAAGAATTTACACCAACAACAAATTACTACATACTACATTGGCAGTCAAAGAAGAACTGAGTATCACAGGCAGACAAGAACCTGTACCAGTGTATCACAGATGGGCAATTCAACTCACAAAGTGAACAAAAACAACATTTTTACAACAGAATTCCCGCCAAAATTGCACATTTACTGCATTAGAAGACAAACAGAACGTCAAGGATGTGCAACACGCAATTACCATGCGCCCGTCGATCATGTGCTTGTCCATGGTAACGCGCTCGGCGACCGCGGCATCAGAGAAGACCACGAAACCGAACCCGCGTGCGCGGCCGGTGCTGCGGTCCCGCATGATGACGGCCTCGGTGACCTCCCCAAAGCGGCCGAAGTAGTCGCGGAGGCGGTCCTCGTCCGTCTCCCAGGAGATGCCGCCGACGAAGAGCTTTCCGGAGTAGTCCGCGGCCTCCATCGCGACCACCAACGTCCCTCCCCTCCCCTCCTCCCCCTGCAACCAATCCACACCCAGCTCAGCACAGCAAATGAGAACAAAAACACCGGCTTTATCCACACACACACGCTTGCACACACAGCCTACAGTACAAACAAGAGCCCGAGCGCGTGTCAGCTGGATCCAAGCTAAGCGCAGCGCCGGCGATCGGCGGGCGGCGCGGAATTACGCTAGGATCCGTACCAGATCCGGCCGCCGCCGGCGCGATCCGGCACCGATCGGCTCGGCGGGAGCAACCGTAATCGTCAAGGCAGGAAAGATCGGGACACTGACCGGACGGTTGGCGGCGGCGGCGAGGAGGGATCGGGGAGCTCGTCGGCGCTCTCCGGCGCTGCCTGCTAAGATCTCAAGGCGGGCATGGGAGGAGGAGGAGGCGGTTGGGGTGGGGATGAAGGTTACTTGGCTTCCACCCTGCGATGAAATCTGAGAGGAGTGAGTGGGAGGCACACGGCGAGCCAGCGAGCGCTCCCGGTGTTTAAACAAACGTGAATGACATATTTGCATTTTGCACCATGATGCCTTCATTTATTTTTCTACACTTCAATTTATATATTGAAAGTGGCAGAAAAGTTATATAGATTTGAATTTTTGTTATTTTAGATTAAAAGATTCGAACTTGCTTAGTAAATCTTACAGAGACAAAAATATCACAAAAAGTCGATGAAATTTAAGAGTAGTGAGTGGAAGGCACACGGTGAGACAGCGAGTGTTGCCGATGTTTAAACAAACATTAATGACATATTTGTATTTTACACTATGACATCTTCACCATTTTACTACGGTCTAAGTTACACATTAGAATGGCATAAAAATTATGTAGATTTGAATTTTTGTTACTTTAGATCAAAAGATTCAAACTTGTTCAGAAAATCTTACAGAGTCAGAGATATCACAAAAGATCGATGAAATCTGAGAAGAGTGAGTGGAAGGCACACGGCCAGCTAGCGAGCGCTGCCGGTGTTTAAACAGACGTTAATGACATATTTGTATTTTGCATCGTGGCTCCTCTATCAATTTTTCTACGCTCCAAGTTACACACTGGTAGTGGCAGAAAAGTTATATAGATTTGAATCATTGTTATTTTAGATCAAAAGATTCAAATTTGCTCAGGAAATCTTACAGAGTTAGCGATATCACGAAAGATCGATTAAATCTGAGAGGAGTGAGTGGGAGGCACACGATGAGCCAGCGAGCGCTGTCGGTGTTTAAACAAACGTTAATGACATATTTGCATTTTGCACCATGGCGCTTCCATCAAATTTTTTACGCTCTAAGTTACACACAGTTAGTGACAGAAAAATTATGTAGATTTAAATCTTTATTATTTTAGATCAAAAGATTCAAACTTGCTCAGGAAATCTTACAGAGTTAGAGATATCATGAAAGATCGATTAAATTTGAGGAGTGAGTGGGAGGCATACGACAAGCCAGCGAGCGCTGTCGATGTTTAAACAAACGTTAATGACATATTTGCATTTTGCACCGTGGTGTCTCCATCAATTTTTTTACGCTCTAAGTTACACACTGTTAATAACAGAAAAGTTATGTAGATTTTGATCTTTATTATTTTAGATAAAAAATTTAAATTTGCTCAGAAAATCTTACAAAGTTAGAGATGTCACAAAAAATCGATGAAACTTGAGAGGAGTGATTGAGAGGCACACGGTGAACCAGCAAGCGTTGCTCGTGCTTAAACAAACGTTAATGACATATTTGCATTTTTGCACCGTGACGCCTCCATCAATTTTTCTACACTCCAAATTACATATTGGTAGTGGCATAAAAGTTACGTAAATTTGAATCTTTGTTATTTTAGATCAAAAGATTCAAAGTTGCTTATAAAATCTTACAGAATTAGAGATATCACAAAAGATCGCTTAAATCTGAGAGGAGTGAGTGGGAGGCACATGACGAGCTAGCGAGCGCTGCCGGTGTTTAAACAAACGTTAAGACATATTTGTATTTTGCACCATGGCGCCTCCATCAATTTTTCTACACTCCAAGTTACAAACTGATAGTGGCAGAAAAGTTATGTAGATTTGAATCTTTGTTATTTTAGATCATTAAATTCATAGAGATATCACAAAAGATCAATGAAATCTGAGAAGAGTGAGTGGGAGGTCCACGGCGAGCTAGCGAGTGCTACCGGTATTTAAACAAACGTTAATGCCATATTTGTATTTTGCACCGTGGCGCCTCAATTAATTTTTCTACGCTCCAAGTTACACACTAGTAGTGGCAGAAACGTTGTGTAGATTTGAATCTTTGTTATTTTAGATCAAAAGATTCAAATTTGCTCATGAAATCTTACAGAGTTAGAGATATCACAAAAGATCGATGAAATCTGAGAGGAGGAGTGGGAGACACACGACGAGCCAACGAGCGCTGCCGGTGTTTAAACAAATACATTTTGCACCGTGGCGCCTCCATAAATTTTGCTACGCTACAAGTTACATACTGATAGTGGCAGAAAAGTTATGTAGATTTGAATCTTTGTTATTTTAGATCAAAAGATTCAAACTTTCTCAGGAAATCTTACAGAGTCAGAGATATCACAAAAGATCAATAAAATCTGAGAGAAGTGAGTGGGAGGCACACGGCAAGCCATCGAACGCTGTCGGTGTTTAAACAAACGTTAATGACATGTTTGTATTTTGCACAGTGGTGCCTACATCTATTTTTCTACGCTCTATGTTACACACTGGTAGTGGCATAAAAGTTATGTAGATTTGAATCTTTGTTTTTTTTTATCAAAAGATTCAAACTTGCTCAGTGACGGATACCCAAATCAGGGTATCCTGATCTAGGATACTTAATCCTGCTAACCGTCTCAGCTTAATTGTGTAGGGCCCACAGGAACAGGTACACGACAACGGAGCGCTCGAGGGGCCCACGGCCGACCCCGAGGACACATACAAGTTCCGCCTCGCCCGACCCCCAGTCGGGCGGGCCCACGACTTCCGCCCCGCCCGACCCCGAGTCGGGTGGGGTCCACAGACTCCGCCTCGCCCGACCCCCAGTCGGGCGGGCCCACGACTTCCGCCCCGCCCGACCCCGAGTCGGGTGGGGTCAACGAACTCCGCCTCGCCCGACTCCCAGTCGGGCGGGCCCACAAGCCGCGCTTCGCCCGACCCCGAGTTGGGAGACTTCGTCGAGAAGATTTTCCTCCGACAAAGAGGACAGGCATTTACGACGAGTAGCTGGGGAGCCTTAACTCTACCCAGCAACTCATATACTTGCAGGCACGCGATCTGACCTGCACAGTGACACCCGTCCCATCTCGCGGCGCCGCCTGACACCTCGAGTGCAGCAACGGGATGGCTACGGCATCATCATCACCCTGAACAGGGACGAAGACCGGACCGGCGACAAGACAGCCGCGACAGTCCGGGTTGACATCTCGCCCACCTGCCCGGCGACCAGGCTGACAGGACGCCGCCTGACTAGAGCCACAGTAGCGGCTAGGGATCAGACTAGCGCGGCGCGTAGCCGCGCTGCCCACAACTCGAAAGCCCCGTTCCCATTTGTAAACCGGCTCACTCCTTGGTTATAAAAGGAGAGCTGGGTGCATGAGGAGGGGGGATCGAGTCCGAACAGATATACAACACACACAGACGAAGAGGCTTGGAGTCTTTCTCCTCCCTCGCCAACACTTGTAGCTCCCCTCTGCAAGTCGAAACACGAACCACCCACGAACTGGACGTAGGGCATCGATTGCCTGAACCAGTATAAACCTTGCCTCTCTCGCGAAACCCTCGCCATCATAGAAGATTGTTAGACGCCGTAGTTACAAATTTACTTGTCGGCCGGTTTCTTAACACCGACAGTTGGCGCGCCAGGAAGGGGACCTCAGCGCGTTTGACATCTTCAGTTGATGGCGAGCCACGACATCGATTGGGCTCCGGGCGCTCTCGTGTACTTCGGGAGCCTCGAGTTCACCGTGGTCCGTGATGGGGGGCTGTCGCGCGTCGAACCGCCGGCACCCCCACAAAGGGCCCTCACCCTCGCCATGTCCACGGGCGCGGAGCTCGTGGGCATGGCGGAGTACGACTACGACAGCGACGAGGATGACCTCCTCGACTACGACTCCGACGCCGGCAGTCACCACCCTTCGCGCGAGTGCATGGTGGTGGAAGCCGGTGGAGGTAGCCGCCGCAACGTTCACGACGTGGCGGCGCAGCCAGACCCTGCAGTGGTCGCGACGACGGCGGACGCCGGAGCGGCCGCAGAAGCCGCGCCCCTGCTTGTGACACAGGCGCAGCATGAAACCCCTCCGGCGAGCGCCGACCTCCGGGAGGGCGATGACCTGGAGCGTCTGCTCCAACGCCAACACGAGCTCGCAGAAGCCGCGCGGCGGCTCAAGGAGGAGCGCGAGCGGCTCGAGCACGAGGTGGCGCAGCGCCAGGCCCTGCGCGAACGCGTGCGTGCCCATGGGCGCGAAGCCCGGCAGCGGATTCTGGCCGAGGCGGGCAACCTCGTGCCCAGATACACCAGGCCCAGCCAGAATGTCGCCGCGGCTGCGACACTTTTGCGCGCGCTCCCGCAACCGTCCAACGAGGACCAGCGAAGAATCCAGGGGGAGCTCAAGGACCTCCTGGACTTGGCGGCGGTGCAGCAGGCCGAGCGCGAGCAAAGCTCTGCTGCACGGCGGTGGGAATCCAGCGTTTCCTACCGCACGCCAAGCAAGCCGCGGCCACAACCCGAAAGTTCCGTCCACCAAACCCCCGAGCAAAGTGGGACTGGGGACGCGCCGCCGGTCCATCAGCGGATCGGCAGGATCCGCGACGCCCGCGACATTCTGCGGGCAAGGCGCCGCGAGCAAGGGCGAGGTCCACGGTGCGAAACCGAGGACTTTGTCTACGCTCCGCGGCGTGGCGGGAGATTCGACCCGGAGGAAGACAAGCCTCAGGCTCCAGTCCCGGCCGGCCCACGGGCTTTTGGCCGCGCCATCTTGCGGGCTCCCGTCCCCCAGCGGTTTCGGCCGCCCAGCAATATCACGAAGTACAACGGGGAGACGAATCCCGCGTTGTGGCTGGAGGACTACTGCCTGGCGTGCCAGGCCGGCGGTGCCACCGACGAACGGTTCATTATCCGCAACCTCCCCCTCTTCTTGGCCGACTCAGCCAGGACGTGGCTCGAGCATCTCCCGGAGGGCTCAATCCAGGATTGGGTTGACCTCCAGGAGGTGTTCATCGGCAACTTTCAGGGCACGTACGCGCGCCCGGGGAACCCGTGGGACCTTCGGAACTGCCGACAGGGCGCCGACGAGTCCCTGAGGGACTATATCAAGCGGTTCTCCAGGCAATGCAACGCGTTACCCAATCTCGCTGACGCCGAGGTGATCTCCGCGTTCATCGCGGGCACCAGCAACGAAGGGCTCGTTCATGAGCTCGGCCGCAAGAGCCCGCGCTCCATCAAGGAGCTGCTCGACGTGGCCACCAGCTACGCCTCCGGTGAGGATGCGGTCGATGCCCTCCTTCACCGGACTAAAGGCAAGGCAAAGCGGAACGAGAGTTCCGGTGCGGGTCCGTCTGCCCCGCACGACAAGAAGCAAAAGCAGAAGAAGAAGAAGGGCGGCGATCAGCAACGCCGCAACGACGCACTCGTCGCGGCCGTCGAGCGTAAGCAGAAGAAGCCGGCCGTCGACAACGACGGCAAGAACCAGCATTTCGAAAAGATGCTGGAAGCGCCGTGCCCCAACCACGCCTACCCCGTCAAGCACGCCCTCAAGGATTGCGGGCTCATGCTGAAGTTCCTGGGCGCGAAGGCAAAGAAGTCCGACCCCAAGGATTCTGACCCCGGGGATGACGGGAAGGACGACAAGGAGGCGGACGGTGGGTTTCCGAAAACCACCGGCTGCCTCATGATCTTCGGAGGCGAAGGAGTCAGCTCCTCCAAGCGGCGCCAGAAGCTGGAGCGCCGAGAGGTGTACGCCGCCGAGCCGGCGACTCCGGCCTTCCTCAAGTGGTCCGAGGCGGCCATCACCTTCGACCGCGGCGACCACCCCGAGTATGTGCCGCGTCCGGGGCGGTACCCACTCGTCGTCGACCCCATCGTCTCCAACAAGCGCCTATCCAAGGTATTGATGGATCGTGGTAGTGGCTTAAATATTTTGTACGCAGAGACCCTTGATGCCATGGGAGTCAGTCGCTCTCGCATCCGACCTTCGGGCGCACCCTTCCATGGGGTCGTGCCCGGAAAGACGGCCATGCCACTCGGGCAAATCGACTTGCCCGTCACCTTCGGCACGCCGATCAACTACCGCACAGAGGTCCTCACCTTCGACGTGGTGGACTTCCCCGGCGCGTACCACGCGATCCTTGATCGGCCATGTTACGCGAAGTTCATGGCCGTCCCCAACTACACCTACCTCAAGCTCAAGATGCCGGGGCCGAGAGGTGTCATCACCGTGAGCACGTTTGTTCAACGTGCTTACGAGTGTGAAGTAGAGTGCTGTGAGCTGGCAGCGGCGCTCATCAACAAGCCCGACCTCCCGGAGGTCGCCAGCGTGGAGTCCGAGGAGACGCCGACTCCGAAGAAGGCCTCCGGCTCATTCGAGCCATCCAAGGACACCAAGAAGGTTCCCCTCGACCCGTCCGACCCCGAGGGGAAGACGGTCACCATCGGGGCGACCCTTTCTGCCAAATAGGAAAGCGCGCTCGTCGATTTCCTTCGCGCCAACAAGGACATCTTCGCGTGGAAACCCTCGGACATGCCAGGGATTCCAAGGGAAATCGCCGAGCACTCCCTCAACATCAAACCGGGATCGAAACCGGTCAAGCAGAGGTTGCGCCGATTCGACGAGGAAAGGCGCCGAGCCATAGGCGACGAGCTGGCAAAGCTCCTTGCCGCCGGCTTCATCAAAGAAAAGTATCACCCCGAGTGGCTCTCCAATCCTGTACTTGTTAAAAAGAAAAATGGGAAATGGAGGATGTGTGTTGACTACACGAGTCTCAATAAGGCATGCCCAAAGGACCCGTTTCCTTTGCCACGCATCGACCAAATTGTTGACTGGACCGCAGGGTGCGAAACCCTGTGTTTCCTAGACGCCTACTCGGGCTATCACCAGATCCCACTAAAGATCGGTGATCAAGAGGCAACGGCGTTCATCACTCCCTTCGGCTCATATTGTTACGTTACAATGCCGTTTGGGTTAAAGAATGCCGGCGCCACTTACCAACGTTGTATGATCAAGTGTTTCGGTGATCTCATCGGACGGATCGTGCAAGCGTACGTGGATGACATCGTAGTCAAATCCATGCGAACCGACGACTTAGTCGCCGATCTCAACGCCGTGTTCCAACGGCTAAGAGAGAATGGCATTAAGCTCAATCCCGAGAAATGCGTTTTCGGGGTCCCAAAAGGGATGCTCCTGGGATATTGCGTTTCACAACGCGGCATCGAAGCCAACCCAGAAAAAATCGAAGCCATCGCGAAGATGGGGCCGATCAAAAACCTGAAAGGCGTACAGAAGCTGACCGGCTGCTTAGCCGCACTCAGTCGATTCATTTCCCGACTCGGGGAAAAGGGGTTGCCACTCTATCGTCTCCTCAAGAAGTCCGACAACTTCGTCTGGACAGCCGAGGCACAAGAGGCTCTTGATCATCTCAAGGCCAGACTCTCTAGCGCCCCGATTCTCGCCTCTCCGACCGAGAAGGAGCCCTTGTTGCTCTATATAGCGGCGACAACGCAGGTAGTCAGCACCGCCCTGGTAGTGGAGCGGACGGAGTCGGGCAAGGTGCTCAAGGTACAACGGCCCGTGTACTTCGTCAGCGAGGTCCTCTCCGACTGCAAGACGAGGTGGCAGCAGATCCAGAAGGTGATATACGCGCTGGTCATCACTCGGCGCAAACTCCGCCACTACTTCGACGCCCATCCGGTAACCGTCGTCTCCTCCTTCCCCCTTGCTGAGGTTTTAGGCAACCCGGAGGTGTCGGTCAAAATTTCTAAATGGGCGTTAGAATTAATGGATCAGGGAATAGAATTTACGCACCCATCTGCCGTAAAATCACATACCCTGGTAGATTTCATCGCCGAGTGGACCGAAACTCAGTTGCCCATAGTTCCTATCGAAAAGGGATGTTGGCGGCTGTTTTTTGACGGCTCTCTCACAAAAAGGGGTGCCGGGAGTGGGTGGCTGCTCATCTCTCCGAGAGGTGCGCGAATGCAATATGTCATCCGGCTCAATTTCCCAGCATCACACAATGTAGCCGAGTACGAAGCCCTGCTTAACGGCATGAAAGCAGCTGTCGAGTTAGGAGTCCGTAGGCTCGAAGCCTTTGGCGACTCTCAGCTCAGTTGTTAACCAGGTCATGAATGAGTGCACCTGCACTAACCCCAAGATGGCGGCCTACTGTGCCGAAATCCGCCGTCTGGAAGAAAAATTCGATGGTTTTCAGGTTGAATACGTCCCTCGGCGGGACAACGAGACGGCCGATTCGTTGGCCAGGCTGGGATCAAACCGGGAGATAGTCCCGGCAGGCATTTTTGCCTGCGATCAAGACAAGCCGTCCATCAATGATCCTGCGTCGGCCGACCCGACGAAAGAGCAAGCACAAGAACCGGTTTCGATTGAGGCCAACGAGGCCTTGGTCATCGACCGCGACAAAAACACGGGGGCTCCCGCCGACCCCCGCGACGCCTCGCCCGACTCGGGGGCTGACCCCGGGTCCCGCGATGACTGGAGGCAACCTTTCATCGACTATCTCCTGCGACAACAGCTTCCGCCTGACCGCACTGAGGCACGCCGACTCGCAAGGCGCGCCAAGACATTTGCGATGGTCGGCGGCGAGCTGTATAAGAAAGGGCGCTCTGGAGTCCTCCAACGCTGTATCCCTCTCGACGAGGGTAGGCAGTTACTCCAGGATATCCACGGCGGAACGTGCGGCCATCACGCTGCACCACGAAGCCTAGTCGGCAACGCGTTCCGGCACGGTTTTTATTGGCCGACCGCCGTTGCCGACGCCCAACGAGTGGTGCGCATTTGCGAAGGGTGCCAGCATTATGCTCGTAAAACTCATCTGCCGGCTCAGGCCCTCCAAACCATCCCTATTACTTGGCCGTTCGCGGTGTGGGGACTGGACCTGGTTGGACCCTTCAAAAAGGCACCGGGAGGCTACACCCACTTGCTTGTCGCCGTTGACAAGTTCTCAAAGTGGATAGAAGCCAGGCCGATCGGCAAGATTGACTCGGCGCAAGCCGTCAAGTTCTTCACCGACATTGTACATCGATTCGGGGTGCCAAATGCCATCATCACTGACAATGGCACGCAGTTCACGGGGAAGAAATTCCTGAACTTTTGCGATCAATACGGCATCCGAGTCGACTGGGCAGCTGTTTCTCACCCCCAAACGAATGGGCAGTGTGAACGAGCAAACGGCATGATCCTCCAAGGATTAAAGCCCAGAATCTTCAACAAGCTCAAGAAATTTGCCGGCCGGTGGGCGAAAGAGCTCGATGCAGTGTTGTGGAGCCTAAGGACGACGCCGAGTCGTGCCACTGGCTACACTCCATTCTTCATGGTGTATGGAGCCGAGGCAGTGCTGCCGACTGACCTGGATTATGGGGCCCCGCGGGTGCAAGCGTTTGACCCGGACCTCAACGAGCGCTACCTCGAGGATGCGCTCGACCAGATCGACGAAGCACGAGAAGCCGCGCTCCTGCATTCCGCCAAGTATCAACAAGCGCTGCGCCGTTACCACGAACGAAAGGTCAAAGGCCGCGCTTTCGAGGTTGGCGACCTCGTTCTTCGCCTTTTGCAGGGCAATCAGGGTCGGCACAAGCTGACTCCGCCGTGGGAGGGACCATACACCGTTGCGGAGGTGCTTCGGCCCGGAACCTACAAGCTCAAGAACGCCGACGGACGCATACTCGCCAACGCGTGGAACATCGACCAGCTACGTCGTTTCTACCCTTAGCTTGTGTCTCCTTTTCCTTTTTGTACCGTTCAAAGACATGCAAACGAAATAAACAGAAAGTTCGTTTCTTTCTGTCCTTTTTAAATTCACAACAAGTCCTGACCTGCCGACCGCCGATCCCCGACCCTAACGGCTCGGGGGCTCCACCCGGCGGGCGCGCAAAAAAGGCCGTGTAAAATCCAAAATGCCCATGACAAACGAGCGTCAAGGCCAAGAGCGAAAATTGCGCCGACAACGCGTCCGCGGCTAAGGAATTTACATGAAAATCCTAAGTGCGGGTCCGACTCGGACAGAACTTGAGCGTCGACGATCTCTCGGCCGACCCGACTGGCCGACTCGGGACTCTGACGCCTCGGCGGCTAGGAGCGGCCTGGGTTACCAGTCAGTCGAATGAAAGGTCCGAGGCAATCAAGCGGTCTGAAAGAGGAGGAAGTCACGAAGGGAAAAACACTTAAAATTTCGAATAAGTTTCGAACGAACACAAATTTAAAGAACGAAGTACTTGTTTCGTCTAACTAAAGGCAAGTTTTTTATATTTACATGAGGGCCACTCGGCCCAACTCGACTAACTACTCTATCTTCTACTACTCGTCACTCGGAGGCGACGGCAGAGGAAACGCGAAGGAGGCGAGGAGGTTGGCAATCGTCGCCGCAACGGGCGCGGCCTTCTTCTTCAGCTCCTCCATCTCTTCGTCGGAGAAGCCAGGCACCATGCCCAGCGACAAGCCCGCGAGGTCGAGGGAGTCGCCGTAGTGCGTCTGCTCCATCACCAACGTCCAGAAGACTCCGGCCTCGAAGCTCTCACGACGGAGGGCACCGAAGCGGTTGGAGATGGAAAGCAGGCGCGCCTCCAGGCTGGTGGTCCCGTCCGGCTGTGGCACCTGCAGCTCGTCAACGAGAAGCTCGGCGCCGATCCGCAGCCGCTCCAGCTGGGTGTTCTCGCCCCGCGCCACCTCCAGGTCCGCCTTGAGCGCTGAAAACCAAGTAAACAAGAAAATCAAACAAGCGAACGACGAGGCGAATGGATCAAGGCAGAGGTACAGCAACCTTACCGTCAACCTCCTTCTCCAACCCGGCAACCCGGGCGGTGAGCTGGGAGACCAACTCGGAGGACGTCCGTCGTAGCACTCGTTCGGAGTCGGCCGCCTCGCGTGCCTTGGCCGCGTCCTCCTCCGCCTTCTCGGCTTTCTTCTCCGCCGCTTCGGCCCTCTTCTCCGCCGCTTCGGCCCTCTTTTCGGCGGCGGTCGCTCTCTCCTCTGCCCCGGCCAGCGCCAGCTTGGCCTGGTCGGCCTCCCGCATGGCCTGTGTGGCCTGCTCCACCACGGCCTGCCCCTCCTCATCAAGCCGAACTCGTTCGCTCTCTTGGAAGCGAATGCAGTTCGACTTGGCCCGACTCAACTTGGACAGTTCCTGACACAATGAAGAGGGATAAGCAGAACAAAAGCGGGAAAAAGACTCTGCGAAAGAGTGAGGATGTACGCACCTGAGTCGGGGCCCCCATCGCCTTTATCGCGCGGAGCGCGGTCTCCAGAGCATAAATGGCTTGGCCTTGATTCTGGCTAAGCACGCCCCAGAGTTGCCGCTCCGCAGGCTCGTTGAGGACCCGCTCCTGCCCATCGGGCCCTTGGACGCGCAGGACATCGACGTCCGTGGGCGCACCCGAAGTCGACTGCGGCAGCGGAGGCGTGGTGGAGCTCAGATGAGGCCCCGACGGCCCGGACAGCGCGGAGCTGCCCGTCCCCGTCAACGCGGCGACCACTGGAGCCGCCTCTGCCGACGTGCTCGCCGCCGGTGCCACCATGCTTGCTACCGGCGCCGCCATGCTCGCTGCCGGTGCCGCCACACTTGCTGCCGGTGCCGCCGTGCTTGCCGCCGGCGCCGCCACGCTTGCCGCCGGCGCCACCGCGCTCGCCGCCGAGCCGAGCGCCGTCCCCAAAACCCCTGAGGACCGGAGCAGCTGCTTCCGTGGCAGGACCTGCAGCGGACCCCTGAAACAAAAGAGAATTAGCGAACGAAATAAAGAAGTAAAAGAAACGCAGCGAAGTCAAGTACTAACCGGAACGGCTGACGCTTCGGGGTCGGGCCGGCGGACGACCCAGCCTCATCACGCGCCCTCTTGCCCGAGAGGGCACTCGCCGCTGCAGCCGTCGTCCCTGCAGAAAACGCCACCGTCGCCACCGCGGCGATCGCCTCCGAAACCGCCGTCGCGGGGACGGCGGCGGTCCCCGCCGACTCGGGCGGGGGAGTCACCCCGACTGGCGGAGCCAAGGATACCGCCGTCGCGGAGACGGCGGGAGCCGTTGCCACCACGGTCGCCACGGCTGGCGAAGCTTCAGAAGCTGCCGTGGTCGCCGCCGCCGCCACGGACGCCGAAGTCACCACGGCCAACGGGGCCGTGGGGGACGCCACGGTCGTCACCATCCCGGCGGACGGCAGCGCGGTGATTATGGCGGATGAGGTCGTGGAAGGAGCCGCGGTCGAGGCGCCCGTCGATGCCATCGTCGCCGCGGCCACCGCCGAGCTCGTCGCCGCCGATGGCACGGTCACCACGACCGATGTCGTCGCGGCGGCCGATGCCATTAGTGGCCCCGCCATGGCCGTCGCCACGGGAAGCAATCTCGCGGGGGAGAAGGTGAGAGCCACGGAGGCGGGGGGAGCCGCCGGCCGCGAATAGCCTGCCGCGCCCCCACTGCCTGAAGCGCCGGCGACGTTGGGACCCGGCGAGCGACCTCCCAGTCGATCCCAGTCGACCTGGTTGTCATCGTCGTCATCGGCGCCGTCATCGCCGCCCTCGCCGTCACCACCGTCGTCATCATCGTCGTCGTCGTCGTCCTCGGAGTCGGAGACCACGTCGCCTCGGCGGCGACGCCGTCTCTTCTCCTCTTCCCTCTTCACCCGTTTCGCCTTCTTGGCGTCCTCGCGGTCTTTGCGGGCCTTCTGCCGCTCCGCCCGCTCCCTGTTGCTCGCGCGGACGGCGTCGTAGACTTCGGGAAGAGGGGCGGCAGAAGGAACGAATGCGACGCCAGTCTAAATCCAAGAAAAAGTGTATAAGCGAAAAATCGGAAAAATCGAAACAACGCCGAATCGGGATCGAAACCAAACCGAAAAACTTACGAATTGTAGGGCCCCCTGCTCCGGAAGCATCGGCGGGTGGCCCGGGATCGGATAGTCAAAGCTATCCCAATCCGCCGCTGTCTTCCCCATCGCCTCCGAGAGCCGGGCCTTCAGCTCTCGGACGGAAATCCGCGGCTCCGCGTGGGGGTCCACCATGCAGGTCCGCTCCCACGCAAAGTCGTGGCCCATCTCCCACATGGGGAGGCGCCGGTCTTGGAGCGGCGCAAGCCTCCTGACGTGGTAGGCGCCAATGACCCCGACGCCCGCAACGCCGCCCCTCTTGAGTTTGTCGATCGAACCCAAGAGGTCGGTCAACTTCTTCTTGTCAGGGGCGGCCGGTCCCCAACCCCAGCACTCGGGCGCCTCTTCGATCAGGCGCCCGGTGAACTCCGGGAGCGGCGCGAGCGCGGTGTTCTTGAGGTAAAACCACCTCTCGTGCCAACCCTTGTTGGTGTCGGTGACGGCCATGGTGATATACTCGCGGGCCCGGGTGCCCCGGAGCCGGAAGCTAGCACAGCCGATTGGGACGGCGCGCGGATTCCCTTCCGCGTCCTTCTTGGTCTGGAGCGCGAGGGTGAAGAAGTACTTGAAAAGGTGGAAATGGGGGCGAATCTTCAAAAAACCTTCGCACAAGGCGACGAAGGCGGAGATGTGCTGGATGGAGTTGGGGTTGAGGTGCTGCAACTCCAACTTGTAGTGGTGAAGCAGGCCGCGGAGGAAGGGAAGAGGCGGCATGCCGAAGCCGCGCTCGTGGAAGGAGCGGAAGGAGACAATGTAGCCGTCCGGCGGCGATGGTATCCTCTCCTCCCCGGGTACCAACCACTCCCGCTCCGCGGTGAGAGGCATCAGAAGGCCGCGCGCAACCAGGGCATCGAGGTTCCCCTTGGTGCTGTTGGACCGGCTCCAATCCGCCATGGCGAATGCAGGCGAGGGACGCGGAGCGACGGCGAAACGAAGGGAAGTTGAAGAACGAGTGAGGCGAGGAAGACGAAGCGGTTTGCGCAAAGGCGAGCGGCGGTGGATGCGAAAGGTCGCGAAAACCTGGTAAGACAAATGAGGTTGGACTCATCCCCTTTTATAGTTATCGCGTTCACACGACGCATCGTTCCCCGCGCCTCCCCTGTTTCGCGATCTAACCGGTGCAGGTGCCTTAAAAACACTACCGCACGAAGACAGATCGTGGCCTCGATCCGCGCGGAAGGCAAACCGTCGCGTCTCCACGACGCACGATGACGGCCCAGGCGGGCTTGGAATCCCGGCCGGGCCCACAGGTAATAAAGGCTAGGGGCTGAAAACGCCCCGACGGCCCAGTTTCCGGCCCAGGAGTTCGAAGGCCGGCCCCGCGAAAGGGTTCGAACGGCCGCTCCAGGGCAAAACTAAGTGAGGGGCCACCAAAGAGGGGTCCCCAGCGACCGCAACCCGTACACCGTAGTACAATGGGCCTCTGACGGTAGCGTCCGAGTCCGAGTCTAAAAAACCTCGACCTTGATCTCCCATCGAGGGAGGGCATCGAGCCCACTGACTCCGAGCGAAAGGAGTCGGCGATCGAAAAAGGCAGGAACTCGGATCTTAATGAGGCCGACTCCAGCTAGTCTCAATCGGATCCCCGCGAAGGGCAAGCCGAGGCCTTCACTCGGACACACCCGTTTGCAGCTTAAACGAGCACCACGCATCGAACCATCGAGGAATGACGTGGCCGGCTCATGCGTGTCCCGTCTTATCGTAAAGACGCGCGGGTACGGACGAAACAAAAAGACGAAACGACCCTCGGACGGATCCGCGCATCGAGCGAGGACTCGGGGGCTCGCATTCGCAAACAATGACCTACTACGTGGTCTCGGGAAAACCTTTTTTGTCACCCTCGGCACAAGTAAACCACTTATACCGAGGCTCGGGGGCTACACCCGGCGGGTGCGCTCGCGCGCACCCACCGGTAGTAGTACGAAAATACCCTCGGAAAGACGACGACAAGCCTCGACGGCGACCACGACCCCCGGCCGCCGCCCAGGCTCGGGGGCTACTGACGGATACCCAAATCAGGGTATCCTGATCTAGGATACTTAATCCTGCTAACCGTCTCAGCTTAATTGTGTAGGGCCCACAGGAACAGGTACACGACAACGGAGCGCTCGAGGGGCCCACGGCCGACCCCGAGGACACATACAAGTTCCGCCTCGCCCGACCCCCAGTCGGGCGGGCCCACGACTTCCGCCCCGCCCGACCCCGAGTCGGGTGGGGTCCACAGACTCCGCCTCGCCCGACCCCCAGTCGGGCGGGCCCACGACTTCCGCCCCGCCCGACCCCGAGTCGGGTGGGGTCAACGAACTCCGCCTCGCCCGACTCCCAGTCGGGCGGGCCCACAAGCCGCGCTTCGCCCGACCCCGAGTTGGGAGACTTCGTCGAGAAGATTTTCCTCCGACAAAGAGGACAGGCATTTACGACGAGTAGCTGGGGAGCCTTAACTCTACCCAGCAACTCATATACTTGCAGGCACGCGATCTGACCTGCACAGTGACACCCGTCCCATCTCGCGGCGCCGCCTGACACCTCGAGTGCAGCAACGGGATGGCTACGGCATCATCATCACCCTGAACAGGGACGAAGACCGGACCGGCGACAAGACAGCCGCGACAGTCCGGGTTGACATCTCGCCCACCTGCCCGGCGACCAGGCTGACAGGACGCCGCCTGACTAGAGCCACAGTAGCGGCTAGGGATCAGACTAGCGCGGCGCGTAGCCGCGCTGCCCACAACTCGAAAGCCCCGTTCCCATTTGTAAACCGGCTCACTCCTTGGTTATAAAAGGAGAGCTGGGTGCATGAGGAGGGGGGATCGAGTCCGAACAGATATACAACACACACAGACGAAGAGGCTTGGAGTCTTTCTCCTCCCTCGCCAACACTTGTAGCTCCCCTCTGCAAGTCGAAACACGAACCACCCACGAACTGGACGTAGGGCATCGATTGCCTGAACCAGTATAAACCTTGCCTCTCTCGCGAAACCCTCGCCATCATAGAAGATTGTTAGACGCCGTAGTTACAAATTTACTTGTCGGCCGGTTTCTTAACACCGACACTCAGGAAATCTTACAGAGTCAGAGATATCGCAAAAAAATCGTTTTGACATTTTTTTTCAGTAAAAAACAATAGTTGTCTCTTTAGAAACCCAAACAGCCGAAACCGCAGCCAGCTGTAGGAATCATAATCGATTGCATCCACAATATCACAATGTTAATATGTCAATAGAGTCACAAAGTTATACTACCTTCTCGACACATGAACATTGAACTTCGAGCTAAAGTGCAAAAATATTGCATTTATTAAAAGGTGTCTTGCTCACTTGTAGCTTTTTATTTTTTTAAATTCATTGATTCTGGAACACGATAATGAATCTTACGCTTAGGTTAAACCTCACTTTAAAAAAGCATCTTACATAAACAAAATAGAGCTAGGAGTGATGGTTTGCTCTAGATCGAAGATATACTAAAAGAAGTGATGGTTTGCTTCATATTTGAGAAAAGAGGTAGGGGGGCAAGCTTTGTCTCTACTATCACCGGCGATTGAGCCATGTGTGTCAGCCATTGAACATATGATCGGTAGCTTAGCATTGTATGAGGTCATATGTGAGAGGAAAAATTGCAAAGATCTTTTAAGAAGTTACTCGGAGTTTGATTTACCTCTCTATAACTTATTTTGTTGCAAAAGCCTCCTAAGTAATTAAGTCTGATTTGATTTGCCCCCCTCTAAGCACATGTTCCTTGATGACCTGGCTCCTTTTCCTCTGACATGGAGTCACTGCGATACACATCAACCACTTAAGGCATGTCTAGCGACCAGCGTGACATCTGGTGAGGTCACACCTGTTCGAAGCCCGAACCAAACCGTACCGGCCGCTAAATCATCTTCCTCATGTATCGCGGCGAGAAGCGTGCACCAGAAGGGACGAGGTCCAGCTTGAGGATATAGCTTGGGCAACAAGAATTAGGGCCATTCAGGTGGGCTATCTCGTAGTGACTCCATATAAGACCAAATAGGCTCGTAATTAAATAAGCACATGTGTTTAAGGGGGGCAAATCAAATCAGGCCTAATTACTTAGGGGCTTTTGCAATAAAATTAGTTATAGAGGGGTAAATCAAACTCCGAGTGACTTCTTAGAGGATCTTTGCAATTTTCCCTATGTGAAAAGGTTTCAAACTTATCCTGTAAAATATGTCAATGAAAAATAATAAATAACTTCGTGAATATCTATAGCATTTTGAAAGTCGGCTTGCATCCCTTACTTAATGAAATCGCATAATAGTAAGCACTCATTATTGCTAAATATGAAGTTAAAATATCAAGTGAAACTATGTATTTATTAATTTTCGGAACAATAAGTTTTATGCAACACATCCGCTTACCAAATGCCCTCTTCGTTTATCTACATATGGTGTTTGTTCTAGCAAAAAATTGAACACTATGTTGTGTATATAATTGTTTAAAATACATGCACGTCTTTCTCGTTAAATATAATGTGATTATTTAATGCGCAGTATGAAGATTCTCGTCATCCATGTCCGCAGTCCACATATTTCGCGCCACGCTGGAGAATGACAACCCGCGGCACAATATTTTAACACCATTGTTACACTCCATGTAAAAATGAACACAAAAAGAGGTATCGAATCAATACATATTTTCAAATGAACACAATATTTTCTCATCATTGCGAAAATGCCTCTCATAGACTCAAATTTAATTTAAGTGCAGATGTTTTTATCACTACTCGATATAGCAAAATTATTTTTGAACCCGACAGGCCAGAAGCTGAGGCAATGAGAGGTAAATATATCAACATTGTGTTCTGGTCCATTTCATTTTTTGTAACCTATAACTGAATTAGCGTTGACTTTTTTCTTCATAAAATGTAGGGTTTCAAACGCGTCTAACAAATGGGCCTTAGCTTGCACGTCAGCTTGACCGTGACCGCTTGAAAGATATGAATGTGCTTTGAGGTTGCATGAAAATGAAAACTCTCACATAAATATGATCGCTATCGTTACCGAAAACGAATAAGAACTATGCGTTGTGTCATGTCTTTTATGTCTCAGAGTCAATTAGGGTCTTTAATTTCAAAAACAATGTCGTTGTTTTCTCAGATTCTTGAGCTTGCCGTGTTAATGTCGTTAAGGTACTTACTTAAATGCAATGATGTGTCAGAAGTGTTTATTTTTTATGATACGTACACGGTACATCATATTATTTTCTAAGTATGATAAAGTCCTGCCAAGTGATGTCATTTGGGCGGATACGTGCATGACGCACGTGCATTTGTACTAGTATAACATTGAGAACTAGTTTTAGTTGTCCCAATGTCATATATATATACAAGAACAGACATATATTTGCGAAATAATTAAATTTATATATTCTGTTTATTTCACAAAAGCGATCAGGGACCCAATTAAGGGCGGACCCGGCCCAGTAGGACACGGACCGATCAAGGCCCGGGGTGGCGGTGCTTAAGCGGGCCGGCGGCTCGCTTGATTTAATCGAGTTCGAGCCGGTGCTTGCCCAAGGACCCGACCCGACCCCCACCGCGACCCGAGCCCCATCGCCGGACGCCGCGACGCCCCTCCTCGCCGGTGAGGTCTCCGCCGCTGCCGGAAGGCAAGGGGGAGTAGGAGAAGGGCAAGATGAAGACGACCAAGGGGGGCAAGGTCATGAACCCCACGGACGCGTTCCGCAAGCAGCAGCGCAAGAAGGAGCTCAAGCGGGTGAGTGCCACCGTCTCCGACCCTAGGGTTCCGCCACCCCCTGCGCTGCTGGGTTCCCGCTGCCTCATTGGGGGTTTCCGTCCGCCTCGTAGTCGTGGCGACTGCTTTAATCTTGTTCGTTAGGGTTGTCCCTTGTTGATTTGGGGTGGATTTAGGGTTGTTCGAAGTGGTAGTAGGGCTGTTACTTTTTAGATTGGTTCGTCTGATCGGTTTAACTCGAAATTTATCTGCTTTATTGACTTCTAGTGAACTGAAACTACATGGCCGTAGTAATTTGGTTGGCAATTTGTTCAAAGAATATTGCTTGGCAATAGGAAAGCTCTGCATAACTGTATCCTATCCGAGATACCTAGTACTAGATGTTCAATTGAGGATTTTTAATGCTGCAGTCAAACCAAGTAAACTATTAGTGGTTTTGTTTGGTTTGTAGTATTCACTGTGAATTGTAGGTTCTGATGTGTTATTTTCTTTAGTCTTGTTGGATTTTTTGTCCTTTGTGCTTTTTTAGGTTAGGTGCAGCTAGGTAATCTCAAGTGGAATATGGGGAATTATTTGATTTGCTTACCTTGTAGATTTGGCTTGGAGCGCTGTATATTTGTGCTCAAAATCTTTTCTAGGCGAGTCTGGGAATGCAAAGCTATTAGCCAATTTAGACGATTGTGCTGTATTAAGCTTTAAAAGCATCAGTATTTGTGTCGTGGTTTTTAGAAGAATAATTTATGATGAAACATGTAGACTGTAGCTACAATAAGTGGCAAAGACGTTTCAATGGCATTTTAGGATCTGGCTGTTTAGTCACAATAATCAAGCTTACTGTTTGCAATTATTCAATGCATGTGTGGATTTTATTTTGACTTGTTAGATTGCTTATTAAACATTGCGGCAGATCCTTAATTATTTTTATAATTATCTATTCACACCTTCTAAAGCTTTCATCCGGTGTAATTACAGAACAAAAAGGAAAGGAAGAAGGTGCGAGAAGTTGGTATTTTGAAAAAGGATCCAGATGCTATACGGGAGCAGATTGAGAAATTGGAAAAACAGAGTAAGTACCTCACACAATAGATTACGTCTGTGACTAGAACAAGGAATTCGAGGCTGGTCTTTTGTAAACAGTGTATGCTACCTTTGTAATGCATATCTCAAGCAATCACGTTGTTATTCAGTTTTACTTGCAACGACATGTTTCATTAATCTGTAGGGGTAACATTATTTATAGATTGCTCATTAATATTTACTTGCATCTTTTTCTCTATGTGAACTCAAGTTTCTAGTGATTTTGGTCTCCTGCAGTTGGTCAGTTATCACTCTGCTCTGGTGTTTTTTTAGTATGGCCCTTTGTTCAAACAGGTGTATGCCTCAGGCATGTTAAAGCATCGTAGGAATATTGAGCATGGAGTACCTAATATGTATGTACTCATGAAGCATTTTATTTAGCAGCATTTACCTCTTGGTCCATCTCCTTCAATTGTTGTTTGTTCGCTACCTATGTTTCCCAGATGGCGTTTGAGTTTTCTTTCTAGTTTCCGAATGTCTAAGTTTAGTGTAGAAAATCCAACAATTCATCCTTTGGGGAAGAGGATCTGCGGCAAAGTATTGTATTAGTAATTGTGTTTGTCTGTTCCGTGTATACTGAAGGTTGACATTTCTTTATTTTTTTATGCAGAGGCTGATGGTGCTCTGGACAAGGCTAGGAAACATAAGAAACGACAGCTTGAGGATACATACAATCTTATCATTAAGAAAAGAAAGGTATTTTTTTTTATTTCCACAGATATGTGAACATTGCTGATTTTGGAAACCCAGACTTTATTCTTTAGTATTACTCATTTAATCCTATTTACAAGGGTTTAAATTATTCTTATCGCAAACTTTAATCTTCTTGGGCATATTCGGTGGTTTGCACATTTAGGTGTTTATGTCGAGAAATAACTTATGGCATCGAAATGGTATTTTGATAAAATACTCTATGCTGATAGTGATTTGTGACAAATAACTTTTTCCATTTTTATCTTGATAGTGACTTTTGGCAGTGATTTTCACCTGATATTTAAATGACTTCACAACATTAGGAAGATCTAGAACAAGGTTGTTTTGATTATACAAGTGGACTTATTTGTTCCAACGTTTTTGCATTCTCACTGTGGCTGCTATGAACTGACACTTTTGTATTGCTACTAGTGGTGATCAATATTAGTTAACTTTGAGTCTCGTGCACAATTTCTGCAGTTGTAGCATATTTTGGAGTTTTGGATTGAACTTATAATTTCTATCTAACTTGCACATTTGAAACATTACATCTTATTTTTAATTAGACATAGGAGCTCACTTTGTCATGACCTTTGCCAGGAATATGAGCAGAAAATGAAAGAAAAGGGCGAGCAACCGGTCATGTTCAGGTGAGTTTAGTTGTATGTTATGTGGTCATTCCTATGATGTCGTTATTCTTCTCATCCAGTATGCCTTTTCTTTCCTCGTAGCCATCTTGGACCACCAAAGAGGCGGCCTGCAGCGGATGAAGACGACAGAGCTAAAAATCCTATGCCTGAGGTATGGTATTATATAGGACGTGAACTTATTGTTAAAACATATTGGTTAGATACTTACCAGGTTTGTCTCACAGGACTCTGTGTACTATCATCCTACCTTGAATCCATCGGGGGCACCACCACCTGGCAAACCTCCCATGTACAAATCGTCTATAGGTAAGTTTTCTCTCGTCGCCTCGTAAATCTTTGATTGTATTTTTAAATTCACCATCGCTTACATTATTCTCCTGCAATTTTGTAATATCAGTTTATCATGAGCTTTCTCAGTTTCGTTACTTGGTTGACTCACAGGGCCAAGGATCCCACTTCCATCCTCATCCAGCGGTGGGGCCTCATCTTCCATGTCAGAGTCTGAAGCAGGTCCATCCACTCTGCCTCCCCCTCCTCCACCACCACCATTGCCAGCAACTTCAGAACCCCTTGATCCATCTGCACCTTCATCTTTACCCCCACTCCCACCCCCTCCCCCTCCCCCACCTAAGCCTGCCACTGATGCAACGGCACCAAGCTTACCTCCACCACCTCCCCCTCCTGGCCCACCTCCCACAGAACCTGTGTCAGGTCATACATTACTTCCACCACCGCCACCTCCACCACAGAGGCCTTCAAATGAACTTATCAAGAAACAAGATGGTGGAGATAGTGCAAGCATAACAAACTCTGACCAGGTGCCTACGTTGACTCTGTTCTTTATATTCAGTAAACTCTGTATAGGACAATGCTTATTTCTACCTTAGAAATTCTGTTAATGTTTCAATTTGTTTACTTTCAACGTTTGAATGTCTCCCTCTGTGACTTGGTTTGATAGAATCTTGTTTTGCATGCAGCCTTCGGGTGTCCTGCCTCCACCGCCCCCACCTCCTGGGTTGCCACCAAAATCAAATGGTATGGAGGCTACTGACAATTCGAAGGATGCTACTGGATTTAAACAAAATGCTACTGCAAGGGTCTTACCGCCACCGCCGCCTCCACCGCAACCATCAAATTTGCCACCTTTGCCTCCAAGGCCTTTAGCAATGCCCCCGATGCAACATGATATGTTAGCTTCAGGGGTTATGAGATTTCCACCACCTCCGCCACCACCAGAGTCAAGGCCACCACATATGGCCCCTGGAGTTGCTAGGCCCCCTCCACCACCACCTCCCGGACTACCTCCTGCTCAAATGCCAATGGCACCCTATGGTGTACTTCCTGGTCCACCACCGATGGTTCGGCCTCCGTTTTTGCCAGGACCCCCTATTCATACAGATGAATTTGCTGCCTTTGCTCCAAGGCCTCAACCTCAGCAGCCATCATATGTGAAGTCGGCTGCGCCAACAGTTGTGAAGAGGCCATTAGCACAACACACTCCTGAGCTAACTGCCATGGTATGTTTACTTCATTGCTATTAACTGTCTTCACATTGTTATTTGGCTGTTGCCTAAATATCCAGTTCAGTACAAAACTATCAAGAGTGGAAGACATTGCATGATCTCTACACAATTCACAATTTAAACTTCAATTCTTGCCAGCAATGCGCATGTCTATTGGTACCATTGGAGAATTTGCAAGACTCCCACATGGTTCTGATTTTGTAGGTATTAATACCGTAAAATAGATTTGGGCCCAAAGTTCAATTTGGTGATGTCAGTGTGAAACAGAGATTATCAAAATTCAGTGGAATAATGGAAGGCTTTGGCCTTATCTTTTCGAGGTAGCAGGAGAGTAGCACTGATGGTTCTGGCCAATAATTGTTTTCCAATAAAGCAGGAACATGGAGTACATGAGAATATGTTGCAATCCGAATTACTAACAATTAGAGTTATTTGTACTATCATTAGGCAGCACTGTTCCCTAATCTAGTTATTAACCTGTCTGAGGACTGAGCACTAGTCCATAATTCCATTACACACTGCTAGGCCACCACGTCACTAACTTTTTAGGGCCCTACTAATCAATATATGAGCGTTTCTATGTGTTTTGCTTGTTGTGTTTAACACACTTTATTACTATTGACCAATATTCACAGCAGTTAAATGTCAGATATCTGAAAATTGCTTGTTTGCCATTTCTTATCATTTATTCTGCATCCCTTCCAATGATTGTTATTATGCCCTGACATTTAGTATTACAGCTTTATCTATCTAAATATTGGCCTCAAATCAGATATATTTTTCTTTCTCGCCATTTCATGACTTCTCTTCTTTTAGAGTGTTGTATTATTGCATGTTCCATTTTAAACTGCTAGTCTTGTGTTTTGCCACTTAGCATTGTACTAAATGAACTTTTGTTACAGGTTCCAGCATCAGTTCGAGTCAAGAGAGAATCTGCTCTCCCCAAACCAAAACCAAAGGTCCAGCAGTCAGCAACATCATCAGCTTCAAAGTCTTCAGTGACCCTCATAAAATCTGAGGCTCAGCCTTCATCAGTACCTAAGCCACAAAGTATAGATGATTCTTACATGGCGTTCTTGGAAGATATGAAGCAATTAGGTGCTCTTGATGAGTAGCTCGACCAGATTTAGTTTTATGGTTGCACTTAGCAGCTCCTGTTATGAACCTGAACAGGAGCAGTCTTTCACATGTGGCAATGAATAGTCTTTCCTGCAAAGGCACTCAGAAATTGTTTCATATTCGGCCCATAAGTAAAAAATAACATTTGACATCTATTTTAAGTGAACCATGGGGAGTTCTGTATTGTTGTGCAGCATCACTTTACCTATCTTTTGAGCATTTGACACTTGCTTGTTTGCGAGCAAGGGTATCGCACAGGTGTCTTTCAGCGATTGCCGTGGCACTGGCAGATATATATCTGATAATGCCAGTCGTGAGGAACACTACTAATACGTGCTATGTTGTCGGCTAAGCTGAAGGCCTGATATGCAGATTGGTACGATAATGCTTTTGAAGAAGCCACAGCTTTTGAGAAAATAGAAAATGTATAATGTGCGAAATTGTCATTACCAGTCTTATTCCATCCAGGGTTTTCATGCTAGTAAGCTGAACAAAAATAATGTGGATATATTTCTTAAATTGAATGTACAATATTTAAGTGGATTCTGCTCATAAACCGTGTTAGTTTGTACGTCTGGAAATGTCGGCATCTTCGTTCATGCCTCGCACTATGCTTTGCGCGATGCCCAGCTGTCCTTTCTGGGCTTCACGTCGTATAAGTGGAAATCCTTGACGATCTCCACAAGTACCGCGTCCGTAAATGACACATTGTCTCCTTAAAATGTGTATGTCTGCTTGCCAGTTAAGTACGTCGTCAATAAATGAGACGCTGTCTCCTTAAAATGTGTATAGCTGCTTGCTAGTGTTGTACCATCTGCAGTATTCCCAGACCTTCAACGCAAAAACAAATAAATAAAAACTTATCCAGCCATAGCTCCAATGACAGAATAACATGGCATTCCATACTTCGAAATCATTTGTAATAACATGAACTCAAGCGGCATAGGTCGGCTCAAGTAAGCTCGAGCAGTTACACGCGTGAAGCTCTTTTTCAGCACTTTTCTTTCAAAAAGAGGGTAGAAATGGTTTTGGGTGGCTGAACCGGTTCGTGGACAGTATAACGTGGACAGTATAATGTTGAGTCACAGTTAAGTTGATATCAGGATATCATGGAAAGAACTGTGCATATGATCAGTGTCGGCCAGAAGTATGATTTGAACTGAACAAATGTCCTAATTGGTCTTACTCTCATTACTCACGTTTTGTACAAACAGTTGACTTTATTTGGACAACGAGCAACCGAAAATATTCGTCGGTTCCCACACTTTATACAAGGGATCAAGGAGACACAACTGCGGGATTGCTCATGTTATTATATTTACTAGAGGCACCTTCGTATGAATTGAACCTAGACGAGTCAAACAAAGTCACATGGAACAACAGTCTGGTGAGAGTCGCTATAAACATGGAATAGAATCTCTTGTGTCTGCATTTGCTAAGTGTAAAGTTTGGTTCTTATCTAGAAATCTATGCAGAAAATATTTCGAAGCAGCTGTTCAATTCTACATTCTGTTGCTTGCAATACAACATTTCTAATGAATGTGCTCTTGAGAGGTTTTGAAAAAGGCGCCCTTTTTTTTCCTTGTTCCAGGATTAGCTTCAATTAATGTTTAATCAATTATGGGCTATACCTATTTGGATCCAATTTTTAAATCCTAACTCAAACTTGGACTTCCTTTTTGTTACATTGTACTTTCCGGTATGATTTGTTGGCTGCTAACCGGCCATGCCCCTTTTTTCTATGCACCAGCCGGATTCAAATTTGAACTGCATATGTAATTTATTATTAAAAAAGATAATACTTACTGAATCAATGGGATATTTTTTTTCAAAACTACTAGTAAAACTCGTCTAATTTTATGCATTTATGATACAAAGAGACTTCAAAACATTTTTTTATTTTGAGCAGTAGACTTGAATATACAACTTGGTGAAATTAGAGATGCTTAGCATTCTCGGGGAACTGAGATAAGATATTAAGTGAACTTCAGCTCCAACATCACATATGCCATCAACCAGTGAAGTCTCATCTTCAACCACTCCTGAACCATCAAACTGAGTTCTGAATTGTTTCTCTGTTTATTGTACTGTTGACTTGGGATTTATATATGCTGAAAACTCATGTTTCCTCTATCCACCATCAATGATTCTTTTTTTTTTCTTTTTTTTTTCTTTTTTTTTTTTGCGACAATGATTCATCAGCTCTCTCCCAACAAACCAGCAGAATGAGGCATTTGCTTACCGTTTAAAGTTTGTTCCTGAGTAGTATATTGTCGACTCCTTACAAGGTCCATGCACTTGTCCAATTGAGTTTGTACTCTTGCTTTCCCTCCTCTTTGACTTCCGCATTTCCAAGGTAAAATAACCGGAGGACTTCCATTGGGGCCCTAAAACAAGATCATGATGAGATATCCAGAAACCACCTTTTTGTTGCTATAGTTTATCAAAGCTACAACGACTTAATGCTATGTTTTTCTTGAGGAGTTTTACAGTCCAAAATAATAGCCATTAGTTTTTCAAAGCTAATGCACATTAGTAATTTTACGATTAACTAAATAATTTATTTTTTATTTAATAAAAATGAACTAAATAATTCAGCCATAACCGGTTAACTTTAGGAACTATAATGATAAACTATATTGATGGACAATATAAATTGATTAAATTAGATTTTTTTTATAAAAAAATTACTGTTACAAGTCTGTCATACTTTATTTTCTGATATTACCCTTACTAATGGCCATTAGTAGTAGATTTTTGATATTAAATCTAAACTGTCGGATCAAACTAATGGCCATTAGTTTTGAGAAACTAACGGCCATTATTTTGGACCGTAAAACTGCTCTTCTTCTTTCAAGGTCAATCCTTGCTGCTAGATCGGACCTCTTGCGAGTTTGGTGACGCTACTTGTTATGAACACAAGATTGCAGTTTGCGCCGCACAGCAAATCCACGTTCACTGTCTCAGGTATGAAAAATATTGAACAGAATTGGAACTTGAGCATCCATACATACTCCATCCTTGAAGCTGTCCAGTCCCCGTTGACAATTTTGCAACCGATCTTACCTTGTCACTTTCAGAATCCAAACTGGTACATTTGTCCCCTCTGATCCTTGTTTAATCGCATCATTGGAGCTAATGCTAACGCCCATATCTCATTGATAAAATACTCAGACGACGTTGTCCCCATCCAGCATGTGGACTGGAAACTTTAAAAATCACCACTTGGTTGTCTTGTTGATCCCAAATTTTGGTCAACTCCTGCCTCTCTTCCATCCTCCCCTCTCCATAAAGGCGAGAGCTAGTTGCTGTCTCAAGAGCAATTAATTTGACAGTGCTCCTTTCTGCGGCGCGATGAGGTCGTCGGCGGTGACCGGAGCGGCGTTCCTCGCCGCCGTGCTGTTCTTTGTTGCGGTCCGGGATGGCCATTGCGCGCAGTTGTGCATGGATTCTTGTACGGTGCTCTCCCAATCTCGCTCCTAATTGCTGTGTGATTGGTTGCGAATTAATGATGTTTGTGATGGTGACGGAGCAGCGTTCCCGAGGACGGTGAACGGGTCGCTCTCCTTCTGCGGGTACAACGGCACCGCCTGCTGCAACGCGACGGACGACGCGGCCGTCCGGAGGGAGTTCGCCGCCATGAACATCTCCGGCACGCCGTGCGGCGACATGGTCAAGAGCATCCTATGCGCGGTAGGTTTGGTCATCTTGGATTGATGGATTTCCTTCCGTTCCGTGGGTTTTGGTCAGCACTAATTCAGCGGCATGCAGAGATGCGATCCGTACGCCGGCGAGCTTTTCACCGTGACGACGAAGCCGCGGACGGTGCCGGTGCTGTGCAGCTCCACCGGCACGTCGAGCCGCCTGAGCACCAGCCCGGCGGCGGCGGACTACTGCAGCAAGGTGTGGGACACCTGCAAGGACGTGCGCATCCCGGGGTCGCCGTTCCAGCCTCCTCCTCCTCCACCCAAGGGCTCCTCGGCGGCGCCGCGGCGGCTGACGGACGTGTGGCAGTCCGTGAGCGACTTCTGCGGCTCGGTGAGCAACGGCGGCAAGGCGCCGTGCTTCGACGGCGAGGGCGCGGCGTTCAACGCGTCCCAGCCAATTCTGCCGGTGAACGGCATGTGCCTGGAGCGGATCGGCAACGGGTCGTTCCTGAACATGGCGGCGCACCCGGACGGGTCGAGCCGCGTGTTCCTGAGCAACCAGGCCGGGCGCGTGTACCTGGCCACCGTCCCCGCGCAGGGCTCCGGCGAGAAGCTTCAGCTGGACGCGGCGAGCCCGTTCCTGGACATCTCCGACGAGGTGCACTTCGACAACGAGTTCGGGCTCCTGGGCTCGCCTTCCACCCGGACTTCGCCGCCAACGGCCGCTTCTTCGTCTCCTACAGCTGCGACAAGACCAAGTCCGCCACGTGCGCGGGGCGCTGCGCCTGCAACTCCGACGTCGGCTGCGACCCGGCCAAGCTCGCCTCCGACAACGGCGCGCTGCCCTGCCAGTTCCAGAGCGTCATCGCCGAGTACACGGCCAACGCCACCACCGGATCATCAGCCACCGTGGCGAGTCCGACGGAGGTGAGGAGGATCATGACCATGGGGCTGCCATTCACCACGCACCATGGAGGGCAGATCCTCTTCGGCCCCGCTGATGGGTACATGTACTTCATGATGGGCGACGGCGGCAGCGTCGGCGACCCCTGGAACTTCGCGCAGAACAAGAAGACGCTGCTGGGCAAGATCGTGCGGATCGACGTCGACGCCATGTCGTCCTCCGGCGGGTTCGGAAGCTACGGCATCCCCAAGGACAACCCCTTCTCCTCCGACCCCGGGTTCGCGCCGGAGGTGTACGCGCTGGGCTTCAAGAACCCATGGCGCTGCAGCTTCGACTCCAAAAAGCCGTCCTACATGTACTGCGCCGACGTCGGCCAAGCCGTGTACGAGGAGGTGGATTTGATAATCAAGGGCGGCAACTACGGGTGGCGCGTCTTCGAGGGCACCCAGCTCTACTCGCCGGCCCCCGGCGGCTCGACCCCCGGCGGCAACACCTCCGCCGCCTCCATCGACGCCATCGGCCCCGTAATGGGCTACGCCCACAGCTCCGTCAACAGCAACGTGGGCTCCGCCTCCATCACCGGCGGATACGTCTACCGCTCCATGACCGACCCATGCCTCAACGGGAGGTACCTCTACGCCGACCTCTACGCCAAGTCCATGTGGGCCGGGATCGAGTCGCCGGAGGACAGCGGCGTGTACAACGTGTCGTCGCTGACGTTCAGCTGCTCCAAGAGCTCGCCGATCCCGTGCGACGTCGCGGCGGGGAGCGCGCTGCCGTCGTTGGGGTACATCTTCTCCTTCGGCGAGGACAACGCCGGCGACGTCTACCTGCTCACCAGCAAGGGCGTCTACCGGGTCGTCGACCCCGCCCAGTGCAACTACGCATGTCCCATCAAGAGCTCCGCACCCTCCACCAGATCACCCTCGCCGGCGCCAAGTGCCGCGGTCAGGTCCGGCGCGCCGGCGTTGGTGACGACTCTGCTGGCGGCAGCCCTGCTCGCCTTGCTCAGCTTGATGACCGTTTGAGGATGGAGAAGTATGTTTGATTTTTTTGAATTCAGAATCACTTGTTTGCTGTCAGATCAGATGGTTGTGATTAAATACAGCATATGTATGATAATTAATGTGTGCATATATCTTAATAGCAATTATTAAAGAGAGACATCTCTAGTGAGCAAAGCTATTACTAGGCCCTCTGTGAACAAGATTCAAAATAACACCTATGGAAACCTCAGTTTGAACATTATATGGACCACGGGATACCTATACATCATATTTCCCTATATATCAAATTTTAACGATAAAAGGGGGGAAACGCTTGTCTTCTCAAATGTGATGAACACTTATGGTCATGTAAAACATATGGAAAGAAAAGAAAAGAGGTACTGCACAATGTCCACATCATATTGGTACTGCATAATGTAATACCCAAGCTACTATTACATACTTTTGCGTTCAATTGCGTTAGGCATTTACTCTCAATGCAATGGATACACCCAAGGGCCTACTACAACATCAGCTAAATACAGGCACTGTCCTCTGCATCTTGAAAATCAAATCTCAAACCATAGTACCACTTTGCAGATGCATCCAAATAGGATAGCTCGGTGTCAGTTACATAGGTGACCAAATAATCAGATATAGTCAGATATAGATACAGAACTACTACTTGTTTATACTTGAAACTACAATCTACATGTGGGAAAGTGTTTCATAAATGCCGACAACATCGCTCGGGTGTACATATTTCCTCCATCGAAAATACTGAGAGAGTTTACATTATGCTATCGTGCCTAAAACTAAACAAATGGAGGTGATAAATTTATATCCTACAGAACTGGCTGCATGCAGTACAGCATCAATCAGTCTGGCTAAAATACAGCAGCAACTGATTGATGTGCGCCTTCATTTAGTGTACACAAATGGAATGCAAAACTTACTCATCGCCTCCAAGGTGAAATAGCACTAGGATAACATTGAAGAAGCTATTCCCAGCATCAAGTTCCTCAACTCTCCCGTCACATCAATGCAACAGTCACCAAATATAGACCCACCATTAATAACAGGCCCATTGATATGTTGTAATCGCCCGTTCACACATTTACACCTTGCTCAGAAGTCCAAAACCAACCACTCACACTCAAATGTATTGTAAAACTTATTTCCTAACTGTTATCCATATCATCTTTCATAGTTAGGCCTGGCCCATCGTCAAAGCCCCCTCCAGGTGCAAGCTCATTCAGATCTAAAAATGTTCTCCCTACATTTTCACTTTCTCTGCTGGGAGCATCCATCTTCTCTACAGGGTGCTCTTGTGGCTGCTGCTGCTGCTCCTCCTCCTCACCTTGATCCTTATTTTCTACCGCTGCATTGTCCTCCTCCATTTTATTATTGATATTGTTACCATTTTGTTCATCAGGACTATCCTCCTCCTCTTCCTCTTGCTCTTGACTTGATGTTGAGAGTTCCATATCATTCTCTGCATCGGTGCCAACATCAGGATCTGATGCGTCCGATTTTTTTGTCTTTCCTGGCTCCGTATCCGTGTCTGAAAAGTCATATTGCTGATAGTTAATGCGTGGACGAGAAGAACGCTTGCTGCGCCTAAGACCTGTCTGGATTTCACCAACAGATCTCAGCTTGGTCCCTCGCCGGCCACGGGTTTCCAACTTTTTATGCCTTTGGGGCTCCTCTATATCTTCACTGGTACTCAGCGAATATTCCTCTTCCTCTTCATCATCTTCAGCATCTTCTTCCAACCGAAACTCTTCATCATCCTCAGAAGCGCTTGATGTCTTTTGGTGTTTGCGACTTCTTAGGTATTCCTCATCATACACCGCCTCTCCCATGATATCATCGTCACTGTCAAAGTTCGGGTCAATATCTGAGACAGCCTCAACAAAGTCTTGCGTGTATCTCTGAGACCTTCTCCTCCGCCGGTTGCTGTTACACAAATACAAATCTTCATGAGCTCATTATATTTCAGTAGGTTAAGCATAAGTACGGCATGCTACAAGGGGTACCTGCGATCAAGCTCCTCATTTTCGTGTTCGCCGTCACTATCTTGGTAGTCATCTGACTTTGAAGAACTTCCGTCATATAATTCGTTGTCGGTGGGTGAGGGGCCATTTAATTTCCCGTTGCTTGGTGCCTCTGATCTTGGAATAAGTCCCCTTCTATTGGCATTAGCAATAGGCTCAGCTGAGTTTTCCTCTCTTTTCCTGTACAACAATGTCATACATAAGTATGCTATCATGCTGTTGTCCTCAAAAGGAAAATATTCTTTATGAATATAAATATCAAGCTGAAGATACAATTTGCATACTTGGTTATTTTAATGGCTTCATTTATTGACCGGTCGTAGTCATCTGCAATGTAGAAAAAAGTCAAACCTTGTAATCAGAGAAAAAGGACTACCATCTAGTGCAAGGCTGAAAAGTCAGGCCTGAGGTTGCATGTCAACAAAGTATCAATGATACTCCCTATTCTGATTAGCTCGTAATGGCACAAAGCAAATTGGCACGAACAAAATGCTTAATTTGTTTTGAAGCTTACCAAACGTATATGTTACTGGCTTTCTATCACGGAGAGAGCGTCCAGTAGTATGTCCATCTGATGTCAAGTAGCTATCAAGGAGAAGGGCTTCTCTCTGTTGCTTTTTGAGCAACCTCTCCTTCTTCTGCATGAATTAGAAATGATCCAGTAAATAGCTGAAATAAAATAATCCTTGAGCAAAACGAATATTGCAGAGTTGAACAAAACACATACTTTATGGATCCTTTCTATCTCTGGAATATATTCTATCTTCAGCTTCTTGCCAAGGGAGACCTCTGTCCGATTCCGACTTGAAATGAGTTTTTCCTATATAGAAAAGGACATGAAACTAGCTACTGTTAATAAACATAACTATAATGAATAGGTAGTAATGCAAACTAGCTGAAAGTAGCATGCGATCAAAATTTCATGTCAGTATTTCCTTTCAAGCAAATCTCCTTAATGGAAGCTAACCAGCCTATGACTATAACTAGAGAGCTAGACAAGTATAGACACATTATTCAGATACTGATGAGTAGGTTCCAGGCTATGATTTCAACTTGGCAAGCATCAACATTGTTTTTTAGAACATGCACAGACAACAAAACATTAGATGGTAATGGTATCATGGGAAATGGTTCAAATAACGTCATACAAGTTCAGTTCTATGACAGTAGTTCACAGGACAGTCATGAGTGCTATTGTCATGATACTAACTACTGCTATGGTGTGTAAGTTACCATTCACAACTCAAAAAACCAGAAGTTTTCCTCCATTAACTTGCACATGAATCACGGTTCCACTACAAATCTAGCTTCTTTCCAAGTTGTGCTGATCGCACATGGAAAGAAAAGATATTAACAGATTTCAGTATAACAAAGAAGAAGACCGAAAAAAAAAAAGGGAAATGTCCACTGAAGTCCTTAGTTCTCACGCAGATCAATTTAAAATATGAATTTTGGCTAATGCATCAAGTCTAGCTCCATTATGTAATGTTCTTTGTCATATGCGTAACTGTGCACAATAACATAATAATCAAATAAAATAGGTTAGAAAAGTAACGGAAGAACTTTATTTTCCCAGTGAACCAAGGGTCACAACAGCGTTATCCTAGTTGTGACAGAACAAGGACGAACCCAACTCACAATCCTCATATGCAACATATGATATTCCACACGTTAGGCGCCAAAATGATCATATAACCTTAATACGCAAACTTGATGGTGTAACTGCAAGCTTAAACAATTACAACTTGAAAGTTTTATTTTTACCTCAAATTCATATGTGCGTAAAAAGTCTAGTGTAGGGAGGAAATAATGGAAATTGCACAACTCACTCTATGGTGCAGTAATGGGGAACACAAATTTAAAACTTACTGCAACATCATCAAACTCATCAAAATTGGATGCAACAGTTTCCCACTGATAGGAAACAACTGCAATAGCTGAAGATCCTCCTTTTCCCCTGGATCTCTTTCCTGGTTCCTTCTTGATCTGTTCCACTCGTCTAATTTCACGATACAATCTATGCCCAAGAGTTTCATCATCTTCATACCTGTCAAGCATGAGTTGATTAACATGAGGTTTATTATGAACCAAAAAATTGAATTCTTTTCATTTAAAATAACAAAAAAATCAACCCACCAGTATGATATTCCAAGGGAATCGCCCCCAACACGTTCTTTACGGAAGGTAGCAAGGTCATGTCCATGTTTAAGGGAACTGTCAATAAAGTTCCGAATATCCTCTTGCTGCAAAATTTTAGCATGATTGTCAGATATCTTTTCAAAATTAACATCTGATGCAACTAATGCCCAAAACGATTAAACCTACTTCCCAATACAATCTCACACCACTTATGCTTATTTTGCCTATGCAGCAGAAAAAAAAAGTATGTTCACCACTTTTTTTAGTGTAAAGCATCAGAGCTAGCGCAAGGACTTCTATCAACAGTTAAGTTAGATGGGAAGAACAAGAATAATGAACTGGGACATTCTATTTCAAAAAATAAGGGGAAAGATCTCTTGTCTAGAGATTTATACTTTGTATATTTGTAGCAGTTCGCCCTCGACAAGAGTATACAACAGAAAAAAGAAGAATATACTCTTAAGAAAACATTTTTAGCAACATGTTCTCTTTGAATTTACAGTAAGTTCATACGACAGGAATAACAAGAAGTAATATTGAAATTTTCATAGGCAAAGTCAGAAATAATGATCCCTCATAGATGAGTTTCCCTCATAGAATTAATGATCCAAACAATGCAAAGATGGATGGGTATTCTTCATGTATTGATCTCATTTTAAGGAAATAAACGTTAGCAAGAACAATGGAACACAACTGAAGTTGGCAGCTCTATTTAGGATTGATCTACACCATAAAAATCAGACAACCATCCCCTGGTTTGTCATCAAATGAAAATAAAAACAAGAACATACCTCAGCACGAATATCACATATTGCTTTCAAGATCACTAAACGAGTCGCCGGTTCCAGTGTCTTGTATGTTTCAATTTCAGTTCTGCAAGATTAGACAAAAGGAAAATTAACAAGATGACATTGCAGCTCAAAATGACATGAAGAATGTCTTGTTGCTGCGCTAACCCTTGGGATGCAACTATCGGTACATCACCTTCTGCAACCTGCAGTTAAGATCCTTATTAGCTCCGAACAGAATTGCATTACTGCCATTTACCCAAAACTATTTGCGACATGAAAGAGAGTCATGTACCCATTGCCACCAATCCCTTAGCTTTCTACAAAGGACAGTCACCCAGGTTGCATGCCCCATGGCCATGCGAGTTACCGGAGGAATCGACTGCAAGTGCAATCAACAGGATCAGATTTTGCATGCAAACAAAGTACAATATAAAACACAGTCTGAAAAGTTAGAAGGTCGGGTTATTTTATAAGCAAGCAATTAGTTTAGTTCTTAACCACCAATTACAATTGTCTTCTCTAATAAACATACGAAGGAAGCATATCCTTCTGGTTATGAACCTGTTGAGCAAGATACCAGAAAGAAGAAGGGCATGATGCCATCATTGCATTTGCTCAAACAGTCCATGTAAAAGATGAGCACCAAGATTGCATAACTGCGGCCAGCATCCAAGCTCAGTAGCAAAAAGGCATGCAATGCTCTCCAGCAAGAGAACGAACACACTTTATTCGAAGCAAAGAAAGAAGCTTATGTCTTTTGTGTCTAACCACGAATCAATGAACAAATGCAGTGATAACTAAGCTAGACAGTAATTGCCCAGCTCAAACATACTCAGGGGAGAGAGACTGAGAGGAGTGATGATGATCAACTTTAACTTCAAACTGAACGGCTATAAGGGGCCCACCTTAAGCATCGGCATATGCACATCGGCTAGCGTACTGTTGGGAGTGATAAGTGCCGCCTCGAGGTCCTCCGCTGTAAACTCCGCAGTAATGTTCAGCAGAGGCCGGAACACCTGCACATAGCAAGAACAGTGCAACAGCTGCGTCAAACCCTAACCCTAGCTCAGAAGCCAGCAGCACGAGAGAGAAGAGAAATCCCCGAGCTGCAGCGCGCGGCGCCGGCGAGGGTCAGTGAGTGAGAGTGTAAAGGGGGGTCAAGGCGCGCACGTGGAGGAAGTGGAGGACGGAGGCGAGCTCCCACATGCAGCGGAGCCGCCACCGCGGGAGCTCGGCGGGCGCCTCGGGCTCGGACACGAGCGGCGTGACGACGCGGCATTGCGGCGTGTCGTCCCCGCCGGCGCCGGCGCCCCCGCCGCCCGCCGCGGCGCGCCGGCGCGGGCGCTCCGGCGGTCGCGGGGGCGGCGGGGGCTTGGGCTTGCTGTTGCACGCGCGCGGCAGGCGCGCCTTCCGCGGGGCCGGCGCCTCCTCCTCCTCCTCGGCCGCTGCCGGCGCCGGCTCCGGCTTCACGTCCTCCGGCTCCCCCGCCTCCTCCCGCTTAGCGGGGGAAGCGCTGCCGTCTTCGTCGCCGCTGGCGTCGGGCATGGGGTCGTCAGATCGGGGATCTGCGCGGGTGCTAGGGTTAGGGTTTGGGCTGGAGGGGGAAGCGGGGGGCGAGGAGGCGGAGGCGGAGGCCATTGGGGGAAGCCAAAGGAAGGGGAGCGGAGGAGGTGAAGGGTAAAAGTGGGATTACGCATGCGTGGATGGGCAAGGCGACCCGGCCGTCAACGTGAAAAAATTGGTCAGGCCTCGTGAGCCGGCGGGTGCGTCGGCCCTGATGAACTTGTTGACACAGGATTTGGAGCTGACACTTGCCATCCAGTGCACTTTTGAGACGGTTAATGTTCATTAAAATATGCTAACTTCACCTTGTAGTTGTAAGCACTTGTGCAATTTATCCATGTCATAAATAGCTTAGTAATACTCCCCTTATACTCCATGTCATAAGTAGCCAGTCTGGTCCCTCATTTTTCATGATCAGCTCAATGTCGTCGCTGAATTTTCAGACCAACAAGTCTAATGCCTCAAACTTCATTTTCGGACCAACCAGTCTAATTAGCCCAGTCAGCCAAGTGTCTATTCAATCAACTGTGCTAAAGCTTAGCAATCATTACCAGACGGCGGTTCAAAAAATATATTCTCCCCTTATTTTGCTGCCACGAAAAAAAAGAATGGAAGATTGAAGCCCATTTTTTTTTTTGGAACTATCAATTCTATTAAACTGAACGTGCCGCAGAATCGCAGGCAACCAAGTTTCAAATACAATCCGGCACACAGCCCATATTCTCGTCAGAAGTAGAGACGAAGGAAAATAGAGTGGGATAAGAAACACAAAAGTAGGAGAGAAATATGAAAAGGTGTCATGGGCCAATCTGCAATCCAAACAAGGAGGAGGAGATGGGCCGCGACACGGCAATGACGGGCCCAGTGCATCGATATTTTAATTAGGAAATTAGAGATAGAATTGAGATTAGATTAGTAGCTTGTTTGGACAACAAGTCGAGTCGCCCCTATAAATAAAAGGGCATGTAACCAGGTTTAATTAACAAAGAAAAAAGAGGTTTCCTCCCCCAACTCTCTAGCTCTCCCTGGCCGACTCCTCCTTCCCCTCGCTTCCCTGGCCGCCCTTCCCCCAAGTCATAGCCGCCTACCTCGTCGACAACATCCCCGACCATAACAAAGTTTCTTGGAAGATAAGAAATGATATGCAGTTCGTAAGCACCAAGTATGGCTAACAATAACTAATTTGGATCACTGAGCATAAGTTTGTAAGTCATGCAGTCATTGCTCGGTGATAATCATAATAGTCGTCAAAATGTGTGTGGCACTTGTTATGGACATTGTTTCTATTACAAAATTGTCAACATTTTGACACGAATGGGAAATACATGGCACATTCGAGCTAAGGTCAATGCTAATATGTCTACGGTTGTAGCATGCAACATTGATCCATTTCCAAGTTCTAGGGTTGTTGTAGTCATTTTGATTGATCCAAGATTTTTCTTTTTATTTAGTGGAAATTGGCCGTAGCACTGGGTTCAAGAATAAAGAAGATTTGCAATGGTCTACGAGGCACATCCCAGTGTAAAACGAGCGATCACATACCAGATAGGAAAGCCTGAGCAGCTACAAATCCAGTAGCATCTTTCTCAATTTTGGCCTCACAACACGGCGAAGCGTCAGTTCAGACTCTTTCCAGCTTGCATATTAAGCTCCTCACATCCACAGATAACATATGTGATGAACAGGTGTGGAGGCCTTTTTTTTGTGATTAACAGGTGTGGAGACCTTGAAAGCGCATCTGGGACGAGTCAAAAGGGGACTCAGACAGCGCAAAGGAAGTGGCTTTGAGGCTGTGCCTTTCAGTTTCAGTTCAAGGATGAGAATGTGATACCATCGCATGGAACTTAGAACATTCCGTGAATCCCTCACGGCCACGGGCCAGGCGACCAACGAGTTCAAATTCACGTGAAACTCAGCATAACAGCAGGACCGCATGCAGAGGGGAAATTATTACCATAAAAAATAGTAGCACCAGCTCTCGTCCTGACAAACTAGTAACTGGCTTTACAACCAGCAGCTGGAGGGCATCCCATATATATTTGTGAATGACCATGTTTGTTTTACGGGCTTCCTCGTCCTGATAAACAAGTTTTTACTCAACAAGCAGCTGAATTTTGTTTTATGGGTTTCCTCTTTTTATTCATATCACTCTTTCATAAGCTCTGCCGATCTGATGTCTAGCCAGTACTGTATGATACTGTAACGACTAAGTTTGTGGTTCATATAGACTGAAAATTAGCAAACCATTGTCTGTATGATTGAGCATGCTTCATGCCTGTACAAAACAAGCTTTTTCTGTTCTTGGGCTAGGATTCAACGTTAGGCCCAACGTGAGCATTCCATGTAAGTATTGGGCCCGGCCTAAAGTAAACTGAAGCGAACAAATTAAACCTTTTCTTTTTGGCGGGTAAAGAACAAAATTAATCACTTGGTAACCACACACAAGAAAATCAAACTGTAGGTTTGGTTCACATCTTTTATAGAGGGGAAAATCATGTAAAGGCGTAAAGCTGCATAACGTAACCTTAATGTTATTATATGGACACCACGATATTAAACGTGAATACATTGAACAAATTCCATGGTTGCATTCCACGGTTCTACACTGGACAGCTTCAAATTTTCTTATTCGAGGTGCAGTACTGGCCTGACCTTTCTACCTAAACCAGTTTCTTTCCTTCAGTTCAGTGGATGGCAGCTCCTGCCTTTGTTTAAAAAAAAATCCATTGATTATTTAGTATATCCGCTCGTGTACCACGAATGAGCCCAATAAAAGTGTTACTTAATGCAACATAATGCGGTGGTTTAACAATTAACTCACGTGCAAATAGCAGGGCCATGTGCTTTGGTTGAATACGTGTCTCCAACGGAAAACACAAAGGTTAATGATCACAAAGCGGATCCCATTAAATTAGAAGGCCATTTTCTTGGCCTTTAGGAAAACAACAAAAGAATAAGCTGTGTCAATGGATCAGAGCTAAAGGAATATAGAAAATAAAAAGATAAATAAATAAAAACAGAAAGGGAAAGTAGCTTGCACGCTAAGGCAAAAGCACCCCCACTGGATCCATGGTGTTTGGCATGTCTCTTTACATTTGTCTGGAATGGCAACAGCATACGAAGGGGTTGCTTTGCTCCAGCAATCTCCTTTTCTCAAGGCGTAGTTTGGGCACCGTGCGTGATCGGACGAGATCGTGTATCTTATGTGAACATTGAAAGAAATGAGAGCATGTTATGAATACGGAGCTTTATTTATTTGTAAGCTAAAAATTTATCGACCGCGATGGTAGGAATTTTTAGTGTCTGTGGCAACTGGCAAGATCTGTTTTTACCCGTTGGTCGGCACCGAAACGGGGAGATTCCGCGAATGGGGTCACGGGCAACTAATGTCGGTCGTGTTGTTAATAAATCAATTCAATTCAAAGAGGCCGGCTTGCAGGGGAAGCATCAATGTGTTCGTTTCGCTGCAGCTGCGGCTGCAGCTGCAGAAAAATAACTGCGAACACTGTAGCAGCTGCAGAAACACTGTAGCAGCTGCAGAAGAAATAACTGCGAACACTGTAGCTGCTGCAAAGCAGCCGCTGCAAAGCAGCCGCTGCAAAGCAGCGAAACGAACACGCTCAATTAATGCTGTCCCTCTTGACCGCGGCAGTAGCAGCGAGTGTGCGTGAGATCCAACCACCGTAGGAAACTTGACAACAAGAAGCACGCCGTACCACCTCAGCAGTTTTGAGTGGTCGGCAGGCAATTAGTTGCAGGTGAAAGGGACACCATTGGCAGCGAAGCCACGAACGGCGAAAGATTGCAGTGGTTTCTTCGCGCCGGGACTGACACCAAGAGCTTGTCCATCAACGAACGTTACGCGTAGAGAGGCCCCAGTTAAACGGTATCCCGTGCCCGAATCCACGCGCTCTCCTGTTTTCCTTGCTGGTGAGGTGAGCAGGAGCAGGGACCGACCGATTGGTTGCTTGCTTGAGGATTCAGCAATGAAGACCCTCCTCCCGGCCGGCGCGCGTTCGCTGGCTGGCTGTTTTCCAACAGAGGAGGACCTGGCACCTCCGGTCATTGCTGCATCGCAACCCACCACAAATTGTTGTTGGTGCAAACGGAAGCAAAAGCTTTTTTTTTTTGGGGGGGGGGGGGGGCATAATAATGTTGTGCCTGTTCGATTCGCTGCGAAACAGCCGTTTCACTGTAGATGCTGCAGAAGAAATAACTGAGAACACTGTAGCTGCTGCAGAAGAAATAACTGCAAATACTGTAGCTGCTACAAAACAGCCGCTGCAAAGCAGCGAAGCGAACATACTGATGCAGCGTTGTTTGCTTATGCTCTCATCTGAGGCGTTTAATAATATAGTACGATGACCCTCCTCTGATGAAGCGTTGTTTGCTTGTGCTCTCATCTGAGGCCGGAACAATTCGGCTCTTAGTAATTTGTCCAGGAGATTGATGGAGCAGTTTTGCGGATATCACAATCGCTATCTTCTATCTGTCACTGTCGTCCAGGTATTTGATTGAGTGCAAGGGTTAATTTGTGCAGGAACATATTGTGAAACTGTATGCCACTATTTGTTTTCAGTTTTTCTTTTGAATAAAAAAAGTCAACATGGGGAAGCCCTTTGACGGCATTTGCTTAAAAAGAACTGGAAATAAATAGTGACCTGTCAGGGGAAGCCCCTCAATGCGAGTCTTTACCTATGCTTTGACGCGGAGAGGATGAGAGGATTTTTTTCTTCCCGAAGATTAACAACCTGTTCGTTTGGTTTATCAGCCACCAGCCAACAGTATTTTCCTCTCACAAGAATTAGCCACGGCTTATCAGCACCAGCCAGCCAGCAGTACTTTTCTCTCACAAAAATCAACCGCGGCTTATCAGCACCAGCCAACCGAACAGGCTGTAAATCCTCGATCGGGTGAGCACCCGGGTGCGATTCCCTAGGAATCGAACCCGGGCGGGCGCGCACACCACTGGTGCCGCTGGCCAACCGAGGTGCCGCTCGGTTCTTAGTTTTTTTTCTGAATAAGTAAAAGTGATGCAAAACATCTGGATTCTGCATCGGCTTATTAGTAGTTTCAGATTACGAAGCAAAAAAGGTGTAGTATTGTTTTTTCATCCAGTTCTTGAATATTAGGCTATTTTAAAACAAACAAAAGAGGTGCCAAAGAGGGGTTGTATTATTTTTTGACACTAGCTCTTCGAGCAATAAAACAACAAAGCAAAACACAATTGTAGTAATCACGGAGCTGTACAATGAAGCAAATTTCGCCCAATCTACTGTGCAGATAGGCACAACACATGACGGGATGGGCAAATAAGAGTTCTGCAGTCGCACAAGTTATCCAGGGCATTTCTTCCAATTAACCAAGTCTATGGACTTGATCGTTGGAGAAGTCTCAAATCGCTTAACTTATACTATCAGACACGGTGATCTTGTCTGCCCTTAATTAATTTTCATCTATTCTCGATAAACGCTGCACATCTCTGCTGAAAGTCGTGCCAAACCGTGTTGCACGACTTCTAGAAATACCACACAGCGAAGACCGACGAACAGCAAAAACAGCTGGAGTGCAGACCAGCTCTGAATCCACGTAAGCCCGTATACGGCAGTACATACGCGTAGTAGTCGTAGCAGCACCCCAGTAACGGAACGGATAAACGTGTGAGCAGAGCAGCCGCCAAGACGAGTCAAATCGGGGCCCTTATCCGCGATTATATCATCTTCCGAGGACCAAGTCGCAAAACCCCACCCACCTCGACCTCGATTGAACTCGTCGATTTCTTTTCTTTTCTTTTCCACGCACTCCTCCTTCCACCATTCCCACCCCGCGCCTCCTTTCCCCTTTCTCCTCCTCCTCCGGCGAGAGCTCCTCCGTCCTGCGGCGGCCAAGCCAGCGTACCAGAGCAGGAGGCGATGGGGCAGCAGTCGCTGATCTACGCGTTCGTGGCGCGGGGCACGGTGGTGCTCGCCGAGTACACCGAGTTCACCGGCAACTTCACCACCATCGCCGCGCAGTGCCTGCAGAAGCTCCCCGCCAGCAACAACAAGTTCACCTACAACTGCGACGGCCACACCTTCAACTACCTCGTCGAGGACGGATTCAGTAAGTAGTACCCGTAGCCTTCGCATCCTCCCTTCCATTCCTTCCCCTGTTCGTTCCGATCCGCGCGGTTCCGCCTGGATCTGCGCCGCCGCGGTCTCGATTCGGGGTTTCCGCCTCGCAGATCTCGCCGGGATGGATCGATCCGTCCAAGCGGTTTGGTCAGGTTCGGTTGCGTCAAGCGGTTGGGGTTTGATTCGGCGGTTGCTTCGTCGCTAATCTGACTCACGAGCAGCGTGGGTTTTTGCAAGCGTCAGTTTCGGCTTCAGTTCGAGTTGAGATGTGCTTTGGGATGGACAAACCTATTTTTAGGGACCACTGGATATTTCCTTCTATGATTGATTGCATGGTAGGTGGCACAAAATATAGGACCCTCGCATCTCGTGAGGTTTCTGCATATTCTCCATGATTGAGGTGCCCATCGTCATTTAAAACTAACCATATACAGATTCGGATTTGTGGGGGATTGTGTGCTTGCAGTTGGATGTGTTCATGTCCTATATGTGTTGAAAATGAAACGATGACCTCTATATGCTTTTGCAAGAGGTGTCTGTCGACCTTGTCGTTTCTATAATGTCGTGGTTTTGTTGCTCAATTACATTTCCGATTTGTAGCTATAGAAGCGGTTGTTCTCTATTTAGTAGGTCTCTGTTTCAATAGATTGCATTGTTAAGGAGCAAATATAGCAAGTTACTACCTCCATTGTGAAATGTTGATGTTAGGACATGGAGTTTACTTCAATATTGAACTAATTTTCTTGTCTGAATGCCAATAATTTTCAACCGGAGGGAGTACCATTGTGCAAGAGAAGCTCACTGCTGTAACATTACATATGTGATCACTGACGAAGCATCATGACTCATAAGACATTCGTTAAAATCGTTGGTTAATGGGACATAGGGCATTAAGAGATGGAAACAAGATTTTGTTTTGCAAGTATTTGGCGACTTGATTGTACAAACATAGATCTACTGTTTCCTTCTTTCCATTTTTTCTTTGGTTAACCTGAAGCAAATATCACCATAGTTAGTGAAAATTCGTCCTAGATTTACTATATTTGTTATTTGATGCAAATCTGAAAACAAATATGCGTGGACCATGCTGATGATGAATATTGTTTGCCCTTCTGCAGCGTACTGTGTTGTTGCTGTTGAATCAGTTGGGCGACAAGTTCCCATTGCTTTCCTGGACAGAGTAAAGGAAGACTTCACCAAAAGATATGGCGGTGGGAAAGCTGCTACTGCTGCAGCAAACAGCCTGAACCGGGAGTTTGGGTATGTTCTTGTTGCCGCTTATATGATATTTAATCAAGTGTATTATATATGCCTTGGCCTGGTTGACAAACATCTATTTTTCCACTGTTTACAGATCAAAACTTAAAGAGCACATGCAGTATTGTGTGGACCACCCTGAGGAGGTCAGCAAGCTTGCCAAGGTGAAGGCCCAAGTCTCCGAAGTCAAAGGAGTTATGATGGAAAACATTGAGAAGGTGCTATATTAAATCATCTAAAAGGATATGTATGCATATTTTTCTTTAATATTGGTCCTGATTCCATTTTACTACTTTGGCATTTAGGTTCTTGACCGTGGTGAGAAGATTGAACTGCTTGTTGACAAGACCGAGAACCTGCGTTCTCAGGTAATGACTCCTATATGATGTCTACAGTAACGCATTTAATTTTATATGTAATATAGTTGTTTAGATACAAGAGATGAATATGAAACCTTCTCTACTTAAGTTATGAACTTCTGGGAATGTGTAAGAGAAGTTATCTTGATCATAACACTTCTGTTAAGAGGTTATCAGTAGTATATCGTTGTTGGTTGAAGTGTAGCTGTTACTATCCTGGAGATGCCTTGATTTGTTAAAAGGTTATTGGTAGTATGTCATTGTTGCTTGAGTGTAATTGTTACTATAAAAGAGTGACTTCATCATTTGTTTAAAAGTTGTAGTAGATTTGATGTTGCTTTTATTTGAAGAATTAATGTTATGAGAAGTTCATCTTAAGTATCAACAAACTGAAATTTTAACCCGGCGACAGTTTTCTGATGCTATGTGTTTGAGGTGATGCGTTCTGCATTCATGTCTGGCGCATGATTGTCTCAAATAGAGAACAAGACATCCTGTAGTATGCCCTTGCTATGATTTTCTATCAGGTTGCTAGCATGCTGTTTTATATTTAGAAATGCTATCTTCTGCATCTTAAGGCGATTTCTGATTAAAGTGCCTAACATGGCCCTCAGCGGCATACGTATAACTCTTATTTTGCTATCATAATCATCATTGACAACTTATTTGGAGATATGTGCAGCTACTGAACTAATGAAGCAGGCAATTACTTTTTTATTAATTAACTAGCGACTACTGATCTGGTATATTCTCACATAGCCAAATTCAAGTTGACTTGTACACAACATTGGGCGTTAGCAAGTGATGAATGTTTGTTTAGCATTGTTAAATAAACCAGTACTACGAGGCAGCATTTTACGTCCTGTTTGGACTTTGGATATTTCAATCGGCATACCTGTAACTTAAAGAGTGCACTGTTTGCAGGCACAAGATTTCAGACAGCAGGGCACTAAGGTGCGGCGAAAGATGTGGCTGCAGAACATGAAGATCAAGCTCATAGTCCTTGGCATCATCATCGCGCTCATACTCATCATCATCCTGTCCGTGTGCCACGGTTTCAAATGCCATTAAGGAGGGACGACTTACTGACGTCTGGATTCACATTGCGTCTACTATTATACTGGCACCACTGGCAAAAGACCATTTTGGGTTTTGTCCTGTTAGTCGTGAGTATTCCTGATGATGTCGTGGTTGGTTGATTGCTGTTGGTTGGATAGTGACTGGGTTAATGGGGTGGGAGTGTCGTGTATTTTTGGATGCTATTATTGTGCATGTATAGCTTGTATGCTACCCTCATGTTTCATTCTGTTATATGAGTAGATGTTACTACGTTTGCTCCAGATTGTTCGATTAGTGAAATAATGTCTGATTTTTCCCATCTGTGATCCCGGATCGAACAGAAGCTGACTGTGAGCTGTGTTCTGAAATCTCTGGTCTGTTGAGCTGTGTGTGACTGAACTTCATCAAGGAAAAAAATGTTTATCGTTTGGGTCCTGCATCATTATGCTTCGTGGTAGTAAAATGTTTCTGATGTGGACATGAGCATAGACCTTCCTTCCTTAGTAAACTGTTGAGCTGATGTGTTGTTTAGTTGGAATCAGGTGGGTGATCGACCATAATTGGAACCGCAATCTAAGGTCGTGGTGGCCCTTGGCAATATCTGCCCATCTGGGATCCGGATGGTCGGCACAGACTAATTTGATTCATCTGAAGGCAAGTTATAGTAGCATGCCCGTGTTGGTGAGGTGACATAACCACGCTGGAACCGTGAGGCTGCTTGGCGGCATTCGTTTGGCCGTGCTGTGATGCAGCCTCTCTCCCGGGCGGGCGCAACTGCTACAAATTTATGACGTCTCTGCGATCTCACGGGCACTTGCTTGAAACAGGTGAACTGAACTGCCAACTCCGCAGCTCGGCTTTCATGGCAGCACCCTTTGACCCAAGTCAAAAGCAACAAGGCCAACTGTGACATCAGGCACGCCGCGTGAGCGAGCTGTGCTTTGAGTCGAGGGAGGTACGCGACTCGGCACGGGCGACCAACTTTAAATTTGTTCCTCGTTGATCGTTTAGGCTGCAAGTCAAGGCGCAGAGATGAGTACTGGCCCGGTTTTTTTGCGCTCAATTCTGTCCACCTATTCCGCAGGCCAAGTTCTAAGTAGGATTAAATTGGTTTAGTGCGTCCGTTGCATGGAGCTTACATGATGCTCTGTTTCGCTGTGCTGTATGTAGATTCAACTGCATGCGGTAGCTGCTAACATCTGTGTTGAACAAACGCCGCTTAATTAATTCAGACGAGAACCGAACGATGTTGAAGGTGACAAGTCACTGACACAAATTGCATGCTCAGTTATGAAATTAAACGGAAGGAGGATACACACACGACTCAGATCAGCATTCTACTAGTACCGTAGGTGTAGTCCGTTACAACATGCGAGTCCCGCTGCTTAGCTACACAGATACATGACTCGTGCACGCACTGATACAACGCTAATCACAAGGACAATAATGTTAAGTAGTACGAAAGTACAAGACGATATCAAGAGGCACTCACTCAGGTCTTATTACGAGACAGACACACACCAAGAGAAGAAGACCAAAGACAAGCGCTGTCGTGCTCTCTCGTGCATGCACCTTATTACGGCACGCCGCCGCCGCCACCTCCGCCGCCGAGGCCGCCGCCGCCTCCGAATCCACCGAACGGCCCGGCACCAGCGACGGCCCCGCCGAAGGGGCCGAACCCAGCGACGCCCCCGCCGAGCGGCCCGTGGATGCCGCCGAAGAGGCCGCCGCCGCCGGTCCTCCCGCCGAAGACGCCGGTCTTGACCTCGTCCACGGCGCCGGCGTTGTCGACGTCGGCGACCGTCGGGACGAAGGTGGCGGTGTCACAGTCGTTGCCGGGAACGTCCCTGGCAACCACCACCGTCGTCGTCACGGCGAGGCACACCAGTAGGGAGGCTACGATGCACCACCACTTGGCCGCCATTTGATGACGCGGCTTTCTTCTACCTCAGCTCGTCGAGGCTGCGACTGATGAGTGACTACGGTGGTCGGGGTTTTAAAGGGCAGGGGAGGAGAGGGACCGGTGAAGAGCGAGCAGAGAAGCCATAAATGGCGCGCAAGCTTTCCTCTGCTTTGCTAGTAGCAGTTCGGCAGTTGGCCGGCATGGTGTGTGTAATGAATTGGAGACGAACAAGTAGATAGATCCACGAGCAGCGAGTTATTGCGGGAGCACCGAGGTGCTGTACAATACCAGTAGCCAGCAGTCCTGCCAGTATTGCACTACGGCTGGACGGCTGGTCGGGTGCTACAGTGGTTTTGCTGGAAGTATTTCAGTATTCGGCCTTTCCAGCTTCAATTATGGGACAAAATACTGTGACGGGTTCTAGGCTTCTAGCTTTTGTACGTAGCTGCTACTTGTTCGTGAAAATAATCGAAATATAATGCAAAAGATTTTCCTTCTAAAATCGAGTATGGTTCTAGTAATGTTTTCTGAATCAAGAGAGCACAGTGATCTGGCTTTCGACTACATCTGTGACGGTGAAGAAAAAAACATACCACCTGAATTCACTTGCACGCAATGAGACAAGAAGAATGGGCAACAAACCTGTTATCAGCCTAATATCAAGAAGGTTCATCCTTTAACCATTAACACACTTCTTATCAGCTTCCTCACACGCTTTGCTTTGGCCCTCAACCAGGGGGGGGGGGGGGGGGGGGGGGGCACCTTTGCCTGCTCAAACTTGTACTCTTGCAACAAAAGAAGTGAGCGAGACTTCATTCTGCTTTGGCAGTTTGAAGCTTCAACTCCTTTTTTTTTTTTTTTCTTTAGCTCTCCGTCTTCCCCTTTATCTTCTTTCTAGCTATATCAAAACTCTTGCAACCAAACTATCTTTAGTAAGTGGGTCTAACTCTGCCTTGGTGCCAGGGCACAGACCATGAACGCAAGTTTAGAAACAAAGCTTTGAAATTATTGGTTAGAGCAAAGCCAACGCGTTGGCTTATAGCCAATCCACGTGAGAATCTTCCGATGCGGAGGAAAGAGAAATGAAAAGAGAAATATCGTGCTTAGCACAACTGCAAGCGTCGCGATCGTCCCCATCTCCCATACATGGGCCTGATCAGAATGAGCAAGTTGAAGGCCAGGGCTAAGAATGGGACCCACAAGGACGGGATGGATTGAGCGCCCAAGGTTGAGCAGCTTGGCGCTTGCGTGGGCGCGAGAATGAGGTGGTTTGGTGCGCGTTAGCCTTGCTCTTATCTTATTCTTATTGGTCCTCTGTAACATACTTTTTGCGCTTTTTCCAAATCAACACAAAAGCAAGGAAAAATAAAAATTAAATAGCACTAAAACATGTGCCAAGCAAAGAAAGGAGCTCTTGTACATAAATTGGGCACAACCAGAAAATATCCAGAAAATTAACTATTTTCTGTGAGATAGAAGTTTGACAGCGCTAAATTTAGTCCTTAAAAACCCAAGTCATTATAATGTGACCTTTTTTCTTCAAAAAGCAAAACTTTTGATGTCTAAAGTCATCATAAATAGCAGTGCTTAGGACAAGACAAGCCCAACTTCCCCATGTTACACCGGCATGACACACCACACAGCGCCCCTGTGTTTTTCCCCCAATTCTTCTTGCAACACAATGATCAGATCTACAACAAATACTTCAGGAACTTCCATTCATTGGGTCGTGTGCTGGCATCGGTTAAGTTCGACCTGGTGATCTTCCTGACTCTCCGGTTCCTCTGAAAGAACAAAGAATTGTGAGTTCTTTTTTTTTGTGTGCGCGCGCGCGTGTGCTTGCGTGTGTGTTGAGAAGTGATAGAGTTGTGAGCATTTGGAAACCACAGAGGAAGGGAAATAATTGGAACATACTGCAAGTGTTGTGTTCAAGGTGAAAAAAATATAATCGCATCATTGAGCTTGTTGATTGAGTCATAGCAAACCAACAACTTTATATTTTTTTTTATCTTAACATATTAATTATGTATATACTTGTGTCATTTAACAAAGGTATCATACATTTGGTAGAAGACGATGTACTCGATAAAGAAGTCGTATGTAATAATAAAAAAAAAAACTAGACCAAAGGGAGAGACATCCCTTGGCATTCTATTAAGAAGGAGATGCCAGGACTCGAACCCGGGTTGGCTGGGAGTCCACATGGCTCCACCAACCACTCCACCCGGGAGAGGTAGGCTGTCGTATGTAATATGTGCAATGTTAAAGTAAAAACTGAATATGCACTATCCAATCTATAGCTAAAAAAACAGTGAAACAAGATAGGCCTTAAACAGCATTTGAGCAAGCTATTTTACTAATTTATCACCTTTTTAGGACTTACTAACAGGTCTAGTATGACCCATTTGATTCTGATGCTGAGATTAGTAATTAGTTTGTTGGCAAGATAGTATACTTAAGCCAGAATAAAGATAAGCCTTCTCAGTTTCACACATAACCAAATGCAGTACTCTGTTGTGCGTATATAATGGCATACTAGATCAGGTCCAAGGCAAAAAGGTCTTCGATGATAAACAAAAGTGAGGCGAAACTGAATGTCATGCTATTCTTCTTTTTCTGCATTTGGTGTGGAATGAGAATCTCAGGAGGTCCATTGGGCCTAACAAGAAAATGTTCTTACTCCTTTTTAGTGGTAAAAGAAAATATCAATAGATCTACAGAAGGGCATGAAGATATGATCTTGTTTTGCGGAGACATCAGCTACTAATCGTCCTGAATTTGGTGTCAAAAAGGAATAATTCCCTTGGAAAAAAAGAAAATAAAAATAAAAAGTGTAGAGTGAGACAAAGCATCGCATTCCATGTTTGCATGCAAGAATATTTTTTTTGGAGGACAAAGAAAAATAAAATAAATTTTGGCACCTGTTGTGGATTGGATCCGGTCCATTGGGCACCTTCCTCTTGCTGCTGTTGAAAGGATCGTCGTCTCTGAAGTCCTCCAGTGTCCTCTGATCAGCCAACCTTTCGTTGGCTCCGATCAGCATCCTTCTACCACCTTCTGCAGCAAAGCTCACCAGCGATGGTGCTTTCGCGCTTCTCTCCACCACTAAAGACACCAAAACAAGGCCTCCAAGGAAGATGGCAAACGCTGTCGCCGATGCCCACCTCGCAGACCCGGCCAGCCTGCTCATGCTCCTACAGTACTTGCAAGTTTGCACCGCCACTGCCAACACCCCTTGTGAGCAAATCATAAAGTGGTGCAAAGCAAGTGCAGAGCCACCACTCATAGCACTACTCACAGGACCACTCACAACACGATATATGGAGAGGAAGTGGTGTGTGAGTTTCTAGTTTTCTGTTTTCTTCAGAGTTTCCTGTTTCTTCAGCAACTTTTGAAATGTTTTTGAAGGGCCTAATGTGTGGGGGCCAGGGTAGAATCAAAGAAAGTAAGCCATGCTTTCTTTTGTCCTTTGCCTTTTGGGTTATATTATTTTTCTTCATTCTTTTAATTTATTACGGTGGCAATGCCGTCTCGTCCATGATTATTCCTTTGGTTACCCTTAAAGTACAACCAAGTTAGAGGATAACTTAGATTACATGAAAGTGTTTAGGATAATAAATAAATAAAGGGGACAAGTAATCTTTGAGCAAATCTAGGAGGTGACATGACAGATGAGAGATTGTACCGGTAAAGTGAGGCCTAAAAGCAGCATCAAAGTGAGAAGCACACCCTGAAGAAACACACAACTGCTTGCTACTACTTTCAGGTGATATGTCACTATCCCTTTTTATTGGATCTTGACAACGTGCTGCATACTTTAATTTCCTCGTCAGTCCTGAGAAAATAATGTACTTTGCTACCACATTTGAATTTGTTCAAAAACACTTAAGCGCTAAACTTCTTTTCATATCAAAAGGTTTCGTTAAACAAAAGCCAAGCGAGGCAGGAAAGAAAGTGCTGATAGCTTCTATATAGTGGAAAGGGCCAAAGGAGTTTGTTATTTTTGAGACAGCCTGACACACTGGTTGTCGTTAAACCTACTGTTATGCAAGCCAACAAACTTAAAAGTGGAGCATGTAGTTCATCGCTGCCACTGTCAGTTGTAGGACAGATTCCATTTCTACTGCATCAGTAAATACTAAAAGTTACTTTCAACTTCTTACGCAAGCAGTGAACTTGAAGCTTTTAAAACCTGAGTAAAAGGAAGCATCTATCTTCACTACTGTTCACTGTTTGAAAACACAAATACTAGTATCTCATCATATCTGGAAAATTTCTATGTACACATCAAGTATGCAGTAAGTGATGCCAACAAGGCCTATGAATCACAGACTTTGCAGCTCTTGCGGCACTGACCAGGCGATCCTTCGCCGCCTACCATGTACACCGGGTTCTTGGCACATTCGCCTGCTGCAGCCCATTGTGCGCAATGGGCACTCTTGTCGGAGCACCCTTCAGTCTCATTGGGGACAGAGAGATGCTCATAGGATCTGATATGGATCCACTTGGGCGCAGACCATTTTTCGCCTTTGATGACCGGGCAGCTCCCATGGAGGCTGAGCGGGTCCGGAACACCATTGGGGTGAAGACTGAAGAAGAGCACCGCGTCACCTTTCACCGGTTTCACTGCGACAAGTAGTTAACCTCGCTAAGCTTATTCTTCAGAGGAAATATAACATGTTGGAATGGAACAGTTTAAAAGCTCCAGATTTACCCGCCAATCCCTTTTTTGCACATTCAGAGAAAGTGTCATCCTTGCGCTGAGACTCCCACCCCTAGATCAATTTGAATTGTTAATAGTGTCAGTCACAACAATTCGTAGAGCACATGGACTTGAAGAGTCACGAACAAAAAACGTTTTGGTTACCTTGGCATTAGGGAACACGGTCTCGCCACCCTTCTCGACGGTGGACAGATACATGAGCACCGTGGCGTATCGGTGGCCTCCCCGTGCTTGGTTCACCTTGTCGTGGAAATAATCGTGGTGCGGATCATACTTCTGACCATGCTCGTAGCGGAGTATCTGAATGTTCTCGGCGTTCTCTGATGAAACCAACGGTTACATATCAAAAAGGTTAGTTAACCACCTGAACAACACCATCCTAAACAGAAGCAGAGAGTCTGAACTCTGAATAAGGTGATTCACCTTCAGGAAGAAGTGTCCATGCCGCAATCCTCTCTTCAATCCTACTTATCACCAAATCCTTTGCAATGCAAGAAGAAAACACATTATGAATCTATGATCGCTCACATTATAGTAACCAAATTGCGAAACTACTGTTGTTACGAAGACTGGTCCCGCCTGCAACCAATGACTGCTGGCTGTGTCAGGAAGCATAAATCAGCGGCTACAGCGATGGATCATGGATGGACACTGATCCCTGGATGATCCTTATAACTGCCGCGCAGAGAGGAGAGCCGGTGGTCCAGCGACTGACGCCGGCCTGGATGTTTACGGATTGCCGGTGGCGTGCCGCGAGCAGGCCGCCCGGCAGATTCAGAGCCATTGGTGGTGATCTAAATGTTCAGTAGTAATTGACGTTGCCACAGTGAGTGGCATTGACCTTGTAATAGCCGTGCACATACAAGAGACAGGGGGTTGAGAGGTGGTATATAAAAATGTGCAAGGATTCGGACGAGGGCAGGCCGGAGGCGTCAGAATTCAGAGACAAGATGGCGTCCGGGATTCAGAGACGCTGCAGTTAAGGGATGAGGTCCCAATGGAACAGTGGACTGAGAGAGTGCAGTGTGGTAGAGAAATTTGACAGCGTGCAGGCAGTAACTCTTTTTCGTTGGCCCAAATTCGAATTGCGAAATTTCGTTCCATTTGTTGAAGTGGCGCGCAGAGAGGGGCTGTCTGTACCTGGCGCTTGTGGAGGAACATGCCGGAGCTGGTGCGCACCTCGCTCATGACGCTCTTGCCGGAAGTGTGGTCCGCAACCATCGACCGCTGCACCTTCTTCTTCCCCTGCTCGCACATCACCAGCCAAAGCCAACGTCAGTATCAGAGCCATCCCATCCCCTGTTCAATAAATTACTGCATGGTGCTGACTGCTCGATCATGAGTTGCTTAATTACCAGACTGACGAGGTGGTCGCACTCGGCGTCGGAGAGGAAGCCCTTGTACACGAAGATCCTGCGTGCACGACGAATCAGCCACGTCGGTCGATCTTAAACAACTCTTTTCTGTAACTAGTGACGCGGCACAGTACAAGAAGCATTTAAAAACTCTCTCCTGTACCTTGGCTGCCACGAGACGGCCTTGACGCGCGATGAATTGAAGGGAGGCGGCAGCGCGACGGCGGCGGCCTCGTCCTCCTCTGTCAAGAGGATGACCGGCACGACGGCGGAGGCGGCCAGGAGGAGCGCGAGAACGAGCAGGACGCCGCGGAGCTTCATGGCAATCGGATTGGATGCGCAGAGAGAAAACAGTGCGTGCAAGTTCTCAAAATTGAATGCTGATGCTTCGCCTAGCTTGTGAACTCCCAAAGAAGCAGCCCAACGCTTTATACCGGTATAAAGTACACTGTACACCGACGAGAGCGTTGGTCGAGGGCCTTGCTGACCGGCGTGCTGCGTTTCCGGTGGGTTTCTGCTCTCCTCGTGCGGCGTGTGTGCATGATTCGTCGGCGCCGGGGTTTTGCTGGAGATGGCGCGGTCGCCGGTTTCGGCCTGCCCACGGCATGGTGGAAAGGAAAGCTTTGGGCGTGACTGTCAGGTCGCTCGTGGTTTGGGTCTAGTGACGGCTGCCAAATACCGGAGGCGGCACGCCCAAGCGGTCAAACCAGATCCACCACTGCTGTACTTTGAAACTGCAACATCTGTTTTCCTAATGTCTTGTTCAAATTTTCTCTGGCACCATCTGGTCTGTAAAGTTTTTTCTATGCCTTTTGACTTTTTTTTTCTTTGGCATAGAACTCCCTTGCTAGGGGCCATTCTATCGAACGACAATACTAGGGTATGTTTGGTTGGGCTGTGGCTGTCAAAAAACCTGCTGTGGGCTGTGAGCTGTGAAAAAAACTGCTGTGGGATTTAAGCTGTGAGAAAGTTAAAAGCCGTTTGGTGAAACAGCTGTGGCTTTTTGGAAACTGACTACATGTATATGTATGTATATACACACACACACATATAACATATTCATATGTATATAAATGTACACACTTGCATATAATATTTATATATACATACATAATGTATATGTATCTTTTATAAATATTATATGTACATATACATATATATGTATATATTATAAATATTTATCTATATAAATATTATAAATAAATATGTATATTTTTATATAATATTTATACCTACATATGTAAATGTATATGTATGTTTTACAAATACTATATGTACATACACATATATATGTTAATATTATAAATATTTTATGTATATATAAATATTATAAATATTTTATGCATATTATAAATATTTATATGTATATGTGTACATATGTATGTATGTATACATGTATATAGGTAATTTCTTCATACTTGTGAAAGCCAAAGCCCAAAAAAGCACCTTACTACCTGCTTTCAGAAATAAACTAGACAAAAGCTGCTTTTGGCTGTGACTTTTTTTGACAGCCAACCCATTTGGTTCGGCTTTTGGCTTTTTTAGAAAGCCAAAGCCAAAAAAAGCCCAACCAAACACACCCCTAGTCAGCCTGTTCGCCTCGCTGCTTTGCAGCAGCTGTTTTGCAACAGCTACAGTGTTTCAATTATTTTTTCAGTAGCCGCTACAGTGTTCGCAGTTATTTCTTCACCATCTGCTACAGTAAAACGGCTCCATCGCAGCGAGGCGAACAAGCTGACTCGTATAAGTATTTTGTTTTTCTGAATCAACTTAGAGACCTCTTTTGGTGCTGTTTATCGAAGCTATTTTTCTCACTCCCTGGCCATAACCTACAAAAATCACTTGGGGCCGGTGAAGCCCAAAATTTTGGCTCCATTGACTCTGGCTCCATGGGCTACAACACCTCAACAATACTGCAATAGTAAACGCGAAGCACCCGACAACCATACCAGACAAGGCCTTAGACTGACTTCAACAATACTATCCAAAATTAGAGACCCAAACTCTAAATAGATCATCTTAAGATGAAAAAAAAGGACTCAGAAAATTGCAATCTCCAACGGTAGACCCAATACCTTCTTCTTTCAGTTGAAAAAAGAATTTCTTCCTCCTTGTGACGCCGGATCCCCTGCGACGACGCCGTCGGAGCCGACGCCGCCGTGGCCCTCGACGCCGCCCTCGCGTCGCAGCTCGCCCGGTCGCTCGAGCCGCGTGAGCGAGGGGACGGGCTCCGCCGTCGCGCTCCGCCGCTGGATCCGGAGGAGACGGTGGAGGATGACGAGGAGGCACCGGGGTCAGGGAGCCGAGGAGGACGGCGAGCAGGAGGACGCATGCTAGCGCGAGGAGGAGGGACATCACAAGGCACACCCACCACGGCCGCTGCTGCCATCTCCGCTTGAATGACGGCAGCCGTTGGACAGCGCGAGTGCTCTAGTTTTCCTTCGTCTCGCGCCCTCAGATATCTCTACCTCGCTCCCGCGGCGCGGCAGGCAGCGTCGTGTTCTCGGACGTGGGATGCCTTGCTTCGCGTCTCGCGGCGGCCTCCTCCTCCCGCGCTCGAGGACGGCGAGGGCGCCAGCTTGCCTCCCGTGGAGCTGCGGCGGAAGATCAGGCGGGGGGCCCGGGCGTGGAGGGCGGCGAAAGAGCGTGGGTCGCGGCGTAGAGTTGATCTATTTCTGGGTGCCGGAGGGAGCTTGCTCTTAAAATAGGTAGGTATTTGGGTGGACTGTTGGAGGGTGTTTTTTCAGATTTTAAGACCTATTTTCAGTGTAAGTTGCCCAATAGGGCACCTGTTGGAGTCAGTTTTACATCCTTTTCAAAACCATTTCCATGCATTGAAGTTGTCCTCGAGTAGTTTAGGTATATTCCCAGATTTGAATGATGTAACAACATAAAACACTTTAACCCCCCCACCCCCCTCTTAAGGTGGGTAGAACACACGATACTTGCACTGGAGACGAGGGCCGCTATAGAATCGTCCTCTTCTTATTCTCGGATTTTGTGAGGCCATACTTTCAAATATTAGGCAATTCATCAATTTATGTAGTCTGTGGTCATAGCATACATTTCTTTCATTGCAAAAAAGTTCCTTTTATCATAAGCACAAAAAATACGCAAAGGACGTGCTCCTCTTCCAACGTTTTTGGCCCTCGGCCTTTTTTTCAGTGGGTTTGGTTTCTTTGGAAATCTTTATTAACTTCTTCTTTTTGGCGGAGGAGCTACGTTTTTCTCTCAAGGTTTTTTTTTTTTTTTTTTTTTTTGAGATCTTTCCCTCAAGATTTTTGTTTGGGGATTCTTCTCAAGGTTTCGAAGAAGAAAAAATGTTCTTCTTAAGTGGGCCTGCGTTTGGCAATTTATAGGCTGACACAAGAAAAAGTATTATGGGCCGATTAGTGGAAGAAGCAGAGATGGGGGCATCAAGCGGCCCACTTGCGCAGTTCGCTTGAGCACACTAGTGGAGCGGCTCGCACGCATCGGTGGTGTCGTCGTCGTCCCCAAAACCGGCAACCAACCCGCCGCCGCTCCCCCCTCCCCCTCGAGAGCACTCCGCCGCCAATCTTCCCGGATACTCTCCACCATGTGTCTGGTTGCCACTTCCGAGTTCCGAGCAGAGCACAAGTTTTTCCACTAACCTTTAACCACCGGCGGCAGCGGGCGGCGGTAAAACCGGCCTCAGATTTCACCGCGCTTTCTTTCCTGGTAAGCCCCTCCCCCATCCCGGTTGCCGCCTTCATCCCGCTCGCCTCGATCGATGGATTGACGCCTTCCCTGACCATCTTCTTCAATCTGTGGCATAACAAATGCGAAATCCTTCTCCTGTTGCCGCAGATCGGCGTCCATCTCGACGGCATGGAGCCGTCGAGCAAAGCTCCGGACAGAAGCGTTCTGTCCTTGCCCTTGGACGCTCTGTGCGAGGTGCTGCTGCGCCTCCCGGCCAAGGAGCTCTGCCGCCTTCGCCTGGTCTGCCGGCCGTGGCGCTCCCTCCTCTCCGACCCGCACTTCATCGCCGCCCACGCGGCCCGCCATCCGGGGCCGCTCGTCGTCTCCGGCTACGACACAACAGACAGTCGCCGCATCCTTTGCGACATCATGGACCTCTCCGGCCGCGTCGTTAAGCGGATCCGCTCAACGGAGGACAGCAGACGGATGGATATGGTGATAACCGCACAGCTGGACCTCATCTGCACCATTAGAGGGATAAGCAAGAGCTGCCGGTTGCTCGACCCGGCCACCGGATCCGTGTCTGTTCTGCCTGAAGGATTTGCAGAGGAACACGGCGCGCTCGGGCTTAACATCTTCCATTACGGAGCTGCAATTGATTTCGGGAAGGTGGCCTCCACGGGGAAGTACAAGGTGCTTCGCGTGTTTGATAACACATTTAGAAACCCGGCCGCTGAGCAGCTCTGTGATGTCTTCACCCTTGACGGTACCAGGGAAGCCCGGTGGAGACCAAAGAAAGCCTCTCCAGATCCCGTGTGCTCGCGACATGAAAGCAGAATCGCCTTCAATGGGATTGTGTATTTCTTTACGAAGAATGAGGGTGACATGCACCATCAGAAGCGAATTGCTTCTTTTGATCTCGAAACGGAAGAATGGAGGGCTACTTTGCAAGGACCACCAATCACTTTTGTGGCTAATTCTCTTGGTCTTCCTAACAACAGCGTGACATGTAACTCTCTCTCCCTTGCTACCCTCAACGACTCCTTAGTTGTGGTTCATTGCACTCGTTCTTATTCTACGGACCTTTGGTTTCTGATGGATTTTGAGAAAGGCTTATGGGTCAAGCAACACCACTTACAAATCACGCCTAGTGGGCGCCATGATGAATTTATTGTGCATCCCTTGTCAGTGCTAAATGATGGGAGGATACTTCTTTACAGCGGAACAGTCAGGGGGTTCCTGAGCATTTACGATCCAAGGACCAGAGCTTGTACAGATTTGGTAGACATCAGACCTTATGCTGGAATCGGTCTGTACACTGGAAGCCTGTTGTGCTTACCAAATGTTGCCAGGTGATGAGGTCAGTATTACATTTCATTGTTGTTTACTATACCCTATTGTATGTTGATTGGGGAGGTCTTTATGCTGCATGCCTGCAACTATGATGATGGTGACTTACCTTGATTTTAGATGCTTTATTCGTGCTCCATTGTTTAGTTCTGACAATTATGATGCAACATTAGTAGTAGGGCATGATCAGAAATGAGTAGAAACACTTGTTTTGTTGAGTGTTTTACACCGCACGGCTTATCCTTCATGGTTCAGCAAGTAAGCATAAATGCAGGTTACTTTATTGTTGCTTTGTTGCAAGAGCCTTTTTCCCATCCTCTAAGAGGTACCACAATTGAAACTGTCGGATCTTATCATCCAACGGCGAAAAATCACCGGTACCTTACAGACGCTGGTCGGTACCGCGCGGTCAATTCCCTTTTTGTAATGGCACTCACATAATTTTAGGGCTCTTTCCACTCCAATCCCTACGATCCCCTCCCGTCAACCTCCCGTCAAACCCAATCCCCTCCATACCGAGCAGATGGCACTTGTGCAGGAGCTCGCCGGCCCAAGGTCGCACTCCCGACGACGGCTCGTGCAGCCCGGCGACGATCACTCCTGCCTAGTTCGCTCCACGCATGGAGGCACAGTCTGCCCCCGCGCGCCCGGCTCCTTGACTGCCTTCCTGAACTGCACCGCCCCCAAGGCCCGCCACGTCATGGCTAAACCAGAAGCTCCGCACGAATCCGCCGCACCCGAATGCCATCACCTGAGCGGAATTTGATGGTTGAGGTTGAACACGTAAAAAAGAAAAGAGTGTGCATTCGCTGTTTCTTCTTCCACGAGCAACAACTCAGGCCTGTCAGTGAGGTTAGCTGGAAGACTAGCGTTGGCAGCCAAAATGGAATGTTTAGGAGGTCTTATAGATGGTGGTCTCATCAATTTAGCCTCAAACATGGTTTGCATTGCGAATTTCATAGATCTGCAGCAGGTTTCAAAAATAGGGAAAAAGGAATCAAAACATTTGGAGCTCCACGATAGCGCTAGATCCGCCTGGAACATGTTTAGAAGAAGATACGGGAGATGAGGAGCACCCGTAGGATGTGGCAACTCTGACGCAGGAGGAAGGGAACCTGATTCACGCATGGGTGGGCGGGGAAATGCACAAGTTTAGCAAGCTACAGGTCTGAGGCGTCGATGCTGTCCGAGGATGATGACGCTGTAGATGCTGTCTATGGTGAGGTGACAACACCGTGAATGCTGTCCATGGCGCCGCCAGACTATTCTGTTGTCAGAAACTTTTCTTTCCGATCGTACCCTTGAGTCACGAACGGTTGCATGAAATTGGTACCTTTTGTACCTAGTGGAGGATGGGAAAATAGCTCCTGTTACAATGTGTCCTTTGTTCGAGTTGGTTATTGGTGCTCCATTATGCGGTTACTAAACTCGGATTCCACGCTTGTAATAACTAATTAGGTTTTTCCATAAATTGAATAGTGATGCTTGATTACTCTTAAGTATTTGAGTTGGCAGGGGATCCCTGTTGCCCTTTGTTGCCAAGCTTCCTTGCGCATTACTTGGGTTTGGTTGAGTTCTGGGTCTTGACATAAATGTTCTTTGTTCTTGCAGATATTCTACTACCCGCATGACAGCTCCTGCTTGGGTCAAGCTCACTTAAGAGACCCGGATTGCTTGATTGATATCCGCAAAGCTAGTGAGCATCCTACTGTTTCGTGATTTGTCCATGCGATGATCATCAGCCATCTTAATTGTTCTCTAAATAACGTTGCATTATCATGTTTCGGAATGTTGTATGTGTTGTGTACCCATATTATCCGTTGCCATGGAAGTTGGATCAGGGGTTATTGATTAGTCTGGTCTGGGTGAAGTACTTGCTCATTGTTTTAGCTTCTATGTCTTCACAAATGCTGAAGAGAAACTAAAAATTTATTGTATGGTTGTTTGTGCTTTCTGTTGCGGTGAAGTATTTGCTCATTGTTTTAGCTTCTGTGTCTTTACAAATCCTGAAGAGAAACCGGAAATTCAGTGTATGGCTTGTGCTTCTTGTTGTGCTCTTTAATTTTAAGTTCATCTTGAGTGGAAAGATGGGCAGCTACAATGGCTTTTACCGCCTCAGTAAACTGTCGTAGTTCTTGTTGAGCTGTATATCATATCAAAATGGACTGGATTTTTCACTTTCATTATGCACAGTGGTAATGTACTTCCACTCTTGATGTAGAGGAAAGCAACGATGTTCTTTTGTTTACACTGTAGCTCAAGTATTCTTTTGTTTATACTATTCTGTAGCTCCATCGCAGAAGTTCTAAGCTGTAAATTCAACTGGAAGCATTTTATGCATATTTGGCTTTATGGTTGCAGAGGATGTTGTCAACAACATCTCTTGCGTGCACAGCAACGCATGAAGAACCAGGCTGACAAAAAAGCGATCCGAGCGTCAGTTTGATGTGGGCGATAAGGTCTTTCTAAAACTTCAGCCGTATGTGCAATCTTGAGTAGCTCATCGCTCCAACCACAAGCTCTCCTTCAAGTACTTTGGTCCTTACACAATTCTGGCCAAGGTTGGTTCGGTTGCTTACAAGCTGGATCTTCCAGCTGGAAGCAGTGTTCATCCTGTTTTTCATGTGTCGCAGCTGAAGCCTGCTCTAGGGCCGAAGCAGCAGGTTGTTCCTCAGTTACCATCTTCTGAATCTGAGTTGCAGGTGCCTGTTAGAGTGCTGGCAAGGCGAATGATCACTAGAGGTGGGTCTACTGTGGCACAAGGATGGATTCTGTGGTCAGGACAAGACGCTGGATTGGCCTTATGGGAGGACATAGAAGATCTTAAAGCCAGGTTTCCGCAAGCTCCTGCTTGGGGACAAGCAGGCTTCCAAGGAGGAGGGACTGTTAGCACTGCTCATGATACGGCATCCACAGCAAGTGGCGGGAAACAGCCAAGGCGTGGCGCGCGCGCAAGGAAGGCCAGCACCAAGGTGACTGGGCCGGACTGGGCCTGAGGCTGCTGGCGAAGCCCAAGACGTCGACGATATAAGCTGCACACGCGAGGAAGGAAGGCATCAATCAACTAGTTATCAAATGGCATTTGCCTGACTCCCTTCTTCTTCTACACGCAATCCTCTGTTCTTAGCTAGTTCACTCTGTTCTTAGCTACATTCTATCTCAAACTCTGTAACCAGACTACTGTAACATCGGTTGATAATTCCAAGTGGTAGCTGGTTGCTAACAACGCACCACATCTGCCAGTCCCACACCACCTTTGTGTTTGGAATGGTCTCATCAACAGGAGAGCACAAGGTGCTTCGTGTGCTTTACGGCTCCACCTATGACGACGTCAACAATAAGCCCAGGCAGCTCTTCGAGGTCTTTACCCTTGCCACCACCACCACCTGCAGCAGCAGCAGCAGTGCTACTCAATACTCATCATCAAATATGGAGGGGAAAGAAGGCCCCTGCCAATAGAGTGGACTCCACAAGAAATGCGGTCATTGATAGTGTTGTGTACTTCACCTTGGAGGAGCCCCTTAAGGGCCAAAATGTTGCACCAGATTATGTAGCCTCATTTGATCTGGAGACAGGAGTGGAGGCCAACCCTCCGAGGACCAATAAGCAGCCTAGCTTATGGCTAATGGCGGTGCCAGGGGTTTCTTCAGTGTGAAAAGCTTCTCAGTAGCATCCTTGAGTGGCTGCTTAGTTGTGGTTGAACGCGGGCCGGGATCACCTCAGTTAACAACTCCACAATAAACCTATGGTTTCTCATGGACTTTGAAAAGTGCTTATGGGTCAAGCAACATAGCATGCATACAAGTCTATGACTGCCGCCCATATGCTTGTTGGAGGACAATCGTGAGACCCCTGCTGGAGCTGGATGATGGCAGAATACTGTTCCTTTATAAAGAAGAAGATTATAAAGAGGACGATAGGGGATTAATTAGAATATACGATCCAAGGACCAACACTTTTACTGACATGCCAGAGATCAAGCGTTGTGGCAGAGTTGGTTTGTGCGCAGGAAGCCTGTTGAGCCTGGCAACTGGCGCCACCTTATTATTATGAGGTTAGTATTTGTATCTGCTGTTGCTATATTCTATCGATTCAAAGGTTTTCATTTTGTTGCTATATATATTAACGGAAACCATTCAACTATTATCATGTTAGTCCTTGATGGAAAACTTAATGATTACATTACATTGTTAACCTTAACTAGCTACATGCATGTTCTCTTTATCCAATTATTTACATAAATGTGACTTAGCACAAATCTGATACATTAGGTAGCAGCTGATTACATTTTGTTCCCATGGATTCATGTCCTAACATACATTTATGTACTCGATTTTGTTGACGTCTAAATCTGACATATGCTTGTTCTCGTGAGCAGAAACTTTCAACTATTGGCCACGACTGCTCCTGCTTAATATGATCTAGATTCTTCTACTTCATCATGTGACGATCTTCAGGCAGCTTAAACACATGTTCTCTCCATAATCTGTACTATGGTCATGCTCCTACATGTGCTTATATTGTGTGCCCAAGCTACTCTTTGGCTTGGAAGTTGGATGAACACCACAAATCCTAGTATATGTGATCTGTCTAGTCTGGTCAGTGGTCTGGCCAATGTATCCCATAAATCTAGTACTCCCTCTATTTTTAATTATATGACACTATTGACTTTATTCGTTACTTTGACCATTAGTCTTATTCATAAATATTTATGCAAATAGCTAAATATATAAGTTAATCTAAAAATGCTTATAATAATAGATCCAACAATATACATTTTACATTAAGCAACTAATTATTTTCACATATATTGTTGGTCGAAGTTCAACAAAAAAGTCAACAACGTCATATAATTAAAAACGGAGGGAGTAGTTTATTTGCATTGCAACTGTGGTTTATTGAACCAATGTTATTGGATTTATGTTTTTTAGACAGAAATTTGGATTTGTGTAATACTAATTATTATATATTTGTGCTGCGGACAGCGGACCTTTCGTGGCATAACATGACGTGTAGCGTAATAGGCCGTTAACAAAGACCCTCATGAGGCCTGTCACAGCCCCCTTATTTAGCTGCAGCACAACTACCACCGCTCGTAGTCTTCCCGGTGAGCCGCTCACTCCCCCGTCTTCCATTCCCCTCTCCACGCTCCGGTCCAGTCCAGGGCGGTTGGCGCTCTCTAAGCTTGACGCCCAGCGGGATAAGCTCTCCTTGCCCACCTCCGATCGCATTCCTGTGGCATAATTGGATTCCGATCGCGTTGATAGATGTATGCCCCTTGTTGGTAGGCAACCCGAGTTTCTTGAGACCGCAGATAGATACGGCGCCTTCCGGATTGATGCCACGTAATTGAATGGATGGTCGCGAACAGCTGGAAATCACGGGGTGGAAGAAAGCGGTCAAATTCGTGAATTTTGATGCACATCTGACAGCTAGAAGTAGGGGGCCACAAGAAACGATTTGCGTGTTTGTAGGGACCTCAGTCCTAGCGTTAACAAATGCAAAACCTTGTTTCCTCCGCTATTTCTAACAAGGGCAAATCCTAAATATCCCCGCTGATAGATGTATGCCCCTTGTTGGTAGGGACCTCGGTCCAAGCGTTAACAAATGCAACACCTTGTTTCATCCGCTGCTGCAGATTTGCAGGCATGACGGCGCCGAGCAAGTGCTCCGGGCCTGACAGCCGGGGCGGCGTCCTGCCCCTGGACGCGCTGTACGAGGTCCTGCTGCGCCTCCCGGCCAAGGATCTCTGCCGCCTTCGCTTGATCTGCCGGCCGTGGCACGCCCTCCTCTCCGACCCGCACTTCATCGCATCTCACGCGGCCCGCCATCCTGGGCCGCTCATCGTCGCCGGCCACCCCCGACTTGGTTTGGACCCCGGCTCCCTTTTTGACATCATGGACCTCTCAGGTCAAGTGCTTAAGCGGGTTCACCGGCGATCGACTGAACGTATGATATCGGCATCGTCTGCATCATGAAAGGGATCAACAGGAGTCAGTGGCGGAGCCAGGGTTCAAATGGGGGGTGGCCGGTCTTTTTTTTTTCGATGCTACAGAGTTGAAGTGCCAACTTACAATTGAATTCAAGACCTTAATAAAATGTCTCTGAAATACAAGTTACATGAATACCATGACAAAAAAAAAAAAGGAACTACTTCTGCTCTCATTTTCTTAGCCTTCCTCTTCCAACATAACATTGTCTCCACTTATACTCTCGAGGCATTAGTCAAGCGAACCGAAGATACAATGTATTCACTTATTTTTGAGACATCGGTAGAGAGAATTGATCCAATATCTCCACTTAAACCATGATCCACTGCCTCGGTTGAGGGAACCGAAGGCGAAGAGGATGAAGCCTTTTTAGACCTAGTCACCTAGACGTGAAGTTTGCTCAGGATATCAGCATAAAACGCCGTATGAACCTGCAGGTCAGCACCTTGTCGCCGGGAGATCGACGGCACACTAGCACGGGCTCAGGGCCGATTCTTGCGAAAAAGACGGCAAGGAAAAGATGCACACATAGATAAGCTACGTGCAGGTTCGATCGAACACAGAGAGTTTGATGGCGAAGAGTAACAGTAGCAGCCGCTCAATGAAGTCTGGGAAACGAATTCGAATTGATGAAAGCAATGGCGAGTGATGGACGAAGTAACAGAGTGAAGTCCAAGGTAACGGCCTCCATTCCCCTAGGAGCCTAAGCAAGATTTGGTTCATGGAATACGCTGATCCTTGGCCAAAAGGAGAAACGATCCAGGCCCCAAGGAGGAGCTACCATCCAAATCTTAACCAGCTCGGCTGTCCTAGATAGCAACACTATGGTAAGGCAAAGGAGAACTAAAACAGAACGGAAACTCTATTGCGCGACTGTACGCGCTGGAGCGTTACAGCGCGTCCTGCCGCGGCCCGGCCCAAGCGCGTGGCCCGGTCCACTAGCTACCGGATAAGGTAAGAGGAGCCAATGGTGGAGCGCGTGGCGGGTCACCATCGCTGGAGGCAATGGCGGAGCGCGGCGGCGGGGCGGGCGGTGCGACGCGGCGGCGAGGGCGCCGCCGCGTTGCCGGTGGTGGATTAGTGCGGGCGGGTTAGTGTTTCGGGTTGCTGGTGACGGTGGCGGGTGGCGGTGGCGGAGCGTTTGTGTGTGCGGGTGGTGCGACGCGGCGGCGAGGGCGCCGCCGCGTCGCCGGAGGTGGTTATCGCCGGCGGGTTAGGGTGTTCGGGTTGCGGGTGGCGGCGGGCTCTTGCTTCTCCATTTCTGCGGACCATAGAAGGAGGGGTTCCGGGGGGCGGCGGCCGCGACCCGGCGGTGGGCGGCGGCGCGGCGGTGCGGCGAGGCGGCGCTGGCGCCGCCGGAGCCGCGGGTGGCAGGCGGGCGGTGGGCGGGGTAGGCGGCGGGGGCGTGAAATCGCGAGGATTTAGCGTGGCGGCGGCACGGTGACGGCGGCGGCTTACCGGGCGGCGACGGCGCCCGGGACGGCGCCGGAGCCGCGGGGGCGGCGGCGCGTCGGGGCGGGGGCCGTGGCCGTCGTTGAGGAAGACGTCCGGACCGGCTGTCGGACACGTGGCGTCTTCCAGCGTGGTACGCGCGGTTAGCAAACACGCGTACGGACGCGCAGTAACTCGGTCCAAAACAGAACGAACAGGAGTTGCAACATTTCATCGAACACCTAACGGGTGCAAGGAAGAGCAAGCATGAACAAGGAAGAGATGCAGAGAAGTGCTTGGCAGAGACGAAGCACCGCCGCGCGTGCTACGCAGCCATTCCCCGACGCGACGTGGAACGCTGCCACTCGCTCTCATTTTTCTTTCGATCGCTTCGGTACGGGAGTCGGGACTTCGCAAACGCACGACAGGGCGCGGGGCTGGGGTCAGCTCGGCGGCCGAAACTGGGGGTGGGCCGGTGGGCCGCGGCCCACCCGGCCACTGGATCTTTGCTTGCCTTGCCTCAAGGGTACGCTGAAGAACATTCAGATTCAGTGCAAGCGCAGAACGCACACAATTTCAGGCACTGGATTGCGTTCGGTCAGGTTGCCTCAACATGTACAAGGTGCTTCGTTTGATTGACAGATTATCCTACCAGGAGCAGCATCTGTGTGAGGTCCTCACCCTTGATGGCGGTAGTGATGCTCGGTGGAGAGGAAAGAAAGCTGCTCCAGTTGAAGTCGATTTGACACGCTGGAGCCAAGTTTCCATCAATGGTATCGTGTATTTCTTCTTGTGGGATGTTGATCGGGACTCAGAATCAATACGCATAGCATCCTTTGACCTTGGGACAGAAGATTGGAGGGCCACTCTCCGAGGACCGGTGATCAACAGCGATATCAAGTTCGAAGATTTCGCAATGACCTCCCTCAATGGCTGCTTAGTTGTTGTTCATTGCATTCAATCTGCAGGTTCTTCTATGGACCTTTGGTTTCTGATGGACTTTGAAGAGGGCTTATGGGTCAAACAGTATAGTATACAGCATAATATGAGTGACAACCAAAATGAATTTTTTACCTATCCCCTTTTGGTGCTGAATGATGGGAGGATACTTACTTATATTGGAATTAAGGGATTGCTGAGGATATACGACCCAAGGGACAATACTTATACAGATGTTGCAGACATTGGGCCTCGTAATGAAATTGGTTTGTACAAAGGCAGCCTTTTGAGCTTACCGAATGATGCCAGTTAGATACAGGTCAGACCACCAGCTGTGAAGTATCGACTCACACAACTCCGTATATGATTAAAAAAACTCAGAAAAAAAATCCTAGTATATGCTTGTATTGTGTGCCCAAGCTACTCTTTGCCTTTGAAGTTGGATGAACACCACAAATCCTAGTATATGTGATTTGTCTAGTCGGGTATGTTGTTTGGTCATTGTATCCCATAAATCTAGTAGTTTATTTTATTTGCATTGCAAATTGTGGATCATTGAACCTATATTGATTTGCTTAAAGAAATCTGGCTTTGTGTTTTTTCTTTGAGAGAGACAGGAATTTGGGTTTGTGTAATAATTATGGTTTTACATTTGGGCCGTGGACCTTTTGTGGCATAACATCACGTGTAGGGTAGGCCGTGAACCGTTAACAAATAGGCCCATGAGGCCTGTCGCGGCCCACTTATTTAGCTGCTGCTGCCCTTGGCTTCAGTTCAGGCACAACCAGCGGCGCCGCTCGTCTCTCCCCGGCCGCCCCGTCTTCCATTCCCTCAAGATCGACGCCGCGGACTCCGCCTAGCCGGGTAAGCTCGACTCCGATTGCCCCCATTCCTTTGGGATAGTTAAATTCCGGTCGTGTTGATAGATGGATCTGCCGCCATTTAGTTGGATCCTAGCGGTAACAAATGCTGTCTCCTCCGCTGCAGATTTGCAGGCATGACGGCGCCGAGCAAGTGCTGTGGACCTGACAAACGGGACGGCTTCCTACCCCTCGACGCGCTGTACGAGATCCTGCTGCGCCTCCCGGCCAAGGAGCTCTGCCGCCTCCGCGCCGTCTGCCGGCCGTGGCGCGCCCTCCTCTCCGACCCGCGCTTCATCGCCGCTCACGCGGCTCGCCACCCTGGACCGCTCATCGTCGCCGGCTACCACCCACTTCATTGGGACTCCAGCTCCCTTTTTCACATCATGGACCTCTCGGGTCAAGTGCTTAAGCTGTTCCCCAAGATGGAGGTCTGGCAATCCAATGAGTGGGTCATATCTGCACAACTCGATCTCGTGTGCATCACGAAAGGGAGGAGCTGCATTTTACACAATCCGGCCACTGGATCCTTTTTTGCATTGCCTGAAGGATACGCTGAAGAACATTCAGCGGAAACGCAAGATGCACACAATTGTGGGCACTTGATTGCGTGTGGTCAGGTTGCCTCGACAGGGCAGTACAAGGTGCTTCGTGTGATTGACACATTTTTCTATGAGCAAACACTGTGGCTCTGCGAGGTCTTCACCCTTGGTAGCGGTAGTGATGCTCGGTGGAGAGGAAAGAGAGCTGCTCCAGGTGATATCGATTCTCGCTGCCGGAGCAGAGTTTCCATCAAAGGTCCAGGACCAATACGCATAGCTTCCTTTGACCTTGGGACAGAAGATTGGAGGCCCACTCTCCAAGGACCGGCGATCAACAGCCGTATCAATTATCACGATCTCGCAATGACCTCCCTGGATGGCTGCTTAGTTGTTGTTCATTGCATTCTGTTTACAGGTTCTCTTATGGACCTTTGGTTTCTGATGGACTTTGAAGAGGGCCTATGGGTCAAGCAGTACAGCATACAACATAAGATGAGTTTCGAGCAAGATGAATTTTCTGTATATCCCTTTTTGGTGCTCAATGATGGGAGGATACTTACTTTCATTGGAATCAGGGGATTGTTGAGAATATATGACCCAAGGACCAGCACTTATACAGATGTTGCAGACATTGGGATGCGTGGTGATATCGGTTTGTACACAGGGAACCTATTGAGCTTAGCGAACGATGCAAGTTGATCAACTAAGAATTGTGTTTGTGGCAGGGATTAGCTATCGTTACAATGACTTCTTAGCTATGGTTAAACCACTACATTGGGATTTTTGTGCGAATGGTTTCCAAATTGGACACTTTCTAATAGGGGGTACTCAGGACCGAGTAATTGCGGCTGATTACTCGGGATTCATAATCTCCCCTTTGCTACTGTTAAACAGCCACATTGGATATTGCACAGGAACTGCATCTTCCAACCTATCAGAGCATTCTGCTGCAATAATTTCAGTATGAGCAACTTTGTTAGAGTGCAAGGTGAATATAAAGTGGGCTCTTTGGAAAGTTGCTACAGTCAGTTTGTTATGCCAAGGGGATCTCATTGTGGCTTATTGCCCCACACTGATTAAAGTTGATGGGGGCTTCAGCTTTGTTACTTTGTTACCTGGGTTCTAGAGGATTTTCTGGCAACATATTGTGGTGTAGCAGGCTTCCATTGCAACACTTGTAATAGGGGCTAGATCAGAACCGTCAGTAGCGGCAGCTTAGTTAGGATCTGGGGCTATCAGTGTAATCCCTATTACTAGTCAGGATCCTAACTAGTAATACTTGTAATAGGGACTAGTCCGCATGGCTTCTCCACCATGTAAATCCCTCAGTATGATCTGGCTGCTATCAGTGTAATCAGCTTTATTCAAATGTATCGCTCTAGTTATTGGCTTAGCTTCTTTGCATTGCAAATCCTGATCATTGAACCCTATATTGATTTTCCTAAAAGCAACTTTGGATTTGTGATTAACTTACTGAAGAAGTTACCACACATGCAAAGTCTTCATAACTTACATTGATTTTTCATGGTTTTTGGAGTCCGTCATGTGACTTTGACCTGGGCTAGTTAGTGACGGCAGATTACGTTGCGAAGACTTTGAGATCGCATGGCCTGTCCTCTTAATGCCCTGCTCCATGAAAAATACTCCTCTCAGAGTGTCGAGTCGAACTCTGAAGCTGTGTCTTCAGGCCTTCAGCAAGCCTTGCAAAGCAAACACAAATTTATATTCGGGCTGCGGCCTGTTGTGGCATGCCAGGTCCATGAGGCTTCAGCCTCCCGCAACCTGTCTCTCGCTCGCGCCTACTACACAGCTTCAACTCGATCATCGTCGCGGGCCGCATATCTGATTGGAGCTCCAGCTCCCTTTTTGACATCATGGACCTCTCGGGTCGAAGTGCTTAAGCGGTTTCGCAATCCAATGAATGGGTGATATACGCACAGCTCGATCATAATGAGATCGACAGGACCTGCGTTTTACACAACCCGACCAATGGATCCTTGTTTGCCTTGCCTCAAGGATGCGCTGAAGAACATTTAGATTCAGTGCAAGCGCCGGACTCACGTCATTTTAAGCTCTTGATCGCGTTCGGTCAGGTTGGGCAGTACAAGGCGCTTCGTTTGATCGACAGATTTACCTACCCGCAACCGCTGTGCGAGGTCTTCACCCTTGATGACGGTAGTGATGCTCGGTGGAGAGGACAGAGACCTGCTCCAGATGAGGTCGATTTGAGCTGCTGGAGCCAAGTTTCCTTCAAAGGTGTTGTGTATTTCTTGTTGCGTGATGGTTATCTCGACTCAGGGCAAATACGCATAGCATCGGCTTTGACCTCGGGAGTACAGAAGATTGGAGGGCCACTCTCCAAGGACCCCTGATTCATGTTGATTACGACGATCTCACAATTACCTCCCTCAATGGTTGCTTAGTTGTTGCTCATTGCAGTCAATTTACAGGTTCTTCTTTGGACCTTTGGTTCCTGATGGACTTTGAAGAGAGCATATGGATCAAACAGTACAGCATACAACATAAGTTGAGTTTAAGGCAAGATGAACTCCGTGTATATCCCTTTTTGGTGCTGAATGATGGGAGGATACTTACTTTCATTGGAACCAGGGGATTGTTGAGAATATACGACCCAAGGACCAGCACTTATGCAGATGTCTCACACATTGGGCCTCTTGATGGAATCGGTTTGTACACACGGAACCTATTGAGCTTAGTGAATGATGCCAGTTGATCAGCTAAGGATTATATATACTAAGTGAGAGGCTTCCAAATTGCTACCTCATATTATCTCCTTTGTTACTGTTAAACAGCCATATTTGATATTGCACCGGAACTGCATCTTCCAACCTATCAGAGCATTCTGCTGCCTGCAATAATTTCAGTATTAGCAGCTTTGTTATAATATACGGTGCTTATGATGGTGGGCTCTTTGAATTGTTAATATGGTCAAGTTGTACTACTATATACCAAGGAGATGTCCATCTGGCCACCCTGAGTAAAGTTGATGGGGTTTTAGCTTTGTTACCTCTGGCTTCATTATGTGGTTTGGCACGCTTCACACAACTCTATTGCAATACTTGTAATGGGGGCTAGATCAAGAGTGTTGATGTACCTTTTGGGTACTGGATAGAACATGAAAATCCAGTCATATGTCCTCTTATTAGTAATTTTGTATTAGCGTTGTGTGTATTTTTTAGTTGTTGGACAGAACTGGAAGATTCTGTCATTTGTGTGGAAAAGCCCCACTCTGTTCTCAACTATTATATTTTGATGCATATCTAATCTGATGCACGGTTGCGGTATATATAACCAAGAAAGATCATCAGCCATTTTAATTGTCCTCTTAATAATTTCGCATTCTCATGTTTCTGAATGTTGTAACTTGTATGTGTTGTGTACCCACATTAATTATTTGCCGCGGACGTTGGATCTGGGTGAAGTGCTTGCTCATTGTTTGAGCTTCGGTGTCTTCTTTCTTCACAAAAATGGGGGTGAAGAGAAATTGGGAATTCTGTGTGGGGTTGTCTATGATATCGGATGGACTGGATTTCTTTCATCAGAAGTTGCACGATTTCTATTTTCGAAAAAAAAAAAGAAGTTGCACGATTTGAACATCTGTATTGTGGGCCTTGCTAGCAAACGAAGGAGCCGGAAAAGCCCATCTCTGGTTACATTTAACAGCGGCGGCGGCGTTCCACAAAAACCTAACCTAATTAACCTGACGCTAGCTGCCTCTTAACCCTACTCACTGGAAAAGGACGACGCCGCCACACGGCTTGCATGGTACGTAAGCTTTCCTCCTCACCCACGTCCAAGATGAATTGATGATTCCATTTTCTCTTCGATCCGTTCACCTCTGTTGTTGATGCAGATCGATCGGCCATGGCGCCGCGGAGGAAGCGCTCATCCGCCGGGCGGCGGGACAAACAGGACCTGCCCAGCATACCTCTCGACATGATTTCCGAGACGCTGCTGCCATTTCCGGCCAAGGATCTCTGCCGCTTCCGCTTGGTCTGCCGTTCTTGGCGGTCCCTGCTCTCCGACAAGGACTTCATCGCCGCACACATGCGCCGCCACCCTCCAGACGAGGCGCTTATCGTCGTCGGCCACGCAAAGAGACGCTACAAGGACTCGTGCCGACCTGACACCATCCTCTGCGAAATCATGGACATCTCCGGCCGCGTCGTCAAGCGGATCCACTCCACCGGCGCTGACGGGATCAGGAACGACACCATGGTTTACGCGCATGCAAACCTCATCTGCATCGCCAATGTAACCACCAACAAAAGCTACCGGTTGCTTGACCCCGTCTCTGGAGTTGAGTATCCAGTTCCTGACGGATTGGCGGAGGAACATGCGTCGCACAAGCACGACATCAGCCACAACCAGACCTTCTATGTGTTTGGGCTCGTCTCCTCAACAGGAGAACGCAAGGTGCTTCGTGTGCTTGACACCTCATGGTCCAACACCACCACCGACGACAGCAATCCTACTAGGCAGCTCTGCGAGGTCTTTACCCTTGGCAGCAGCAGCAGCAGCAGTGCTACTCAACATCAAATATGGAGGGGAAAGAAGGCCCCTCCGAATAGACTGGCCGTCGGGATAAATGTGGTCGTCATCGGCAGTATTGTCTACTTCTCATTGGCTGACTCTGTCAGGACCCAAGATTATGTAGCCTCATTTGACCTAGAGACAGAGGAGTGGAAGCCAACCCTCCCAGGACCACTATCGGCTAATGCCGGTGCCACCGGTCACTTCGGTTCAATAGCATCACTTAATGATAGCTTAGTTGTGGTTGAACGCGACATCTCCATAAACCTATGGTTTCTCATGGACTTTGAAAAGTGCTTATGGGTCAAGCAGCATACCATACAAGTCGATTTCTACAACTCATATGCATTTTGGAAGAAAGAGTTTAGACCCCTGCTGGTGCTGGATGATGGCAGAATACTCTTTCTTTATAAAGAAGATGATAAAGGATATAATCGGGGATTAATTAGAATATACGATCCAAGGACCAACACTCGTACTGAAGTGGCAGAGATCAAGCGTTGTGGCGCAGTTGGTTTGTGCGCAGGAAGCCTGTTCAGCCTGGCAACTGGTGCCAGCAGCTAATTATGAGGTTAGCTTTTCAGTATATCTCCGCTAGTACTATATATCTCGTATTGATTCAAAGGTTTTCATATATGTTCCTTACTAATAATAGTACTATGTTACGGAAAAGTAATTGGAAAACATCGTTAGTACATTGTTAATTACCTTATCCTAGCTACATACATGCTATATATCTTTATCTAATTATTTACGTATGTGACTTGAGCAAAATCTGATACAATACATGGTATTGATTCCAAGTTTTCATTAATGTTGCTTATAATATAGTACTATATTAGTACAGAAAAGTAAATGGAAAATTTCATTAGTACATTGTTAATTACCTTGATCCTAGCTACGTACATGCTATCTTTATCCAATTATTTACGTATGTGACTTGAGCAAAAATCTGATACAACAAATATATTAGATAGTGATCAGATCATGCCCTATAATATAAACTTGTGTACTGGATTTTGTTGAGGTCTGAATCTGATATATGTTTGTTCTTGTGAGCAGAGCATTCAACTATTGGCCACAGCAGCTCCTGCTTTGATCCAGATTCTTCTACTTCATCGTGTGAGGATCGTCAGGCAGCTTAATTAAATGCATGTTCTCTTAATTTTATATTGTATTGTGTGCTCAAACTACGCCTTGAAGTTGGGATACATTTAGCCTGGCTAGTCAGGTTTGCCCAAATGGATCCCACTGTTGCGTAGCTTTTTTGCATTGCGAATTCTGGATCATTAAAACTATATTGATTTGCTTGATACAATTTGGATTCGTGTAACATTATTGATTTACTTACTGATAATCTGGCCAAGTTACATATGCAAAGTATCCGTTTGTTTAGTTACATTGATTTTTCATGGTTGTTGAGGTCCGTTACGTGACAGTGACTTGACGCTAGTCGCTGAGTAGTGAAGGCAGATTACGTAAAGACTGTAGCTCCCATGGCCTGTCGTCCTTCACGCCTCAAGGTAAAACTCCGATGAGTGGTGCCGAGTCAAATTCTGAACTGGACTAGAGCTGTCTTCAGAGTTCAGACTGACTACTACATCTGTGTCAACTCCCCCGAGTACAGCCTTGTTGCGTTTCTTTTAGCGCTAAATTTTAGAGGCCTCTAAACAAAGAGAACCTAGTACTAAATAAAATTTAATGACAAAACTTTTTTACAGATGGGTACATCTTTACGAGACGAATCTAATGAGCCTAATTAATCTATGGTTTGATACAGTAATGCTACAGTAACTATCATCTAATCATAGCGTAATTACATTTATTAGATTCGTCTCGCGAATTAGACCAGAGTTCTGTAGTTGGTTGTATAGCCTATCTAAAGTTTAGACCCCTCTAAAATTTAGACCCCTATACGTCGAACACCCCCATCATATACTTTATCAGCCTGTTCAGCAGCCGGTAGTGCAGCCGAACAGGTGCTGCTGCTGCAGCAGGCAGCACAGTACCGGAGCAGCTGCAACAGAACCCGGTGCAGCAGCAACAGTTGGAGTTCAAAAAATGGCGGCAATCTGAAGACAGACATCAAATTTTTCAAATTGAATTACCACCACACATTCAAACACTGGCACAACATAGAATTCAAACATTCAAAGTACCTAACTTGCCCATTACAATACAAACATTACACGCACAAATACATACAACTTGACAATGCTATGATGACAATACACACATTTCATCATCCATAACACAATGAAGCTAATACTAGCTAGTCCACCTATTTCATTCCTAATGGAATTTACGGGACTGACAACTACTAATACATACAACAGTTACCTCTAAAATTGCAATTCTACTACATGCAATGATGGCTCCTTCTTTACCCGCGTCAATCTGCAATGATTTTGTTCCTAATTTGTTAATCACACAAACATGTATTAATGGTCATAAATTGCAGAATTATGTGTCCCATGATCACGAAGTTGGCATACCTTTAGGATCGATGTAGGCCACTCCGGTTTTGATCCAGTCGCGCATCTCCTGAACCGGCAACTCAGCTAACCATTCCAGAAATGCACGGTTGACAGGTGTGCCTTGTTCTTGAGGTTCCTTTGCTGCCTTCCTCTCCACCAAATAGTTATGGAGTGCACAGCAAGCAATGATGATGCTCGATTGCGTCTCACGCTTATAAAAAGGGATTCCATCCAATATCTGCCACCTGTTCTTTGCGACACCGAATGTTCTTTCAACCACATTTCGAATGCTTGCATGGTCATGGTTATACTTCTCCTCTCAAGTTGAAGGGTCTACTTCAACAAACTGTTGTAGATGGTACCTTGTATTCTTGTATGGCGTCAAATAACCAGGGGCTAATTGATACCCAGAATCCGCAGCATAGGACATGCCTACAACACATATATCGCATTTGCCATTAGTCATTGCATTGTTCAAACAAGGTAGTAAAAGGAGACAAAATTGAAGGATGCATGAATTAGAAGTCAAACCTGGCGGTGGTTTTGGGAAACTTGGCTTAGTTTGACATTCCCTTAGCACATACATGTCATGGCATGCCCCTGACATCCCGGAACCAACAAATGTGAAGCGCATCGCGTGGTCAACAATTGCTAACACATTGAAGCTTGGAAATCCTTTCCTATTTCGCATGTCCTCTTTTGACTCCTTGTCTGCTACAATTTCAATGTGGGTTTCATCTATTGCACCAATGCAGCCATCAAAGAAAGGTGACCACTTTGCAACCTTAGGACTAACAGTTGAGTAGCTTGGGTCTTTGGGACATATTACTTTGTCGCTAAATCTGACCATCACCTCTGCCACATGAGCCATCTTCCTATGTATAGTGTCCAAGGAACGTCTAAATGTATCTTGTAGCCCCCTAGCACAGTCACCGGTTGCACATGCCAACAAAAACATGCCTAATGCCTCAATTGACTCAACTCCTCGAGATGATTCTAGACCACACTCTTCAACTAATATTTGATGCAGGTTGTTGAAGGCTTCACGAGACGGCCTGTGGGTTTGGCAAACGGCAGTGGCGGATCCTCCACAGCAAGCTCTTCTTGAGGCTCCTCGACTCCTGCACTGTCCTCGTCTGCCTCCTCTTCATTCGCCTCCATTTCTGCTAGCACGGCAGCACAGGCACCAGTATAGCCTACCCAAAAATCATACATCGCCGCTTCCTGATAGTTGGACATCCTACATGTAAACATCAAGGAAAGTGGAAGGAGATGAGATCATTTGCAACAAGTGGCAACCAAAAACCAATGTACATCAAGTGGCAACCAAAAACCAAAAACCAATGGACATCAAGTGGCAACCCAAACCCGAAAACCAAAAACTAAGAAACAAACATCATGGAGGTTGTTGAAGGCTTCACGAGACATACCTGGCACTGAAGGCAAAGGGTGTCCACAACCTTCACTGCTGCCCTACTCCTGTGTGTTCTGTTGCAGAAAAAAGACAGGCAATTAGTATAAATCAATGTTTATTACAATATTGTAACAAATAAATGTCATGCAGTAAGTATACAATTCAGTTCATAGTAATACATAACAAATTACAGCTATGATACATGAGACATTATTATCACAAAAATGTTCATAGCTACTACGGTTCCCGGGGGGACACAAGTCCACACAAAAATCTCAAATTAGACATAGTTCAATACATAGCACACTCATACAACATTGGGGAAAAACACGCCAAATATGCCCAATTCATCTGCGGACGCTCCAGTTGAAATTGATCCATCCAAGTCGGCCGTCGCGGTCCTTCAGGTCCAGGAACTGAACACGATAGGTACGATCCGCGCAAAGATGCAGTGCCTTCAAGAACATTTCAGTGCCCTCCGTAAAGCCATCTTCGCGCATAGTCTGGGCAACTCTTCTCATCATATCGTCGTCATATTGCTGTGCCTTTATGATGTTGCAGTTAACCAATGTGTCTGCCATGAGGTTGACAGACTCCTCAATTGAGCTACGGCTCCTCTTCTTTTTTGGGCTGTTAACGCTGCCTTCAACAGATGGCCTCTTTGGTGGACTGTGGGGAGGGACAGGATTAAGAACTCCGCCATCACTTGCCGAAGGAGAAGCATCAGGGAGCCTACTTGGGCCAGCAGAAACCCTCCTAGGAGTGGCAGCAGGGAGAGGAGAAGATGGTGAGCCCTGATTGAGACCCCCAGCGCACACCAAATTTCCCCTGTGTTGGGGCGTCCTCCCAAAAAGGTATTCCAGGTCCTCAAGGAATTCTGGTGGCTTGCCAGGATCTTGTGAAGGGGTGGGCTCATCCTGCATTGCATATAAGATGAAGGTAAGGTACGGTTACATCCTCTGTCCGGAAGAGTGTTTTCGGTGACGCACATACCTCCTGAAACGACTCATGTTCCTCATGTTCCTCCCAAAAGGAATCATCAGCTGAAACGCCACCAGTGTTGCGGTTGTGGCCTAACCCAGATTGTTTTTGAAGTTTCAGCCATCGGTGGTACGCGCGTTTCATACTTCCAAGCTTGTTGCTGGCTTGCCTCTGATCATACTTGCCTGGGAAGGCACCTTGCAGACCTTTGTGGATGGCTGCCCAGCCAAGTTTTGTTGGCCCAACTCGGTTGAAGTTGTGTCGCCGCTTCTCCTCTCTGCAAAGTTCCATCAACGTTGCAGTTGTCGAATGGCTTCAATGTGCGCGCCGTTCCATCTGAAGCCACAACCCAAATGGAGCATTGCATAGGGTAAAGTCGCCCCACCCTTCAGGTGACATACATCAATCTTAGAAATTGAGGTAAAGAACGGACAACTTGCCTTGATTCGTTTCCCGGGTCGTTGAGATCGCAAGAAATATGTGTGCCTGGCTTCTGGTGGAGAGCACGACCCGGTGGATGACCATGCCAGCGTAGCGAATGGGACAAGCAGGACAGCTTCCTTGCGTGAATCCTATTTCTGCATTTGAAGGAACATCGAGATGAGAGGATGTAAATTAGGCATGGAAATAGGGAACTTGGTTGACTTACTGCCACAAGCCAGATCGTAAAAGGAAAATGTCATTGTGAAAGGTGTTCAAATCAAGTCAATTTCGTGCACTGCTGCTTGTGCAAGCGGTAGAACAAACAATTCGTCCAGGCATTCAATCAATGAAGTAGAAACACGCAATAGATATGTTTTGTAAACGATGATTTAAGGATATAGATTACATGCAGTTCCGCTGAGAAGAAATTAAGCATAGAAAGCAGACGTGCAAAATTCCCCTTGCTAAGCAATTATAATAGCAGATATGAATTATCACAGTACCCAAGCTTAGAATCTTGATTCACTAAGTCGGTCGTAACGAAGTAAAAATCCAACTCACGAAACGTTAAACCCCTTGGAAAAAAAGAAACCGAAAAAAATAACGACAAGCCCAACATCATGAACAACCAATCAGTCATTGCTGAGGAAAGGTAATTCACGAAGCAGAGCACTAACAGATCGAAAGGAGGAAACAATGAAACAGGCATGGTAGATTAGGCAGAGACCGTCTGTGCCGCGCCTGCATTAGATAATTCAGATTTGAGGACATCAACAGCAAGAGGGATGGTTGGCAAAAAAAAAAAAAAAAAAGATGAGAAAAGGGCGGTTCAATCTGGACAAATAAGAGGTCATAATGAAGAATGGAAAAGTGGCGGATGAAGGATTACTCACGACGGTGAGGAGGCAGACGGCGAGGTTGACCCAGATCTCGGGGGGTGGGGGGGAAACGATGCGTCGACGACGCGAACGTCGAGGCAGTCTCCGGCGGCGCTGGGGACACCTCGCACCGATTCGACGGCGGCAGCTCCCTGACCTAGACTGCAGCACGGGAGACGCGGGCCATGTCGACACCGGCGGTCGCGTCCCACCTACTCGGACAGCGGAGGGGAACTAGGAGAGCGGCCGATCTACTCGGACAGCGCCGGGGCTGGGCTGCGAGGAGACGAGCAGAGGCGAGCGGCGGGGGCGGAGGATGTGGAGAGCGGCGACGGCGTGCGAGGCGGAGAGGAGGAGCGGAGACTGGACGGTTCCGCAACCCTAGCGACCGGATAAGGCTCGCGCGGGCAGGCCGCGGGAATCAGTGGCGCGCAGCTTGCAGCCCGCGGGCTTCTTGCAGCCTGCCGAACGGCTGGGCTGTATTTCCCTGTATCCGCGGTAACCGAGCAGCTGCAGCGGCTGCCGAACCGGCTGCCGAACGGGCTGTATATCGCTAAGCAGCACAGAGTTGGGCTGTGGGCCTGTTGTGGCGTGGCATCACCTAGGTTCACACACAACAAAAGAGGTTCCCCTCAACAAAAGGAAAAAAAAAAAAAAACAAACAAAAGAGGCCCATGTCCCTGCCAACCAAGCCGCTAGTCTCCCCGGCCGCCACGTCTTCCATCCGTCCCGCAGGATTAGCGTGTCCAAGCAAAGCGTGCAGGGATGAAGACTTGCCGCAATCCGCCGCCTTCTCCTCACCGTCGGGTAAGCTCTCCAGCCCATCGCGGATTGCGGCAAGTCTCCATCCCTGCACGCTTTGCTTGGATGGATGCCTCGATTCCACGCCATTTTATTGGATTGGATCCCAGCGTTAACAAATGTAAAACAATTCTCCTTGGTCGCAGGCAGATTTGCTGTTCTTCGAGTCGAGCCACCTCAGGCATGACGGCGCCGAGGAGCAAGTGCTCCGGACCTGACAAACGGGGCGGCGTCCTGCCCTTGGACGCGCTGTACGAGATCCTGCTTCGCCTCCCGGCCAAGGAGCTCTGCCGCCTCCGCATAGTCTGCCGGCCGTCCTCTCCGACCCGCACTTGATCGCCGCTCACGCGGCCCGCAACCCTGAGCCGCTCATCGTTGCCAGCCACATACCTGATCGGAACTCCAGCCCCCTTTTTGACATCATGGACCTCTCGGGTCAAGTGCTTAAGCGGTTTCACAAGATCGGGGACCCGCGATCCACTCAACGGGTGATATCTGCACAGCTCGATCTCGTCTGCATCACGAGAGGGAGGCGCTGCTTTTTACACAATCCGGCCACTGGATCCTCCTTTGCCTTGCCAAAGGATACGCTGCAGAACACTCGGTGCCGGCGGACTTCATCATGTTTACGGATTTCATTGCGCTCGGTCAGCTGGTTGCCTCCACGGCACAGTACAAGGTGCTTCGTTTGATCTACAGATCATCCAACAAGCAACCGCTGTGCGAGATCTTCGGCCTCCTTTGGAACGCAGGATTTTCGCAGGAATTGTAGAGGAATTTTACAGGAATCAGTTCACTGTTCACAGGAAAAACACAGGAACGGGAAAAAATCCCGCGTTCCAAAGGCCCCCTTCACCCTTGATGGCGGTAGTAGTGATGTTCGGTGGAGAGGAAAGGATGCTACTCCAGGTGAGGTGATGTTGATTTGCAGTGCTTAGCATTATTGCCATCCAAGGAATCGTGTATTGCTTGTTGTGTCTGTTTTCTGTGGACCCAGCGTCAATACACATAGCTTCCTTCGACCTTGGGACAGAAGCCTGGAGGGCCAATCTCCCAGGACCAGTGATGATCAACGGCCCTGTTGATTGTGATGATGTAGATTTGACCTCCCTCAATGGTTGCTTAGTTTTGATTCATCAATGTCATGGCTCTGCAATGGACCTATGGTTCCTGATGGACTTTGAAAAGGGCTTGTGGGTCAAACAGTATAGCATAAGATGAGTGTCGAGCAAGGTGAAGTTCATGCATATCCCTTTCTGGTGCTGAATGATGGGAGGATACTACTTACTTACATTGGAATTAGTGGATTATTGACGATATACGACCCAAAGGGACAACACTCATACAGATGTTGCAGACATTGGGCCTCGTGATGAAATTGGTTTGTACACAGGGAGCCTTTTGAGTTGAGCTTACCGAACCATGCCAGTGGATCAGCTAAGAATTTTATTCAGTGATAGAGATTAGCTATTATGCTTGCTAGTATTACAAGGGACTGTCTTACGGTCGAACTGCTGCATCGGATATTGCACTCCATTTATGTCACTTGAATACAACCGCGACAAAAATCACTTCAGAACTACTAGTAGCGGCTGATTACTTTTGATTTATAATCACTTCTTTGCTTTTGTTAAAGTGCTATAATAGATATTGCACAGGAACTGAATCAGTATTCCACTGCAATAATTTCAGTATTAGCAGTTTTGTTAGAACACAAGCTGCTTATGAAGTGGGCTCTTTGAATTGTTTAATATGGTCAAGTTGTAATGCCAAGGAGATCTCCATGTGGCCACACTGAGTAAAGTTGATGGGGCTATAGCTTTTTTACATTGTTTCTTGGCTTCAAGAGGATTTTCTGGCTCCATTTTGTGGTCTGGCAGGCTTCACACAACTCTGTTGCTACACTTATAATAAGAGCTAGATCAGAACTATCCGTAACTGCAGCTTAAAATCTTAGCTTGTGAGGCTTCTCCCCCATGTCCTAACAGGCAGGCATAGACTTCGTTAAGGTCTATATCTGATATATTTGTGCCCTTTGTTCTTCAAAAGCAGAACACGCCTCTGGCTCTGCTGCTTCTGCTTTGATTCAGATTCTACTACTTCGTCATGTGAAAACCATTTGTCGTCTATGTACTTTTATGGTTGCTGGAAGTACTTAAGAATCCATAATCTGTGTCCTTTATTAGTAATTTTGGATTCACAATTTGCCCTCTTGGCTTCTGTGGCTTGTGCGCCATGTTCTTACAGGCAGGCATAGGTTTCGTTGTATATCTGATATGTGTCATTTTCGAGAAAATATCCGATATATATGTACCCTTTGTTATTCAAAAGCAAAACATGCTACTCCTGCTTCTGCTTCAGTTCAGACTCTACTATTTTGTCATGTGAATACCTTCTGTCATCTATGTAGTTTTATGGTTGCTGGAAGAACTTGAGAAGCCATCATCTGGCTTCTTATTTGTAATTTTGCATTCGCATTGTGTGCATTTTTTTAGTTACTGGACAGAACTGGAAGATTATATCATTTGTGCGCAAAGGGTCTATTGTCATTATATTTTGATTTATAATCTGATGCACGGTTAGCAGTCTACAACCACAGAAAGAAAATCTTTGTGAAACCCGCAGAGTTTCGCATGGTCCCAATAGATTCAGCACTCGAACAGCTAATCATTTGGAAGAACGACCAGTTAGACAGTTACGATCACCAGCTGTGAAGTCTCCACTCAAACAACTCCGTATGTGATAAATAAAATCTCAGAAAAAGTCCTCTTATACACAAACACTGCCGGTATACCACACCCCCAACGCACCCACCACAAAATTCCTAGGTCAAGAAAAAATTGACGCAGCTAAGTATCCACATGTATAAACGAATCCGAAGATCAATCAGGTGTCAGAATCGGCAGCGTAAACGGGCTACCGACCAAAAGAATGAACGAATCCAGTGACAAGTCCAGCAGTCCTCCAAACTGTCCTCACCGTTGCTAGAGATCATCGACTGTTGTCCCCCATAAGCGAGCCATGCTTACAAGTCGATAGTCACGTCTCTTTGCTTGAAACAACTAGCCACGGATTTTTCACCATTGTCATCTAACGTTGCAGCATTGGGCATTCCCAGACTGCAATTTCCTCCAGAGGCAAATCATGTGCTGCGGAGACTGATAGTGTGCCGTGAAGTAGCCATCGTAGCAACCGGACTGGTAGAACCTAACGTCGTGCCGATACGCCACTGGCCGGCGCGTATTGTTGAACTTCTCAACCCACATGCCCATGCTTACATCCTCCATCTTGAACAGCTGCACCAAGATAACCATTTAGCTTGATGTTGCTTACTGAAGCATGATGTGTCTGTAAATTCAGTTTGAAAAGAAAGACAAGGCCAGAATGATGCTTACACGAAGCGTTTGATTATCGAATTCGGACACAATGTAGCGAGCAATGTCTGATGAGATCACGTAGCCAGGTCCGTTGGCATAATTTGGATATACCTCTTCTGGCCACTCCTGCAAATAAAAAAAAAAGGTGCAATTTAGGATAATGTTACTTCTTTAAATAAATTTGCTAGTGTTTAAGTTGTCAAAGAAGAGCTGTCGTCCACTTCTATCTAGAAATAAAAACCAGTAAAGAGAAAGGGAAGACAGCTAAGAAAAATTCAACTACAGCTGTCACCAGCTTGTGAAATCTGTATATTAGTCTACTCACTTTTTTTATTTTTGGAAATGCATTCACTGTTTACACCAAGCAAGATTTCACCATTGAAGGGACAAAAGCTAGAGGTCAGAAAAGGGCAGAATTTTTTTTTTTAAAAAAATGTGCCAGTTGGTCCCTGCACTAATGATTGCCTGACAGCTAAGCAAAAACCAGATGCAGAACATCCGAATATTGCATCTCCAAAATGCTGTAACTTTCGGTTCCACAATTGCAGAAAAAAAACAATAATTTACCTCGTAAGTTACAGCCCACTTGCCAGATCTTAATGGTCGATGGAAGTAGTTCATACTTCCCACGTACACACTTTTATCACGTTGAACTTTCTTCACTTGATCCAGTACTGAGTCGATTCTAACAAATGTATCATCGTCGCATTTCATTACATACTTTGCAGGGACGACACGCACCTGTATAAACAAAGAACATTAATTGAGTATGAATAAACCAGAAAGGAAGAGCAGAACAGCTAGCACGTAAATATGTAATTTCTAGACAAATTCAGATCACTTACCCCATACTCGGCAATGGCAACAGTCTTCAACACAACAAGGTCATAGCTATCAATGAAGGGCACTATAACAATGTCTCGGAAGAACTCTGCCTCCTTCTTCAGTTCTGCGTTGACCTCCTTTTTTCCATTCTGTGAATTTGCTTCATTTTGTCAGAGTTTTGCGATAAATAATTTTTTGTAAAACATGAGTTTAAAAAGGTACTAACCAGAGCCACAAAGAACCGAGCTACAACATTGGATGACTTCCTTGTATACATCATCCATGACTTCCTTACAGCCATACGCTCAGCAAAATGGCTGGCTGCTGACAGAATGCCAATGAAAAGCTCAACAGGCTCAGTTGGCAGTGGTGGAGCTCTCCACTGGTCGGACATCTCAAGGTATCTCTCCGGCGCGAAGCTAGGATGCGAATTGGGTAGAGAACTAGCAAAAATCGACTCAATATCAATGTCTCCATTCAGAGACAATCCAGTTGCATCCTCAAGAGTGTAACCCTGTAGAGACATATCAGCTGGCAACAATTAGATACGCATACCTCTGGAAGCAACTCATGCCACAGAAAACGATGTACACGTTTTTACAGAAACTTACAGTGCGGTAAGGGAATGAAGTGACATGCCGCCCATCAACATTGACATGGTAACCTTCCAAGCCAGCCGTTAGAGTCATAACAAATAGCTTGCCTTCTGCAAATGGGTATGGCCAGCTGATGTGGACATCCTTTGGTCTACCAATCAAACGCTTCACCCACCATTTCATCTTTGACTCCTCCGATTTGTTATCATCGTCCCGAATCCATTTCTCACACTTGAGTTGCCCATCAACTGGAACATGCATAAAAGTGACATGTCACATAAACATGACAATATGTTGCAAAGCAAAGTTGGGGGTACATTCTTGGAGTAAAAGAAATTCTAATGTAACTTCAATCTCAAGTTGAGGCCATGTTCTAAGACAATTTTCAAGGAACTGCAGTGTTGACTGCTTTCGGAGAAAAGAAAATGTCTTGAGTGTTCTGAAGACCAAAATTACTCATGTTTCACGCTCAGTTGGTTGATCACAAGCTGGAACTAACTGGGCACATAATAAACTATGTATACACAGAGTGTGAAAACAAACTGCACGCAACCAATTATTTTTGTTCCCTCCAATCAGGGAAGAAAAAGATATGGGGAGAGTTCAGGTACCCACCACGAAGTTGCCAAGTCAAACTCTAAAACGCGGTTGCAGGTCAAAATGTGTACTTTCAAGCTTCCCTGATTTGAACATTTAAACACATCACCGTCATCTCCATGAGATGAGACCACATTCTTGTCCGACGAATAAGCACACAACAGACCAAACTACTTCTAGAGAATTCTCCGCCCAGAGTAGAGTAGTTCCCAATACCAGCAAGCTACGTTATTCCAACGCAATTAGAGCAGCAAAGTTGACAGCTTTAAATTCCTTCCCGTAACCAACAAACTCATAATCGTACCGACCTCGATCTACAATCTGTTAATTTCATCAGATTCTGGTAGTAATAACAAGCACGCAAACGGGAACAGGGGATGTTTGGTTTACTAGATGGAACGAAGCTGAGAAAAACAAAATGGTGGGGAGAGGCGACAACTCACCGGTGTCCTCGGCTGGACGTGAGGCGAAGCCCTCGCAGCGCTGCGATTGCCCCCACTGCATCCGGTAGCAGCTGTTCATCTCGATGACAGGCTTTCGGCTGTAGTCCCCTTGGATCCTTGGATTGAAGTGCAGTATCCTCGGCGGCGCCTCGCCGTCGACGGCCTTGGTGCCGACGAGCTCAACCATGAACTGGGACACCATGAGCGGCGCCTCCCCGGTCTTGCGCTCGGCGATCTTGGGGTCGTACTCGGGGCGGGCGGGCCGGGGCCGGGCGACGACGGTGACGTGGGAGCCGACGGCGAGGCCGCAGGGGATGTCCACCACCCGGATTCCGTCGGCGGGGAGGCTCTCCCGGTGCACGGAGATGGAGGCGGGACATTTGGGCGGCGGCGACGCGGCCGGGGTGGCGGAGGAGGAGGATGATGCCGGGGAGACGCGGTCGAGGTGGTCGAGGTGCGGCTTGGCGGCGGCGAAGGCGTCGGCTGCGGTGGCGTCGAAGGGGGTGGCGGTGGCGTTGGGCCGCGGGAGGAGGAGGAGGGAGGAGAAGATCGGGAGCGCGGGGGTGCCCGCGGCAGGCGCCGGCGCGGCCGCGGCGGGGAAGGCCGGCTTGGCGGGGCGGGCAGGGGAGAAGGGGGACGCGAACGCCGCCGCCGCGGCCTCCAGCTCCCGGCGCCGCGGGTGCTGGAAGGGGAGCGCCGCCGCCGAGGAAGAGGAGGAGGTGGAGGTGGTTGACGAGGACGACAAGAAGGGCAGCAGGGGGAACTCGAAGAAGAGGACGAATGCGAAGTATCCGGCGGCGGCGGCGAGGAGGCCGGCGCGGAGCATGCGCTTCTTCCGCGGAGCCGGCTGCGGCATCGCCGCGACGGCGGCGGAAGAAGGTTCTAGAAGGAGGGGGAAGGGAGGGAGGGAGGTAGCCGTTTGCGAGGCGAGGCGGATGGGTTTGCGGTCGTACTACTAATACCTGAGGGACGGACCGGACGGGGCGTGGGGGTTCTCTGACCGTTGCGCGGCGGTGTGGTGGCCTGACCTGGTGGGGAAGGTGGAACAGCCAACAGCGAATGGGCTGGAGGAAGAAGGATTCAAAGGAGGATGCTAACGTCTGTTGGTTTGTTATTTTTTGGAAGATCTTGGCGGTTTTTAGTGGCGGGAAGGAGTTGAGATGTAGGACTAGTAGAGATTTTATAAGTAGGATTTTGAGATGTAGAGATTGGAGAAGTTCAGATTTTGAGATATAGAGATTTGCCGAGTAGTTTAAGCAAATTTTTAATTTTATGTGAGCGAAGAATAAAACATTTTTTTTTTCAAGAATGAAGAATAGGTGAAGGGAAAATTAGAAAATCTTTAGATATAAGAATTAATTGATGGCATTCAATATATGACAATAACACAAAATATAATATTTAAAAGTATCATAATAACATGAAAATTTTGATATTTAAAAATATCTCATGTATAAAAAATAGAGAAAGGCATAAAACACTTTGTTATTCAATGAGAAATATGTCTTATATTTATGTGGGAGTTACGATTATTTTTATAGTAACATATTTTAGAGCATAACAGTGCTCTAATGTGTAGTATTTATGTGATTGATAGTAGTTACTTAATTTGTTTGTGGACCTACAAAGTTATTAATTTATGTTACATTTGGTTTAAATGGTATTTATATTCGATTGTGCTGAATGCTACGGTTTTTTTTTTTTTTTTTGTGAAATGAAACTATTGTTTTGGGTGTAATTTGGTACTACTATGATTTTGTACGAAATTGTTGTGTTCTACTCTAGAAAATGTGGACGCAAACTTAACGAACTGTTATGAGTTTTAAAAAAGGGAACTTGACGAACTAATATTTCGTTGGAAAAGGAACAACTACTTGAGATTCCAAAGTAGTCGGCGATGATTGGGTGGTGAGGGTGTTTGGTGTTTGGGCGTTGGGACCCGGATGCGCGGTGGTGCCAGGGTACGGAGGCTGGCGGGTGGGCCGTTCCGTTCCGTGGCCGACCTTGTAGAATTAATGCACTGTTTGGTGCCGGTTTTTTGCCCGGCTTTTTCACCGGCTGATGCACTGTTGTGTCATATAAACAGTGCATAGGTTGAAAAAAGCCTTCAAAATGTTGCTTATTTCGGTTTTTGTGTTAGATGAACAGTGTACAGGTGGAGAAGCCGGGTAATAAGCCGGCGCCAAACATCTGCTAAGTGAACCACGACGACGCGGACAAGGAAGAGAACACGGGCTTCCGACCCGAACCGACCCGACCGGGGCCGGCACCCTGGCATGGCGCTGGCGCGTGCTCCTGCGTAGCGGCGCGCTTGTCTCGGCCGCGTGGACGCGACTCTTGCTGATGCATGGCGGACACGTCTCCGGCCCGTGGGCCCGCCTGGTGTGTGGGCCCGCGCCGGAGCAGGCGCGCACATGGAGGTGTCTCGGCCAACGGCCGGGAAATGAACACCACGCGGATCGCGGCCGCGATTCCTGCCGCCGCCGTCGGAGCCGCGAGCAGGGTCCCGCGACTCGGACCTGCAACCTCGCCTTTTCTCTTTTGCACGTGTTCTCCGGTCTACGTTGTTCGAGAAATCCTCTCATCCGAGTTCGAGACAAGTCCACGGCACCAAGCTCAAGTAAACTTGTCTGAGACGAGCTCTGCTTCTATTGACCTTTTTGTTTTGTTTTTTACACGTATACCACTCTTTTTTTTGCGAGAACACGTATACCACTCTTGACGCTGGAGGAGTGGAAACGCTCTTGGAACCTACCAAACCGCCGCAGGAAGATGCTGCACCCTCCTCCTTCGTTGGGGTAGTACTCGTCAAAGAATCATATCTTAAACAAATGAAAAATTAAACAGATGGAGCCAACCAAACACGGCATCAGACGTATCGCAAATCAATACTATCGTGCAATCCAGAATCCCAAGCATTTTCATATCATATTAGCTGCTCGCTACAAAACTCGCCATACCCTGACACCCATACACGCACACAAATGGATGAATAAAGAATTCACTAATGAAACGCGGGCCAGGATCCTCTCTACCTTCGGCAGCTCCGCCTCCCTCTCGCATTGTTAGTTTTTGTTTCGAAGCTGGCCGGCCGGCCGGCGCCGCAAAACCTCCTCCACAGCTTGGCTGGCATCAGACGAGACGAGAAACACACTCATCGAACGGACAACACCAGCGAGGTGATTAGCGCTGCTGATTAGGATAACGGATCGAATACAAAATCACGGATCAGGGGATCATGATTACATTTCGGTTATAAAAATGCTTCAGTTTCGTGACTGGATTCGTGTTGGCGTGGGCCTGCATCGAACAATCAGAAAGGTTTCCTGTGTGTTGGAGCCATTTGGAAGGCTGTCGCCAGACGAGCAGCAATCCTTTGGATTCTCTCTTTCTCTCGTTTCGGCCGGTGGTTCAATCGCATTATCATCATTGCCTACTTGACACTCTCTAAACTACCTTTTGCCTGGATATGAGGTGTATTGTAATGTTCATCTGGCTCTTCTGATGCTACATTCCACTTTACTTATAAATTGCCACATCATCAAAGGCGGAAACAGTACCTTATTGCGTTGCAAATTTGGACAAATGTCAGCACGAACGGTTGTTGTTTGCTGATACTCCATCGGTTGCATCAATTTTACTATACTATGTGTATAGCTTCTACTAGTTCAAGATTCTCGAACATTGACAAACACAGAAACTAGACATTTGGAGCAAGAGCATCATCAGTTCGAGAATGGATGCTTCGACGGCGTCTCAACGCCGGATCAGAGAGTGCCATACATGACGAGGCAAATGATTGTTGGCTGTATGAAATCATTTAAGCATTTCACTCAAACAAGGCCCCACCAGTAGGTGCATCCCACAACGGACAGTTGGATACCACATTTTCGGTGATTTTCTATGTGACATATAAATACATTGGACATTAGAGGTCCTGGGTAGTGCACATGGGAGCTGCTGGATATAAATAAAATGCACTATACAAAACACGATTCCATACAATCAGATACTGCTGCTGTCTGGACAGGGTTTTGTTTACAACACATGAGCAAATCCACCAGATTACATATCTGTTCTAACGTTTTGTTCTGGCAAATCTGAAGCTAAAATATTTCCAAGCATACATTAGCATGAACCACAGGCCTACAATATGGCAATGTAAACCATAAATACCGGAACACCTTACTGAAGAATAACACCACCATACGGTCAGTGTTGGTAAAATTTGGAACTATGGACTGAGCGAAATTTACATCTTTGCATGCCATCGGACCAAACACACAGAAGCAATAATCTAGAAGTCATGCCACCCGCGTCCATCAGGTGTTACAGCAAGACGACCACCGCGACGAGGCAGCACCAGCCTGATCTGGATCAGGCCTGCTGATCTGAATGGTTGGGGGCTGCAAAGTACGGTGCAGATTAGAAAAGACCATGTTTTTACTAAAAAAAGAGGGAAAGAAGAAAGTGTGCTACCACAAGTACAACTGTACGAGTTTATGGTATGCAACAATATCTACCTCATTTGTGGCAGCAACAGTCTCAGTCAGTCTTTGTTTTATGTCCCTTGCAATGGTAAAGAATGCCTGCTCTACGTTTTGATTTGTTTTTGCACTCTGCATAAAAATGGAGTTAACACATGTGAAATTTATCATCGTGGCAAGCTGCTAAATTTTACGAAGCAATTGTGACTTCCGGTATATGGCTCAGCTTATAGGGAAAAAAAAACTCACCGTCTCAAAAAATTGCATCCCGTATTCATCTGCGAGCTTCTGACCTTGAGCTGTGGAAATCACCTGTTCATAGGGGACCATAGTATCACAGCATGGAGAAGAATGGCCATGAGTGTCTAACAGTAAGTAAATGTATGAAAATGCTTACCCGCTTCGCATCCATATCAACCTTGTTGCCTACCAAGATCTTGTTGACGTTATCAGATGCATGCTGCTCTATGTTGCGGATCCAGTTTCTAATGTCTAGAAGCCATAAATTAAGAAAGACATTTAAGAAGTATACTAGTAATATTTTCACCGTCTATCAGAAAATAGGATGGAAATGCATGTTGGATACTATTGAAGGAGGACTCGTCTGTGACATCGTACACAAGCAGAATTCCCATAGCTCCTCTGTAGTAAGCTGCATAATGGAAGGAAAAGGAAGAATCAGGATATCAAAGGAGCAGAAGCATTGCTTTCAAAGAAAAAAAAAAAACTGCTACCATTAACAACGGGCCAACTATAATACACAAGTGACTGGACAAGAACCTAATGCTAGTTTTGACGCAAGAGACGCTACAAGTTCTTGGCCAATCTTGTTGCTAATCTTGTGTCAAACTTAGCAGCAATCATCTGGTCATCAATGAAATATTTAGAGTAACTAGCACAGGCATAGTCATAGGCAGACATATACAAATGGTCTGTTTGAACTATCAGAATACCAAAGGATGGATAGGTTTGTAACTGAGATTCTGAGAAGCAAGAATACAGAAGCATCTACACTTTTTAACGCATTAGAAAGGGAATGCACCTTGTATGCTATCGTGTTAGGTGCAGGTGAAACTACATCGGTTCTGGTTTTTACGTCTCGCCAGTTCAAATCAGCCAAACCCAGGACTGATAATGATATGCAATTCCTTAAGTTTTGGGCTTGGGCACTACAGGCTTCATGGTCAAAGTGGGCTTGGGCTCTTTCGGACTCTCAAACTCCATTAATGTGGCACGACTCAGCCAAGAGAGGTTTTATCCTTTTTACCATGCTTGTATTCTTTTTTGTTCCCTCCCATCAAAAGTGAGTTTTTTATGACAGAAATAAATTACGATTTTTTCAGTAAGTACTCAAGTATTGGTCTAGTTTTAGACACTGCTGAAATTCATCTTGACAACAATAGCATGCACCTGCATATAGTCTACACCTATCAAGCCCATACCAGCTAGAGAGAAAACTGGAATCAGTAAAATGCTATGCATATACTCAATGAGAAGTGTAGTATTTATTTCACCCGTTCATCGTTGACAAATATAGTTCCACATGAGTATCGCAATAAAAAGGAAGGTAAAGAAGGTACCAGTTGTTATCGTTCGGAAACGTTCTTGACCAGCAGTATCCCAAATTTGTAATTTTACACGCTTTCCATCAAGCTCGACTGTCCTAACCTTGAAGTCAATGCTGAACAGAAGGAAAGAAGAATCTATTTAGAATATTGTCTTCCACAAGTGTTGCCTAAACACGAGAGTAATGATGGCTGAGTCCATACCCAATGGTGGTGATAAAACTGGTGGTGAATGTGTCATCAGAAAACCGCAGCAGCAAGCAACTCTTTCCAACTCCTGGAAATAATAAAGGGAACCATATTAGACTACATATGCCATGGAAGGTTCTGGTTATAGTCTTATGGAAGGGAACTTCATAGGATACCGACTGTCCAAACAAACATTTGAAATTTAAGATCGATTGCTCATGCTCCTACCATAGGTGCAAAACTGAAAATACTATGTGATGTGCATCAGTGTGGACCTGTGGAGGTGGTGGTGGTGGCCGGGTAGGCAAAGCTTTCCAATCAATTGTCAAAGACACAAGCTCATGGTAATCTGTTTGTGCAAATTAGCAGGACCATCCATGAAGTGTTCAGTGTAGGGAATAACTCCAAGAACTTTAAAACAACCTTCATCTATTTTAAAGGGTAATATTGAGTATACAATTAAGTCAACTGATAACTAGCGAACAACCTTACAGTTTACAAGGACGAGACTGCACAAGTGTGGAATTTTAATCATGCTAGTAGGTTCGAAGTAAAGAAAAGGCAGTGCTTTTAATTGGATTATCCTGCCGACAAAGCGACAGTACTAAATAGAAATTAGGAGCAAACTTGCACTTGTCATCAAATGCATGATAACGCACTAACACCAGCAGACAAGCAGGGAGTCCAGGGCATAGCCAACAAGCAATGACCTTCAGGTACAACAATGTAGCATGTGCCTCTCTAAAGCCAGCAAAAACCTAACCCAACCCTAAGACAGTCAACTTTAAGTCAAGTACGGGATCCAAATGTCAATCGAATCATTTTCAGTCCTCTCCTCTTTTATGCCACCCCAATTTCTAGGCTACCAAATAATTCATCAAGTTACCCCGAGACAGAAGTTTCCCCACCTGTAACCAACTGGGGAAAAAATTCTCACCAAACCTAAACTTCAACGAAGGGGTAAACCTTTTATGACCAGATAATCACAACAGAAGGCATAAAAGAGCATGCATCCAGGAAACATCTCCACAAACTAACATGTACTTTCCTTAATTAAAGATTAAAAGAAAAAACAACTAATCTGCGCAGAGGACGTATGGCCACAAATCCCGTTGCTTTACTCCTTGGCAGCACCAGCCCGTGGTACCGGTTCCGAACTACCAGTCCTTGAAGATGCAAAAGTACTATCCGAAAACGGAAAGAGTACAAGCAAACGGCCGGCGGTCGACATCAGTACGAGCATGTGGGCAACCGAACCAAATCAACCTAATCAAGCAAGCACGCCGGCCGCTACGCATCACAAGCACCCGAGAATCGAACCCGCGCGGTGGAGAAGGAGAACCGAGGGGCGGGGGGAGATGAGGAGGAGAGAAGGGGCGGAGCGCTCACCGCTGTCCCCAATCAGCAGAAGCTTGATGAGATGGTCGTAGTCGCCCCTCGACCTGGAGGGGGCCGCCGCCATGGCCCTCGCAGCCGGCGGCGAACTCTACGCCTTGCTGTCGTGGGGGATCTCTCGCTGGTCTCTCGTGGACGGAAGAAGCAAGCGAGGAAGCAAACTGCAAGAGAGGAAGGAGGCGTGTCCAGTTGTAGGAGAGGAGGGAGGGGAGAGACGAGAAAACAAGGACGGACGGGAATGTAGAGCTGGCCGTGTACTGTACCGGGACTGGGTATTTTTGTACGCTTCCCGCGCAGCGGTTGGTGGTACGTAGTTAGTATACAACAGTACTGTACCAAGTTGGATGGAGGTGGTTGTCTGCCATTTCAAAATTGCCAAATCAGGGAGGGAGGGCATCGTTCTAGTTGCAATCACTTGCTTACCCAACAACCTTGTATCGTTAGTAGTTGCTTATCATTTGCGCGGCTGGCTGGTAGGGAAACCATTTGTTTATGAGGAAATGGTTCCTACTTTTCTTTTTCAGAATGTACTATAATTATTCCTCTATGTGATTTGCTCAGCTTTTCGATTCTTTATTTATCGATAACGAAACTGCTAGCTTAGTGACAATTATTCAGTTTGCTGCCACTGTTTTGGTCTGTGATGTTGTGGAAACATTTCTTCAAATTCCTTTGATGCATCAGTTGACACGTTCACCAATACTTATCGTGATCGATTGCTCTTTCGTTCGGCACCTACTAGGTTCCTTTATCTCTACTAATTTAATTTAGCAACCAAGTAAAAGGCACATTTCTAGTTGACCGGGTCGATCCACTTGCTGTCCCTATCGGTAACTCATCCTGAGTGTCATCTGAATGGATATGAAATGAATTATGAAAACACGCAAAAGCCATCATATTGCACAGAGGCGAAGAGCTGCAAGCAATCTTTGTTTCAAGTCACATGCGAAAATGTACCAGCACCAAACATACTGAAAATGACGCTAGACTGTAAAATCAAGACAATATATTGAGGTACCCTCAAGGCGGCCAATTGCCAGTTTCGCCCCAACCGAAAATAAAGAGCAAAATTCACTACTCCACTTTCTCATTGTCTTACATCACATTGAAGCAGACATGGCGCAACAATCACTGCAATTCTCATCATTTTGTATCAAGTTGAACTCATCAGAAGCAAATGTGCACGCAGAAGCAGAACCCAACCAATACAGTTCTGCGTGCATACCGCAATGACTCAGCACATAAACCACGGAAAGCAAATCAAAGCCAACAGAGCACAAAACATATATCCCCATGCCAGTGCCACGCCCATATGTAAAGCAGCAATCAGAGAGCATAAAAAGGTGTGACCTGTATGTATGCCAGCTAACCCATGATCATATTCCCACAAAAGCAGCAGCAAACTTTCTTTTTGCCAGTTCACTTCGATCCTTTCCTTCCCTTGAATAAATATTTCGTTTCAATCTTTCTTAGATACGGTGGCCCTTTTGGACTCATAAGAGCTGTCTCGTACAAATAGAGTCACTGCCTTGGCATGTACAACAGCGCAAGCTTTACACTTCACACGTGTTCTGGGTCACATAGGTAATGACAAAAGTTCATGATAGTGTGCTGATAAAGTTTATGTCAATACACCCTGACCATTATTCCTTAGCAGGGAAGTTCACAACAGAAATTAGTCGATCAACAATTCTAAATTTCTAATGAAAAATGAGAAAACCAGCTCGCACAATATCTGTGTAGGCGTAATCCTATAGGAATTTCATATGATGAAATAAATGGTGACAGATTCATACATCAATTATACAGTCCGCGACATTTTACAAACAAGTACACAGTCAGCAAGAAAGAAATTTATCAATCACAAGGATAGGTGATAGCAACTCTGATTATACTCAAGTCTACTTTGAATGGAGCTGCGCCATGTAAGGATTGAACTTCTGAAGAAGCAACTGCACAGAAAATGCTTACCATATATTCCAAGATGTAGCATCAGGAGAGTTGGCATCAGGCATCAGTTCATAAACACAATTTCGCATAGAGCAGAAACGGCCTGGTACTAAAAACATTGATTAACGTAAAAAGTCATAGCCTGGTTATTTCACAAAAGAATGAAATGCTCCTGATAACATTGGCCTCAGATCAACAAGATTGCTCACGTATATCAGATGAGTTATGCACAATAGCTACAAATATAGCCAACCATAGACTAGCAATAACAAGCTAGAAACAAATTGTGTGCTGTGATATCTCTTGACCAAGCAATCAAAATGCCTATGTCGTCAATGAAAAAGCTTTTACCTCAAATTTGCATTTCATTAACATTGTTGTCCAGTCAATGCAAAGTGTTCAGCTATCATGTCTATTGATTATGACAGGTAGTCATCAAAAGTATGGTTGATGATTTTTTTTCTTGACAAGCGTTGTTTTTATAATGCCTTGGTCATTATGCAAACTTACCCTTAATGCTTTTATGCTATTGCAAAGAACACAAGAGATATCATTTGTAGTTTTCTTTTACTCCAAGTAGTAACTCTGATTCACATGTGATGTGTTCACTGGTTGTAGACCAAACACATATCCATGAGTCTTGTTTTGTTGACCTTGTTGTAAGCAAAATGAAAATAATGGTTCAAAAGGACCATAGATTTGAAACTATGCTTGAAGGACAAAATAAAGGCTGCCTCCAGAAGAGTTTGTGTCTAGGTTTGCATATATGTTTTTACTTGGCACTCATCAGGTGGGACATAGAAGTCCAATGTGCTGGTTTCAATGGCCTAAAGGTTAAGATACCAGGTATCAAAGTGCAAAGGTTAAAATGGGATTCCTCTTTTCTTTTTGAATAAAGAGAAGAGTATATGCTAATAAAATAGAAACATAATAATGGAAAATGGATGTGTGACAGCACCAGCAAAAATCCTAAAGATTGCCCAGTCACCTAGCGAGTTGTTTATAGTAACTTCTTTCAGGTATCAGACAAGTTAGAAGTCGAAATAACTTAACGAACTCTACATATTTACAGATGAAGTCCTCAGCCATGGTTACTGATCCTCTATGCCTAGCCCACCATTGCAACCAAGTAGGGTCAGCTTTAATGCAATCAGGAAACTTCAGCATATCAGTCTACAGGAGGATTAATTACCATCATGATATATTATGAACCCTGGGTGATGAAGAACACTGGTCAGGCTTTCTAACTTTGTTGATTAAATGAGACTGTCATTATGGATGAGGGTCTAAACTAATCCGTTATTGTCATCTCGCATTGCAACACTCTGGTCTTCCCTCCAGCAACTTTTGCCACATACACAACATAAGCCTTGGAGATTGATAATGTGCGGTATAATAGTCATTGATGCATCCAAACTGACAAAATTTGGCACTGTGAATGTATTCTACAGGTCTTGTTCTATTGAACTGCTCGACCCACAAACCCATGCTCACATCTTCCATTTTGAAGAGCTGCATCAAGAGGAATAGTCAGTCATATTATATATTACTTCATTAATGATAGGAATTCTGTAGGTAGATATTTTATTAGTATTGCCCATATATTGGTGCCACAACCTATTAGCATATTACTCCACAAATAAGGACGAACAATGTTAAAGTTTAACCGGATTAACCGAATATCAGAGCATATTTGCTACCCACCAGCCAAGGTTACTGCCCATTGCATCGTTTTTCATTGACGCACATGCGTCATTTGCAGTTATTGGCCTATAAGACAGTCAACAGGTCGTAGGTAACTACCTGGGTAGTTTGATAGCTACCACCCATGGTAGCAGGATACTTTTAAACATAATATACTGCCTATTTAATTCGTCATTACTGACATATGTTGTCTAATCCATTGTAAACTGTCGTACTCTTTTTAGAAAATCTGATGGTATTTTTGGCAAACTGTGAAAAACATAATGATATGAAGGTTAGTTTTTCCAACAGGAAATTATATGATTTTACCCTCAAATTTTGCTTCGTGTACTCAGACATGATGAAATCAGCAATATCGGCTGATATAACATATCCAGGGCCATTTGCATATGCAGGATACTCCTCTTCTGGCCACTCCTGCGAAGTAAGAACCAACATTTAGAAATATCCACACTGAATGCAGAAATGTCCAAATCAGCATTGTCAATTAGAAGGTAAAACGAAACATTACCAGAAACTCAGCAACCTAATAAAATCATTTTGGGAAAATATACAAATTTCCAGGTTCTGTAAACATATTTTAGTAAATTTTGATAGAAGTAGGAGCTCGATTGTCCATGAAAATGTTATTGTGCTGCCAGATAGCTAATGAGAAGATATTAACTACAACATAGTAATCATCAGAGAACAATGTTAAATTTTGCATAATTGACACCTTCAAGGACCTGCCATCAGGTGAAGACATGCAGGCAATTCCAAAAAAGAATGCATCACACTATTCCTATGTCCCTTTCTTGAAAGGGATGCATATTGATTTCAGGCTTCAAATATCTGAAGATTGAATGACAAAAAGGTGACAGCAGGTAGAGAATTGAACTTGAATTTATTTATTGTGAGCCAAGTTAAATGTGTTCCAACAGAATAGAAGTTAGAGAACTGAACATTAAAAGAAAAGGCAGACTCATTATTCAGAGAAAACAGTTGCAATGACCAGATGTGAAACATACATAATGAGAAACGCCTCAACTGAAGACAAAATAATTCAATATCAGATACATCCTTGTGCGTGCCAAGACTCAGGATTAATAAGCCTTATCACAGTTCACACAGTACCAAGTAAAATTTTATGGTTCAAATGCTCAGATGCTGCATGAAGAATGTAATCCGATAACTGTAAAAAAAAAATTGTATAAGTTATACCTCATAACTGACGGCCCATTTCCCATGGCGCAATGGCCTGTGGTTAAAATTGATATTCCCTAAGTAGAGACTTCTCCCACTTGGAACCTTCTTGATTTCATTGACTACTGAATCAAGTCTAACAAAGTTATCATCATCGCACTTCATGACATATTTAGCAGAGACAACATGAACCTGAGCAAATTACTGTAAGAAAATACCAAGATAGCAGCTATAGTACTCCAAAGAAGATTTAGTTTAAATAAGACAAAAATCTCTGCCATACCCCATAGTTGCATATTGCAAGAGTCTTCATAACAACTAAATCATAGTTGTCTAGGGACGGCACAAAAACAATGTCACCAAAGAATTCTGCCTCCTTTCGCAACTCCAGATTCACTTCCTTTCTGCCATGCTGCAGTAAAGAACACCAATCAACGCAAGCTTACAAAACAACTGAAGCAAGATGAGCTTTTGGGTCCTGATTAGAGGATTTACCAGTGCAACAAAAAATCGAGCAACCACATTTGACGACTTGCGGACAGCAGACATCCATGTCTTCCTCACACCCATGCGCTCAGCAAAATGGTTGCCGGATGACAGAATGCCAATGAAAATCTCAACCGGGCCGTCAGGCAGAGGAGGAGCCTGCCAAAAAGCCGAGAAGTCCAGATAGCTCTGCGGTGCGACGCTGGGGTGTTTAGTTGGCAAGGACCCAGCAAACACTGATTGGACATCAAGGTCTCCATTTAATGACAATCCGGTTGCGTCCTCAAGCACAAACCCCTGCAAGGGCCAAAAGAAAGAATGTTGAATGGAACACCAAGTCCCATGTCTGCATAGCATTCATTCATCTGGCAGGATAGCTCCCCATTCTCAATGTAAAACAGGACGGCAAAATTTGTAAGACATTGAATGCAAGTGTTCCTAGTTGCTATCACACAAAAATAAGCAAATATCATTAGCAAGGCAAAATTTATGTTTGCCAATAAACTGTAAATCTGTAATTAAGTAGTACAAGTGAAGGATTTTCAAACTACGAGGGTTTAGTACAATAACATGTTGGGCACGTCAAAATGGCCAAGTAGACAAATTATACTAACTTGTGCAAACATGTCGCAAGGAGAAAGAATCATCTTCTTGAGATCTGAAGGATTCCATGCCGACAAAATTTTCGCCGATCATCAGGATTATTCTTGATCTTGTCAATCACATCCATTAGCTGATCAAAACCTTTTCCAGTGTAGTCAGCATGCATGTCTGTATATCTGTCAAATACATCATTTTTATTAGACAACATCGACAAAAGATGAGGGATGGGAGGAGAGAAATGAAAGCTTACTCAGCACCAAAGTGTCCCCATTGAAATCCATAAACTGGACCTAGATCACCTTCCTCCCTATGTGCCAAGCCAACACTAGAAAAGATGGCCAGGTTTATTAGACATCAAGAACCGAAATACAAATTCTATGCAGCTTATATCCAATAGATACCTGTCAAGGTACTCTCTTGAAGCATTGTCATCCCAGATACGAATACTTTTCTCTTGTAGAACCTATGAATGAATATGATATATCAGCATACCAAATCCATATATGTCATAGGCACATAATCCTAATATGAGCAAAATAGAAAACTAAGGGCATGTCATGGAAAATAAGGAACAATTTAATTCCCTCAGGACCAGGGGAAGAATTCTTACATTTTTAAGGGTCCTAAGTACATAGCAACAGTGGCTTCTGGTGCAAGTGCTGCTGAAATCCCCTATTGCATTTGGTTTGAATTACTATGACTTGTCAAACGGGCAGCGGTTTATAAATTTCTGCAGAAACACGCTCCCCTATTGCACTTTGCAGATTGAAGTCCTTTTAGCCTTGCTGCATATACAAATCCTACAGTATCAAGGCAAATTTTCTACAGAATCAATAGATGGGCTCTCCTCTTTGGCTCTCTTCCATGTCTACAAACAGTATACAAAAAAAAGAACAGCTTAATCTTACATTATTAATGTGAATATTTCTAAATAGATAAATAGGGGAAGAGAACCCATTTATTGATAAAATTAGAATTCAGGTAAGGGTGTAAAAGAAAGAAGAGAAGTACCCAGAAATTGTTTGGTGCAAAGTTGAGAAAACTATAAAGGACTTATGTTTGCAATTGAAGGAGTAACAAATGAAACAAAATTTTATAAAAGTACAGGTTGTCCTAATAAAAACAGCATGAAATTTGTTTTTGTCTTGATGGTTGCAAAATGATTAGTACATTTACTATAAGTCGAGCAAAGCACATACATCATGTCATGTGCGCTGTGGAAGTTATAATGCCTACATTAATCCAAAACATTGGATTAGTTTGGTTAAAGAAAGCACTAGACCCAATAAAATGTTTCAAGCCACCTTTGCAGTTGTTGAACCATTGATGAACCACAGGAGTTCTTCGACAACACCACGCCAAAATACCCTCATGCCGATCAAATATCATCTTGGGGAGAAAAGAGATTCTCTGTTTCAAACTTGTCATTCTTGGTATCAACTTCAGCTGATTCCTTTCCATTTGAGTCATGAGTTTCTGCCAGTGGTTTTCTAACACGAACAAAGGTGGCAAATGAATGCCTAATGCTGCTCTCTACCACCGGGAAAGCAAAGTGGCATGATATGAGGTCCCTGAAATATTAAAACAATTGCTACTACATCCTCTGTTTAAAATTACAAGGTTTATTTCATTCTGTTATTGTAAGCCTTTGACCAAGAATTGTGACTCTATTAATACACTAGTTCAATGCCCGTGCGTTGCGACTGGTAGAAAGTTATTTCATGAGATACAATACTTCTAAAACCATCATGAATGCTAATATTGCATTTAGACTATGTATAACATCAGTAAAAAATTGATGCTAGTAGTAAATGTCTTTGGAAAATGTATATAAATTTCCAGCTCATAAGTGCTGAATTTCAAGAGACTTATTGACCATATCCAATACACCAACAATAACGAACTTGGTACACTCTTTCTCATGTAATACATGGGAATGTAATAACAATAATAATTAGTTCGCTAGATATCCTTTACAAGGAAACCATTCAAATGTTTATGTATACGTAAACAGTGTTCCCAAGCAAATTAATTGCCAAAACATGAGGCCCATCTTTAATGGACTCGAACTATTTCGCATCTCTAAAATATACCTCAATCCTAAGCCACATCTGTTTGTCCAATAGAAGCTTTATGATGCGATTATGCATGCATCAAGATGGGGTCACTACAGAAAGTAGTGGTGGCAGCAGAAAATATAGCTCTAGATTAGCCAACAACTCAGACCCCAGATGCAACACCAAACCAGTGGTCGTTGGCCAGCTGAAAATAACAAGGTTATGAGGTCTCATTCACATGAATATCCAAATTTCAAATGCACTGTACATGTAAGATATTTTTCAGTGGATCTAAACCATACGCCCATTTTTCAGTGCATACAAAACTTGAATAAATTTCTGATCTAGTTGTATAACAATAGTATAAACGCTTACTGTTTTCACTGGACAAGCAACCTCTTTGCATTTGTAGATAAATATAACTATATGGCCAAAAATATGGAATATGACCACCTGAAAAGCCAACCATCATAATCTGATTCGGTTCAGTCTCTGCAAACGGCTTCACCATCCAACCAGATCCAAAGCTTGCTCAAAACAAAATTAAGGAAATTTGAAACAGGGCGTCCGGTGTGTATGAACTATGAAGCAAGCACTCTGAAGATTTTAACCAAAATATAATGGGATTATGATGTGACAGTACTCTGAAGGGGAGCGACGGGTTGCGCGACTTGATGTCCTTCTTCCTTCGAGCAACCGGATCGGCAACTGCACTGCGTAAGAAGCAGCAGTTAGGAAGAGAGAATCGGATGGGGAGAGGAGGGAGGGAGGGAGGGGTACCGGGCGGCAGCGCTGGCGGGGGATGGATGACTGGCAGAAGAGAACGCGGATCTCCTTCACGCTCCGGGACATCGCCGCCGGTTGCTCGCGCTCGATTCGATTTGAGTCCTCGCGCGCGCTCGATTCGATTTGAGTCCTCGCGCGCGCTCGATCCGACCTTGTGGGACAGCAGAGACCGACCGTGTGGTTCGTTCGGAGTCGAAAAAAAACTCGTTCGGAGTCAAACGATGATCCGGGCCCCGTTCGTTCTGCCTGCCCTCCTGTAAGGAACAAACCTCAAATCGCATCCGACGGTAGAGACCATCCTACCGAAGAAACCCTAAATCTCATCTAACGGTAGAGAACGGATTGCTCCTATCCATAGGGCTATATAAACCGCTGCTGGCTCGTCTTCTTCGCCGCCGCAACAGCCACCACCCCTCTTCGCCGCCGCCGCCGCCGCCGCCGCCACAACCACCACCCCTCCTCGTCTTTGCCGCCGCCGCCAAAAGGAAAAGATGCCCCGCTTATTGATCTACTCCCATGGCGACGTCCAAGCCCTGCAGGCCCGCAGCTCCGAGACCGGCGTGGTTATCACTATTGAATCTCTGGAGTCCGTGCGCAAAGCACACGAGTCGTATCTACTCCTCCGCCAACTGATTTCGCGGGGGCGCTGGATGTGCCCCGAGCTGGAGGCCCTCTCGCTCGTGGCAGGTTTGGCGCTGGAGCTCCACAAGATCAAGGATCATTTGTTACCCCAGCTTCAGGAGCCGGAACCTGTCGACCTTGAAGCCATCCTACTCATCAAGGCCTCAGCAATTGCGCTCTTAGCTCTGGGGGAAGAATATAAGCAAGCCCTCGAACATCTGGGCGGATCGATTGATGATGATCTGATCTCACCCCGAGTCAGTGAGTTGGGTGTTTTGCTAAAGCATTACGCTGATCAGGTACTGAAAGATCATTGGAGCATTGACGTTCTTAAGGAGCGTGGCCCGTACCTGCTCGGGCTGGTCGACGCTCTTTTGGGGACCCCGTTTAGTTTTTCCTGCTCGGGCTACTAGATCAGCTGTTTCTTGCCGGCCCTGACTGTCTATTGTGATGAGTATTTTTTAGTGGCATGGCAAACAGTTTAGAACTGTAGGGGTAGTTTGCACATTTCAAATGTTGCGATTTGTATTTCTTCGAGTGGCAACACGTACCCTTTATGTAGTAGAGATGATATTAATGGATTTTAATAAATGCTATGTATCTTGGGTGCTCTTTCTGTGCTAGGGTACAACTTGCAATTACTTTCAGTTAGGATGATTCTGTGGAACGGAAGCTCCGCCGCCATAATGTGGTACGGCAGCTCGGTATTCTCTCTTTTGAGCAATATATGCCAAAAGACCAAGGGCAGGCCGCGCATGCAGGATTTTTCTCCCTTCGTCTTCACGGTGCCCATCGTCGCGCACAATTTTTCATCATGCCCCAACCAAAATTCAAAACCAATTTCACTTTGCCGCACGGTCTATATAATGTGCGTACAAGTCAGACTGTATCAGCCTTTCATTTTCACTGTACTCGCAATGCCTGAGCTTGAGTTAGACTTGAACCAACCTCCACCACCAGCTTTTGATGATCCAGTGGATTGGGATGACATAGAGGAGTGGGGTGGCCCTGCCAACGAATTTGATTATGATATGGTATGGCTGGATGGGAATCAAGGTGAGTACTCAATCAATGATCTCTATTTTGCTATGAATTCTTTGTATGCGTTACTGTTTTTTTTTTTTTTTTTTTTGAATGGATGTGTTCGATGTCATAGGTGATCAAGATACAGATGAACAAGTACATGCTGCCGGTAGCCAAGGAGCAACTGCAGATCAAGATGGCGGTGGCCAAGGAGCACATGCAGATGGCCAAGGTGCAGCTGCAGATGGCGTGCAAGCAGGAGTCCAAGGAGAAGTAGTTTTGCTTGTTCCATGAATATTGCTGCACATGTCTATTTTTAGATTTTCATGAACGGTGCTGCAGATGCCTATTTTTAACACTAGTTAGAATTCAGTTTGTTGGTTGCACATTTTGCCGGACAGTGAATAGTTTACTTTGTTCGTGTAAGGACAGTGAATATAAACTCAAAGTCTGTGAATAGCTTAAGTTTGAGTTTGAGTATACATTTTTCATTCTTTTTTTTTTTGGTTCCAACAGTAAGTGTACCTTCAGTTCGAGTTCAGACTTTGAGTGTAATCGGTAAGTGTACCTTCAGTTCACAGTACATGTTTTCTTGTCATGATTTACAGGTTCCAACAATAACAAGCGCAGGTTCTATCCAGATGAATTGAAGATCGCCATATATCTAGAACTTTTGGCACAAACTGATCCTCTGATTGCAGCGGCGGAAGAGGAGGAGGAGAGGCGAAGGGGAGGAGGAGCGGGAGGAGGCGGTGCGGGGCGTGAGGGGAGAGGAGGGAGGAGGCGCGCGACATATAATAAGAGGAGCGAGAGGTGGCGCGACGGGGCGGCGGAGTGGACTTGGCGCCGCCGACTAGTCCTGGGACTCGGGCCGTGCTCGGCACGGCACGGCATGGGCCCGTCGTGCTTCGTGACGGCCCGTCGGGCCGCGTCGTGCCGTGCCGGTCGGCCCGACAAGGCAAAAATGCGGCCCGGGCACGGCACGGAGCACGCCGGGCCGTCGTCGGGCCGTGCCAAGCACGGGCACGGCCCGGTTTCATTGACAACTTACTTCAAAAATACGTTTTCAACATAGAGAACGCGTATTTTTTGTTTTTTGAATTGATTCTTTTTATAGTGTTACATGGATAATAAATTTTTAAAAATTTGAAAAAATTACACTACTTTAAGAAAGCTTAATTACATGTGTATATCAAATTTGAGTTCTAAAATAATCATACTTTGAGTGTAACAAGAAAACAAAGGAAAAATGAGTTTTTGCCTTTTTTTATCTCCAAAAATATATTGGATTTTGAACTCAATTTTGGTGTGGAGCTGTTTCAAGTCAACACCAACCTCTACAATTTATGGTGATTTTTTGGAACAATGTTTGCATGAAAGTGTGTTCAAATTTTACTAAACAACATAGATGTAATGAGGTTTTGTGATAAATGAAGAGCAATTCGCACTTACACAAGCGTAAATGCTTCAAAATAATTATACAAAAATTCTATGTGTAGATATGTAGAAGTTGTACGCCCACACAAAAAATCATTTAAAAATTCAATTCCTTTGGTGATTTACAAAAAAGTAAAGAAAATGTTAAATAGTGACCATTAACCTGTTGACTGATTAGTATAAAAATGAACTAGAAAAGTTTGATTAAAAAGATTCCACATGATAGATCTTATTTTTTAAAGATTTTAGAAAAAAAAAATCAACTCATTTGGATTTCGTATGCAAATTCTATACAAGTTTGAATTTTTAAATACGAATCAAAATACAAAATGAACCTTGGCTCAGGAATAATATCCGTGCCGCCACCGTGCCGTCGGGCCGTCACCGTGCCGTCGAGCCATTTTCGTGCCATCGGGCCGTCATCGTGGCGTGCCGGCCCGAGCACGGCCCATTCGACCGTGCCGTGCCGTGCCGCCCGTCGGGCCCAAAATCTAGGCACGGCACGGCCCATCAGTTCGGGCCGGGCCGGCACGGCACGAAACCCCTTCGGGCCGTGCCGTGCCACGGGCCGTGCCAAACGTTCGGGCCGCGAGCCACCCGGATTTGGCCCGGCCCAAGTCCCAGGACTACCGCCGACGCACGCGCGGCACGGCGGTTTCCTTGCTGCCGTCTGGGGGGAGGAAGGTTCGGGTGTGGGGGCCGTGGAGCGCCTGGGTTTTGCAGGGTTTGGGGCTCATGGGCCGACGTGCGCACTGCTATTCGGCCTCAATGGCCCAAGGAAACGGCCCGACCGCGGGTCAAATTAATCCAAGTGGCCGACGTGCGCACCACGTAGCACCCGCTGGGGCAGCAGTGGGCCTTAGTGACGGGAATGGCTGCCTCGGCCTTCCGCAGACCGGACTGGGCCGGTGTTTTCGTTTGCAATTGCATAGGTATAACCAAGGAACCGGAACGCCTGCCTTTACAAGGGTCATATTGGTCAATCTTATATGTAGGGCGGGGCGTCCAGAAAAATGGCGAAGGATAACATAACCAGTAACCACAGTCCTCCAACCAATTTTCAGACAGGAAGTTCAACTGAACTAAAATTAGGTTTGAAGCAGAATGGTTCATCTAAAAGTGCAGTACTTTTTGTTTTGCGAGTTGAAAATTACGGTACTTTCCCACAAAAGAAACCATATTCGTTCGTTCCTGACTTGTTGCAAGCACAATAACTTTCAGTTCAAATTATGAAACAGGGCTACCGTCTTACAAACAAGCTCCAGAAAGCTTAACATCGACCGGAAAGCTACAGATCAAGGCCAACAGATCGGACAAGGAATCAACAAAGTCACCAAGTCTAACAGAGTTACTCCATAAGAAGCCACACACTCCATCTATGATCACTTTGCACGTCGTTTTGATTTATTATAGAAGACCTTCATAAGAAACTTGACTTTTTTTCATGCACTTAAAGTGTCGTCACTTGCATCCTCACTGGTCAAGTCCACTACTTCAAGAGCTGCAGAGAAACACAAGTGTTGAAAAACATCATCAGCTGATTCAGGGCCGGTCCTGAGAATTTGGGGGCCCGGGGCGGATAAAAAAATTGAGGCCCCCTCTATGTTAGAAAAATTAAAATTTACTAGCATATGTATATACTAGCATTTTACTCATGCGTTGCTACGGAAGTGATAATATAACCTTTTTTATTCTGAGTACCTAAATGTTTGTCTCATGAATATAATAATAATTTTACTTTATTCTATAAATGAAAATAGCGTTTTTGTAAAAATCCTAAGGATTTATCAAACTTGAAGTATTTTAAGTAATCCAAACAATGCTTAACTACCTATTTTAGCTAAATTGTAATTCATAATTCGTGGTATAATTTTTAATTGCAATTTCAACCATCATATTCTACTCATGTCAAACTGTAACCACACAAATTTTGATGAATTTTGAACATAAAAACTAATTCTTGAACATCAATGAAGAGTGATAGACTTAAACGATGACAAAAAATATTTAAATAAGAAAACAAAAAGTGGAGGATGGCAGGCTTCAAACTCTGGAATGCATTTTTTTTGGGACATTCGAACTCTGGAATGCTGAGTGGAAGGAAATAGAACTACCACTGGACCAAGCACTTGTTGGCATTTGAAGGTGATTCAGTTATTTTTCTATATAAAAAACTCGGATTTGAGTTGAACTCGAATTCAACTCGAATTCGACACGAATTTAAACGGGCAGAGGTCTGAAATCTGAAGCTGAAAATCTGGCTGACGACCTCTTTCAGCCTTTTTATGTAGTAGAGATGAAATCTCATGTGCAAATGCAACCACTAAAAGGCACCTGAAGGAAGAAAGAGGTGCTTCAGGTAAAAAAGATGGGCACCTTGCACGTATGTAGCATAGGCTGGATTGCTACGAGGTAACTGGTGATTTTGTTTTCGTGAGATGGCAATATATCGCATTAGAGGACATGTTAGCCAATCCCGCAGTTAAAGTAGGAGACACGATTTCGAAGCTAATGTATTGAAGAAATAAATTTGCTCAGCTCAATCATCACATCGGATCAAAATCTAACCACTCATATGCATGTGGTTTTGCTCGCTAAAGTTACACATGCATGTTACAAAGCACATTCAACCATCACACAGCGTATTTTTAGATCACATGAGAAAAGAGATAACAGGACATCGAAGAAAACTATTTCCGTAAGATTATCCATTAGTCAAACTTGGAAGCGGGGGAAACTCCATGTTATAGCACAAAGGATGATAACCATAGTCATACAAGCTCCGGAATCCGCCCCATGCTGGCATGCTGATTGCCGTTTAGCCTGGGATGACATGCACAAACGAAGGCAAACATCACGAGTGTGGGCGTTCTTTGACAGACGAAAGCAGAAGTTTTTTTACCCTACGCTACAGCCTACATCCCGTTTGCTGCCTGCTGGCCAAGACCATGGGCCTCCTGCTTATACCACCAACGTACTCCTATGTATACAAAAGCCAGGGGAGGGGCCCCTCAGATTCGGGGGCCCTGGGCGGCTGCCCCGCTCGCCCCCCTCCAGGGCCGGCCCTGAGCTGATTAAGTAATCGGTGTGCTCACTGAAAATTTGTAACTCATCATGGGCCAACAAGTTGTCGCTAAATGACCGCCAAGCGGCACTTGCTGTCCTAGAGAAAACAGAGATGCGCAACTCCAAGATACCACAGCCTTATCTCCTACCAGTTAGACAACTAGATGAGTTTACATGCTTTCCAATGTATCTAACATAGATGACATGACAGTACACAACACAAAACTGTTTCAGCTTCTATCAAACATTTACATCACCTATTACAGTTTTTTTTTATATGAACCACCTATCGAGCTCACGTAATGGATCTAGAATTGATGATATATGAACGAAATGCATACTTCAATAACAAATGTAAGGACATATTTCTCGTATTATTAACTAGATATGTTTCTACACATTGCGTATTATTAACTAGATATGTTCCTTATACCTACGGAAGTATCTTCTGATCACCTTGGTACATTGATTAATATTCAGACTCAAGCTCTGTATTACTTCCCAAGAAAGAAACTTGCAGCAATACCTGGGTGTATACTAATCTCCATTGGGGATAAATGTAGGATGCTATTGATAATCTTTTTGATAGAATTACTGCTATGTAGTCCACTATTCCATATTATGGTGTGATAACAGGGTTAAGTATGTACAAACTAACAATGTTTTGTTTCATAGATTCCCAGGATCAGCAAAGAAAGAAAGAAATTTGCTACGCCACACCAATCGGCTAAACAATTAGCTAGAAAAAATTCACATGTTGTTCAACGAACTCTAACATAGATGACAAGAGAGTTCCATTTGTAATCATCAGAATCTGGAAATTTTATCTTCCACTATCATACATTGACCCTTATCATTTAAAAAAAAAAAAAATGTATATAGCCTATTATTTTTTATGAGGTACAATCTAAATGAAATAAATATGTAATGTGGATAGGAGTTTTCTCTGGATCTGTAAATAGAAAAATGGAAGTGCGCACTTCAATAACACACATATGGGCTTGTTTTCCTGTGTTCTTCTTCAAATGTATTTCTTATTGCTATGGGTGTCTGCTGGGATGTTTTTTCTGATCTTGAATGTACCAGGAACATCAGTGCTCCCTAAATTTATTCCCATACTAAGTTGACAATGCTGGAAAAAAGTGTTTATTCCCATACTCAGTATTACGCTTTTTGCGCTGCTGGTTCATACGGGTCCTATGAACATTCAGAGCAGTTATCACAAAAAGCGTAATACTGAGTGTAAGATATGTCATATGTGACACGGCGTACAACGAATGACTATTTTCCACCTGTGACAACAACAGTGCCCTAGCGAAATCATTAAACTCAGACTCCAGAGAAACAAACCCCTTTGTTTAGCAAAGATATCCCGCTAATTTCCAGAATGGCCCATTATTACATATCAAAGCAAACAAAAAAAAAAGGTTAGAGGCAACTCCATTTTATATGACATCATAAATAAATAGGTATAAAGAATGATGCCTTATATGGAACACATAGCGTTGTCCATATTTTCATGCTATCAATTCACATACAATTCATGCAGAATCCGGCAAAAATCAAAGACTAAAGTGATGTTTTACCTGGTGTATAGAAGCTCATGTACGGAACAATATTGTCGGCGCCACCGAGCCCTCGCACTTTCCTGATCCGCCCCGACTTTAAATCGGCAAAGAAAGACCCTCGATTTGTCCCCACAAAAACAACACCATTGCCATCCGCAGAGCTAACTACATCAAGTGCCACCATGAAGCGACCAACGGGGGTCAACATCTTGAGCTCAATGACTTTGATTTGCATCCATCTCGTATCTCCATAAGAACCAGTCTCCCATGACCAAAGGTAGAGTTGGGACCCCTTCACCGTAGCGGATCCCAGCCCACCGCCCTCGGCAGTCATGAGCACAGTGCGGTCGGTCCACATAGGTGGTGTGTCAATTGTTGTCATTTGTTGTGTCACCAAATCATACTTGAGGATTCTTTTCACTGCAGAGGAATCATAGAACCTAAAGTACAGTGCATTCCTGACAAGAGTAGTGCGCGGCGAGCCGGTAAAGAAGCCTGCAGAGTGTGAAGAATCAGAGGGCTGTTCACTCCACACATCAGTTTCTGATGAGTAGACGTAGGAGAACAACTCCCCAGTGTCCCCACTGTAAGTTGCCATAAGGACAACGAGGAACGGTCCGCGGTGGCAGTCGAGGTGGTCACACCCGCCGCCTGTGGCAGCAGCCGCGCAGAGCACCGCAGCTCTCCAGTTCCATCTTTTGCACGGCACCGGCGGCAGTTTCCGCAGCTCGTCCGCGACGAGGTCCCAGACGGCGAGGGAAAAGTCCAAGGGTGTGAAACCGCCACGCACGCTGTGAAGGAGGACGCGGCCGTGGCGGCAATCGAGCGCCCGCCAGCCGCGGTGGGCGGCGCGGCGCGGGCTGAAGGAGCAGGTGGGGACGAAGTGGGTGGTCATGAGGTCACCTTTCTTGGCGAAGTTGCGGAGGATACCCAGCACCGGGGCCCTCCGGTGGCGCTCGCGGAATCGGCGGCGGAAGCTGGGGTCGGAAATGATGCGGCACCACCGCTTGCACACGAGAGCGGCGCGCAAGAGGCTTGCGGGGTCGTTGGGCGGGATGCGGAGGAGGATCTCCTCCACGAGCTCGTCCAGCAGCAGATCGGCCGGCGGCGCCATGCCGCGGCGGTGGCGGAGCCAGGGTTTGATTTGGTTTGGTCGGGGGAAAACAGAACTGCAGCGGCGAAGCGAGGCGGCGACGATGCCTTTTGTGGCGTTGCTGGTCCGGTTCAACCAGCTAAGCTCCTGGGAGGGACGGCTTCTGCCTTGTGGGGCCCCTTTCAAGTTTCATTCGTGGAATCCTTTGCAGAGTATGCATCCTAGGATTCCCATTAGTAAATTACATTCGCCATACCACTTAGTTCATTAGCTTATGTCGCTTTTTTTTAAAAAAAAATTTGGCTAAATTATAGTACTTGAACTCAGTGAAGTTAGAGATGAGCAAAAGACGACAGGAACAATGAAAGTAGTGAACAGCGGGATGAAGGTCTTGACACCAGTGGCGGACCCAGGATTCATTGCTAGGGCATTCAAACATGAGAAGTAGTATGAAAAATTCACATGCCTAAGAAAATTTTCAAATAAAGATGATGAAAACTGTGAGTTTTTTTTCTTGATTTCTATGTCTGTATCCTCTAAGAGACATGACTTTGATCCTATTACTTGTATAAATGTACACATGTGACAAATACACATGCATAACTCATTGTTTTGGCAAATTTTTGGGCATTCAACTGAATGCCCTTGAATCATGGGAGGTCCGCCAGTGCTTGACACTGAGCCATCGCGGTCGCAATGCTATCAACAAGGAGGAAGGAAAGAAACCAAGCCCGCACGGAGTTTGAGGAAGAAGGGGAGGAGGTTAGAGTCGTGTTTGGAGGGACCTCCATGACCGCCGTGGGCGGTAGATCTAGCGGCGGTAGCCGTCGGAGACGAAGTAGGTGGCGTGCAGCAGGGGCATCTTGCCGAAGACGGAGCGGAGGAGGTGACCTACGAATATTGGAGGAGGAAGAAAACCGACCTTGTCGTGTAGCTGTCCAAACCGAGGGCGCTACTTGGCCAATGCGCAGGCGCGAGCTAATTATAACACCTACTGGGAGTTGAAAAAAAAAGCTTATTTTTCTCCTTCGTTTATTCATTTGAGCATTTTTTTTCTGTTTGATAGCGGGAATAAAAGACGTTTCATTATTCATCAACTTTACTAGTGATGAGATGAGGTGGTGGTGGTGGTGAAGCCAAGATACTCGGGTGTGACCGGCTTGAGAATGCCGTCGGACTCGAGCGCCGCCGCAAGGCATGGCCACATGAAGGTGCCGACGAGCAAGTCCCCACTGCCTCCGGGGCGGTCCGCGACGCCGACAAAGCCCGAGCACTCCCTCCCGCCGACGACCACGGGCATGGCGAGCGCGGCGCGGCCGAAGCCGAAGTCGGTGTTCGGGCGGAACGTGGCGAGCCACGTCACCGCGAGCGCCGGGCTCCCGAGGCCCACGGTGGCGGCCTCGATGTACCTCTAGATCCGCCTTGTGCTTCTCCAGCCAGTCCACTAGCTCCTGGAAGGGCTCCGCGTTCGCCACCGCCGCGATCGCATCGCGCACCGTCGCCGCCGGCGAGCGCAGGATCGCCTCCCTCACCGTGAAGCTGGTCACGTTCCCGAGGTACCCGTTCATGGCGGCGCGGAGCTCGGGTGGCGTGACGTTGGCGTGCGGGCGGCCGTTGACCCACCAGCCCATCCGTCGACCACGGCGGCCAGCGCCTTCCACAGGTACACGGACACGGCCTCCATGCGCGTCGCGCGGCGGTCGCCACAGCTCGCGGCGGCGCGCAGGCGGTGGACGTCGCGCGCGTCCAAGAAGTAGAGGCGCTCGGCGAAGGTCTGGTTGGTGAGCACGTTGACGTGCTGCTCGGGGCTATCCACCATGTACGCGTCGCCGAACGAGGGCGCGTACGACGGCGGACCGGTCGACGTTGACGAAGGGGACGACGCCGCGGCTATCAAGAAGAGCCTTACAATCAGTGTAAGCTTATGTCAATTGTGTCATTATTCACCAAGCATATATTTTCCTCGTTTGCAATTATTCTTCTCGAATTAAAAATAGCACACTGTTAAAAAAAAGGGCCCCCATGGAGAGATCCTGCCCGCCAATCTCCACACTGAATTTTCCCTTTTCAGTGGTGGTTAGCGCTTCATATCTTACTGCCACTCACATAATGAGGTAAAACTCCTCAAACTTCCAAACTTCGCCGATATTAGATGAAATGAGACAAAATGGATCTTTTTTTTTTGTGAAAGAGAGAAAATGGATCTGACCAGTGAAAAAAGAAAGAGCCGTTGTGTTGGTTGCTATTGTTGTGCTACGCTTTTGCTTTTTGAGCTAAAATAGTTGTGACAATTTATTAGTTGTTGATTGTTGAGTACATTCTCAGTTTTTTCAAACAAGAGTATTATATAACTGTTGTGCCACACACATTGATGGCTAGTAAAATTTGAAAAGTTGAGCAAGAGCACCATATAACCGTGGTTGGCTTGGAGGAAGATGACGGCCTGGAGACACTCCAGCAGTCTATTGACCCGTTAGCCCCATCACGAGTTTTTTTTTTCTTTGAAATCCACATAAACATGTGGGCACTTAAATTAGGAAGAGGAGAAACGGCACCTGTAGTGCCGAGAGTTTTGAAGGTGTGCATGCCGTTAAGATGTTGGGTAGCTGGTTAGAAGGTCCGCATCACTAAACAGATTAATCAAATCACCACGCGCTCGTCCACTCTTTTTTTTTTCTTAAAAAAAAATTGGAAAGATGCTTGTTGTTTTCAAACCTCATAAAAAACTTATCATCCCTAAGCTCTCACGTGCTCTGGCGAGAGGCAAGGCAGAAGGAGCGGATTCGTTCGATCTACTTGCAACGGCAAGCAACTATGGAACAGCCATGTTAACGTAATGACACGTAGCTCTCCTGCGCGTTCGAGAAAAAAAATCACCATGCGCTCGTCCGCTACGTTTTTTTTTCCTAAAAAAATAGGAAAGATGCTTGTTGTTTTCAAACCTTATAAAAAAACCTTATCACCCCTGAGCTCTCACGTTCTCTGGCGAGAGGTAAGGCAGAAGGAGCGGATTCGATCTACTTGCAACGGCAAGCAACTACGGAACGGCCATGCGGCGGTGACGGCAGTAACAGCTAATTAAGGGGCATTTTGCTCCGGCCACTGGGATGTTTACATGCTTTCTCTTTACTAGCACACGCTAATGGCACACTTGCAGTGAATTGAAGAAGGTTGGTGTCACATATATACCTGCATGTAGAGCACGCTCTGTTCCTGGAGGCCGGAGTTGTGGAAGTAGAAGTACTTGTTCCCGCGGCGGAACGGCGCCGCCTGATCAGTTCTAGTAATCTGGTGTGTGTCAAAGTTATTGGCGTAATGACCACGATCGGTCAGGTTCCGTGTTAATTTATAGGAAGAAGTTACACGGTTAATTACAATCCAAGTTTCCTGGTTGTTGGTTGTGGTACAATCCAAGGAATATCTTGGTTGATTACAGAGTACGCAGACTCTTTGTTACAAGATATCTCTATCTCTAATTCAAATCTAAACTGCTATCTTAACACCCTCTCTCAATTTGGACTTTCAAACAAGTTCAGAGTGTTGCGAAATTTCACATATGATGCAGTCGGCAAAGCCTTTGTCATGATATCAGCTGTTTGATCTTTTGAAGATATAAACCGTATGTCCAACTGCTTAGTTGCCACACGTTCTCGAACAAAGTGATAATCAACTTCAACATGTTTAGTGCGGGCATGAAAAACAGGATTGGCTGCTAAATAAGTAGCTCCAACATTATCACACCACAAACTAGGTATCCTTTCCTGTTTTATACCAAGCTCATGTAGTAGTACTTGAATCCATATTACTTCAGCTGTTGCATTTGCAACTGACTTATATTCTGCTTCTGTACTGGATCTAGAAACAGTTGGTTGCTTCTTGGAACTCCATGATATAAGATTTCCACCAAGAAATATAGCAAAACCACCTGTGCTGCGCCTATCATCTGCATCACCAGCCCAGTCTGCATCAGAAAATGCGCTAAGTAAAGTAGACCCAGATTTCCGAATAGCTAAACCCAGCTTTGCAGTTTCCTTCAGATATCTTAATATCCTTTTTACTGCCGCCCAGTGAACAACAGTTGGTGCTGACAAAAACTGACAAGCTTTATTGACACAAAAGGCAATATCTGGACGTGTCAATGTTAGATACTGTAGAGCCCCTACAATACTTCTATAATGAGTTGTATCTTTTTCAGATAATCTATTACCATCATACCTTGATAACTTGTCATTAACTGCCATGGGTGTCGACACACCTTTTGCCTTGACCATATTAGTTCTTCGCAACAGATCTTGTATGTACTTGTATTGACTCAACAGAATGCCATTAGAAATCTTGTTGACCTCAATACCAAGGAAATAATTAAGAACACCAAGATCTTTTACAGCAAACTCTTCTTGAAGTTGCGTAAGTAACCTATCTGTAGCCGAAGAGGAAGAGCTCACAATAATAATGTCATCAACATATACTAGAACATACATGTGAATCCCTCCCTTGTTAAATATAAACAAAGATATATCTGCTTTTGAGGCCACAAAACCTAGTGCAATCAACTTAGCGCTCAATCTAGCAAACCATGCTCGAGGAGCTTGTTTTAACCCATATAAAGACTTCTCAAGTTTGCAAATATATGTAGGAAACTTAGAATCTTTATAGCCTGGAGGTTGTTTCATATAAACTTCCTCATTGAGCAAACCATGTAAGAATGCATTCTGAATATCAATTTGTCTCAAGTTCCATCCTCTACTAACAGCAAGAGACAACAAAGTTCTAATTGTAGTGGGCTTAACAACAGGACTGAAAGTATCATCATAATCAATCCCATACCTTTGCTTAAATCCTTTTGCAACTAACCGAGCCTTGTGTCTATCAATTGACCCATCGGCTTTTCTTTTCAACTTAAATACCCACTTACAGTCAATTATGTTGAGGCCAGCTTTTGGAGGTACTAGACGCCAGGTGTTATTCTTCATTAAAGCCTGATATTCATCATCCATAGCTTTATTCCACTGTGGACTACTGAGAGCTTCATGATATGTTGAAGGTTCCTGATCTGGAGAACGAACAGCAGAATATGTTACAGTTCCATCCGTACGAATTTTAGGTTGCCTAATATTTTTACTTAGCCGTGTGCCATATGTGTGAGCAGCTGGTGCAGCTTCTTCATTATCCTGCTGCGCGTCACCTGGATGGACTGCTTCTTCATTTTCCTGCTGCACTTCACCTGCATGGGCTGCATGGCCAGCGTCAATGCCGGCCTCTTCACTGGATGCGGGCGCAGAATCAATGGACGACGCAGGCGCAGCAGCAGCAACTGCCTGCAGGTTCTGTCCCCCGGGCTGCTGCATGCCGACACATTCTCTTGGGCTGCTATTGTCCACAGGATCTTCTGCAACCAAAGAATTAGTAACAACAGCAGGTGGCACATGGTTAGTGCAAATATTAGAACTACTGCCTCCTATGTTTTGTAGAATCAACAAGGATTTCGACAGAGATAAGTCAGGAGAATTTGGCGTCAAATGAGTGGAAGCTCTTGCAAAGGGAAAAACTTGTTCGTCGAACACGACATCCCTAGAGACATAGAGGCGACCACTATCAAGATCAAGACATTTGTATCCTTTATGAAGTGAACTGTAGCCCATGAACACACACTCCTTGGAGCGAAAAGACAATTTATGCGTGTTATATGGCCTAAGATGAGGCCAGCAGGCACACCCAAAAACCTTTAGCATAGAGTAATTAGGTGGAGTTTTGAAAAGTCTCTCGAGAGGAGTAGAATTATCAATGACTCTAGTAGGCAATCTATTGATTAAATAGGTAGCTGTCAGAAACGCATCATCCCAGTATTTAAGAGGCATATGTGACTGAGCTAAGAGTGCAAGACCAGTTTCAACGATGTGTCTATGTTTACGTTCCGCGGAACCATTCTGCTGATGTGTATGAGGACATGAAACACGATGTGCAATCCCAAGAGAAGTAAAAAATTGAGAATGGAGTTTCTGATACTCCCCTCCCCAATCAGACTGCACACATTTAATTTTGGCATCAAGGAGACATTCAACATGGGTTTGAAATTGAAGAAAAACAGATTGCACTTCAGTTCTATCATGCAAGAGATAAACCCAAGAGAACTTGCTGAAATCATCAATGAAACTAATATAATATTTGTAACCTCCATTAGAGATTGGTGCTGGCCCCCATACATCTGAGAAGATAAGTTCTAATGGAGATGTAGACACATGAATGGAACTAGAATATGGCAACTGGTGACTCTTAGCTAATTGACACGCATTACAAACTGAAGACTGGGACTTGCTATGAGGAATTTTATTGAGAACCAAAATTGATTGCACTACTTGCGAGGAGGGATGCCCAAGGCGAGCATGCCACTGGTCACGACTGGTGGCAGACGCAACAAAGGCAGACCTAGCAGACTTGATCATGGACTCCTGGATAGGGTACAGGCCGGATTCACAACGTCCTTCAAGAAGTTTTGTCTTCGACTCCCGATCCTTAATAACAAAAAAATCAGGATGAAGTTCAAAGAACACATTATTGTCACGTGCAGTCTTATGAACAGATAAAAGGTTCTTAGAAATCCTGGGCACATGTAAAACATTTTTTAAAACAAGAGGTTTGGCAGCAGTCATAATATTGCAAGAACCAATATGCTTAATTTGCAAACCTGCGCCGTTCCCAACTTCAACGGTGTCGGAGCCATGATACTTCTCACGAGCAGCAAGGCGGTCAAGGTCGCTGGTGATGTGGTCCGTGGCTCCCGAGTCGCAGTACCATAGCGGGTCGATCTTCCGGGAGGTTGATGCAGCATTGGCCGAGCGATACTCGGTCTGATAGGAATCGTCATGGCGATACCAGCACTTGACGGTGCTGTGGCCAAGCTTGCCACAAATCTGGCATGGCGCGCGTTCAGGTGCTCCGTCATTGTTGCGTGATGAAGACTGCTGGACGCCGCTGCGGCCAGGAGTGCCGCCGCGGCCACCACGGTTGGCACCCCGAGGAGGACCAGTACGGCCAGCACGGGGAGGGCCACGACCACGTCCAGCAATGTTGGCCGAGGAGTTTTGCTGGAGCATCTGCTGTTGTGCCGCGTTGTTGCGCTCAACGCGAAGCTCGAACGCCATCAGGTGAGCGTAGAGGTCGTCGAGGGTCAGCGTGCTGGCCAAGGTCGTCATAGACGTGACGAACGAATCATATTCTTGGCCGAAACCAGCAAGCATGTAGGAGATGATCTCATCGGGTTTGAGGGGCGCGTCAGCGGCCGCCATGGAGGCGGCGAGACCCTTGACGTGGCGGTAGTACTCCGAACCGGTCTGAGAGCGCCGCTTTGGCTGGGCGAGCTGCATCCGGAGCTGGACGACTTGGGGCCGGGACTTGGCGCTGTACATGCGCTCAAGTGTCGACCATGCTTCGCGTGAAGTGGTCGCGGTGACGATGTCTTGAAGGATCTCCTCGGTGACGGAGGAGACGATGCCGCTCAAGACGTGTTGATCCTGGGAGAACCAGGTCATGTACGCCGGGTTGGGTAGCTGAGTAGCGCCGGAGTCGGTAGAGGAGGCGAGGAGCTCAGAAGGGGCTTCAACAGATCCATCTACATAGCCAAGAAGGCCGACACTTTTGAGATAGGGAAGAAATTGAGCACGCCACAGGATGTAATTGGTTTTGTTGAGGCGGATTGAGACTGCATGGTGGATTGGGATAGCGGCAAAGGTGCTTGAGGTGGTGGAGGTCATGGAGGAGGAGGATTGGGAAGCGCTGGTGGAGGAAGAAGTCGACGACATTGTCGTTCTTATGGCTCTGTTACCATGTCAAAGTTATTGGCGCAATGACCACGATCGGTCAGGTTCCGTGTTAATTTATAGGAAGAAGTTACACGGTTAATTACAATCCAAGTTTCCTGGTTGTCGTACAATCCAAGGAATATCTTGGTTGATTACAGAGTACGCAGACTCTTTGTTACAAGATATCTCTATCTCTAATTCAAATCTAAACTGCTATCTTAACAGTGTGCCCTCCACAGCGGAGAGGACAACGGAACTACTATGCCGCATAAAGGTTGGGTGAATCGCAGTCAGCTCACGGGTGACCAAATTGTACTCGAGGATTGATGCGGAAGGCATGAGCAGAAAGTAGGTAACCGTAGCAGCGAGCATAGGTTGGTGTAAGCTGCTGGAGTCGGAGAAGAAGATCGTCGGGAAGCCCATTTGGAGCTGCCGCCACTGCCAAAGGAAAAAAAATAAATGAACACTTGAATCACAAAAGGGTAGGCGTAATCTGTGAAGTTTGTAACGTGGGGCACTCAACTTGTGACTCAAGAGCAATAACTTACTACCTTTCACCGGCCGGTTCCAACAACAATACTTTAGCAAGCTCAGTAACTCAAAGCAAACAAAGAAAAGGTAGATCATGAAAATAAAAAAGATAGAAATAACACCGTTTTATAGCACAAATACATCTAGCATTAGATTGCCTGAATTAATTTTCATGTCACCGACTGAAATAGCATGGCTCAATGTTTTCCATGCCGCGGATCGAGCCCTTGTGATTCACCCGGTATTTCTCTTCTCCTATCAAAAAAAAAAAAATTCTCTTTTTATATAAGGTATAACGGGAATAAAAGACGTTTCATTATTCATTCACGTACAGCTGAAAGAACATCATCCAGAGTACGTTTTTGTTGATCAACTGAACTAGTGATCAAATGAAGTGGTGGTGGTGGTGAAGCCGAGATACTCCGGTGTGACCGGTTTGAGAATGCCGTCGGACTCGAGCGCCGCCGCCAGGCATGGCCACACGAAGGTGCCGACGAGCAAGTCCCCGCCGCCTCCGGGGCGGTCCGCGACGCCGATGAACCCCGAGCACTCCCTGCCACCGACGACCACCGGCATGGCGAGCGCAGCGCGGCCGAAGCCGAAGTCGGTGTCCGGGCGGAACGTGGCGAGCCAGGTGACCGCGAGTGCCGGGCTCCCGAGACCCACGGTGGCGGCCTCGATGTACCTCTGGGACTTGTGCTCCTCCAGCCAGTCCACCAGCTCCTGGAAGTGCTCAGCGTTCGCGATCGCCGCGATCGCCTCGCGCACCGTCGCCGCCACGTCCGGCGCCGGCGAGCTTAGGATCTCCGCCGTGGTCGCCTCCCTCACCGTAAAGCTGGTCACGTTCCCCAGGTACCCGTTCATGGCGGCGCGGAGCTCCGGCGGCGTGACGTTGGCGTGCGGCCGGCCGTTGACCCACCACCCCATCCGGCAGCGGTCGTCGCCGGCGCCGTCGACGACCGCGGCGAGCGCCTTCCACAGGTAGACAGACACGGCCTCCATCCGCGTCGCGCGGCGGTGACCGGCCTCCTGGCTGCTCGCGGCGGCGCGCAGGCGGTCGACGTCGCCCGCGGCCATGAAGTAGAGGCGCTCGGCGAAGGTCTGGTTGGTGAGCACGTTGACGTGCTGCTCGGGGGTGTCCACCATGTACGCGTCGCCGAACGAGGCCGCGAACGACGGCGGCCGGAACACGGCGGAGCGGTGGACGTCGACTAGCAAGGGGACGACGCCGTCAGGCGCCCCGCCGTTCCGCGCGAACGCGGACCAGGTGTCGATGACCATGCAGGTGGCGCAGCCGTCGCCGACGACGTGGCTCCAGCTCCACGTCACGGAGAAGCCGCCGCAGGCGAACGACACCAGCTGCACCGACAGGGCGATGGCCTTGTCGAAAGGCATCGGGATCCTGCATAGCGACGCTCCAGTCCGGCTGAAGTCAACGCCGGACAGGGCCACGCCGCCGGCGTCGCCGACCACGAGCTCCGCGCCCTCGTTGTTGCAATGGATCTCCGGGAACCCGGTGGTCGGGTTCGTGACGACGCGGCCGGCTAGGGGGACGAAATGGTTCAGGAATGACGGAAGCTTGGCCTCGAAGCAGGCGACAATGTCGTCGAAGCTACCCGGGGGCCTCGGGTATATGCAGACGAAGGACACAGGGTAGTCGGTGTCCAGGAGATCCAGGTTGGAGACGGCGATCACTGAGGAGGAGGAGGAGTCGCCTGAGGAGGAGGCCTTCACGAGACGCCTACTCACCTCTCGGACGTGCAACTTGCTGCTGCTACTGACGACGTCGGCCATTTCCGATCGATGTAGGTGTTGATGAGAGCTGGCTGGCTATGCTGCTGCTTGGCTGCTAATTTATACAGAGTGAGTACACGACTTGGGATGGGCGAGAAGCCCTCCACTAGAGATGACGTCTCGCCCTTGACATGCATCTTATCTTATATTTACTAATTGGAGGCTCGCTCCTCCACGTTAATCGTGGTAAATATATATCCTAGAAATTCTGAGAAAAAAGCAAAACATCTAGCCTTTAATTTTTGGATCAACGATTAATATTTTTTCCACATTCCATGGTGGATGTTGTCTTGGTCTCTCACGATAGGACTCATTGTTTCCAACGAAACCATATCTGTTATGCTTTTATGATTAATCCTCCTTCCACCGGATTCTCCTAATTATTAATCTCCGACTTCCCAAATAGAGCCCAATCTATTAGTTTCTCTCCTCTCATTGCCTAATCCTGTCGTATCGATCTAAACCATGGAAGCAGGGCTAGGGCTGGTCGCAGAAGGCAGCCCGGTGATGTTACATGGTACGTGGCCGTACTGCAAATTCTGAACAAACACGGGAATTGGTGACTGGAATGCAACGCGAGCTCTTGGCGCAATCGCAACGTACGCAGCGACTAAGATGAGGCTACCGTTCACGAGGCGATGTTTCCAGCTGGATCCCATGCCGCTGGCTCTGCCGCTGCTCAGTTAGCTGCTTCCTTACACCCTCATGCCTCTAATTTGCTGTCGGATGCTCCTGTAATGCCGCCAATAATTTGTTCCTATTCAGTGGTAGGCAAAGGCGAGAAGAAAAGTAGGAACAGGACGATTGAGAAAGAAAAAAAAAAAAAAGAGAAACACGACCATCGACCATGCATGTATAGGTAATGCAAATGTGACAGTTTCTCCTTGCCTTCAATACAACCCACCGATATACACATATATTTAGTTCAATTAAAAATGGCAGAACATGGATTAGCATAGATGTTGTTGTCGAAGCCAGTTTGATCAAGTAACCTGATGCAGCCAACATAATTCATTTTCGAGTTGCATAGGTAAATATGAAGCTTATCATCCTTTTCATGGAAATTGTCGAGAGAAGTCATGCGTGTCAGAGTGGAAGAAAGGAATAATTTTCACAAAATCTTCAGGAGGAATGTGCATGTCAGATCACATATCAGGGAAAGAATTTGCAGACGGGCATACTTCATTAGAACATATGTTTTTCTAATTACAACTCACAAAGACAACGAGAGCATTTTGTTCAACCGAGATAACCAGAAGAAATACATACAGTCAGCCAAGGTTGAATAGGATCAGGTTGTACGCATTCAAAAAAATCACTTGACAGAGGACATCATGTTGAATGGGAAAAGAGCTACATGTTTCTATGTTAAAAAGCATGGAGATTGATCAAGTCCATAGGGAAGATTATTTGCTTGGAATAGTAACTTTTACAAAAAACTGAGATGTGTCTGCCGTTTGTTGTTAGATCAAATATAACTAGCTTTCCAACAGCACATTACTTCCGTGTTTATTAAAGAAATGTATAGTGTAAAATTTATTTAAGAACAGAGAACAGAGTTATATTGATAGATTTGTATCTCATGCATTGATCGCAAACAGATCCTTTTGTTGTTGTTTCTCCTTGGCATATCAAAACAACTTACTCTGTATGGAATAAAATATATTCTCTGTTCATGTAGAAATTGAGTTATTTCCTGAATAGTCTCTACAGATATTTAATGTTACGGAATGAGTCTCATATATTGGGATCATGAGTTTAATTATATTTGTACCACATAATAGTATTTGAGCATGGTCGAAGTCTACAGGGTATGCTCAAGCATTGTTAAAATTACTTCAACAATTAAAGTTGACGAAGATTTAAAGTTCTCCCAACACATTCCTTAAATTACGATAGACCATGCAATTGCATGGATTAAATGTTAATCCTAAATGATTCAAAATTAACATAAAACAAAACATCACAATATCAATTTTAAAGTTAATAAACCTCAATATGGATTTGATTTTATCTTGACTTTCTCCTCTATTTGGATTGCGACGTGAGATGATTTGGAAAAGTCAATCTAGCAATCCAAACGTGAGATCGCAATCCAAACATGCTAGGAAAGCGCGGGCGCCCGTCGCTTCCGCCCTGGGCGGACAGAAGCCGAACGTAGCCCACCCTACGGGCTTCACCACGAGCGAGGCGCGCTAAGGAAAAAATTAAAAGGCCCAGCCCAGTCCAGAATACATCGTCTTCTTCCCCTACCTTCCTCTTTCCTTCGACCAGCCTCGCCATGAAAGGCACGAGAAGCTGGGGGAGGAGGGGTGGGCGGAAGGTGATTTGGTTTTGTCGTAGGCGGCAGCGACGGACGCCGGGAAAGCGCTGGCCCGCCGAGCGGGACCTCCCATTCCTTGGAAAACAAACGGTACACTGAACTGAAGCACTCAAACGCGAGGGCCTTATCATCTTCTGGTGGCCCCGTCAAATACTCCAGCTCATGACAGTTTATATCAGACTTTATGGTGGGTTACCATCTGCACGGTTTTCCTTCTTTTCCATGACACGATCAAGTTGCCTTGCGTGGTCCTAGCTAGTATGCCAAATGCTCGATGAGACACGTACGTAGTGAGACTAACGTACTTTCTACTCCAGACGGAGCTAAGCTCGTTAGCTGTACCTGTTGACTCGATATCGTGGTGGTCGAGGCAAGTAGTAAAAAACTGGCGTCGATCTCTTTACAATTTGCTCCGGATCCTGATTTTGGCCTCCTCACGTGCCAATTCTTCTTTCAGCAGCGCCGACTCATAACTATCAATTTCTAAAACCTCAACTCTAATTTTTTAAACCTCATCATCAAGTGCCGTGCTCCAGTTTCCATGTCCCTGCAGTAACTTGTGTCATTTTATACTCTCACTCATATTTTTCTAAGCATTATTTTTATCTGTTGCGTAGCATAGAAGCAAAGTGACATCATCGATCGATATGGGGATCTCACTTGATTCAAGGGCATTCAGTTGAAGCTGTTAAATTGATTGTGGTGGTGGACACTTACATAAAAAAAAAGATTGTGGTGGTGGAGGCAAGTAAAAAAATTGGTTTGGATATGGCTCTGGACCTTAATTTGGCCTAATTTTGTTTTCATCTAGTTATAACATCAATCAATCAGGCGGCTCAATCATGACTGAGGAGTTGTCGGAGGCCTTGACGAGACGCCGACTCACCTCTCGGGCGTGCTACTCGTTATTCACGACGCCGGCCATTTCCGATGTGAGTAGTGTGTCCTTAGGAGCTGAGCTGGTGATGCGTGAGTTTCGTAGCTAGATAGCTGCTGCTTGGCTGCTTTATATAGAGTGAGTACACGACTTGGGATGCCACGAGCCTCCCCTAGAGGTAAAATCCTATCGACAAATGCCAAATGCTCGATGAGACACGTGGCGAGACTAATGTACTTACCACTCCAGACGGATCGATCTAAGCTAGTCAATTGTACCTGTTGACTCGATAACGTGCTGGTCGAGGCAAGTAATTAAAAAACTGGGGTTTGTTTACAATTTGCTCCGGATCCTGATTTTGGCCTCCTCACGTGCCAATTCTTCTTTCAGCGCCGAGTCATAAAAGCATCAATTTCTAAAACCTCAACTCTAATATTTTAAGCCTCATCATCAAGTGGCGTGCTCCAGTTTCCAAGTCCCTGTAACTTGTGTCATTCTATAGTCTCACTCATATTTTTTCTAAGTAGTATTATTTTTGTGTGTTGCGTAGAAGCAAAGTTACATCGTCGATATGGGGATCTCACTTGATTCAAGGGCATTCAGTTGGATCTGTTAACTCGATTGTGGTGGTGGAGGCAAGTGATAATTTGGTGTCATATGGCTTTGGATCTTGATTTTGGCCTATTTCTTTCTTTTTTTACCTAGTCATAGACATCAATCAATCGGCCTAGTTTTCTGTTAACTCAAGGTGGTGAGGCAAGTAAAAAATTGGTGTCAGTTTACAACTATAAATGAAATTAATGTAAGCATTCCATTTCCGTAAACAAAAAAAAGGAAAAGTAACTATATATGCATTATATAGCAATTAAAGTCTATCTTTTTACATAACGGACTGAAAATATAACTTTTTCAAGATATTAAGAAATCAAAGACTAAGCAAAGGAGTATAGAAGCTCATGAACAGGAAAATATCGTCGAGCCAGGTGACTCCTTCAACTTCCCTGAATTGCCCTGACTTCAAATCAGTTGCTATCAACCCACGATCCGTCCACATACATATGACACCACCATCACCTGTAAAGTGGTCCGCACGAACGGAGCGCATGAGGCAACCAAGGTGCAATAATAGCGTTGAGACCTCAATGACTCTGTTTTGACTCCATCCCATATCACCGTCAGGGCCAACAACCTCTCGAGACCACAAGTGGAGACTATGTTGTCGATGCACCATGGCGCATCCTAGCCTACCTTCCACCATCCTACCACCCTCCGTAATCGCAAGCATGAAAGAAGTACTAGTATGTGACATCGGCGGTGGGGCAATCGTAGTGATTTCTCGTGTGTCCAAATCATACTTGAGGATACATGTAGGATACATCAGTGTGAAGAAGAGTGCGTCGCCTACGAGAGCACTACACTCGTAACCGTGAAGAACACCGGGGCACGGAGCAGAGGTGGGTTCACTCCAGGCATCAACCTTGGATGAATAGACGTAGGCAAACTTCCCTGCATCTACGTCATTGAAGCCCACGAAGACCACGAGGAAAGGTGTGCCTCTGCAATCGATCGAGGTGGTCACAGTCCCCGGCAGCGCATAGCACAGCTGCATTGAAGCCAGATGGGCACCCAGACCCTAGTGCTAGAGCAGGCAGTTGATATTGCTCGTTTGTGACAGGGTCCCAGACGGCAAAAATAACAGCCACACGTTGCATGTTGAAGAGGAGAACACGGCCGTGGTGCGAGTCGAGCGCTCGCCAGCCGCGGCGGTCGGCAGGGGACAGCAGCGGGAAGGAGCAGCAGGGGACGAATTCAAGCGGACCATTGTGTCGCCGTCTTTGTGGAAGTTACGGAGGATTCCCAGCAAGGGAGGGTTCCGGTGTCGCCGGCGGAATCGGCTGCGGAAACCGGGGTCGGAGACGAGGCGGCACCACGTCTTGCACATGACGGCGGCGCGCACCAGACGACCCGGGTCGTCCGGTGGGATGCGGAGAAGGATCTCCTCCACCAGCTCGTCCAGCAATGGTGCCGGAGATGACATGTGCGGCGGTGGCGGCGAGAGGGTTTTTGATCGATCGGGTTCTTCAGATGACCAGATGGCGATGAGAGACCAACTGGGCCTGTTTTGAACTCACGCGGTCAGCGCCGGGTCTGAATCGTTCTCTGATCCCTAGTTGTGCTGGAAACCGGCAACTCATCCAGCCAAAGTTCTCAGGGAAAGCTTTGCACAACGACAAGGCTAATCAATTTTGCACAGAACAATGATTTGGTACAAACAAAACTGAATTTTTGCTTAGTCCGTACAATTATAGTAGTAACATGCACAAACAAAATGTTCGCCGTTGGAGTCTGATCTCAACTAGCAAGACAACAACTGAGGGAGAAAAGCAACGCCCTATTCCCAAGTCACAGTAAGTTCAACTATAATTAGTTGGAGAAACGGAAACGGTTCTTTCAAAATTACAGCACCTTCTATCTAACAAAAGGAACCGTATTCGTTCCTGACTCATTGCAAGCTCATAACGTTTCAGCTCACTTTACTAACATGCTCCAGAAAGCTTAACAACGACTGGCAAGCTACAGATCAAGGCCAACAGAACAAGGCGTCACCAAAGTCACCGAACTTAACAGGTTAATTACATCATCAGAAACAACGTATTCCATCTATGATCACTTGACACGTCGTTTTGATTTAGCCAAATATATACCTTCACAAGCAACTTGTGTCTTTCTCCGTGCACTTATACTGACATCTATTGCATCCTCTCACTAGTCTAGGCCACTCCCAGAGCTGCAGGAAAAACGTAAATGTTGAAAACATGGCCAGCTAATTAAAGAATCGATATGCTCTCGCTGAAAATTTGCAAGGCCAACCCAATGTCTGCACGCCACTAATCTTTTTTTTACAACTCAGACACTCACAACGCACGCACACTCACCCCTATGAACGCACATACGAACCCTACCCCTATGAGCATCTTCGAAGAATGAGCCGACAAATCTTCCAGATTGACGAAGTCACCACTGGCGCCTCGCTGTCGACGGCCACGTCGCCTACCACTGAAATCACAGCGTCGTTAAATTATAGAAAATTCGCTCCCACCGGGAGTCGAACCCAGGACCTCAGGTGCTACTAAGGCTCTTGTAACCACTAGGCTACAGGCCCTTTCGCATGCACACCACTTATCCAATCCAAGGCTTTGGAAATGCTAGTATGTTTCAGCATGAAGGCCCAATGTGAAGAATTCTGATTCGTAAGCTATATAGCACAGAAGGAAACAACTTTGCTATGCCACACCAATCTGCTATGTCTGAACAATCCTGCCAGCTGAACAACTAGCTAGAAAACTCACATGCTTTACTTTGCCACGAATCTAACATAGATGACAACAGATCGAGTTGTATTTGTAAACATCAGAAACGAGAAACTTCATGAACACAACCTTTATCATATTTTTTTAAAAAATATGTTAGTTTTCATGAGCTACAATCTGATTGAGATAAATATGCAATATGGATAGTGGTGATTTCCCAGCAACTTTAAATAGGAAAGGAAAAAAGGGGGAGAAATTCACAGGTCAATGTGGGTGCCTGTTGGGTTGTTTTTCTGACCCCTTCCAGTCTTCTGATAACATCTTTCTATAGTAAACTTGTTCTCAAAAATCACTCCTCATGTCATTTATTCCCTTATTACTAAAGTTGACAATGCTGGAAATAGACAAACGACTTTTGCCACTGGAGACACCACTTCCCATTCGAATTGCATGTGTTAAGATGCATGTGGCTATTTGACAGCAATTGCAAAGTTTTAATGTGCGCATCATCTAGCATTGCCTATATTTTAACTCATGTTAGCACCAGTTGAAATACGAATCAAGTATGCAGAATAACTTGTACCTGGAGTATAGAAGCTCATGTATGGAATAATGTTGTCGGTGCTGTTGAGCCCTAGTACTTCCCTGAGCCACCCCGTCTTTAGATCAACAAAGAAACAACCGCGGTTCGTCCCCACATAAACAACACCATTGTCATCCGCAGAGGTGACTTGCTTCACCTTGAAACGAGTAGCAGGGATCAACATCTTGAGATCAACGACTCTCTTTTGCATCCACCTCATATCTCCATGAGAACCAGTAGTCTCCCTTGACCACAGGTAGAGTTGGGACCCCCTCACTACGGCGGACCCCAGCCCGCCGCCCTCGGCAGTCATGAGCAGTTCAGTGTGCCAACTCGACATTGGTTGTGGGTCAATTGTAGTCATTTTCCGTGTCGCCAAATCATATGCGAGGATTCCCGAGTTATGATGATCATGTCCATAATCACATTTGAAGTATAGCGCGTTCCCCGCATGGGCAGCGCGCCCTTCCTCCGAGAGGCAAATTTGGTGCTGCGCGAAGGTTGGCTCGCTCCAAGCATCAGATTCCGATGAGTAGGCGTAGGCGGAGATCATCCCATCACGGTGGGTGCCTACAACGACAACGAGGAACGGTCCGCGGTGGCAGTAGAGGTGGTCGCACTCGCCGGCGGCAGCGGCACAGAGCACCGCCGCCCTCCATGTTCCGTCGGTGCGCGGGACCCATGGCAAGTTCCGCTGGTTGCCCGTGATGGGGTCCCAGACGGCGAGGGCAAGGTACCAGCGTTTGGAAGTGGACTCGCCGCGCTCGCTGAGGAGGAGGACGCGGCCGTGGCGGCAGTCGATCGCTCGCCAGCGGCGGAGGGCGTCGCGGCGCGGGCGGAAGGAGCATGTGGGGATGAAGTGGGTGGTCATGACGTCACTTCTCTTGCTGATGCTGCGGAGGACGCCCAGCACGGGGACCCTGCTCCGGTGGCGCTCGCAGAATCGGCGGCGGAAGCCGGGGTCGGAGACGAGGCGGCACCAGGCCTTGCACACGAGGGCGGCGTGTACGAAGCGTTCGGGCTCGTCCGGCGGGGTGCGGAGGAGGATCTCCTCCACGAGCTCCTCCACCAGCGATGGGGGCGGCGGCGGCATGACGCAGCGGCGGGGCGAAGGTTATTTTGGTCGGCGAGAAGGGAAGCGAAAGCGGGCGACAAATACACGGTGGTGAGAGCGCGGGTCCGATTCTCTTTAGAACTCGCGTGGATTGGTCAGCGCCGGGTCGGAGTCGTTCTCTGATCCCTAGTTGCGCTGGAAATCGGCACTCATCCAGCCAAGTTCTAATTGGGAAAGCTTTGCACAACGACAGGGCTAATCACTTTCGCACAGAACAATGATTTGGCACAAAATAAACTGAATTTATGCTTGCTCCATAGTACAATGATCGTAGTAACACACAAATGTTGGCCGTTGGAGTCTGATCCCAACTAATTATATGGAGAACGGAGGGAGAAAGTAAAACCCAATTTTCCAAGTCACAATACGTTCAGTTGTGCTTAGTTGGAGAAACATGGTTCTTTCAAAATTGCAGCACCTTCTAATTAACAAAAGGGACCATTTTGGTTCCTGACTGACTCATTGAAGCACGTATGTTTCAGCTCACATTATGAAGCAGGGTATTTCTTTGGTTGCCGTCTTAGGCTACTCTCGATGGAGGTTTCATTTTTATTAATTGAGGTGCCACATAAGCAAATTTGATGACACGACAAGAGAGTTATGAAAAGAATTGAGCAATGAGTTTCATCAAGATAAAACTGAGTATACACATCATGAAACACCATGATCACACTAGCATTGAAGGAGAGGAAATTCATTTCATCTTACAGACAACCAATATATGAAACAAAATAGATTTCAGCGATAGGAAACACCAAAATGCATGATACCATGCTTTGGAAGATTTATTTCATCCAAGGTTTCAAAATTTTATAGGCGACATGACACTCTAGCTTGGAAACATCAAAATGAAACTCACCAATACGACTAGTCTTACTAACATGCTCCAGAAAGCCTAACATTGACTGGCAAGCTACAGACCAAGGCCAGCAGAGAACAAGGCATCAGCAAAGTCACCAAACTTAACAGGTTACTTCATCACAGAGCACGTATTCCATCTATGATCACTTGAGATGTCGTTTTGATTTATCCAAAGACCTTCACACGCAACTTGAGTTTTTTCCTCCATGCCCTTAAAGTGCAATCTCGTGCATCCTCACTGGTCGAGGCCACTCCCAGCGCTGCAGAAAAACGTAAATGTTGAAAAACATGGCCAGCTAATTAAAGAATCGATATGTGCTCTCGCTGAAAATTTGCAGAATGAGCAGTACCTGGAGTATAGAAGCTCATGTATGGTACAATGTTGTCGGCGCCATTGACCTCTTGTCCTTTCCTGAACCACCCCGTCTTTAAATCGACAAAGAACGAACCATGTCGTCTCGTCCCTACATAAACAACACCATCGCCATCGGCAGAGCTAACTACATCAAGTGTGACCGGGATCAGCACCTTGAGCTCAATGACTCTCTTTGTCACCCATATCATATCTCCATGAGAACCAGTCTCCCTTGACCATACGTAAAGTTGGGAACCTCTCACTACGGCGGATCCCAGCCCACCGCCCACGGCAGTCATGAGCGCAGTGCGACAACTCGACATTGGTGGTGGATCAATGGTAGTCATTTCCCGTGTCACCAAATCATATGCGAGGATTCCCGAGTTATAATTGTTGGAACCTCGCCGGAGAGACGACGCACACGTCGCCGGCGAGATCACCGGCCAAACACTCACACGCACACAGGAAAAACTCACGCAAGAACACACAACTCACGGTCTTGTTTTGGTGCTGCAAATGAGACAGCGTTTCTGGTTGTATTGCTATGCTTAAATAGACTAATACATTGGAAAGAAATTAAAGGCCTTCCTAATCAGCCGATACATGCCATAACCAGGTGAAGGGTCATGCGCCTAATTGATCTACTACCAAACTTAGCAAAACAAACTAAGGAAAGTAAATCACTAAATAAGGAAGGTAAGGATTATATCCTACAATCTCCTCCTAAGCCTTGCCTTGCTGACTATCAACATTGATCAGGCCGATCTTGGTACGCAGCTCATGAAACTTGACTTTGCCGAGAGACTTGGTCAGAATGTCACCGAGCTGTTCTTCACTTCGAATGAAATCCACTTTGATCAGGCCATGTTCTGCGGACTCCCGGACTAGGTGATACTTCACCTCGATGTGCTTGCACTGTCCATGGAGCACCGGATTCTTGATTAATGCAATGGCGGACTTGTTGTCCACCCTCAACACCGGCACGCTCTGCGCTGCTCCCTGCATTTCTGCTAGCACACGCCTGAGCCAGAGTGCCTGACAAGCAGCATTTGCCGCTGCCATGTATTCCGCCTCGCAGCTTGATTGAGCCACCACCTTCTGCTTCTTCGATTGCCAGGTGATCGGGCTGCTGCCAAGGAAGAAAATCACTCCTGTCGTGCTTTTCCTAGCATCGACGTCCCCAGCGAAATCGCTATCGCTGAACCCTGTCAGGAGTGCCTCCTTCTTCTCCTTTCTGCCATACCAGAGTCCCCAATTCTGGGTCCCCGCCACATACCGGAGGATATGCTTCACCGCAGCCATATGATCCTCGCGCGGCTCCTCCAGAAACCGACTCACATAGCCGACAGAGAAGGCAAGGTCGGGGCGGGTGTTCACCAAGTACCTGAGGCTCCCGACAATGCTTCTGTACATAGTAGCATCGACCGGCGGCTTCTCGCTCTTCTTGCTCAGCTTTAGCCTCGGTTCCATGGGCGCATGGCCTGAATTGCACCCCGCCATGCCGCTTCTCTCCAGCAGCTTGGCCGCATAAGCTCCTTGGCTTAGCGAAATCCCGCTCGCGCTCTGCCTCACCTCAATGCCGAGATAGTAGTTAAGCAGGCCGAGGTCGCTCATCTTGAACGCCGCTGCCATCTCCCCTTTGAAACGCTTGATGTTGTCGCAGCTGGCACCGGTGATCACAAGATCATCGACATACACACCGACCACCAGCTGCGCCACGTCGTTCCGTCTCACGTAGACAGCGTGCTCTGATGGGCACCTCATGAAGCCAAGCGCCACCAGAGTCGCGTCCAGCTTCGCGTTCCATGCACGCGGCGCTTGATGTAGCCCGTACAGTGCCTTCCGCAGCTTGAGCACCTTGTGCTCCTTACCGCCGACCACGAAACCGGCCGGCTGCTCGACATAGACCTCCTCCTCCAGGTCGCCGTTCAGGAACGCCGATTTGACGTCCATGTGGTGCACCTCCCACCCCTCGTGCGCCGCGAGGGCGATGAGCAGGCGCACCGAGTCGAGCCGTGCCACGGGTGCGAACACCTCATCGTAATCGATGCCGTGGCGCTGCGCGTATCCCTTCACCACGAGGCGGGCCTTGTGCTTGACCACCGCCCCGTGCTCATCGCGCTTCACCTTGAAGACCCATTTCAGGCCAATGGCACGACGACCCGGAGGGAGATCGGCGAGAGACCAAGTCTCATTATCATCGATCGCCGCCATCTCCTCCATCATCGCCGCCCTCCAGCTCGGGCTACGTTCCGCCTCAGCGAAAGAGGCGGGCTCATCTGAGCTCACCATGTGCAGCTCCTCAGCCACCAATGCACGTGGTGTGAAGCCTCGCGGAGAAGCCGGACCGATGATGTTGTCGATCCTTCGGAACCGCAGTGGGGCGTCGTCATCGTGGTCGGCGTCCAGCAGCTCGTCAGCCTCACTTGGAGGTGAGGAGAACTCCACCTCGCCATGTCCAGCGCCTCCGCCGGCATGGGGCGATGCCGGCGGTGTCAACTCGCCTTCCTCGGCCGCAGCTGCAGGAACCTCCTCAGTGCCCTCGGCCACTGGAGGTCCCTGGGTGGAGATGGAGTACTCCACCATGAACACGTCATCGCCGATCGTCTCGCCGCCGACCGCCTCCGAGCCCTAGTCCCACTGGGCTCCTTCGTCGAACACCACGTCGCGTGTCACGTGCACGCGCTTCGCGACGGGGTCGTACGCGCGGTATGCCTTGGAGCCGCGCTCGTAGCCGATGAAAATCATCTTGCGGCCACGATCCTCCAACTTCTTCAAATGTGGCGTCGTGTTCCGGACATAGACGATGCAACCGAACGTCTTTAGGTGGTGCACCGCTGGCTTCTTCCCGTGCCAAGCCTCGAACGGAGTCATGCCCTCCACGCTCTTCGTCGGGCATCTGTTCAGCACGTACACGGCCGTGCTCACCGCCTCGCCCCAAAGCCAACCAGGCAAGCCTTTGGCCTTGAGCATGCTCCTCGCCGTCGACACCACCGTGCCGTTCCGGCGTTCGACGACGCCGTTCTGCTGCGGGCTATAGGCAGCAGTACGCTGGCGGTGGACTCCTTCCGCCGCGCAATACTCCGCAAACTCTGTCGAGTTGAACTCGCCACCGCGGTCAGTGCGGAGCGCGCCGAGCTTCAGCTTGGACTCGCCCTCCGCACGAGCTTGGATCTCCTTGATCGCCTCCGCCGCACGGTCCTTGGACGGGAGCATGGCTACCCACATGAACCGGGTGAGGTCGTCGACGAGCAACAAGAAATACTTGTTGCCGCTCGGAGTCGCCGGCGTGATCTGTCCACAGAGATCGCCGTGCACCAACTCCAGACGCCGCTGCGCCCGGTACTCCGCCTCCGCCGGGAACGAGGTGCGCCTCTGCTTGCCGGCCATGCACGCCTCACACAGCTCCGCCACCTGCCCGAGCTCCGGCAGCCCGCGCACAAGCTCCTCCCGATCCATCTTGCGCAGTGCCGCCATGTTAACGTGGCCGAAGCGCTCGTGCCAGCGCCACGCCACCTCGTCGCCGCGGCTGCGCACCGCCAGGCAAACCGGCTGTGCCATCTTGATGTGGAGCACGTACAGCCGGTTCCCCGCGCGTCTCACCTTAGCCAGCAGTTGGCCGCCGGGCTCCCGTATCCGCATCACGCCGGAGTCGATGTCGACCTTGTACCCGACCTCGTCGAGTTGTCCGATGCTCACGATGTTCGTCGTCAGCCGGGGAATGAAGTAGACCCCGGGGAACGATCGAAGCTCACCGTTCTTGCACACGAACGTGACCGTCCCACGGCCCTCGATCCGCGCCACCGAGTCATCGCCGAACCGCACCGTACCGCACACCTCCGTGTCCATGTCCGCGAACGCCGCACGCGACCCGGACATGTGGTTCGTCGCCCCGGTGTCCAAGACCCAAGTCTTGGCATCGCGCTCCTCCTCTTCTCCAAGGTGAGCGAACACTTTCTCCTCGCGCAGCTCGATCTGCGCACCCGGCGGCGCGTTCGCCGCCATAGATCCGCCGCCGCCATGTGCCTGTCCCGCCTCCTGCGGCAACAAGTCAGCATGCGGGGGCGGAGTCGCCGGTAAGCCTGTCGGCGCCGCGCTCGCGAACAGCAGCGTGGCCTCCTCCTCTTCCTGCACGACATGGGCCCGCTGGTTCTTCGCCTTTGTTGGACAATCTCGGGCCCAATGACCCAGCTTCCCGCAGCGCTGGCATTCATCGCCGGTGGGCTTGTTTGAATTCGACGGCCCGCTCGAGGGACCGCCACGCCCGCGACCGCGTCCGCGCCTGCCGCCGCCACTACCGCGACGCGCCGAGCCACTGCTCGCGCCGTCGCCGTAGTCCGCCTCGCGCTTCTTCCGCCGCGCGTCCCACTCCTCCTCCGTGAGGTACAGCTTGCCCTCGTGCTGCAACGACGCCGGTGCCTCATCGAACGACTCCTCCGCCTCCTTGAGCCGCCCCGTCAGTTCGGCGACCTTCATCGTCGACACGTCCAGCAGCGTCTTGATGGCGAGCGCGATCTGCTTGAAGCGAGGCGGAAGGCTGCGAAGAATTTTCGCAACGACGTCCGCATCCTTCACTTCGTCACCCAGCGTGGTGAGATGCGCCGCCATTCCTTCCAGGCGGAGCGCAAAGTCCTCGACGGTCTCACCGTCGTTGAACGTGGCGAGATCGAATTTTCGGCGCAGCTGCTGCGCCATCGACTTCTTCACGCGGTCGTCCCCGACCCTCATGGTCGCGATCGCGTCCCAGGCCTCCTTTGCCGTCTCCCTCTTGGCGAGCGTCGGCACCATCTCCGGTGGCACCGCGCTGCACAAGACATCAAGCGCCATCGCCTCCTCTTGCGCGTCGGCGCCGCCGTTCTCGATGACGTTCCAGAGCGCGCGCGCCCTGAGCTTCACCTTCATCAGGAGCGCCCAATCAGAGTAATTGGTCTTGGTGAGGGCGGGGTAGCTAGTCCCGCCTCCAACCTCACGAATCACCCGCTGGATCACCACGCCCTCGCCGGAGGTGTCGCCCTTGGCGCCGATCTTGCCGTCCTTCCCGTCGCCAGCCATCTTCTAGGCTCGCAACCTTGCTCTGATACCACTTGTTGGAACCTCGCCGGAGAGACGACGCACACGTCGCCGGCGAGATCACCGGCCAAACACTCACACGCACACAGGAAAAACTCACGCAAGAACACACAACTCACGGTCTTGTTTTGGTGCTGCAAATGAGACAGCGTTTCTGGTTGTATTGCTATGCTTAAATAGACTAATACATTGGAAAGAAATTAAAGGCCTTCCTAATCAGCCGATACATGCCATAACCAGGTGAAGGGTCATGCGCCTAATTGATCTACTACCAAACTTAGCAAAACAAACTAAGGAAAGTAAATCACTAAATAAGGAAGGTAAGGATTATATCCTACAATAATCGTGTTGTCCATAATAATACATGAAGTATAGGGCGTTCCCCGCATGTGCACCGCGCCCTTCCTCCAAGAGGCAAATTTGGTGTTGCGCGAAGGTTGGCTCATCCCATGCATCCGATTCCGATGAGTAGACATAGGCGGAGGTCATCCCATCGTTGTAGGTGGCCATGACGACAACGAGGAAGGGTCCGCGGTGGCAGTCGAGGTGGTCGCACTTGGCGGCGCAGAGCACCGCCGCCCTCCAGGTTCCGTCGGTGCACGGGACCCGTGGTAGGTTCCGCTGGTTGCCGGTGATGGGGTCCCAGACGGCGAGGGAAAAGTACCAGCATTTGGATGTGGATTGGCCGCGCTCGCTGAGGAGGAGGACGCGGCCGTGGCGGCAGTCGATCACTCGCCAGCCGCGGAGGGCGTCGTGGCGCGGGCGGAAGGAGCAGGTGGGGATGAAGTAGGTGGTCATGATGTCTCTTTTCTTGGCGAAATTTCGGAGGAAGCCCAGCACGGTGGCCCTGCTCCGATGGCGCTCACAGAATCGGCGGCGGAAGCCGGGATCGGACACGAGGCTGCACCAGGCCTTGCACACGAGGGCGGCGTGCACGAGGCGTTCGGGCTCGTCCAGTGGGGTGCAGAGGAGGATCTCCTCCACGAGCTCCTCCACCAGCGATGGGGGCGGCGGCGCCATGAGCGAGGGTTGATTTGGTCGGCGAGAAGAGAAGGGAAGCGAAAGCGGCGACGGCGATGACAGCGCGGGTCTGATTTGACCCCGATCGACTAACTCCTGGGAGGGACGTATGTTAAAAAACAGGACGGGTCCAACTACACCGGCCACATAGCCCACAGTTGTGACGGCCCACGTTTCGTGCTCATCTTCGATTGGCTGTGGCACAACTTTTGCCTTGCATATCTGAACTGATTGCTTTTTTCGTGGTAGATGAAAAACTTATGGTAAATATTTAAAACTTTCAAGCAAATAATGAGTTGATGCTAAAACTGACCACCTTATCTTCTATTGTTTTTATTTTTTTTGAAGCAAGCTAGATAGCTGGCATGATTACTTGCTGCTATGAACACAGATGCTAATCTTAGCAGCTCATAATTGTGCAATGAATGCAAATATGTATCGGAGCAACATTAGGCTACTCCCAATGGGAGTTTCATTTTCAATAAATGATGTGACATGTCAGCAATTTTGATGTGGCAGGTTAATAATGAAGAAAGAGAGGAACCCAGTTTCCAATGCAATGCACATGTTCCAAAACATGAAATGGCATGAAACTTGCATTGAGGATAGGAGTTTCATTTCGTTTGAGCAACAATTAAATGCTATGACAAGCTTAGGAAACAACAAAATGAAATTATGCATTGGAGAGAGGTGTTTCATTTGCATTTCATATGACATGAAACAATGAAATGAAACTCTCCATTGAGAATAGCCTTATCAAATTGCTGCCTGAACTCTTCTTCGTCGTCTGGACTATATAACTTTATTGAATCTTTTTTATCTTCGTCGATCCTATCACTGGGCTTCTTTTGTAATTAACCTGTACTAAAGCATTAAAATATTCCCACTAAGGAATGAAGACCGTACAATTGTTGACACTGTCTCTAGCCCTTATCGTGTTGTCCTCAGGTATAAACAATTATTCTTCTGTATCTTTACTACTCCATTCGTCCCAAAATACTTGGCATCCTGGCTATAGTCCAGATTCATAGAACATTCTATGAACCTTGACATCCAGAAACATGGTCAGGATGCCAAATAAACTGGGACGGAGAGAGTATAAGACAATGGTAAATAGTCATTGTTGATTTGTAACTCTAAAGATTTAATATATGCTCATATCGAAGTCCATTGGTATTTGTAGGAGCAACGGCGTTGGCAAGAATGGATGCTGCTGGTGTTCCTCTCTCTGAGAAATATTGTGGCTTAATAATTCCGGGCCCATGTACGGACATACAAGGGTGCACTACCTTTTGCAACTAAAACAATTCTGGCCCTGGAAAGCCAGGCATTCAATGTGGTCCTAAAGGATGCGAGTGCACATACTGCTGACATGTTCTAAGCATGCAGAAAACATGCATGTTCAATAATAATGATAAAGGTGCAACTGTTGTAGCAATATTCTCGTTGGCATGATAATATCAATAAACATTGTTCAACAATGAAGTTCTGAATTGGCGATGAAAATGAACAAATGGTTGACCATCTGGACAACCAGCAACCGCGTCAACAGAGCTTGAATCGGCCACCATGTACAAGGGGACGTTCGCGAGCAAGTATTGCTTACACAAAACTGAATTTAATTTATTCTCCACCAAACACAAAATGATAGAATCAATGTTTTTCATCCAACTGGAGTTTTTATTCCACAATATTGCATCAATATAATGCTTCCCCAGAGCTTGTAAAAGAATAAGTTTTTGTTATTTTAAAAAACTGAGAAGCTTGTGTTGAGAAACCATGAATAAAGATACATTAGCTACCCTGGATATGTTGTGGTCTCACTCAACGTTTGGTGTGCCTTATGAACAATGTTTAATTATCATCGTGTACGTACATACACTAATTTTTTTTGAGCATTGAACTTTGAATACCGGTGAATACATGCTTTTTTCATGTGTTCAACCTTTTTATGCAACGTTACAATCAATTAAAAAAGATCAATTTTGAAGCCATAATTTAATGAGTAGCTAACATATGTTGTTTTTTGGTGGCAGATGAAAAAGTTATGGTAAATATTTAAAAGTTTAAGCAAATAATGAATTGATGCTAAAACTGACCGCCTTATCTTCTATTGTTTTTTTTCCCGAAGCAAGCTAGATAGCTGGCATGATTACTCGCTGCTATGAACACAGACGCTAATCTTAGCAGCTCGTAACTGTGCAATGAATGCAAATATGTATTGGAACAACATTATCATCGGCGGCGTCTGGACTATATAACTCTGTTGAATCTTTTTATCTTCATCTTGTCGTTGGGCTTCTTTTGTAATTAACTAGCAGTAAAGCATTAACATATTCCTACCAAAGGAATGAAGACCGTACAATTGTTGATACTGTCCCTAGCTCTTATCGTGCTGTCCGCAGGTATAAAAAATTACTCTTCCGTATTTTTACTAGCTATATGACATTGATGAATAGTCATTCTTGATTTGTACCTCTAAAAATGCAACATATGCTCATATCTAAGTCCATTGGTATTCATAGGTGCAACGCCATTGGCAAGAATGGATGCTGGTTCTGTTCTTTCTGGGATTTGTGGTATAATAATTCCAGATCCATGTACGAACATACAAGCATGCACTAACTTTTGCAACATAAACAATCGTGGCCCAGGAAAGTCAGGTGTTCAATGTGGTCCTAAAGGATGCAAGTGCACATACTGCTGACATATTGTAAGCATGCATGAAACATGCATGTTCAATAATGGAGATAAAATGCAAAACTGTTTTTAGCAATATGCTTGTTCGCTTGATAATATCAATAAATTCATATTTAGTTTACTGTCATGGTTTGAGATGGGTGCCTCTTGTGTCACAAAGACTTTGTTTATTAAGAGACCATCATATACTTTGACAATCGCAAAAACCAATAAGAAAGGGTATATTCTTCTCGATAAAGCACCTAACATAGTAACACACGAGCCACATATATACAAGGAGAAATATCGTCCTATTGCAAAAACATATATAGAACCCAATGGAGCATATTATTTCTGGCTACACCAAACAACTAACCAAACTACCACACCCAAGAAATGACCTACTACAGTGAGGTGCTGTGTCCCTCTAAATCACGCTACCATGCAGTACAACTATTGCATCAGGCTCAAAAGTATTCTATTGATCGATGAAATCATAGTACTTGCCACTCCTCCCTTGCATGCAAAATGTTGTACTTCGAAATATGACGACTTCATTATTTCGAACTAGCAAACATGACTAGCATGCATATGCCCAATGTTTAACTTTTGTGAGCAAATATTGCTTACACGAAGCTGAATTTAATTTATTCTCCATTAAACATTAAAATGATGGAATCAATAATTTTCATGCAACTGGATTTTTTATTCCACAATATCGCGTCAATAATGCTTCCACAAAGCTTGTAAAAAGAATGTATTTTTGTTACTTTAGAAAAACTGAGAAGATTGGTTTCAGAACCATGAATAAAGATACAGTAGCTAGCTACGTTGTATGTGTTGTGGTCTCTCAGTATACCTGTTTGCACTAGTTAACAGCCACAATGCTTTCAATCGAAGGAAACAATATTTCTTTTCTGGACCCTTAGTGTCACTGCAAGCATACTGCTGGGATTACCATCTTACTGACAAGCCCAAGAAAGCTTTACATCGACCATCGACAGAAGGCCAACAGAATAGAGAAGCAGCAAAATCACACAATTACTCTACCTTGTTAAGGACCACTTTTTTCCATCTGATCGATATGACTAGTTATTTCACCCAAAAGCTCCATTATTCATCTAATCTTAATTACCACTTTTTTTTACCTAAAAAAAAGACTTCTTTCTCCATTCATTAGAATACCTGCTTCAACAGCAGCTTGAATTTTTCTTCAGTGTCATGCATTAGAAGCACCATTTACTGGACCCTCAGAAGTAGACGCCACTTCTAGTGCTGTAGAGACACATAGTTGTTAAAGCAACATCAGCTAGTTGAAGGATAACACTCTCACTTGCTATACTATATATGCATCCTACTTTAAACAACATCAGCTAGTTGAAGGACAATACTCCACTTGCTAATTTGAAAAATGATCTTAACACATGTTGAAAATGACAAGTAACCCCGGCCCTGTTGTGTAGGGCATTGTAATATAAATCTTACTAATTAACGTGATGGAACTTAGGTAAAAGTAACTCTGTTTACATGCAGCACATAGCCCTTCTCGATCCATTTTATATCTAATATAAAACACTCTTTATACGGAATATATGTGGAAATGAAGTACTAGTAAGGAAAAGTGTACCTGGTGGAGTATAAAAGCCGACGAACGGAACAATGTAGTCATGGCCTTTGACTCCTTCTACCTGTCTAAGCCGCTCGGATTTCAAATCGTAAGTATAAAACTGTTGATCCACCCCTATGCAAACGACGCCACCGCCTTCCGCAAAGCCAACTACATCAGGTGTGTGCACGAAGGGGCAATTGGGGATCAACAATTTGAAATCTATGACTCTTTGTTGTGTCCATCCGATATTATCTCCGCTGTTGAGAGCAGTAGGCTCCCATGACCACAAGTGTAGTTTGGAACCCTCCTCCACCGTTGCGGCTCCCAGGCCTCCGCCCTCTGCGGTGGTGAGAGCAATGCTGTAATCATCCGACCACATAGGTGGCTGTTGAATCAGAACTATTTCCCGTGCGCTCAAATCGAACATGAGGATCCTCATCGTGGCATCGTAATCATCATCCAACACGAAGTAGAGCGCGTTCCCGACATGGGCAGCGCGTGCATTCTCAGAGTCAGAGAACCAGTCTTGGCGCGGAGTAGAGGTTGGCTCGCCCCACGCATCAGATTCCGATGAGTAGACGCATGCTACCGTCCCCTTACGGTACGACGCCACGAAGCAGACCAGGAAGGCTCCACGGTGGCAGTCGAGGTGGTCGCAATCTCCGGCGGCGGCGGCGCAGAGCACCGCGGCGTTCCAGCTCGTCACGTACGGCTGGAACGGCGGCAGCGGAGGTAGCTACCGCTGGTAGTCCGTGAGAGGGTCCCAGACTGCAAGGTCACCGACACAACAACAGAAACCTCCTGTAGCGGCGGGTGAAAATGCACTATAGCGACGGACCCAGACAACCGTCGCTATGCTTGTGTCGCTAGAAATTAAGAACTGCAGCAACGATTCAAAATAACCGCCGCTATAAATTGATTAGTAGCGACGGATGGTAGCAGCAACCGTTGCTACAAATTGATTTGTAGCGGCGGACACTGCCATCACCCGCCTCTACTATGGATTTAAAAAAACAAAAAAAAACGAGGAGCCCGACGCCCTGGTGGCTGGACGCCGATGCCCTCCGCACACCGGCGTCGCGCCGCGCCGGCCGGTCAGGAGAGCAGGTGGTCGCGCCCGCCCGACGCGACGCCGTGCCGACGCCAGCCTGATGCAGCGCCAGCCCGCCGCCTTGCCGCGCCGGCCCGAGCCGCCGCCGCGCCCGCGCCAGCCTGATGCCGCGCCGTCCGACGCGATGCCGCGCCTGCCCGAGCCGCCGCCGCACCCCATTAGCCCGACGCCGCGCCCGCTCGACGCGCCGCGCCCACGCCGGCCTGGTGCCGCGCCCGCTCGAGGCAACGCCACGCCGGCCCGAGGCGATGCCGCGCCCACGCCATCCTGGTGCCGCGTCCGTCCGACGCGCTGCCGCGCTAGCCTGAGCCGCCGCCGTGCCCACGCCGGCCCGATGCCGCGCCAGCCGACGCAACGCCATGCCCATGCCAGCTCGATGTCGCGTCCGCAGCCTCCGCCGAGCCGGGCCGGGGCCGGGGTCGTGGTTGCCTCGCCGCGCCGCTCCAGACAAGGGTCGCGGCCGCCTCACCGCGCTGCTCCAGGCAGGCGGCGCACGGGCGCAGGTGGCGCGCGCGGGCGCTGTGCGCGGCAGCTTGCTGCACGGTGCAAGCGCGGCTTTGCAGCCGCGGCGGGCGCGAGCGGCGTTGGACGAGGAGGCACGGAGGCGTGACCTGCGGGCCACACGGGCGCGTGCTCGAGCGGGCGTTGGTCAGCACGTGGGCGAGCTGCTGCTGACTTGCTGCCCGTTGCTTGCTGCCGTGCATTGCTACTTGTGGATGATTGGGGATTGAAGAGAGAGAAGAGGAAGAAGGGCGATTGGAAAAGGCTGCTGATGTATGGCCGGTGAAGTGCCGCGGTGGAGCTGCTGATGTGAGTTGCTTCCTGCGGGCTGCTGCTCGTGTGAGAGAAGTGCAGGAGAGAGATCAGAGGGAGGTGGAAGAAGAGAGAGAGAGAGAGAGTTGCGGGAGAGCGGTGGAAGAGGAAGACAGTGGAGGATCCGGATGGCTTGGACTGGACCAATGAGAAGCCACTATTTGGAATGGACGGATTGCTGACGTGGCCATTTGTGTTTTCTTGTTTCTTTTGTGCGTTTATTTTGAGGTGATAAACAATTTCAAATACAAAAGTTGTCAACTAAAAAGTTTTATATTTCGTCGAGGTCTACAAATTTCATTTTGATAACTTCTCCATCCGAGGTCGTTTACAAAATTTAAAATTCAAATTTGAGAAATTCAAATTTAAAATGTATTTTTTGTTAGCAAAATTAATTTACATTAAAAAAATGTTGAACTACAAAGTTGTATAACATCTAAGGATATGCAATTTTTATTTTGGCCATATATTCATCCGACATAGTAGTAGTAATATTATTCAGAAATCTTATATATTTGTCTTATAGTTTCATACAACTATATGATAGATGTAGATTTTATGAACAAATTTACAATCACTTTGTTGCATCAAGAAATGATCGAAATAAGAGTTGTATATCTTGAGAAGTTATACAACTTTGTAGTTCAACACTTTTTATTTTGAATTCATTTACGGCTTCAAAATATTGTTTGAATTTTGCTTTGCCAAGTGTTAAAAATAATACACTCGGTAAACATAGGTTTTCTTGCAGTGAAACATGAAAAGATACATTATCACATGAAAGAGCATGATTTTAGAAAAATATAGAAAAAAGAATCATCAAATTCGGAGTTCGTATGTGGGAGAAATACTACTTACAATTTTTAACTCTGGATTAAAAAAAATCATGAAATATTCTTTTGTTTCATGGTCTTTTATTTGTAGCCGCGGTTCACATTACGAACCGCGGCTAAAAATCGATTTGTAGCGACAGTTCGTGTCGTACCCCATTTCTGAAGCACTAGTGCTTACCGTATCAGTCCCAGGATCAGACGCTGATACGAACACTTACACAGAATGAATATCACAGAGTCATCACTTACATAAATATTACCAAGTCTTATATAAGCCTTCATACATAAAAGGTCTGACAACAACCGGCCAAGGGCCACTTTATTACATCAAGCATTACGCTGGTGGGCTGCAACAGCAGAACCACTTAAACACTACTACAGCGGAAGACGGAAACGGCACTAGCACATGCATCTTGAGTGCGGATAGGACCCTACTCTTCATCACCATCCTCCATGTACTCTGGCTCTTCATCTGGATGATTAAAGCAAGGGTGAGTACATAAGGTACTCAGCAAGTCCTAACAACGGGGGGTTAATTGAGTGCAAGGGTAAACCAAGGAATAGGCTGAGGGTTTATCATCTGGGCAGAAAGCCAGTTTTATGCAAAGGTTGTTTGGAAAACAAAACAGTTCACAAACTACTATCAAGATTATCAGTGGTATTTAGTGGGGTTGTGGCCCTGGGGGAGATGCAGTCCATCCCGCCAGTTCCCAAGTTTTAATGCTGGCAGGAAACCAGCGCACGGTTCCACACCGGAGTATTCCAAAAACACACCAAGGGAGCAACACACACTGTTATACTAATCATTGTGTGGCACAAGCTTTCGTGTTGCCCAATACCGTAGAACACGGCTATCATGATAGATTTTTAACTCTGCAGAGGTTGTACACAATTCCCCATAAGGCATACCAGCCCTCCCCATCGTCATGGATTGGACAGGCATACTAATGGTCCCGTACCTACTTGGTGTCACCACGGCACCACCACGAAAATACTGCAACCAGGGGCTTCACGATATCATCATTATCATGTAGAAAGGCCTGAATAATCACCATATGCCGGATCCCGACACCTGCTATGTCGTGTCTTCTCCTGGCTTCCGCTGCAACTCCTGCCCTCCAGGTGGGTACCGGGTGAACACTATAGTAGGGTGTGGTTCCAAACCTTTCCCATTCAAGGCATGTGGTTGTACGAAAGGTGCTAGGCAAGGCGGCACATGAACCGGTCCTTATACGACCGAAGCAAGCATCTTCAATAGCTATCCTCTAAGGAGGAATCACATCCCAGAGATAGCCCTCCCCACTGAAGACTATCTCGCTTGCTCCCGCCAAGAATATCCCCACTATGGGTTGCACAATTATCACTAGTATATTACCATCCCACATTTCATATTCACACACACTCCACCAAACACACACACCATTTCACACCAAAAAGCATGTATAGCAAGATCAATTAAGTACACATGGTAGATAAATCCTAAGCAGCATATTATTTCAACGTATCATTAAGGATTAATGATAGTGAATCCTAGGTCTAACAATGGAATCAGGATAAGCAATATCAAGGCATGGCAATCAACAAGTCATTACGATCATACTAGCATTTAAATCATATTTGAACATCATGCACGTTGTTGACGGTCGCTACGGACCAATTTCAACCGTCAACTAGCTCAATAAATAAGAAGGATTGGATATTTCTTACACGCATTTTATTTAGAAATAATCTATTTCCACATGTACCTCTAGATTTTAGTGTGCAGGTGGAATAAGGGAGAAATCCAGGTGAAACCATGCCCCAAGGCGACGAAACAACACTTTTACAAACTCGACGTTCGCCGCGGGAATACAACTCCAAGACAAAAGGCCAAATATCGTCAAAGTCTAACACAACCAAGGCCTAATGCACCTGGACCAGAGAAGAAGACCCAGAGGGGGAGCCACCTGCCAAAGCCCAGCCCAGGTGGGGCCAGGCACAGGTCGGCCGACCCCCCTTGGCCAGGTCGGCCGACCTGGCAGAGTGGCCCCCTGGGCCCATCTTTTTATGGCAGTTTGTAACCGACCTCTGGAGGACGGTTCCCCCTGCATTAAATGCCACCGACCTCAGGAACCGCCTCCAGAAACCGACCTTCAAGACTATAAATAAAGGGGTACCCCCCCTCCTGGAGGACACACCACAACACAAGGATCATTCCCTCCTCTCCTCACGCTAGAGCTAGAGACTCTTCTATGTAGTGCTAGGCTGAGTAGTGGGCTGCCTCATTGCTCCCAAGGTCTTGTGGAGAATTGGGTATAGCTCTTGTATCCTCTCTTTGTAAGACTTGTTCTTCGTCTAATGGAATACATTCGTTCGTATAGTTGTTATGTGCTTAGTAGTTTGACCATGATCCTGCATGAATGTTCATCGTTCGTTCATGTTTGTTCATCGCTCGTTCATGTTTGTTCATCGTTCGTTCATCGTTCATCGATGATCGCTAGTAAACATACATCGAGCGTTCCTTGTTCGTTCATGCTTGATTTTCGATTATTCTTGCACGTACTTAATTGATCGTCGTTCGTCGCTCGTTCTTGAGCGACGAACGCTTATGCATAACTTAGTGCTTGCTTTGATCCTTTTGTTTAATTCATGCTAGTTAGGCTAGTTGTTCTTATGTTTTAGCATCGGGCTCTCTGTCCTGCAAAGGAGCTCTAGATTTATCACCCCGTCGATCCGAAGGGTTGGGGGTGCCTCGAGGGATCTAGAGTTGTGGTTAGTGACACCGGCATGGTGCTGGGGTTGTCTCTCCACGCTTGAGTATGTGCGTGTCCCACGGTTTGTAGAGGTAGGTGGCAGGAAGTGACAACCCTGTCCATCCAAAGGAACCCTCCACGTTCGGGCACGGCATAGGAGTATGTAAATGCGCCGGAGTCGCGGGGCAGACCCTGCGTATGCCGGACCTCCCGAAGTTGCCTAGACATAAGACGCTTGCTTGCGCTTGCATGATCTTAGATGATAGGTAGAGGCCTTGCACGCTCTATGAATGTTGTACTTTAGGAGTAGTAGCTCACTAGTCTAACTTAGCATTGCTTAGAATTGTCTCTCGCCTTTTATTAGAGAGAGTGGGATACCTTTGTGTGTGTCACACTATCCTCAACTGTTGAACTTTACCCCTGTTTTGGAATGTGGTTATATCATCTATCATTTGTAACACCATGAACATAAGTACTCTTGTCAACCATGGGCATAATCCTAATTAATTTGGAGTAAACAAGTGGTGCAAAATGATTAGGAGATAATCTAGTATTTTTAGGAATTTTATGGAATTTTTCTAACAAAGGAAAGTGCTCGAAATACACTTCTGGGTACAAACTGCGTGAGTCCAAAGGGCATAACTGTAAACTCATACTGACCATAGCGAGTGACAAAAGCTGTCTTGAGTATGTCTCCTTCTCGAATCTTCAGCTGGTAATACCCTGATCTCAGGTCAATCTTGGAGAAAAACTTGGCTCCCTTCAACTGGTCAAACAAGTCATCGATCCTGGGCAGTGGGTACTTGTTCTTGATAGTGACTTCATTGAGTGAACGGTAGTCAATGCACATTCTGAGACTGCCATCTTTCTTCTTGACAAACAGAACAGGTGATCCCCACGGTGAAGAGCTTGGTCTTATGAAACCTTTCTCTTGTAACTCTGCTATCTGTTCTTTTAATTCTGCTAACTCATTAGCTGCCATCCGGTAGGGTCTCTTAGCTATTGGAGAAGTTCCGGGAATGAGATCAATGATGAACTCTATGTCTCGGTCCGGTGGCATTCCAGGTAATTCATCTGGGAAGACATCTGGGTACTCACAGACGACAGGTACTTCCTCTAGTGGTGTGGCTTCCAAACTGCATACCATAGGTGGGGCCTTCACTCTTCTTGGCTTACATTCGACCTTGATACCTTGATGGTTTACTAAGGAGACTTTCCTGGTATCACAGGCTATATTGCCTTGATGTTTGCTCAACCAGTCCATTCCAAGGATAACGTCTATTCCGGCTGACTGGAGAACTATCAAGTTTGCTAGGAATACTACCCCACTTAAAAGAATCTTAACCCGGGGACATCCCAACAAACACTTGATTTCCGCTCCAGGAGAGCGTGTTATCAGTGGTTGTTTGAGCAAAACAGTTGGAAAACCATGTGCAGCAATAAACCTCAAAGATATGAACGAATGCGAAGCTCCAGAATCAAACAAAACTGTTGCAAGAGTGGAGTTGACAAGATACTCACCGAGAACAACATCTGGTGCCTCCTCAGCTTCCTGGGTGTCAATGTGGTTGACTCTGTCTCGACCGAATGTCTGATTGTTCCTTCGCTGCTGTCCTAAGGGTTGTTGTCCACCACGTCCAACTCCGGACACTGCAGTTCTGGTGTTGCTTTGCTGATGAGACTGAGCTGGAGCTTGATTCTGGTTCAGATAAGGGCACTTGGCAATCATGTGACCTGGTTCACGGCAGTTAAAACATGTCCTCTTGTCACTCTGAGCTGGCTGGGCAACACTGGCACTGCTCCTCTGCTGGCTGCTGGGATTCTGGTTGCGGTAAGAGGGTGCTGCATTCTGCTGGTTTGACGATGAGGCCCTGTACTGCATGGTTGGCTGGTACCTAGGCTTCTGAGAGAAGTTGCTCCTTGACCTCTGGTTCCGTTCCTGCTGCCTGAACTTCTGCGCGTTGAATTTACGCTTCCTGTCACTCTCGATGTGAGAACGTGCATCCTCCAGAAGAATGGCACGGTTCATCAGAGTGTTGAAGTCTGGATAGATGTGAGTGACCAACTGCATCTTCAAACTAGGACTCAGTCCCTTCCTGAAGCGGTCCTGCTTCTTCTTGTCAGTATTCACATCCTCAGGTGCATAACGTGCAAGCTTCATGAACTTCCTGATGTACTGGTTCACAGTCATGGCTCCTTGCTTTAGTGAGCGAAAATCATCTGCCTTCATGTCCATGATACCCTCAGAGATGTGGTATCTCCTAAATTCTTCCTGGAATTCATCCCAAGTGATAGCATCGGGATCCTCTGTAGCTTCACAGTAGTTGTCCCACCACTCACTGGCTGCTCCCATGAGTTGGTGCGATGCTAGAAGGACTTTCTCCCTGTCATTGGCATTCACCACCTGAAGCTTCTTGGTGATGCCTCTTAGCTAATCATCTGCTGCCAGGGGGTCTTCTTCGGCATTCTCAAAGGTAGGTGGCCTGAGTCTCATGAACTCTGACATCTTGGTCTGGGGACCTGGTGCACGGTTAAGTAGTCCTTGAGCAATAATCTCCATCAGACGAGTCTGGTTGTCCATCACAGTGACAAGGTTGGTGACAGGCGGGTTGGGCAAGGGTCCATCTCGTCCACCTCGCCCACCTCTACCACGGTTCTGGTTTCCTCCACCTCGGTTCTGGTTTTGTTGATGACCTCCACCTTCACCCTGGCCTTTCTGGTCATTCTGGTTGTCCTGATTATTCTGATTGTTCTGGCTTGCCTCATCTTCTTGGTCATGGCCTCCAATTCTGCCTCCACCTCTGCCACGCTGGTTGTTGACTCTGCCTCTTCCACGTCCACGTGCATTGCCCTGCCCTGTGGCATCCTCGTCGTGTGCAACTTGACGTTCACGACGCTGCCGCACTCGGGCAGACTGCCTTACGGGAGGCATCTGTTAAGTTGACAGAGGATAGCGAATGGTGAGAACAAGTCGAGGTTGAGACAAGCTGAGACTAGGCAACAAGACAGGAACATAAGATTTGCTAACATACAAACAATAAGATCCAGCATCATTACAACATCACAGCATACATAAGCATCATAACAGAGTTCGATCATACATACCCAAGCCCTTACACAAGAGGACTTGATGGCTACAACTAAACAACAGGACTCGACAACATGGTATTCTAGGATACAACGACACACATCTGCTGGATTGATTACAAACTGCTAGCTGCTAAACCACGGGTACAAGCACTGCTGCCACTAGTGCTGCTGGTAACTGACTCCAACTGGGATAGCTGCTCCTCAGTACTGGTCGTAGCCGTGGTCCCTGCGCCACGCACGGTACAAGTCGTAGGGGCCACTCCACTCCTCGTGGGCACGGAGAAGCTGGTAGTACTCGAAGAGATCCGCGTCTCCGAGCATCTGTGTTGCCTGCTGTGGAGCTGCTGGATAGTGCTGAGCTGTGGGTGGTGCAAGAACTGGCTGGTACGGGAACAGCGGTCCAAGTGCAACAAGTGCTGGCGGGTGCTGAGCTGCTGAAGGTGCCACAAGAGCTAGCTGGTGGTGAGCTGGTGGTACAAGAACTGCTGGCTCCTGCTGCGCTGGGGGTGCAACAGGTGCTGGCTCCTGCTGAGGTGGTGGGTCAATCACCACTGGCTGGTCGTCGACGTTAACCCAGAAGTTGACAACATTGCCTACCTCCTCCATCACTAGGTCGTAGTGTGGTGGGGATAGGTCGATCTCTGGGAAGTCGTCCTCGTCCATCGAATCTGAGCAGTCAGTGTCATTATCCGTCGGATAATCTATCTCGTGCTCGGTCTCAGTGTCCTCCTCACCTTGTAGAGGGTCCTCTAGTAACTCTGCCTCTGGGTCGTCCTTTGTCATCTGGACATCCTCCTCCTCGGAGGGCTCCTCGTCTGACTCTGGCAGGAAGCCGTAAGCTGGTGCTGGAGCTGGAGCTGGGACTGGTGCAACCTCTGTAGGGACTGGAGCTAGTGCAACTTCTGTGGGAACTGGAGCTGGTGCAACCTCTAGGGAAGCTGGGGCTGTCTGATGTGCTCCTCCTGACGGTCCTGCGCCTCCTGAGTCCTCACTGTCACTGGAGTCACCCTCTGAGTCTGTCGGGCAAGCGTAGTGCAGGTGGCGTCTGGGACCTCCGATCCTCGGGGTGAACCTGCGACGGGGTCCTGCTCCAACCTATAGCTGGCCAGGTGGGCCGGGCTAAAAGGGCCATCTCCAGGCCCGGTCCTTTTAGCCTGGTCCGAGCACGGCCCGGGCCCAGTAGTCAACGGGCCGTGCCGGCCCACAGCTCGTTACGGGACGTGCTTGGGCCTGGGCGTAGGCCCGTCGGGCTGGTCCGAGCACGGCCCGTTTAGCGGTGGCCCGTTAGCCCGTCATTCGGGCCGTGCTAAATGGGCCGGCACGGTCCGTTTAGCCCGTTTATATTTTTAAAAAATAAAAAACAGTGTAAAAATATTTTTTTTATTCAGAGGGTCGTGCCGGGACGACCCGGTCCGTTTAGCCCGTGGCCCGTTTAGTCCGTTTAAAACAGACCGTGCCGTGCTTGGGCCTAGATGCAGGCCCGTCGTGCCGGCCCGGCCCGGTCCGTTTACCAAAAGGGCCGTGCCGGCCCGTTAAGAAAACGGCCCGATCCGTGACAGGCTCAAGCCGTGCCGGCCCGGCCCGGTCCGTTGGCCAGCTATACTCTAACCTGGTGAAGTCTCACGTAGCAGCGGTCAACATCTCTGATAAGGTACAGGGCGTCCTCCTCCCAGATGCCTATAGCTACCTCGAGAGTGGACTGAATCTGTGCCTGCTCCGTCTGGGACTCGGTGAGCTGGGTCTGGAGCTGTGCAAGCTGTGCCTGGGCTGCTGCAAGCTGGGCCTGAACCTCTGTGAGCTTCTGCGTGTCCTCATCCCACATCTGTGCAGTCGACTCGAGGACGTGCGCTGTCTGGGTGGACTGTGCCTGGACCTCTGCAAGCTGAGTCTGGGTCTGCTGAAGCTGCTCCTGGAGATCTCTCTCCCTGGTCTCTGCTGCCTCAGCTCTGGTGATACTGCTCTCGAACCCTCTCTGGCGTGACTCGAACAGACTGTCCATGGCCATTATGTACCAAGCGGACGCTACCACAGTGGGGTCCTCCTCACGCTGGTCTGGTCCCTGTAGAGCACTCAACCTGTACTGCCACTGTGCCTCGGTGTGCTCGTACAGCGGGAAGTAGCGACACAGGGTGTCACGTACCTCCTCCTCGTGGCACTGACAGAAGAGTAGCAGGGTCTTGTGAGCTGCAATCTGGTGGGCGTCTCCGGACTGGGTGCCAAAAGCTGTCACTGTCAGGGGCTCCAAGTCTGGGCGTGTACGTGGCTGGAGAACTGTCACGTGCACCTCGCAGTACTGGGTGCCGTCCTGGACGAAGCTGAGAGAGCGGTACTCTGGACGGTCGGTGTAGCCGAACCTCTGCAACGCCTCCCACAGGATAGTGGGGAAGCCTGAAACACCGATCTGGTAGCTGCGGATCCACCCGTCATCTAGCTGCTGGTCCTCTATCTGTTTCAACAAAAGTTGAAGATGGGTAAGTACAAAGTAACAGAACAATTTGTAAAGTAAAAACAGAACTGGGAGTAAATTTTGTAATGTAATTTATATATATAAAATATCACTCTCTCACAATCGTTTCCAGCCTAGGGTCCATCCTACAGTCAAGCATGGCTCTGATACCACTCTGTCGTACCCTATTTCTGGAGCACTAGTGCTTACCGTATCAGTCCCAGGATCAGACGCTGATACGAACACTTACACAGAATGAATATCACAGAGTCATCACTTACATAAATATTACCAAGTCTCATACAAGCCTTCATACGTAAAAGGTCTTATAACAACCGGCCAAGGGCCACTTTATTACATCAAGCATTACGCTGGTGGGCTGCAAGAGCAGAACCACTTAAAACTACTACAGCGGAAGACAGAAACGGCACTAGCACAGGCATCTTGAGTGCAGATAGGACCCTACTCTTCATCACCATCCTCCATGTACTCTGGCTCTTCATCTGGATGATTAAAGCAAGGGTGAGTACATAAGATACTCAGCAAGTCCTAACAACGGGGGGTTAATTGAGTGCAAGGGTAAACCAAAGAATAGGCTGAGGGTTTATCTTCTGGACGGAAAGCCAGTTTTATGCAAAGGTTGTTTGGAAAACAAAACAGTTCACAATCTACTATCAAGATTATCAGTGGTATTTAGTGGGGCTGTGGCCCTGGGGGAGATGCAGTCCATCCCGCCAGTTCCCAAGTTTTAATGCTGGCAGGAAACCAGCGCATGGTTCCACACCGGAGTATTCCAAAAACACACCAAGGGAGCAACACACACTGTTATACTAATCATTGTGTGGCACAAGCTTTCGTGTTGCCCATTACCGTAGAACACGGCTATCATGATAGATTTTTAACTCTGCAGAGGTTGTACACAATTCCCCACAAGGCATACCAGCCCTCCCTATCGTCATGGATTGGACAGGCATACTAATGGTCCCGTACCTACTTGGTGTCACCACGGCACCACCACGGAAATACTGCAACCAGGGGCTTCACGATATCATCATTATCATGTAGAAAGGCCTGAATAATCACCATATGCCGGATACCGACACCTGCTATGTCGTGTCTTCTCCTGGCTTCCGCTGCAACTCCTGCCCTCCAGGTGGGTACCGGGTGAACACTATAGTAGGGTGTGGTTCCAAACCTTTCCCATTCAAGGCATGTGGTTGTACGAAAGGTGCTAGGCAAGGCGGCACATGAACCGGTCCTTATACGACCGAAGCAAGCATCTTCAATAGCTATCCTCTAAGGAGGAATCACATCCCAGAGATAGCCCTCCCCACTGAAGACTATCTCGCTTGCTCCCGCCAAGAATATCCCCACTATGGGTTGCACAATTATCACTAGTACATTACCATCCCACATTTCATATTCACACACACTCCACCAAACACACATACCATTTCACACCAAAAAGCATGTATAGCAAGATGGAATCAGGATAAGCAATATCAAGGCATGGCAATCAACAAGTCATTACGATCATACTAGCATTTAAATCATATTTGAACATCACGCACGTTTATTTCTAAACTGGGCTCTAAGTTGGATATTTGCAAATTCAGGAACAACATGATCAAAGGAGTTAGAACTTGCCTTCACCAAAGTCTTCTTCTTCTAAGTCCTCGTAATCCGGATCCTCAGCTCCTTCCTCAAAAGCTTGCTCCTCTATTGATTAAAAGTAAACAACGATTGAATGATCTACCGATCAAACAATTGAACTAACAAACAAATAATTCAAATGAAGACCAAAAAGAGATCATCAGCAGATGGTTTTGGTAGAAACAAATAGATCAAGAAATTTGATGAATTTTGGCGAAAGATTCATCAAATTTGGAGCTAAAATGAAGGAGTTATGAATTTTACAAATTTGCGACATAAGAATTAATTAGGATTAAGCTAATTAATTAACCATAGGCATAATCCTAATTAATTTGGAGTAAACAAGTGGTGCAAAATGATTAGGAGATAATCTAGTATTTTTAGGAATTTTATGGAATTTTTCTAACAAAGGAAAGTGCTCGAAATACACTTCTGGGTACAAACTGCGTGTGGACTTAGCGTTTACAGAGCATGTGAGAGGCTGACATGTGGGGTCAGGGGGCCAGGTTCACTGTGCGGAACTGTTTTGTGGACTCGGTCCATAGGGCTGTGGACCGGTAGTGCATGTGAGGGCGGTCCACGGTACACCGCGCCTGTGGACGCGTGCTGACTGGGCGCTGACGGGGCAAGACGTCCGGGACGTCGCGGGCCCGGGTGGCGACGTGGCATGCCACGTCGATGGCCGCGCGTCACGGCGAACTGCGTCGGAGCGCGGCGCGCGCGGCGGCGCGTCGCCGGAGAGCTTGCCGGAGACGGCTACGGGGCACGAGGAGGGGCGCTGTGCGAACCTACTTGGCCTACGCGCGAAGGCGGAGCTAAGGCCGCCTGACGTTGACGATGCGGGGCGCCGGAGAAGCGGCGCGGGCTCGCCGAAGATGGCGGAGCGCGGCTGCGCGCGAGGGGTGAGGCGCATGCGCGCGGGCTCGCGCGTGTTTGTGTGGCCGTGCGCGTGCGCGTGAGTGCGCCGCGCGCGGTGCGCGCCTCAGCATGGCCAGGCGCGGCCGGAAAGCCTGCCGACGACGAGGCCGCGTGGCGCCGGTGGCGGTGCTCGACGCGGAGCACGCACTAGTGCGCGGGGAGAGGACATTGAAGGCGCGGAAGAGAGAGGAGAGGAAGGCGAAGCTCACGGTGGGCTCGAAGAAGGCGGAGGAGGCCGGAAGCTTGACGTTCCCGCGCTCGCGGTGGCCGGAACCCTAGCCTGCCGTGGACGCCATGCTCCGCACTTCTCCTGCGAAGAAGGAGAACGGGATGGGGTCAGACACGGCGCGGCGAGTTCAAAGGGAGAAGAAAATGGCGGCGAGGCTCTACTCTTTGCTTCACAGAGCGCGGCCGGAGGGGTCGCCGGAGTTGAAGATGGCGGTGGGGAAAAGTGGAATTGGTGGCGCTCGGGTGACAATGGTGAGCTCGCGGAGTGGCGAATGGGAGGAGAGGCGCTGCGCGGAGCTCGGCGGCCTTTTAGAGGCGGCCGAGGAGGAGCCGTTGGGCGTCGGCTCACGATGGCGGTCATCGGCTCGGTCCGCGCCCGAGCAGAAGCGATGCGACGTCGTGCCAGGGGGAGGACGATGCCCACGTGCGTGGTGACGGGTGCGCGGGACGGCCACAGTGCGGCAGACGGGACGGCGGCCGAGCTGGGCTGACGTCGAAGCATGGCAGCTCGCCGGTCCTCGCGGTCGCGGTCGCCGTTCCGCGCGGAAGGACGACGAGCAGGTCAAGACGACGGGACAAGGCGGGGCAAGGTGACGACGGCGTTACGCGTGCACGTGTGGGTGACGTCGCGGCGGCGGTGTAGCTCAACGCGACCAGACGGGGATGGCCGGCATGGGCGCGCCTGGCGCGGTGGCAGGAGGTGGGAGACGACGCTGACAGGTGGGGCCCACCTGTCAGCGGCTCGGTACGGCGGAGCAAGCCGGGCTGCTGCTGGGCCGGAGGGAAGAGAGAGGAGCTGGGCCGCGGCTGGGCTCGGGAAAAGAAAGAAAAAGGGGAAGCGGGCCGCAGGAAAAAGGAAAAAGAGAGGAGACGGCCCAGGAAGGAGAAAAAAACGTTTAAACATTTCTGGAATTTTGCTTTTGGCTCAAATTGAATGAAATTCAAATTTGCAAAAGGGCAAACACTAACTGAACACATAAATAAAATCAGGAAATTCCAAATATGCAGATGGTGGTGTTTGATGCACATTTAAAATTCAAAATTTTAAATTTGGCATGGATTTGACTTCTACTTTGATTGAATTTTGTTTAAACTTGAAAAAGTTCAAATTTTTAGTGATTTTTAAATATGGGCAAAACACAGGGTGTTACAGTTCGTAATGTGAACCGCGGCTAAAAATCGATTTGTAGCCGCGGTCCTGTAATGTGAACCGTCGCTACAAATGATTTATAGCGACAGTTCATTTGTACAGTGCCCCGCAATCTACTGTAGCGGCGGTTGAATTTCAAAACCGTCGCTACGGGATTTTGGGCACTGTCGCTAAAGGACGTTTTTGTTGTAGTGCGAAGGGCTTGTACGTCCACGGCGAGCTGTGGAGGAGGACGCGGCCGTGGCGGGAGTCGACGGCGCCCCAGCCGCGGCGGTTGGCGCCGGGCGGGGGGAAGGAGCACGTGGGGGTGAAGCGGACGATGCAGGTGCTGTCCTTGTCGTCGTCTTGGAAGCAGTGGAGGATGCCCAGCAAGGGCGGCGTCCGATGGCGCTGGCGGAATCGGCGGCGGAATCCCGGGCTGGAGACAAGGCGGGAGCAGGCCTTGGACGCGAGGGCGGCGCGAACCAGACGCGCGGGATCGTCCGGCGGGATGCGGAGGAGGATCTCCTCCACGAGCTCCTCCATCAGCGATGGGGAAGGCGGCGCCATGACGCAGGACGGCCGAGCGAGGGTTTGGTTGGCGAGAAGGAGAAGAGATTCGGCGCTGATCCTTGACCCTTGTTGAGCTGCAGCTGCTGCTGGTCCGATTCAACAACCTCTTCTGCCTTGTGGGGCCCCTTGCAAGTATAGTTGACTTGATGCCGCCATGCACCATCTCGCGTCTGCAAGTTAAATTATCGATGAAGTCGTGCTCCAAAAATTCGATGGAAATTAGTAGAGGAGGAGGATACGGAGGCGCATCTAAGTGCCAAATTTAGACCTGGAACGAGTTGAGGCGGAGGAGAAACAAAAGAGCGAAATATTCTTCTTGACACTATTAGAAATAAGAAAAATGCTATAGAACTGACCAGCATGCCCGACTCTAGTCCGACTGCACATTATCTACGGCTACTTAGCGTGTGATTTGACTAATGAAACAGTTTTGCATCCCACGATCATTCCAGTCGGATGCTGGTCGGACTCTTTGATCGGCTCTATAGCAGAACTCTAGAAGTAACGACCACCCTTTGCTATATGTGTGTTGATGCCTACGAGCCAAACGACGGTGGTGTAGACCACCAGAACCTCAGGTGCTCGGTAGACATCGTCGCGCAGTCTTGGCGGTGGCGAATGCTCTGCTGCAATTGCATGGCTTACAAAAAGAAGCGACAGGGGGATAGTGAGATCGAACTCTGCTCTGCAGGAGAGTTCTGCGACAGGTGGGTTTTTATGAATTGAGTGTGCAAGGCAATTAATGAAGGAATTGAAGAAGAGGCTGGCAAGGGGCCATGCTCCATGGTACGTCCGCCTCTGCCCGACGTGCATTGCGTCCGGGACGCAATGGGGACTTGTTGGTCAGCACATTCATTTGGCCTAGCCTTGTTCATTTAGAAAAACTGAGAAGATTATTTTCAAAACCATGAATAAAGATACAGTAGCTAGCTACGCTGTATGTGTTGTGGTCTCTCACTATACCTGTTTGCACTAGTTAACAGCCAAAATGCTTTCTAATGAAAGAAACAATATTTCTTTTCCGGACCCCTTAGTGTCACTGCAAGCATACTGCTGGTATTACCATCTTACTGACAAGCCCAAGAAAGCTTTACAATTACTCTACCTTGTGAAGGACCACCTTTTCCATCTGATATCACTAGTTATTCTACCCAAAAGCTTCATTCTTTCATCTGATATTAATTACCACTTTTTTTTCACCACAAAAAAGGACTTCTTTCTCCATTCATTAGAATACCTGCTTCAAGAGCAGCTTGATTTTTTCTTCAGTGTCATGCATTAGAAGCACCATTTCCTGGACCCTCAGATGTAGACGCCACTTCTAGTGCTGTAGAGACACATAATTGTTAAAGAAACATCAGCTAGTTGAAGGACAACACTCCACTTGCTATATTAGATTTGCGTCCTACTTTCAGATTCAAACTCAGTGCTATTCGCAAAGCTGACAAACTCCTTGAAGGGGCAAAAAAATGTGGTGCAGCTGTTTCATGTGGAGATAGGCCCTGAACTTCATTGCCTAAAGCGCAAAAGCATAATATATTTTGTCATACCTGGAAAGTTACAACACAGACACCCAACAAGTAACTGTTTTTTCTTGCACTCGTTTTAATAGGCACAATGCTTGTGCAAAATCATTAGGAGTCAAAATCCAAAGAGATACCTCACTTCGTTTAGGATAGGTATCTAGATAATTTCAAGAATGATCTGAACATGCTGAAAACAAGTAACTCTATTGTATACGATATTGTAATATTCGTATAACGTGATGGAATTTAGGTAAAAGTAACTCTGTTTAACATGCAGGATATAGCCTTCTGAATCCTTTTTTTTTGCATGTCACTATATAATAAAACACTCTTTATATATACAGAAAATATGTGGAAATCAAATAGTAATTTAGGAAAAGTGTACCTGGTGGAGTATAAAAGCCGACGAACGGAACAATGTAGCCATGGCCTCTGACTCCTTGTACCTGTGTAAGCCGCCCGGATTTGAAATCGTAAGTAAAAAACTGCCGATCCATCCCCATGCAAACGACGCCAGCGCCTTCCGCAAAGCCAACTACATCAGGTGTGTGCACGAAGGGGCAATTGGGGATCAACATCTTGAAATCTATGACTCTTCGTTGGGTCCATCCCATATTATCTCCGCTGTTAAGAGGAGCAGGCTCCCATGACCACAAGTAGAGTTTGGAACCCTCCTCCACCGTTGCGGCTCCCAGGCCCCCTCCCTCTGCAGTGGTGAGAGCAATGCTGCAATAATCGTCCGTCGACATAGGTGGCTGTTGAACCAAACCTATTTCCCATGCGGTCAAATCGTACTTGAGGATCCTGATGGGGGCGTCGCAATCATCATCCAACACAAAGTAGAGCGCGTTCCCGACATGGGCAGCGCGTGCATTCTCAGAGTAGAACAAGCCTTGGTGCGGAGTAGAGGTTGGCTCGCCCCACGCATCAGATTCTGATCCGTCCCCTTAAGGTGCGATGCGACGAAGCATACGAGGAAAGGTCCACGGTGGCAGTCGATGTTAGAATAAACCACGTCATGATTTGTTCAGGGGTGTGTTAGTGTTTGTGTTGCATGGAACGCGTATGTGCGCGTGTACATGCATAGGTGTGGCGTGCAACGCGTTTGTGCGCGTGAGTACACGCAAGTTTGTTGATTGCTTAGGTTGTGTCGAGCCAGAACGTGTGCGGGCGTTCGTGCTCTAGTTGGTTAGGATTGAGTCGTTGGGGCCCGGCGGCATCGACGGAACGCAGTGGGCGTGGATCGTGATCTGCATGGACGCCCGGGTCTCGCGGAGGAGCGAGAGGCTCACGAACGAGAGGAACCGGGTCGCTGGGCGATATGCGCGTGCGTGTGCGTGAAGGTCGCAGGTGTGAGTGCGTGGGCGCTGCGTCGCCGTTGTGTATATAACCGGGTAGACGATGTATTCATCTTTGAGCCAAGTGAAGCAATAAACTAGCCAAGATACAGGCCGTCCGAGCGGCCGCGGCGTTCGTCGCCGGAAATACTTCTTGTGTGCGTGTGTGCGCCATTGCTGTGTGTGCTTGAGCTCCAATTCACGTGCGTGCGTGAGTGAATTCAGTCCTGGGTTCCAACAAGTGGTATTCAGAGCAAGGTTGAGAGATGTCGACTCCACCGTCGTCTCCAAGCAAGGCGGGGAAGAAAATCGTCGACGGCGGCGACGGCACACCGCGTCCGGTCGCGGTGGAGCGTGTTGCGTCGAACGCCAGCGCCATGCTGGAGTTCCCGGCACTCACGAGGGCGAACTATCACGAGTGGGCGCTCGTGATGCAAGTGAACTTGGAGGCGCTTGGTCTCTGGGGCGCCGTGGAATCCGCAAGGGTCGAGCGCCGCGAGGATCGGTTGGCGATGGCCACCATTCTTCGCGCGGTGCCGACGGAGATGAAGGACAGGGCTGGCGAAGAAGGAGTCCGCCAAGGAGGCGTGGGCGGCGGTGAAGACTATGCGCATGGGCGACGAGCGTGTTCGGGAGGCGAACGCGCAGCGGCGCCTCAAGGCATTCGAGAACGTGGCGTTCGAGGATGGGGAGTCCATCGACGACTTCGCCATGCGCTTGCGTTCTCTGGTCACCGAGTTGGGCGAGCTCGGAGAGAACTTGGAAGAGAAGAAGGTCGTGAAGAAGATGCTTCGCGTCGTGCCGAAGAAGTACAGCCAAGTCGCGGTCTCCATCGAGATGTTCAAGGACTTGGCGGCCATGTCACTCGAGGAACTCGTCGGGTGCCTCCGTGTGGCGGAGGATAACGACGCCGAGGAGAAAGTTGCAGTTGCCGGTGGTGGCGAGCGCCTCCTGCTCACAGAGGAGCAGTGGGAGGCGCGACGGCGCCACCGCGGCAAGGAAAGCGCGCTCCGTGGCGGCAGCGGCGGCGAGAAGGAAGGTCGTGGCGGCGTTCGGGACGACGGCGACGATGACGGGGGGAGCAGCGTCAATTCGGACGCGAACAGGCGTCGACGCAGCTCCGGCAAGGGCAAGTGCTTCAATTGTGGCGTCCGCGGCCACTTCTCGAGGGAGTGCATGAAGCCACGGAAGGAAGAAGCTCTGCTGGCCGACGCCGACAACGAGCCGGCGCTCCTGTAGGGCAGGACGTGCGGCGATGTCATGGTTTAGGGGGAGTTTGTTAGAATAAACCACGTCATGATTTGTTCAGGGGTGTGTTAGTGTTTGTGTTGCATGGAACGCGTATGTGCGCGTGTACATGCATAGGTGTGGCGTGCAACGCGTTTGTGCGCGTGAGTACACGCAAGTTTGTTGATTGCTTAGGTTGTGTCGAGCCAGAACGTGTGCGGGCGTTCGTGCTCTAGTTGGTTAGGATTGAGTCGTTGGGGCCCGGCGGCATCGACGGAACGCAGTGGGCGTGGATCGTGATCTGCATGGACGCCCGGGTCTCGCGGAGGAGCGAGAGGCTCACGAACGAGAGGAACCGGGTCGCTGGGCGATATGCGCGTGCGTGTGCGTGAAGGTCGCAGGTGTGAGTGCGTGGGCGCTGCGTCGCCGTTGTGTATATAACCGGGTAGACGATGTATTCATCTTTGAGCCAAGTGAAGCAATAAACTAGCCAAGATACAGGCCGTCCGAGCGGCCGCGGCGTTCGTCGCCGGAAATACTTCTTGTGTGCGTGTGTGCGCCATTGCTGTGTGTGCTTGAGCTCCAATTCACGTGCGTGCGTGAGTGAATTCAGTCCTGGGTTCCAACAGTCGAGGCGTTCCAGCTCACCACGAACGGCGCGAACGACGGCAGCGATGGTAGCTGCCTCTGGTCGTCCGTGATCGGGTCCCAGACTGCAAGGTCACTGCAGGGCTTGTTCGTCGGCGGCAAGCTGTTGAGGAGGACGCGGCCGTGGCGGGAGTCGACTGTTCCCCAGTCGCAGCGGTCGGCGCCGGGCGGGCGGAAGGAGCAGGTGGGGATGAAGCGGACGATGCAGGTGAGGTCCTCGTCGTCTTGGAAGCAGTGGAGGATGCCCAGCAAGAGGGGCGTCCGGTGGCGCTGGCGAAATCGGCGGCGGAATTCCGGGCTCGAGACGAGGTGGGAGGACGCCTTGGACGCGAGGGCGGAGGAGGATCTCCTCCACGATCTCATCCGGAAGCGATTGGAACTGCGGCGCCATAACACGGCGGCGGCGAGGGTTTTGTCAGAGAGAAGGAAGGAGAAGACTAGAACAGGTAGGTGTTTACGGGGGCGGTCGCTATCTGAAATAGCGACCACCCCCTCATCTCCGTTTCATCGCCAATTTGCGATCCGATTCTCCGTCAAAATTCTGGAAAAAAAATCAAAGTAAACGGGGTAATTGAGGCGCATCGATTTGCTAAGTTTCAGCCTCAACGATCTCATCCGGCAGCGATGGGGAAGGCGGCGCCATGACGCGGCGGCAGCAAGGGTTTTTAATCAGGGAGCTAGAAGGAGAAGAGAGATTCCACGTTGATTCTCCTTGCTGAGGTGCTGCTGCCGGTCCGATTCAGCAACATCTTCTGCCATGTGGGGCCCCTTGCAAGAATATAGTTGATGCCGGCCCGCCATGCGAGGGGCCAGATGACGCATGCATGCTTCACCACCCATGTGGCGTCTGCACGCATATCAGTAACCGTAACCGGCCGGTGAAGCATGCCGGCCGCGGAGACGACAGAGCACAGCTGACAGCTCTCTCTCACTGAAAATCCAATCAACGATCCAGATATGCCGCGGAACACAGATCGAGTCGGCTCATCCAGAAATATGAGCTTGATTAGTGCATAATTTTAATCTTTGGGGTGACAAATCTTTGTGAGGACGCGCGTCCCCATCAACGTGGAAGAATATAATACTACCATTTAACCTCCTGAATGATAAACGCATGTCACGTTGTTCGCGTAGTACTTGCTTTTAATTTTCAGTTCCGGCTGGTCAGTCGCAATCGAGAAGGGGTACATTATTATTTACATCCTTAAGCTGGCAATCAAAACATGTGGAGCCAACGAGTAGTACTGCAATTCCCAAGCTTGGCAATTGCGCCGAATTCGCAACAGCAGCAAACACCATATATAATATAATTGTAAGAACGTCACTAGCTAGCAGCTAGAATTCTGAAGTGGTTGCAGCAAACACCAGGCTGAGTATTCTATCCGACGCTCCGGCACGCCAGGGGTTATTATTTATACCCCGCCTCTCGCCCTCTAGCCAAGACACACAAGCAACAACACTTGTATACAAGCCCAGTTGGATTGAATTCAGTGAGTCGTAGTTAATTTCTAGGATTCCAGGTAGCTGCACATATATATGGCGGCAGCGAGCTCCCAGGATTCAGCCAGCAGGTCCCCGGCACGGCAAGTGCCTGGCATGCTTGCTGAGGCAAGCCACGACGGCGGCGTGGGCGCGGCCATGGGCGCCACAGGTTTGTCGCCGCTCGCAGCCTTTCCACCAGGCCGCGTGGGCCCAATGCGCCAAGACAGCAGCCGTTGAGCCAAAGCACTTGTCTGGTCAAAAGCACATCCAAAAAGAGCGGCTACATTCCAAGCTCCCTGTCCATGTACCTGTTGCGGGCTGCATGCCTTCTACAACGGTGGAGGATGCTACTACAGGTCGACACGCAGGTGCGTTTGAAGTATGCTACTTCCTCCGTCCCAAAATGTAAGCATTTGTTGACTTTTGAACCTCATGTTTGACCGTTCGTCTTATTCAAATTTTTTTACAAAAATATAAAACAAATAATTCATTATTCAAATATATCTAATGATAAAACAAATTATAACAAAATAAATAATATTTTCATAATTTTTTTGAATAAGATGAATGGTCAAACGTGATCTACAAAAGTCAACAAGTGCTTATATTTTGGGACGGAGGTAGTACCTTTAGGAAGAGCCTGTGGCAGTCCTACAGGAAGAGCCTGTGGGCCACTCAATCCGGCAGGAAAAGGCTACGAAGCTTCCTCGTCTCGTTCGTGCTCCAAGTGGGATTGACTGGCCACGGGGTCAGCAACGGGCCACCTCCGAGCCGTTACTGGTCCACCACGTGAGCTTCTGCAACTCCTCTCTGCCCCGACACCCGGCCTGTGGTGGCCTTTCTCCTTGTTCCATGGGCCGGCCACAGCTCATGGGCCTGCGGATTTGGTCGGCCTTGGCGCGTCTATCTCCACTGCAGCATCGGAAGGCCCGGTCGCGCAGCCTGCCCTTGATCCCCTCGGTCCATGGCCATCGTCTTTGGAAAGTGGCTCTCGGTCATCTGTCTTGCTAATCCCTCCCCCACATCCTTCCTCGCCACTGCCGGGGTGAATCGTGGGAACCGTGTGCTCGCAGTTGCCACTACTGGACGCGAAACTCGTGGTCCTCGTCGCTTAGTCGTGGTCGTTGTCTCTTAGTCGTGGCCGCGGTCGCGTGGTCGTTGTTGCTTGGTCGTGGTCGTCTGGTCGTGGTCGTTGTCACTTGGTCTGGTCGTGGTCGCTGTCATTTGGTCTGGTCGTGGTCACTGTCACTTGGTCTGGTCGCGCTCGCATGGTAAATCTAGAGCTTTTCAAAGTGCTGAGGCTAAGTCTTGGGAATGTCCTTAAATATGCTTTCTCGAGGGTCCTGATGGTGTTGCGGTGCTACTCGAGGCAAGTTATGTGCGAGGGTTGTGATTGTTGTTTGTTAATTTTGATGCTAACGATGGACTACCCTAATTACTATTGTTCTAAGTAACGAGCAGTGGGGGTGATCAAGGGGTCTCCGTTGAGGATTCTGCCCACCCGAAGCCGTGACTTACAAAGAACTTGGTTTGGGTTTCCACTTGTTTCACTGAATCTGATCGGTTTTCTTCGGGTTGCTCCTACTTGGTCGCAAATGGACATCAAATAGATTGATCCGCCATGGCATGAGGGATATGTGCGTGTGGAGGAGCCGACCAAATCATACATATAATGATCAAATATGCCGGCAAATCCCAGGATAAACATTGACACGCGTCAACCATCTGACCCATTACGTGTCAAAGCTCATACCGTGCTGCCAACAAAATAATATCCGATCACCACATGTATAATTCCGGTATTCCCCGGCATGCATCTCAACACCCAAGATCAATATGCACACCGCTAATGCCACATTGTTAACCATCATCATTACAAGCATTCAAAGAGAGTACAAAATATATTACATTACCTTACAAGACCTTTACTTTCATATTTTACAACAAAAGGGAGTTTTCAGCTCAAGTGCTAAGTATTTGACAAACTTAGCATAACAAGGACATGGTAAAAGGTTTGGTCCTTGTTTAAGAGTTTACGCCGCGGAGTTATAAACAAAAGATTGACGATGCCCCACCTACGAGCACCATCCGTGTCACACAACCAATCACAAACTATTCTTGCCCATCACCCCCATTGGTAGCGGAAAAGAAATAGCCGAACACATACTCATCATCACCTGCAAAACTCATCAAATAACATCGTGAGTACAGAGGTACTCAGCAAGACTTACACGGAGAGTCATAGAACTCTCAACAAATGGAGGATGCATTTGGCATTGGACATGGATAAGGCAAATAGGTTGACAATTTGCATAAAGCCCATAAACATTTCTCAAATGAATATTTAGCAACCTATTTAACTATGTGAAGCTAAATGGGCAACACCTAAGTAACTCATACAAGTGAATAATAGTTGCTCGTATCTCAATGTCATCCAAACCACATCCTATGGAAAATTACTCATGATGAATGTTGACGCACCGAGGCGTGATCATAACCGAGATCGCGGCAATTCGAATTGATTGAAAGAGAGAGGCAATTACATTGAGGTTTCCGACTTAAGGCATCGGCCACAACATTTGCCTTGCCCGGATGATAATGAACCTCCAAGGTGTAATCTTTGATCAACTCAAGCCATCTCCGTTGCCTCATATTCAGATCAGGTTGAGTGAAAATATACTTGAGGCTCTTGTGATCAGTATAGATATTGCAATGATTTCCAAGGAGATAATGGCGCCAAATTTTTAGAGCATGCACAACAGCAGCAAGCTCTAGATCATGAGTTGGATAGTTTTCTTCATGGCGCTTCAATTGATGGGATGCATAAGAAATGACCCGGCCTTCTTGCATGAGTACACAGCCGAGGCCAATTCAAGAAGCATCACAATAAACATCAAAACTTTTGGTGATGTCCGGTTGAGCAAGAACGGGCGCAGTGGTGAGGAGAGTCTTCAAAGTTTGAAAAGCTTGTTCACACTCCTCAGACCACTCAAATTTCACACCCTTCTTCAAAAGCTCTGTCATTGGCTTGGCAATCTTGGAAAAATTCTGAATGAACCGACGGTAATAACCCGCAAGTCCAAGAAAACTTCGAGCATCGGTAACACATTGAGGTTGCTTCCAATTCAGCACATCACTTACTTTGCTTGGATCAACAGCCACACCTTTTTCTGAGAGAACATGTCCAAGAAAAGATACTTCTTTCAGCCAAAATTCACACTTGGAGAATTTAGCATAGAGACGGTGTTGACGAAGTTTTCCCAAAACAACTCGGAGATGTTCAGCATGCTCTTCTTCATTCTTGGAGAAAATGAGGATATCATCAATGAAGATCACTACAAAGATGTCGAGCTCTTCAAAGAAGATTGAGTTCATCAAGTACATGAAGTACGCCGGTGCGTTGGTAAGACCAAACGACATCACGGTATACTCATAAGAGCCATAACGGGTAGTGAAGGCGGTCTTTGGGATATCTCCTCTTCGGATTTTGATTTGATGATAGCCCATCCTTAGATCAATTTTTGAGAATACTCGAGCACCAGATAATTGATCAAACAAGATATCAATCCGAGGGAGAGGATATTTATTCTTGATAGTGACAGCATTGAGGGGGCGGTAATCCACACACATTCTCAAGCTGTGATCCTTCTTTTCCACGAAAAGAGCCGGGCACCCCCAAGGTGAGGAGCTCAGTTGAATAAATCCCTTGTCCAATAAATCCTTAAGTTGATCCTTCATTACTGCCAGCTCTGCCGGTGACATCCGATAAGGTCGCTTAGAAACAGGAGCTGCCCCAGGTTCAAGTTCAATGATAAACTCAACATCCCGGTCAGGTGGCATTCCCGGCAACTCATCAGGAAAAACATCCGAAAATTCACAAACCACGGGAATAGCAGCAATATCCGCCGCGGTGCCTTCCAAAGCATAAAGACAAGCATCACCCTTATCAAGATAAAGAGTCAATCGGCCACCGGAAGGATTTTTAAGATCAATGGTCCGGGGGCCACAATGGATTGTAGCATCATAATGAGTTAGCCAATTCATGCCAAGAATAATGTCTAACCCCTTGGTGTTGATTACGATGAGATTGGCAAGGAAAGTCTTGTCATTGATCAAGATGTGTGCCGGAGAGATAACTTGGTTAGAAATTAGTTCAGCTCCCGGTGCTTCAATATGCAGCGGCGAATACATCGCCTTACTAACCATGCCATGATGCATCATGAAATCCTTCTTGATAAAAGAATGCGATGCCCCGGAATCAAAAAGTACGATAGCCGGGTGAGAATCAACAAAAAGAGTACCCAACAACACACCTGCATCATCTTGAGCATCCTCGGCGGTGATGTGATTGACACGTCCACGCTTTGGGGCAGACTTGGCCCCTTGGCGCTGCTGTGCTTGAGGTTGTGCCGGACGAGGAGCATTCGCCACTGGAATCTTCGGAGGATAGGGACAATTACGGATGAAGTGCCCCTCTTGATTGCAATTGAAACAAGTGTTACGAGGGGTTCCACTAGATGCACCAGCTGGACGAGGAGTGTTTGGAGAAGCATGCCTCACCATCCACATAGGCTGCGGTGTTGGCACATTTGGAGCCCTTGGAGATGGAGGAAAATTAGGACGAGGACGTGGCTGCGAGCTCCCACTTGCAACAGGTGGTGGTCCTCCTTTACGCTTCTTAGTTTCTTGATACCTCCTCCAATTATGCTCCACAGTGATAGCCCCACTCACAAGTGCATCAAAGCTAGGGTAGTTCAATTCTGACATCTTGTCAATCAACTTCAGGGTGAGACCTTCCTGGAATTTCTCTTGCTTTTTCTCATCTGTATCCACATCTCCAGCAGCATATTGAGCAAGATTATTGAACTCCCGAGCATACTCCATAACAGATTTATTTCCTTGCTTGAGATTAGAAAATTCCTTCCTTTTGATCTTCATGAGTGCTGCAGGGATATGGAATTCACGAAATGCCTTCTTGAACTCATCCCAAGTGGCACGATAACCAGCGGGCTTCATAGAAAGATGGTTGTTCCACCAAGCACCAGCTACTCCTTGAAGTTGATGAGCAGCATACATGACCTTCTCATGCTCCCCACACCGGATGAGGTTCAGCTTTTGCTCTATGGTGCGGAGCCAAGCATCAGCATCAAGCGGGTCAATGACATGAGTGAAGACTGGCGGCTGAGTACGAAGAATCGCGGTTTCACGGGCGCGTGTGGGCGCAGTTGCGCAGGCATGGTGCGCATGGTTGGTGTGGGCCCAGAGTGGTCACACAGCATGGCACATGCGCTGGCACTGGACACACGGACGTGGCCAAGAGGGTATGTTCCTGGATTGGGGTTGATCGACGAGGACGTCGATCTTCTAAGGGGGTGAGTATGTGACATCCCAGCCCAAGGCTTAATATGATTGATAGAATACTCATATCAACAAGTTGCAACTTCTTTTCCGGAAGCTCATCTCGAAAGAACTCCAAGGTTAAGCGTGCTTGGTCTGGAGCGATGGGTGACCGACCGGGAAGTCGTTCCCGGGTGCGCACGAGTGAGGACAAAGTGCGCAGAAAAGACGTGTGTTGATCTGTGAGATCAGTCTTGAGATCCTAGAGAGCTGCCAGGCGTAAGCGGGCCCGGCCTCAGGGAGACGGGACGTTACAAGTGGTATCAGAGCCGGCAGAAAAGACATGTGTTGGTATGTGAGGATAGTCTTGATTCCTAGAGAGCTGCCAGACGTGCGGGCCCGGCCTCGGGGAGGCGGGACGTTACAGTGCGCCTTGTACACATGAGCCAGAGGCGATATACCATCTCCTTTTGCATTGTAATCAGAGTCGTCTAGGGATTAACCACATTTCCACACACTCGATGTAGCGCCAATGTTGAATGGTGGGTGAGGTCGTGCAAGAGGATGTCCAAACTATTACATCCGAGCTATGACACCCTAATCGTCTTAGTAGTTTGAAGGGTTTGAAAAGAGCGCAACAAGAAGGTCTTTGAAACTTAAGCCCTCCAACTGGTCGCTCTGGCCTAGAAAACCATCGATGAAGGCTTTTTTTCAGCGACGGCAGGTTTCACCAAGCTGGGCGGTCACATGATTCTCTAAATTGCAGAAGTTACTTGTTCTAAGGCGGGATTAGACATTTAGTTCTTTGTTTGGGAGCCTGTTCCCTCATTTCTTTGTTCCTTTTGTTTTGTTAGGATCTGTTATATCTTTTGCTCTTGTATTGCTAGTTCATCTCTACTTCGTTTGGTCGGCTTTTGCTAAGTCCTTTAAGGGATTTAGCCCTGACCACGTTGTAACAAATTTTTCTTCTTTTTAATGAAAAGCGTGCTCCGCACGATTAAAAAAAAAATAAAAAAAATCAAGCAGCTGCTCTTCACGCTCCTGCACTCCCGCAACGACGCCGTCATCCCAGCCTTCCGCTCCAACTTCTCCAAGCTTTTTGATGACACTGAGTCGAAGCTGAACTCTCAGGCAGGAAAAGCCGACTTCAACAAGCTCAACGACGTGACCTCGTTCGACTTCATCGGCGAAGCCTACTTCGGCGTGCGCCCGCCGGCGGCCGACGACCTCCCGGCCAAGGCGGCCAAGTGGCTGCTGTGGCAGCTCCACCCGCTCCTCACGCTTGGCCTTCCGATGCTCGTCGAGGAGCCGCTCCTCCACACGTTTCACCTCCCCTCCTTCCTCGTCGCCGGCGACTACAGGGCGCTGTACGCCTACTTCTCCGCCGCCGCCTCCACCGAGACGACGCTCCCCGGCCTGTCGCGGGAGGAGGCCTGCCACAACCTGCTGTTCGCGGTCACGTTCAACAGCTACGGCGGCCTCAAGGTGCTGCTCCCGGGGATTCTGGCCAACGTCGCCAGCGCCGGCGAGAAGCTCCACGCCAAGCTGGCCGCCGAGATCCGCGCCGCCGTGGTCGGTGCCGGCGGCAAGGTCACTCTGGCGGCGCTGGAGAAGATGGAGCTGACCAAGTCGGTGGTGTGGGAGTCGCTGCGCCTCGACCCGCCCGTCAAGTTCCAGTACGGTCGTGCCAAGACCGACCTGCACATCGAGAGCCACGACGCCGTGTTCCAGGTGAACAAAGGTGACATGCTCTTCGGCTACCAGCCGTGTGCCACAAAGGATGCCCGCGTCTTCGGCCCGACGGCGAAAGAGTTCGTCGCCGACCGGTTCGTCGGAGAGGAAGGCACCAAGCTGCTCAAGTACCTGTACTGGTCCAACGGCAGGGAGACCGACAATCCTACCATCGACAACAAGCAGTGCCCAGGAAAGAACTTTGTAGTGCTCGTCGGCAGGCTCTTCCTCGTCGAGCTCTTCCTCCGTTACGACACCTTCACTGCCGACATCGGCACGGAGCTGCTCGGTGCCCAGGTTGTCTTCACCGGCGTCACCAGAGCTACCTCCGGTCCTAGTCCGGCCACCAACTGAAACTACCGGAATGGATATATGGTTTTAATTTCCTGGGTGGATGCCTAGCTTCTCTTTTGTTGCTTTTTCTTGGTGGAATAATAAGCAACGTCCTCGTGACGTGCAACCACTGGTGTTGATCATTTGTGTAATACATGCATGCATGTTGCAGTGAATTAGTACTCGATCTGTTGTTGTCTCTCTATATATTACAAAGCTTCGCAACATGTAGTGGTCTCATATGTTGTCTCATGGAATAAGATTTCCTTTTTATAAGATGTGAATGAGAGAGTGCATGCGTGCTGAAACAACAAGATAGTTGTTTCGCAAAGTTATCGCTTCGTATAGAAAAATTTAGGAGTATGAGACAACTTTCACACTGCAAAGTTATCGCTTAGTACAGAAAAAAAATTATAAGTATGAGACAACTTTCACACCATTATTGTATGAGTTGTAACTGTCATGCAATCCATCCACAAATCAAGGAAAGAAGCCACCCATTCTAGAAGTTGTCTGATTAAACATCCTGCATTCCTTGGACAGGCGCATCATGCAGCGAAAGCATCTATTGCGCTGTGGGCAGGTAGATTCTTAACCTCCGCCGCACAAATAATCTTGCCTGCCATAGTACAGATGTAAGTGCTTCAGTTTTGTTTATATTAAGTGGTGACATCTAATCCCTGCAGGTAAGATTTCAAGTTCCATTCGACTTCTTTTGAGGATGAAGATACATACTGCAAAACAACAGCGAGTGATTGCTACCGTTAGATTTTCTTGAGGTGCTGAGGTAGATATTGGAGATTCTTTGTTTTTTCTAAGGTGTTTTTTCAAGGTTGTTTTGTGTTTGTCACCTTTATATTTGTCATGTAAAAACGACATATACCTACAAGGTGCAGAGGTAGAAACATTATTTGTACGTACACAAGACAAAGAGGTGTATAGAAGATTGAGCTGAACAAATTTCTTACTATGAATATTGGATATGATAGAAGCTACTTAGTCACTGCAGAATAATAAAGCACGACTCTTACACTATTTATGGGACTAAAAGTGTTAAATCTGCTGTTTGTCCCAGAATCATTTGGTCATTTTTGGTCCATATAACAGTAAACCTCAGACACTTAAACGCACGCATACTCACCCCTATGAACATATATAGGCAAACCATATCCCTATGAGCATCTTCGAAGACTGAACCGATAAATCCTCCAGATTGACAAAGTTACCACTAGCGCCTCGCTGTCGATGGCCACGTCGCCTACCGCTGAAAGCACAACGCCGTTAAATCTTAAAAAATTTGCTCGCACCGAGAGTCAAACAAAAGACCTCAGGTGCTACTGAGGTTCTTATAACCACTGGGCTTTGATCCAAAACCTTTTATGTGTTCATATTCTCAATAAGAGGCGGGCTTCATTTGATGTCAGCGGCCTATGATAGGAGTTTAAAAAATATTCACGCACCTTTTGGTCACGCAAAATGGGCCACGCAAACACATAGTACAATGTACAATGATACATCGCTCTCCTAGTTTGTCATGCCTAGTGCGCGCCGAACTGTCCTTTTATTACATGTTAATTTGATGAAGCATGCATGTAACACACGGTCAGTTTTTTAACGCGTCCCTTTCCTCACTTAGGAACACCTAGCGTAATTATATGGCGCCCTAGGTTACATAGGGGGGCCTCGCTAAAAGGCGTTAAATAGTGCGGCGGCCATGCATGATAGAAATTTGTGGTGTGCATCACAAGGCTCCGTCTGCAACGGTGGTCCTGTCCTTGCAAACTAACCCTGTTTGAACGTTACGCACTACCGGAAACCGGAATAGGCCTGTCGGGGTGGGCGGTCCACACAGGCCAATTAGCCCGGAACCTGAAAAATCTCCACTCCACCAACTCGATCTCCTGCCCCGAACTGCATCCGTGTCCATCCTTATCCCTTTCTCCCAACGAGCCGCACTCCAAAACTAAAGTTATCAAGAAATTTTCGTTTTCAAAGCTACAACCCTGTGATATACCCCGGCTTTATATATATAAAAAAAGAGTTCCGAAGTGAAGTTTTTAAAAGTCTAAAATGACAGACAGCACCTTTTAGCAATGCTATGATTTTTAAAACTATACGTATTGGTTGCATCCCAACAGCTTCTTGATCTACAAACCAAATTACAACACTGATTGGGTGGAGTTTGGACTAATGAGGCAAAAGTTGGCCTGCGCAGTTATCGTCGTGTCACGTCACGTTTACCTCTCGAGGTTCGGAGTTCACGTCATCAATATAATTTTTTGCTCACTCACTAGATATGCAGACGAATTTACTGTAAACTTTCTAGTTATTATATGATGTAGCCTCTTTGAGATCAAGACTTACATCTTCCTCGTCATTTTACAAAAAATTACCAACAGTGTATTGGCATTCCTATCCTTGAGATCATGAACTGTCACGTTTTGTGCAATTGCAAAAAGATAAGCTGTTTGGGCCGTAGATTGTTGGGAGCGTATCCTATGAGAACCAGGTTCGTGTGAGAACTATGAGAACTTCAATCTGGGCCACATGATCTTGATCCAAGGGGGGCGTATAGGGAGAGGTGGGAGAGGGAATTTGCAAAAGTATTATTAAGTGGGCGGTGATTTTGCAAATCCACCCTCCCACCTGAATTTATACGCCCCATTGGATCAAAATTATGTGGTCCAGATTGAAGTTCTCATAGTTCTCACACGAACCTGGTTCTCATAGGATACGTTGCCTAGATTGTTTTCTGAAGAATGTTTGGGCCGCAGATTGTGTTTTGAGACACATTTGGGCCGTAGATGAACTGCCGTCACGCTAACCAGGCCTTCGTTGGGCCGGTCACCACGATGCCTTCGCCCCGACCCCGCCCACCGCCCTTCTCCACCGTGTCGCCTCGCCGCCCTGCCTGCACCACTGCCACCCGCCTTCGTCCAAGTTTCCAAGTCCGGGGAACAAGCAGAAGCATCGGGGGACGGATCCGGTGGTATGAATCCGCGCTCTCTGGCCGCGCTCGTGCCGTCACCAGTCGTCACGGCGGCGAGTGCTTTGTGGTCCTCCGTCCGCGCAAGACCTCGAGGCAATGATGCTGATCGACTCTGCAGATCGGCGCCGATGAAATACAGAGCTGCCTCATCGCGAAAACAGAGCCGCCATGGCACTAAGTCTGAGATTCCTGCCTCATTTGCGAATCAAATCAACGATCCAAGTACGCACAAAAAAATCTATACAAATTGCTACAGATGGGAACCGAGGGGGCCAATCGTTCTGCGAAATTTCAACATGGGATAAATTCAGTAGAGGGAGAACGAAACAGAACAAGTGTATACGGGGGGCGGTCGCTATTTGAAATAGCGACCCCCCCCCCCCCCCCCCCCCCTCAGCTCCATTTCGTGGTCAGAGGTCTTCACCAAGGACCCGCCGCCGTGGAGGTTCTCAGCTGCTGGCCGGAGGATTGCTGCACCGTATGCGTGAGCCGTGAAGCAAGGCGGCGCTGCCTGGCCTGGCCTGCTGCGGCGAGCTGTCGACCTCCGAATCTTTTGAGCAATGATTTGCCCTCGACCAACACGATCGCTTGTTACCAGGTCCAACTGACGAGTTTATCAGGTCCGTGCCTCCGTCTGCGAATAGTAATACAGCTTAGTTGTAGTAGCATATATATTAGTGTCAGCATATTAGAGTATATTTGGCATATCTCAATATGATGTAGTATATATAGTATACTATTATCTCAAGGGAAGGCTTCTCGCATCCCAAGTCGTGTACTCACTCTATATAAAGCAGCCAAGCAGCAGCTAGCTCATCATCAGCTCTCATTACCACCTACGACGACACTCTCTACACCAGTGCGTATAGTCCACCGTCGTTGACACAGAAACATGGATCGGAAATGGCCGACGTCGTGAATAACGAGTTAATTGCACGTCCGAGAGGTGAGTCGGCGTCTCGTCAAGGCCTCCGATGACTCCCCCTAGCGGGCCGCGTCGTGACGAACCCTGGTTCTTGAGCCGATCGAACCGGCGCCAGCTGGATCCCGATGCCGTTCGACAAGGCCGTGGCGCTGTCGGTGTAGCTCGTGTCGTTTGGCTGCGGCGGCTTCTCCATGTCGTGGAGCTGGAGCGACCGTCGGTGACGGCTGCGCCACCTGCATGGTCAGCGACATGTGCTCCGCGTTCTCTATTTGGTCGACGACCGCTCCGCCGTGTTCCGAGAACCGCGTCAACATGCTCACCACCCAGAGCTGCTTCGCCGCTGAGCTCCTCTACTTCATGGCCGCGCGCGACGTGGAACGCCTACGCGCCGCCGCGCGACGCGCATGGAGGCGGTGTCCGTGTACCTGCGGAAGGTGCTCGCCGCCGTGGTCGACGGCGCCGGCGACGCGCGCTGCCGGATGGGGTGGTGGGTCAACGGCCGTCCGCACGCCAAAGTCACGCCGCCATGAACGGGTACCTCGCTGGCGCCGGACATGACGGCGAAGGTGCGTGAGGCGATCGCGAACTTCCAGGAGCTGGTGGACTGGCTGGAGGAGCACAAGGCGCAGAGGGACGTGGAGGCCGCCACCGTGGGTCTTGGGAGCCCGACACTTGCGGTCACGTGGCTCACCACGTTCCGACCCGCGGACACAGACTTCGGCTTCGGCCGCGCCGCGCTGGCAATGCTAGTCGTCGGCGGGAGGGAGTGCTCGGGCTTCGTCGGCATCGCGGACCGCCCGGGAAGCAACGGGGACTTGTTGGTCAGCACCTTTTATCTGGCCGAGCCTCGCAGTGGCTATTGAGTCCGACGACATTCTCAAGCCGGTCACACCCGAGTATCTTGGCTTCACCACCACCTTTCTGTCACCTTTGAATGAATAATAAAACGTCTTTTCCCATTATCAAAAGAACAAAAGGAGATAAAAAAAGCAACCCCAAAACAGTAAAGCTGAAGAATTTTCTTGTTCTGTGACTTGTGTCAGCTGTGTGTCTTCGTTCTTATTGCACGCGGATCAGGAACTGGAGCCATAATGTAATATACTGACACCAATTTTTTACTTGCCTCACCACCACGATTTAACGGAAAACTAGACCGATTGATTGATGTGTATGAATTGGTGAAAAATGAATATGGCCAAAATGGAGATCCAGAGCCATATCGACACCAATTTTTTACTTGCCTCCACCACCACAATCGAGTTAGCAGCTTCAACTGAATGCCTTGGAATCATGGGAGATCCCCATATCGATGATTTCACTTTGCTGCTATGCAACACATAAAAATAATACATAGAAATATGAGTCGCGCTATAGAATGACACAAGTTACAGGGATTTGGAAACTGGACAAGGCCACATGATGATGAGGTTTTAAAAATTAAAGCTGATGTTTCAGAAATTGATGTTTAATAACGACTCGGCGCGGAAAGAAGAATTGGCAAGTGAGGACAAGTGTAGGCCAGAATCAGAATCTGTTGGCAAACTGTAAATCGACACCAGTTTTTCACTTGCCTCGATTATTTGATAAGCATTCAAGCATACAACATTTTACTTGAATACTTGCGACTTCCTACTTAAAAGACCAGGATCTAGAGACCCCATTCCCAGGAAAAGGAGAAAAGCAAGCATCCAGTGCCGACCATCAGACATGGAGCGGGGTGGTTTCTAGATGCAGTGCATAATCTTCTTCTCCTACATATAAAATCGCGGGAGTGGAGCAGGAAGTTTCTGGATGCCCAGCAAATTCTCTACCACATTTATTCATTTTTCCTAGCTACACTTCTAGGATGCAATAATTCTCTTCCTTGCTTTATAGTATAGCAACATTAAGGTCATAGAAGCATAGAACAAGTACTACTGAGATCCCTGGTACGCTGATAAGATCAAAACCCTCTTTCCTAGCTGGCAATACAAACTATCTCACAGCAAGCAACACTAGAGCACATCACCAAAGAAATAGCAACAGCAAAGCGAGATACGTGACTCCAGGATCGAGAACAAATCACAATATCAGTATGTAAAATCATGGTGGTAATACACATGGACATTAGAGTGAGTCTATTATTTGACTTTGGGTGTTTAATCTCAGCTGACAAAGAAGATGGCGAAGAAACATAACATCCAGTTTTAGAGTAACACGGTGAATTAGAAATTGCAATGCATTAACATTGTCTGATCATAATTCTGAGAACTAGTACTTTCTGACTAAAGAAACCATACTCTTAGCGCCGAGACCAAGAAAGCAAGAAATTAACTAGCAAGCTAGTACCGCCTTAGGCCCAGCAGCACAAAAGGAGCAGCATAATCGTCGAACCTAAATAGTTACTCCATGGTACCGAAAGCCATTTACTCCACCACTAGACACTTCTTGACTTATGAAACGACCTTGACTGGTAGCTTGAGTTTTTTCACGCACTTGAAGCACCATCTCTTGGACCCTCACCTGTCGACGCCACTTTAAATTCTGTAGAATTTATTTGAAATGACATCAGCTAAGCAAAGAACACATTTAAATTCAATGAATATTTGGAACTCATCGACCAAAAAACTTGATTGTCCACTAATGACTGCCAAACAAACTAAATTGTTATCAGCCACCTAGATACTTTTACAAAATCACTAGAAAAGATGGATTGAAACTCAAGAGGAACCCATCCCTTGTTTTAGAACAGATACCAAGGCAATATTAAGATATGTTCATAACATGTTGAAGCAAACAAAAAATCGGACAAACACTAGGTAGTAGCAACACTATTTTTTATACAGCACCTACCATATATTGCTCATATTTTCATGTTGCCAACTGAAACATTACCCATATATTCTAAACTTTGGGGAAAAAATTGAAAGATTAAGAAAAGTTGTACCTGGAGTATAGAAGCTCGTGTATAGAGCAACGTCTTCAAAACCGGTGAGCTTTGCTATTTTTGTGACCCTCTCTGACTTTAGATCTATAGTGAAAGACCCGTAATTCGTCCCCAGATAAACAATACTAATGCCATCTGCAAAGCTGGCAATACGAAATGACCTCACGTAGGCACCAGCACTAGCTAACATGTCAAACTCAATGACTTTGATTCGTGCCCATCCCACATCTCCGTCCGGACCAGGCTCCCTCGACCACAGGTAGAGTCTGGATCCCTCGAGTGTGACAGATCCCAGGCCACCACCCTCTGCAGTCATGAGCAGAATGAGATCCTTGGACATAGGTGGTGGTTGAATGACAGACATTTCCAAGGTGCCAATATCGCACATGAGGATTCTTCTAGTTGAAGCATCTGGAAAGACCAAGTAGTAGATTGCATTCCCCACATGGGCACCGTGCTGATCACTCAGAAGGAAACCGTGGTGTGGAGCAGAGGTCCGCTCACTCCACACGTGAGTTTCCGATGAATAGACATAGGCCGACATCCCCCCATCACTGGAATTTCCCAACAAGACCACGATGAAGGGCCTACGGCTGCAATCCAGGTGATCGCAATCTCCGGCAGCGGCTGCGCAGAGCAACGCTGCTTTCCAATTGCGGCACGGGAGCTGCGACAGCCCTATTAGCTGCCTAAAGTGGTCCGTGAGAGGGTTCCAGACAGCAAAGGCGGTGATTGACGCGAATCTGCAATGCCAGCTTTGGAGAAGGACGCGGCCGTGGCGGGAATCGAGCGCCCGCCAGCCGCTGTGGGTGGCGCGGGTAGGGCGGAAGGAGCTGGTGGGGACAAAGCGGGCGATTGGAAATTGAAACGGGCCATCGAGGGTGACGTTTTCGATGACGCCCAGAACTGGCGGCGTCCGGTGGCGCTGGCGGAATCCGGGGTCGGAGAGGAGGCGGCACCAGGCCTTGCACGCGAGGGCGGCGCGCACGAGGAGCGCCGGATCGTCCGGTGGGAGGCGGAGTAGGATCTCCTCCACGAGCTTGTACAGCAGGGCCGGCGGTGCCGGCTCAGCCATGGCCGGAGCGAGGGTTTGGTGTCTGGGTCGCGGGAGGAAAGTGAAGCAGCGACCGAGCCAGCCCCTGGCGAGTACCTTTTCCTGGTCTGGCTCAACCAGCCTAAGGGGAAGGCCGTACCGTATCTTCCATGTGGAGCCCAGGGTTCTTTTTCTCTCAAAGCGTCCCGATGAGAAAGAGTAATGTGTAATTTTCGGTGCCTCAAATACATGATTTATCATGCACGATTCAAAATGGGAAAAGCTATAGGTCCGACCCTTTTGGTCTGACTGAGGATCTAAATATGTGATATCAACATTGTGTTCTTGTGTCCTTTTCTTTGGCTGTTGGATGGTCTGGTTGGACGGACTGTCCGGACCTATAGTGCCGCTCAATCAAAGTTACTATCACCAAGTGAATCCAAATGGGGATGAAGCAACAAGAGAAAGATGGTGACATGTGTAGTCTTTCTTCTTTTTTATTTTTCTTTTCTTCCATGCCATAAAGACTATATTCTACTTCTTGTCTTTAGTATATAAGTTTAAGAAAGGTTCTCCTAAACTACTAGTATTTTAGAAACCGGACAAAGTAGTAACAAATATAGTGTGCCCAAAACATTGCAAGCTGCCCAACATTGCCCAAAACATTGCAAACCAGAGAGATTCCGTTCTCCCGAGCCTCTCTCCGAGACAGTGCCCAGATCGTTACGCCTTTCGTGCGGGTCGTAACTTACCCGACAATGATAATCTAGACTAATCATATGAAACCAACACTAAAATAGTACATGAGACATAACACAAGGAAATCCTCGCTCATAGATTTGTTTGGCATCTGGAAGATAATCTTGATGTATATCCAAACACGATAATAAAAGTCACATTTCAAGATGCTTCATTGAATCTGAAAACGATGCATAGAACCCATATATGCTTGATCCTTATTTTTCTCATGCAACCTACTTGTATTCATCAATCATTGAATTGACAGTTCAAAAAAATTCAATCATCAAACTGGGGCCATCAACGGAGTCATCCACCGGCACCACATTGAGATCAAGACTGGTTGCTTGATTTCTTTCCTCCTCCTGGTTGGTCTTTCCATTGATAACATCATCTATTGCTTCAATCTTCTTATAGATCTCTTTTAGCTCATCAAGCTCTAATGCATCTATGTTACCTGTCGAGTAATAGTGCATCAGGCTTCCACCATTCTCCCTCTCCCTTTCCTCTAACATCTTCGTTCTTAGCTTCTCGGCCTCAATCAACTCCTCCAGCTTCTTTTCTAAATCTTCATAATGTGAAATCAACCAACACACCTTGTTTTGCACTCCACTAATATTGCAAATCCCGAGGAAGCACTTGATCAAGGAATCAATAGAGGGAGAACCAAAAGAGTAGGGTCTACCAGCAGGGGAGAAGACAACAACACCAACCACTACACCACAAAGAATTGAGACTTCGCTAACCTTCTGGAACAAGCCTTTACGACGCTTCGAGAAGCATACAGCCCGTGCATCCCTACGCTCAAGATGCTTGATGTCGATCTTCTTCTTTGTACCCATGGATGCCTTTTGGTCGGATCACACCCTAGTTTATCTTAGAATAAGCTTAAGACTAACATACCGACATAGGTACGATCCTAGGACGCACGGTAGGAACACTTATGTACGATGATGAACATGCAGATAAATCAGGAAACATGGGCTGTATAGATGTGAGTACACGCACATATCCTTCTATTGGTAAGTTTTTACTCGGTATATATTGGACACGTATCTGTAAATATTTTTCATTTGATGCATTCATTGAAAGTTTTAAATATTACCATATATCCTTTGTATTATTTAGTCAAAGCCTACCTGGAACCATGCACCCAAAGCCCTCTAGTGATTTGAATTATCATTTTGTCCAACTCTTAGGAAAAATGACAGATACAACGTTAAAAAAAATAGATTATTAAATATTCATAGGTTTGCAAACGGTTCAGATGAACATTTTGATGAGACCTTGACTACTTTAAAAAAAATACTAGATAAAAACCCAGAGAACTCCTCTTCAACAGTTCAGATGAATACTTGAGGTCCAATCAAGGAAAATAGTTTTTCTTTTTTGGAGGTAAAGTCAAGAAACATAATCAGGCATCATACAGACAGCTATTCTTTCAAAATCACGTTTCATCATATTTATGTATAATAGTACCATCACATAAGTACTAACAGGTAGAGGAGTTCGTGTCATCCAAGCACGGTGTTGCTGTTTGATGCTCTTTCATAGCTTGACGTGCTCAATAAGGCTTCAGGGAATCGATACTTGCCATGTTCATGGATCAGAGACAAACTTATATATACAACTTGGCCGCATGCAGAACTCAGATATATTCAGGTACATCCTGATACATCCTTAAAACATGCTGTAAATTTGTACCAGTGATTGAAACGAACAGACAGTCTAAATAATTGATCACGGTGCTGCTTACCACAAGTAGGATGTTGAACTAGGTGCCATGTGTTATGGATTGGCTAGGGATACACGGAATAGCAAGAGGAACCCGGCTCGTCGCCTTCCTTGCGGAGGCTCTGACTGCTCTTTAGGGCTCTTCTTGCTTGATTTTCTACCCTATCCTTCTACTCTCTTTATAAGGACTTAGAAACCCTAACCCTGGATGCCGCTACAGTGTGCCGCCGGCCCATAAGGCCCAGCTGGCTGCCCATAACATTTCATCCCTCCTTACGAGCAGCTCGCCCACGAGCTGCAATCAAATTACCTAAATGATGACGACGACGACTGGACGATACTAAAACGACACGGACTCAACATTAAGCCTTTTACATCTCGGCTTAAGAATTATTCTTGACCTTTCTGCATAAACTCTAAAGTGGTAGATCAGCAAGCTCTCAGCAATGTAGTGCAGGTCATCCAAAAAAAAAAAATGCATGCTCTTCAACTCTAATGTGATCCAGCCTGAAACTTGAAAGCTTCCTTGAGCAGAACTGTAGCATGGCCTAAGGTAGTACACGTTGTAGCTGAAGCCTGCAGTTCGGCCCGCTGTAGTAACCAGACGAGAGTCACCAGAACATCACTGTTGCTGAAGAGGAGGACAGACGAGGGGCCAAGCAGCGACGGCGAATGAACTACACCACTGCTGACCTCCGCGAGCAAGAGGCCGCTGCCCGCCGGGCGCAGGAGGTTGCCCTCGCCCGTGAGTCGACCTGGCGCTCGAGCGTGGCGAACAGCTTGCAGCACATCAGGTGGGCAGAGAAGATGGGGTCGACCAGGACGGGGCTCCACGACCAGCAGCTGTAGGAGACGTGCACGAGGCTTGCTGGACCGTCGAGCGCGGTGTGGAGAAGGCGCGGACCAAGTGCCGCGTCGATGTCGACGAGGCAACCCGTGCAGGCCAGGAAGCAAAGGTCGGAGATAAGGATGGCGACCACGCCGTCGTAACTGTTGGCGACGATCTCGATGTCGATGACGGCAAGGCAACCCGCAGGGGTCAATCAGCGGTGTTTGCCGATCCGGACGGAGATGTTGAGGAGGTCGTCGAGGCCAACGACCAGGGTCCAGACGCCTATGCCGTCGCGGAGGCCGACGCGGCTGCGGATGGAGACGATATGGAAGCGGAGGCAGGACGCCTCGGAACTCCACCAGCAGCACTAGGGCTGAGTCCTCATCGATCTCGGCGTAATTGTTGGCGTTGGACTCCAAGGAAACGACCGGCTTTGGCTTGGGATCCGCGGCGGCGCTGAACTCCAGCGCAACAGACGTCCCGAGATTTACGGCGGCGGTTATGGCGTCGGGAAATCGATCTGATGCGGGCAAACAGACCAGCATTGGTGATGCCGTGACCAACGCGTGTGCTGATGCGGGCTTCTCCACATCAATCGCAAATGGCAAGGCTGGTGCTGCTGCTCTCGGTGCTGGTGAAGACGGCGGCTGCAACAGCTTCGTCTCCACGTCGACTGGTGATGGCGAGGCATGCTGCGACTTTGTCGACAAGGAATCGACCGAGGGCAGCGTCGATGGAAGTGGGGGCAGAGAACGCTTCGCCTCCACAGTGAGCATGCCCGTCGAGAAAATGCCGGCTATGGCCTCCATCTTGTCAGCAAGGTCCCGCGTGCCGGCGCGAATCTGCTGCATGTCAAGGATTTTTTTCCCTAGGACATCGAAGGCGGAATCGATCTTGGCGCAAATATCCTTCATCTGTAGCGTTGCCATGCTAGGCTCCTCCCTGAGCAGATGGGATGAACTAATGGCGCCAGGGGAGAACAGGTGGTGGCAGAAAACACAGGCAGAGGATCAAAGGTCTCTGATACCAAATGTTATGGATTGACTAGGGATACACGGAATAGCAAGAGGAACCCGGCTCGTCGCCCTCCTTGCGGAGGCTCTGACTGCTCTTTAGGGCTCTTCTTGCTTGATTTTCTACCCTATCCTTCTACTCTCTTTATAAGGACTTAGAAACCCTAACCCTGGACGCCGCTACTGTAGCGGGCTGCTACAGTGTGCCGCCGGCCCATAAGGCCCAGCTGGCTGCCCATAACACCATGAAACTGGGACTGTCAATATCTTGACCGTCAGCTGCACTGTAAATTTGGTTTCTAGTAACTAGGTGCATTCAGATTGCAGTGTTTTAATTGCCTAATCAAAATGTTGAGTGGCAGTGCTTTCTGACCAAAGGAGCCATATTTGCCCTATAACTCTGATTTCAAGCCAAATGTTTCGGGCTCACGGGGAGTAGGGTAATGCATGCTTAATTATTACAATCTTTGTAACAAGATCTAAAATAGTTTAATGGACTAGCAAGCTACGAATTTAAGGCCAGCAGAACAATACGAGCAGAAAAAATCGCAGAACCTGAAGTGTTACTACACCACAAACCCAGATTCCATCATCGATCCCTAGTTCGGCACTAAATACTTCCTCCTTGATCTATCAGAAGACCTTTACTAGCAACTTGAGTTGTTTCATGAGCTTGCGCCAGCTCTCTCTGATCCACTCTTGTAGAGGCCACTTCCAACACTGCAGAAAAAACAGGTGTTACAAAAAACACAGGCAATTAAACAGCCGGTCTATTTCTGAATTCCTGGATGTAAATGCTGGAGTGTAGAAGCTCTTGTATGGAACATCAGGAACCAAAAGATGGATTGAGCAAACTAACCTGGAGTGTAGAAGCCCTTGTATGGAACAACGGTATCTGCACCAGGGACCCCTTGTACTAATTTGGCTTTCCCCAACTCTATATGAACCATGGCGAAAACCCCACAATCCGTCTCGATGTAAATGGCACCGCGGTCGTTAGATACACGAAGTGACGTCAGAGAGTGACCAATGGGCACCAAGGTCCTGATGTCAATGACTCTGGTTTGCACCCATCCCATCTCTCCATCATCGGGACCGACCTCTCTCGACCACAGGTGGAGTCTGAACCGCTTCACCATGATGCATCCCAGGCCACCGCACTCCAAAGTTGTGAGGAGAATGAGACTATGCTCCCTAGGCGGTGGTGGGTTTATCGCCGTCAGCTCACGTGTGACCAAATTGTACTTGAGGATTGTTAGAGGATCCATGACCATGAAGTAGAGGTCGTTCCCCACACGCTGAACGCGCCTCTGCCTCCAATGGTGACTATCGTGCCAGTGCCACTGCCAGGGAATGTAGGTCGGTTCACTCCAAGCGTCAGCTATGGATGAGTAGAGGTAGGCGAACATCCCCTTACGATCTAACCCCAGCAAGGCGACGATGAATGATGTGCAGTCGAGGTGGTCGCAATCGCCGGCGTTGGCGGAGCATACCACGGTGGCGTTCAGTCTCGGCCATGTCAATCGTTGCAGCAGGGGCAGTTCCCTGAGGTGGTCCATGAGAGGATTCCAGACAGCCAAGGCGGTGAGCGATGCGAACCTGCCTCACCAGCTCTGGAGGAGGACGCGGCCGTGGCGCGAATCGATCGCCCTCCAACCGCGCCGTTCCCGCGGCGTCAGGGAGGAGGATCGGCCGGGGACGAAGCGCACGATGCTGGCACCGTCGGCGGCGGCGGTGAAGTTGCAGAGCGCGACCAACGTGGGGGGATTCCGGTGGCGCGTGCGGAACCTGCGGTGGAAGCCGGAGCTGGAGACGAGGCGGCACCATTGCCGGCACGTGAGGGCGGCGCGCACCAGGAGCGTCGGCTCGTCCGGCGGCATGCGGAGGAGGATCTCCTCCATGAGATCGTCCGGCAGCGCAGCCATGATGCGATCGAGACTGGTGGCGGCAGACGCGAAGCGAGGAAGGGTTAGATCGGGGCTCCAGGTGGAAATTGAAGCCACTAGATCGGCTTGCATTTCCGGGTCCGGTTCATCCGGCTCCACCTGCTTCTTCCATGTGGACCCCCGGTTCCAACTCATTCCGTGATCTTCAACATGTTTGACTCATTGTGGTGATGCATAACTGGCCAGCCAAAGCGGCATGACCAAGATTTCAAAATCTTCATTCCCAATTCCCGATAAAAACATTTGTTCGTCGCTGTGAAGATCAGATTCAGAATCCTCCAGGCATTTTTTTTTCTCAACGGTGCAAAGATGAGAATGCGAATTGAGTTAAAATAGTCAACGTAAATGAGAGCATAGATCAATCCATACAACAATACAATCACGTTGAAAACACATATGCACACTTTCTTTTCTGAACTGAACTGACAAAGGCGATGGAGAGAACTAACAACATAATCAAGAAGTACCTATAATGGCTACTTTGGATAGAACCTTTGTTACCACTAGCTGGGATATTTTATATCCCTTGTCTTCAGTTAAATTACTATCCAAAGGAGTCAGTGACCATAACCCTCTACTCCTTGATTCTGGATTAGGTAAAATCTGGAAGGAGTCTATTTTTTCGTTTTGAAAAATGGTGGCTAGAAGTAGAGGGATTTGAAAAGTTAGTTAAAGAGACATGGGCAACTGAATGCCCTGAGAGTGATCCTATGGAGATCTGGCAATATAAAATCAGAACTCTTAGGAAGAAAGTTAAAGGCTGGAGTAAAAACATCGGTGCTGAGGTCAAGAAACACAAGTCGACTCTTTTAGAGGAGCTGGACAAGATCGACCTAGCTGCGGAGAAGCAACAACCAAGTGAAGCCGAGAGGGAACGTAGGAGAGAGATAGTAACAGAGTTAGATCATATATGGAGGATGGAAGAAATAAAAGCTAGACAAAGGTCAAGAGAAAAAGACATCAAGGAAGGAGACAAGAATACGACGTATTTTCAAGCCAAAGCAAACCAACGAAGGAGGAAGAAAACGATTAACTGCCTAGAAGGTGATCAAGGAGAGCTTATAGAAGACACAGATAGCATGCTTAAGCATGCGGCTAACTTCTATAAAACTCTCTTTGGTGAGGAGGCTCGACCAAATGTACACCTTGAAGATGATTTCTGGGAACAAGATGAAAAGGTTACAAGGGAGGAAAATGAGGCGTTGGAAGCTGATTTCTCTGAAGATGAAATTAGAGAAGCCATTTTTGGCTCATATGGCGATGGGGCACCAGGGCCGGATGGCTTCTCCTTTATGTTTTATCAAAAGTTCTGGTCTACCATTAAAGGTGACTTCATGAACTTAGTGAGAGCGTTTGAGAAAGGGGAACTCAACATTGCTAGATTGAACTATGCAATGGTGACTTTAATCCCCAAGGAAGAGGATGCAAAAAACCTCAAAAAATTCAGGCCTATTAGCCTGATCAACTGTAGTTTCAAAGTCTTTTCTAAAGCTTTGAACAACAGACTGGTTAAAATTAGTGACAGATTACTGTCCACTAACCAGACAGCTTTTATTCAAGGAAGATACATTCTGGAGAGTGTGGTTACATCTCATGAAATAATTCATGATGCTGTCAAAAATAAAAAAGAAGGGGTTGTCCTAAAGCTAGACTATCAAAAAGCTTATGATAGGGTCAACTGGAATTTCTTAGAGGAAATGCTGATCTCTAGAAATTTTGGGCCAAAATGGATTGACTGGGTTTTAAACCTGGTCAAGAATGGCTCTATTTGTATAAGACTGAATGATGAAAATAGTGGGTATTTTAATCCTGGAAAAGGGCTTAGGCAGGGAGATCCACTGTCTCCCCTCTTGTTTAATTTAGTGGCAGATGTCTTTACTAGAATGCTGGTTAAAGCAGCAGGGAAGGGGCATATTAGAGGCTTGATGACTGACATTTTTTCTGAAGGTATCATCTGCTTACAATATGCTGATGATACATTATTGTTTTTAGAAAACAGTAAAGAGGGCGCTGTACATTTGAAATGGTTGCTTGTCTGCTTTGAGCAGTTATCAAGCATGAGAATCAATTATCACAAAAGTGACATGACTCCAATTAATCTGGATGAACAGGATGCTAAAGACTTTGCTAAGATTTTTTGTTGTAAAGTGGGATCCTTTCCTTTTAAGTATTTAGGGGTTCCATTACATCACGATAAGCTCAGAAGAGAGGACCTACAACCAGTAGTTGACAAAGTGTTAAAAAGAATCGCAGGCTGGAAAGGGAGACTTCTGTCCTATGGTGGAAGGCTAACTCTGCTAAAATCTTGCTTAGCCAGCATCCCTATCTACCTGCTCTCAATTATAAAGTTTCCAAAATGGGCAATTGATGCCATTAACTCCCAGATGGCAAATTTTTTCTGGGATGACCAAGAAGGGAAGCACAAATATCACCTCTCTAATTGGCAGAGTCTGATCCAGAAAAAAGAGTACGGAGGCTTGGGCATTCTAGACCTAAGAGATTTAAATCTCTGCCTCCTTGCCTCCTGGGTGCAGAGATATTACAAGGGCGAGGGTAACCTGTGGAAAGTGGTAGTAGACCACAAGTACAAAGTTAACTCCCCTAATATCTTCTGTTGTAAAGAGAAGGGTGCATCACCTTTTTGGAAGGGTGTGTTGTGGGCTAGTCAGGCTGCTAAGATGGGATATCGGTGGAAGGTGGGAAATGGAAAGCAAATCCGTTTCTGGGAGGACCAGTGGTTTGGGTCGAGTAGTTTAGCTGTGCAGTATTGAGATTTATACTGCATTGCTAATGAACAAGGCATTACCTTAGCTAATGCCTGGGATGGAGTGAATTTGAAACTCACCTTTAGAAGGACAGTGGGGGAGAGAGTCATGAACTTGTGGTATGAACTGCTTCAAATTGTTAGTAGTATTATCTTGACTGAGGAGGAAGATGCCATTATATGGCAATTCAACTCCTCAGGCATTTATTCAATGCAATCCCTTTATGCTGTGATAAATTTCAGAGGTGTGTCTCAAATTTATACCCCTGTTATGTGGAAATTGAATGTTCCACCCAGAATTCATGTCTTCCTGTGGCTGTTAGCTAACAACAAAATTCTAACAAGGGATAACTTGTCGAAGAGAAGGAAAGTAGATGATATGAATTGCTTGTTCTGTAATGAGAAAGAGAGTGTTAACCACTTGTTCTTTAACTGTCGTATAGCTAAAGTAACCTGGAGCTATATTTCACAACTGACAGGAAAAGACATGGGTGCAGACTTTGAGTCTGTGGCTAAATTCTGGATTAGCAATAAAAAGCACAAGCTTCTGAACATGATTTCTTCTGCTGTGTTTTGGTCTCTATGGAAACTTAGAAACTTCCTATGCTTTCAGGATGGGAGGTGGACGAGCGACAAGGAGATATGGAGGAGATTGGCGAAGAGGTTGAAATCATGGTGGGTGCTGTGCAGAGAGGAAGAAAAGGCCGGGTTAGAGGAGGTGATAAGCACGCTGGAAGAAAAGGCTGCTGTACCGCATAGGCTGAAGTGGGAACCAGCTATGGTGGGCGTCCCGGACGGTGAACAGTACAAAGGAGATAACCCAAGAATGTATCTGGCTAATGTAGAGCCAAGTAGGAACCTTAATGTTGTGTGCGTAGAGGTGCCTGGCTTGGAGCCAGTAAGAAACGCTGTACTGGATGATATTCGCTTTGAATAAAAGCGGGGGACACCTATTCTCTAAAAAAAAGGCGATGGAGAGGAAAATTCGAAGGAAGATTTTCAAGATGCTTGAACCATTGAAAAATTCAGTTGAAATACCATGTTGCACCCAATAGTAAAGAGTTTCCATATTGTCTAGTCATAAACCTGAGCACTAATCGTTTTTAAACAAAAGTTATCACATCCGCTCCTGACTCTCACTGCAAGCTTCAGATCTCACAGAGACTGGGGTACTGCAGGAGCTACTTACAAGCAAGCGACGGCCTTATTACTACTTAGAGGGTGTTTGGATACCCTTTAGTCCCATGACTAAAACTAGTCAGACTAATAGTCTCTAGTCCCACCCATGTTTGGAAGCAAAGACTAAAAGTGATTAAAAACCATTAAAGATTCTGCCCTACTAAAGAGAGAAAGGGACTAAAACACCTTTTAGCTACTCCCTCCCCTACTAGAGAGTTTTAGTCAGGTGACTAATTTTAGTCCCTTTCTAGTCCCACCTGTTTGGAACTTTAGTCCCTAAAAATGACTAAATCTAGCCTGACTAGTTTTAGTCATGGTGATCCAAACACACCCTTAATTAAAGAAAGCAGAACAGGACGAGAAAGAAAACTAATGGTGTTACAAGGCCTTTAGGCCCAAAATATGACCCTAACAAGCGGCACATTAGCGTATATTACGCAACAAATGTTCAGAATAGCAGTGTAATTAGTTTGTCGTAACAAGGTGCATTCGGAATAACAGTGTTTTAATTGCCTATAACTTGAGTGTCAGTGCTTTCTGACCAAATGAACCATTTGCCCCAACTCTGATCACAAGATATTGGGAGCTCACAGGAGGGTAGGGTAGTGCTAGATTATTATAATCTTTTGTAACAAGCTCTAGAACGATTTCCATGGACTAGCAAGCTGCCAGTTTAAGGCCAGCACAACAATATGAGCAGAAAAAAAATCACAGAACCGTAAGACTCACTCCACCACAGGCCTGACCTATTCCTTCAGCGGTCCCCAGTTCTACTAAACACTTCCTTCTTGATCTATCAGAAGACCTTCACTAATCACTAGTAACTTGAGCTCTTTCATGCCCATCACGTACCAGCTCCTTGATCCACTCTTGCAGAGTCCACTTCCAGCACTGTAGGGGCGAAAAAATCACAGGTAATTATCAAACTGTACTGCCGGTCTTTATTACCAATGGTGTTAAATAAGATGCACACATTATTATACACAAAGGACAAAGAAGAATAAGTTGTTTCTATGATCAATACAACAAAGAAGCACAATACCCTCCACCATTTAAAAACTAGCTAACACTGTCGCAAAATCAACATCCACAGAAAGTAGTAGAAGAATCACTGTTTTAAATAGCATCGTCCATTTTTCCATATGTGACTACCTATTATTATTCCTAACATTGGGAGTGAAAGATCAAAATGTGCAAACCTGGAGTGTAGAAGCTCTTGTAAGGAATAACAATCCTATCTGCAGCAGGGTCCCCATGTACTAATCTGACCTCCCCCAACTCTATATCAATAGTGAAAACCCTACCATCCATCTTCATGGAAATGTCACCATAGTTGTATAGATTTAGACAAAGACAAACTGTCGATTGATACGCGGGCAACAGTGCTCTGATCTCAATGGCTCTGGTCTGCACCCATCCCATCTCTCCCTCCCTCGACCACAGGTAGAGTCTGAATACGCTGATCTCGGCACATCCCAGCACACCACCCTCCATAGTCGAGAGAGAGATGTAACTTGGCGGCACAGGCGGTGGGTCGATCGCCGTCAGTTCACGTGTGACCAAATCGTACCTGAGGATTACACTGTGGGTTCCGTGGCCAAGAAGTAGAGTGCGTTGCTCAAATGTAGAGAACGCGACTCTGGGCCCAAAGGTAACTACTATAGCGGGGAGTATAGGTCGTTGATTCTGTACTCCAGGCGTCATCTATGGATGAGTAGAGGTAGGCGAAGAACTTCCCGTCACGATAGTCGGAGCCCAAGAAGACGACGAGGAACGGGCAGTCGAGGTGGTCGCAATCGCCGGCAACGGCGCATACCACCGTCGCGTTCCAGTTGAAGCTTGACCTCGCTAAACGCGGCAGCGGGGGCAGTTGCTGCAGCTGGTCCGCGAGAGGGTCCCAGACAGCGAACGACGCGAAACTGGAAGGCCAGTGTTGTAGGAGGACGCGGCCGTGGTGGGAATTCACCGCCCGCCAGCTGCGCCGTTCAGCCCTCATCAGGGAGGATGTGGCGGAGACGAAGCGCACGATGCTCGCGCCATCGTCGCCGGTGAGGTTGCAGAGCGCGCCCAGCATGGGGGGCCCCTTCCTCCGGTGGAGCTCACGGAATCTGCGGCGGAAGCCGGAGCTGGAGACGAGACGACACCAGCCCTTGCACGCCACGGCGGCGCGCACCAGACACGCGGGCTCGTCCGGCGGCATGCGGAGGAGGATCTCCTCCACGAGCTCGTCCGGCAGCGCCGCCGCCGGCGTAGGCTTCCGCGCAGCCATGATGCACGATCGAAGTCGGCTGCGGATCGAGGAAGGGTTTGATCGCGGCGCAGGCGTATCAGGTCAGGTCAGGTGCAAACCAGCAGCTCGACCTGAGTCTCTCTGCTTCCATATGGGCCGGCCGGGTTCGAACACACCCAGGCCAGGTGGATTCTGCGATGTTCGATGTGTTTGACTGATCGTGGTGTTGCAAACCAGATGGGCACGCAAAATCATGGCCAGGGATTTCAAAATTTTTATCCCCCTTTAATCTTGGTGCATTCAGAATTCCAATGTTTTAATATTGCCTAATCATGAGCCATTGCTTTAATCGTGTAGATTTTCATGTCACCAGCTGAAGTATATAGAAGCTCATGTATGGAACAATTCTGTCTGCTCCACTGAACCCTTGTAGTAATCTATTAATTGTTTTGTTTGAACAATGGATGGTCTAAATCGTACCCCAAACAAAACAATGAGTTTCAGAATAAAATTTTGTTGGAGTAACTTGGTGCGTGCATTCAGAATTGTAGTGCCTTAATCGTAATCATGAACCGGACGAAGGAAACATATTTGTCTCATCTCTCATCGAGACAAAATTAAGGATATCACAGGATTTACCAGCTAGATAGGCACCAGCTTATTGGTAGGTACTAGCTTAAGGCCAAACAATACGAGCAGGAAAATAATAAGGCCTCAGAGCTACGACATGGCATATATACCATACTTATTCTAGGGGGGCCCTCCCAGTGCTGCAGGAAAAACAAATTAAAGTTTCAAAAATAACAGGTAATTAACATTTATTGAACATTATACACAAGGACCAGTCGTAAGAACAATTTGTCACTCCTCCCGGTTTGAGAATAAGTTGAAGGAAAAAAAGTTAGGTGTCAGAGAGAAACACCATTTTATATGACATTATAATACTTCACTTGTGAAACCAAAAGGGAATTAATAAATCCATTTAACGATTGCCAATTTTTCATGTGACCAACTAAATTAATCAATATGTAATCTGAATATTGGGAATCAGATACTAAACAGCAAACCGGGAACATAGAAGCTCATGTATGGAACAATGTTGTCTCCTGTGCGGGTCAGTTCTAGTAATCCGGTGTGCCCTAACTTGAGACCAGTAGCGAAAAACCCACATACTGACCCGTTGTAAACGAGACCACTGCCGTCTGTGTAGCCAACAATTTTAGGAATCCTTTCCGTTAAGCACTTAGCAGGCCTCATCTGAATGACTCTGCTTTGTGCCCATCTCATCTCTCCGTTGGGACCGACGGCTTCTCTCGACCATAGGTGAAGGTTGTACACCGCCGCCATGACGCATTCCAACCGACGGCCCTCCACAGCAGCGAGGACAACGGAACTACTAAGCCGCATAGAGGGGTGGGTCAATCACGGTCAGTTCACGGGTGACCAAATTGTACTCGAGGATTCTTGTGGCAAACATAAGCAGAAAGTAGAGGGAGTTCCCTAGGTGTGGAACCAGCTTCTGCTCCTGTGTTTTACCAGAGTAGGGAGCATATGTCGGTCCACTCCAGGCGTCAGCTTTGGATGCATGAGTAGACGTAGGCGAACTTCCCCTCACGATGGTCGGAACCCAAGAAGATGACGAGGAAGGGGCAGTCGATGTGGTCGCAATCTGCTGATCCGGTGGCGGCGCATACCACCGTCGCGTTCAAGCTTGACCACTGTATGTTAGCTGCGGGGGCGCGTTGAGAACGGGAAGTTCCCGCAGCTTGTCGGCGACGGGGTCCCAGACGGCGAGGGCTCTGCCGACGTCGAACCTACTACTACGTGGGGAGCTTTGGATCAGGAGGACGCGGCCATGGCGTGAATCGAGCGCCCACCAGCCGCGGCGCTCGGCGCGGGGTGGCCGGATGGAGCAGACGGGGATGAAGCGCACGACGTCGCCGCGGTTGGAGTTGCGGACCGTGCCCAGCAAGGGGTGCCGCCTCCTTTCATGGCGCGCGAGGAGTCTGCGGCGGAAGCCGGGGTCGGAAACGAGGCGGCACCATTGCCGGCACGCGAGGGCTGCGCGCACCAGGAGCGCCGGCTCGTCCGGCAGTAAGCGGAGGAGGATCTCCTCCACGAGATCGTCCGGCAGCACAGCCATGATGCCGGCCGGTGGCGGCAGAGATGAAGCAAGGGTTTGGTGGTTTGGTCTGATCTTGATCGAGGCTCAATTTTTTTTTTTTAACGCTTTGGTTTCGTTTGATCCTGATCGGGGCTTGATCAGGTGGAAACCGAGACACAGCTATGGGCCTTGCTTTTTCTTGTCCGGTTCAACCAGGTTGGGCCGCTTGGACTGCTGCCATGTGGACCCGTGGTTCGAACACAGCCCGATAGTCCAAACGAGCCGGGCTAAGCAGGCGGGCACGGAGCACATAAAGATTGGCCCGGCCTTTGGGCCAAGGGTAGGGCACGATGTGCGGCGCGGGTATCGCACACGATTATAGGCAAACACAAAAAAGCACGGTACAGGCCCGCCTAGGCATGGCCCATTCAAAGCCTCAGCCCTGCCAGACGAGGGGCCCGCCCAGTCAACAGAGATGAGAGCATAGATCAGTTCATACAATTCCAAAATCATGTTGGGAACACATATGCACACCTTCTGATCTGAACTGACAAAGCCGATGGAGACGAAAATTCAGAGGAAGATTTTCAAGGTGCTTGACCATTGAAAGATTCAGTTGGAATAGCATGTTGCATCCAATATTTTTATACAAAAAGTTATCACATCCTTTCGTGATTCTCACAGAGACTATGGGTGTGTTTGGTTTGCGTAGAAGAGGCTAACCAGGCTTCAGTTATGCAGAATCTTTACTTTTTGAGCTGTTTGGTTGCCTGGACAATAAAGTAGCCTGGCTCTGGTAATGCTGAAAGGACCGTGTGACCGAGAGGGGGGGGTGAATCGGTGCACACTATAGATTTTTCTCCTAACACAAAAGCCCACTCAATTCCTAGCAAGTAGTTCTAGTGTAAGTAAACAGACACACTAAGGAGAGTCCTTAATCTAGTGAACTAGTATGAGCAAAGAACTAACAATAAGAAAGCAAGCTAGTTCACTAGATAAGAGCAAACCTAGTTACACTACAAACTAGACAAGCACAAGGTACTAGAGGATCTACTAGATCAAGCACACTAAGTAGAGTTCTTAGATCAACTAGCAACCAAGATATACAAGAGCAACACAAGCAAGCATGTATGATAGAGACAACTAGAGAGCAAAGTGAATAGGCCAAGGAAAACAACTAGAGCAACAAGTAAACAAGGCAATCTCAAGTACTACTAGCAAGTATAGTAAAGACTGTAAGTAAGTGCAAGTAGTAAAGAGAAAGGGATAGAAAGGCTCATGATGTTTTCCGTGGTATCGGGAGGATGGCGCCTCCCCCTAGTCCACGTTGGGTCACTCCCGCCGGAGTCTTGACCCGTCCCTCCGCTCGATGGCGATCCCCTCTAGAGCTGTCAGACCCTATTTCTGGAATCCTCGTGTTTACCGTACCAATCCCTGGATCAGTAGTTGGTACACACATACAAAGCGTTTCATTGCACATACACGATTATATATTACATCCATAGGGTACATTACATGGTCTTATGTTACAAACCAAGAAACTAGCATACTAGCCAAGATGCAACAAACTACTAAAAGAAGGTAAAACACTACGAAAACTCCACAGGCAAACTTGAGCAGACGGTGACCCTACTCGTCATAATCGTCTCCGGCGTAATCTTCTTCTTCTGAATGATGAAAGCAAGAGTGAGTACAAAAGGTACTCAGCAAGCCCTACCCTACTCAAGGGTATCGATGCATGCATATATGGCATTATCAAGGATAAGGCTTCATGGTTCATTTCAGCGGAAAGCAAACTTTATGCATAGCTTAGAAAGAAATTCAATGGATTGTAGAGAAGTAAGATCATAGTTAATATAGTCAATATTTTAGTTGTTTGGCCCTGGGGGAGTATGAACATTCCCGCCAGTTCCCAAGCTTTAGTTGGGCCTTCTGACCTCAATGGTCATACCAACCCGGCACACTTGCCACACTTCCGAAAACACGGGTCGACTACAACCCACTCACTCGTCAAGGGAACATAGGGGTGGCTAATCAATGTGACGCACAAGAATGTGTCATATGCCGTGACAACGTCCATCCGGATGAATTTTATACTCTGCAGAGCTTGTACACCTTTTCCCACGAGCTACGTACCCTTAGCTAGAGGATACGTAACGCTTAGTCCATCTTCTCCCACAAGTTCACCACGGAAGCACTAGGGACCCTGACACTTACTGTAAGTCTATCACATGAGTGGTCATATAATTGGCAGTAACTCCCTGCACCAACTCATGAGGCATTAACTCCCCAAGGCCCTATCTTCCGCTTGCCACTACCAGCCTCCAGGTGAAACTTACTTGCAGAAGTACTAAGAAGGTAGGAAAAAGTCCTGCCCATTCAGGTTCCGTGGTTGTACGAGAATCGTATTGTATACAGTCACAAGAACCGGTCCTTATGTGGCCGAGCAAGCACCAAATCCCACACTAGAGGACATCCATACAACCATCACTTTCACTTGTGGCCTTGCTCGCGATCCAACCCATCCCATCATCACCATCACCATCATCATCTTTGCTTGTTGCTACTCCCAACCCATAAATTAATCACACCACCAAACTCATTCACACATTTGTAAAGCATATATATGGTATGAAAGGTGTAGCAATGTAAAAACATTGCGGGGTCCTAAGCAGTTCTAGTAGCAAGGCAATCATGTGCCATCATAGGAATGATGGAACCATCCTAGGGTTATCAAGGTGACGGGTAATCAAGGGTAGTTCAAGAACCATTATTTATGCCTACATACTTTGCATAAATAATACTAAGCAAGTAGGATAATAACTACTCAATCAGTAAAATAATAAGTAATGCATAATACTAGAGCAGGCCAATGGGTGCGTTGCAAAACAATAGGATCAATCATGATCAAGGAGAGTAGAGCTTGCCTTCAAGGTTCGGATCTGAATCCTTCTCGTATCCCTCGTTCTCGGAGTTGTTCTCATGGTCCTCGTAGTCTACACGTAACAATGCTAAAATAAATACTAGGCGCAAACAAAATAAATCAAATGAAACCAAACAAGAATCAAATGGATTAAAATAGAGATATCAGAGGACATGGCTTGGTTCAGAAAGATGAATTGAGATGAACGGAACAAGAATCGTTGGATTCGGAGATAGAACGGTGAAGATATGGCAAAGGAGATTTAGGGGGGGGGGGGGGGGGGGTAACTATGGCGGAAAAGTGCATAGAGGATGTTCAGAGGGGTTTCTGGTGTAACAGAATGTAGGATTAGATTCTAAAGATCATTCCCTATTTTCTGGTATTTTTGGGATTTTTTCTAAACTGGGAAGGGCAAGAAATAAACTTATGTGTACAAAGGGTGTGTGGCTCTAGTGTTTCAGTGTGCGCATAGAGGCTGACAGATGGGTCCGGGTCGTCAGTGTGACGCGGGGGCGTGCGGTGCACGGGCTCACGGTGTGCTGTGGACTTAGGCCCTTGGTCCATGGTCCATGTGTCTCTGGTCTACGTGAACCGAGCCTATGCATGTGTGGATGTGAGGACGGTCCACTGGTCCGGGTGCATGCGAGTGCGCGGTGCGGCGCTGGTGGTGACGCACGCGGCGGCGCGCGACAGAGCTGGCCTGAGGGCTCGCCGCCGGTGGCTGCGGTGCTCGGGGAAGGGCATGGTGTCGCCGTGGTGGTGTTTCATGGCACGGCAGATCTTCTGGGCAGGTGCGCTCGCGCGGAAAGGGCCGGAGCTGCGGTGGCGGGCTCACCGGATCTGGTGAGGCGGCGGCACGACGACGAACTCGCGATGGAGAGGGGGTGGTAGTGCTTGTGCTGGTGAGGCAGATGCGCGCGTGCGCGGCGAGTGCATGCGGCAGCACGTCGTGGCCAGTCTCGCTGAGACGGCGGCCGGCGACGGGCTGAGGCGGCGGTGCGCGGCGGCGCTCGGCGTCCGCGTGTCCACGGGCCGGGCATGGTGACGCGAGGTGTCATGGAGGTAGAGGAGACCAAGGGCTACACGCTGGGCTAGAGGAGAGAGGAGGAGGTAGCTCACCGGCGGCGAATCGGGCGGCGGCCGGAGATGAGAACGAAAGGGGAAAGTCGTCGATTGGATGGCTGTGGAGGCAGAAACCTTCGATTGAGGCCGCGGTGGTTAGCGCTGGCATGCGGCGGAGCTCGGAAAGGGTTTAAGTAGCGGCTCGGACGGCTTAAGCAGCGGAAACGGCGGCACTGCCATGCGGGCACGTCAACATGCGTGTGTGCGTGCGTCAGCTTGCCTGCAGCGGAAGTCATTGCTCGGGACTCGGCCACTGGCTTGGAGTGGTGCGTCGCGGAGTCGTCAACTCGGAGGTGGAGGTTGCTTAGTGTGAATTCGTGCGGCGGCGCGTTGATGACGAGGGAGGCGGCATGGGCAGTGAGGGCAGTGACGCCGGGTATGCGAGGCGGTGACGCGCGGCTCGTGCGGTGGCGTCGTGAGGTGAGCGGGCGGGGACGTGGCGCTGCGGCGGGCGGCGCGGAGCCACTCGGTGGCGGAGGGCGGCAGCGCGTCGTCGGGGAAGACGACGGCGTCCGCGCGGGCTGGATTAGGCCGGGTTGGGCTGAGGCTGGGCCGAGGAAAGGAGGGGCGCGGTCCAGCAGGAAAGGGGAGGGAGCAGTGAGCCGGAAGAATTCGGCCCTGCAGCGAGGAAGGGAAAAGAAATGTTTTAAACATTTCCAGGCGCAGTAAAATCAAATAAATTCCAAATCAAATCAAAATGAGCTCAAATCAATTAGAATAAAATTTGTAAATGCGAATCTATCTGCTATCAATCATGTTCTCAAGTCCCACTTTTAATTTCCTATTACAAATTCCCATTTTCCTATTTTCCAAAGCTTGTATAATTGGACTTTTGTTTTCAAAAATTCTAAATTGAGGCCTAAAATTCTATGAAATTTGCGAGAGTGATTTTATTAATCGAATTCAAAATTTGGGATGTGACAAGAGCATTCTTCACCCTCCAAGTGAAGACGCGGGCACGTCCCGCCGGCAACTCCGGATACTCCTCCGAGGGTAAGGATCCGCACGTGATGCGGTCCAAAGGGCGCTCTCTCCTTGTTGCTTCTTTCACACGGGAAGCACGAAGACCGTGTACAAACTTGTAGAGACTTCCACACACTTTGGCAAGCTCTCTACCAACGCCTAACCGGTCTAGGCCTTGCCATAGACCAAGAGTAACAGCCCTAGTTGATCCTCTCAAGTACTCACTAGCCTAGAGATCAAGGATGCACATGGTGTCACTCTTCTCAAGCACTTGGATCACTCAAATCCCTTAAAGTGCTTGTTCTCCCTTCACTTCGCTTCTTGACAGCACCTCCCCTCCTTTGGACTGTCCAAGAGCACCTCAAACAGGCAAGCAACCAGCTATTTATAGCCTCAAGCCACGAACCTAGCCGTTGCAACTTTCTACCCAGATTCCTCTGGTCACCGTATGATACGATGACTAGAGCCACCGTATCATACGGTGACTATCCAACGGTCCACTGGGATTTCCTTTTCCTGAGTGAGGCACTGTCCTCTTAGTCACCGTATCATACGGTGACTAGCACCGTATCATACGGTGACTTCTTCATTCCAGCTTCAGCAAACTTCTCATTTTGCACTTCTCCTGGAAACCTTACGGTGACCCACCGTATCATATGGTGGTCATCATACGGTGACTCTACCAGTGACTCTTCTTACACTGGATTTTCTGCTCCATAGTCACCGTATTATACGCTGACTGTCACCGTATCATACGGTGACTCCACTTCATCTTTTCTTCGACTTCATTCAATTTTGCAGCTCCCCTGGAAATCATACGGTGACCCACCGTATCATACGGTGACTGTCATACGATGACTCCTACTAGTGACTCTCCTTTCACTGGATTTTCTGCCTGCAGTCACCGTATCATATGGTGACTGGCACCGTATCATACGGTGGCTTCCCGTCAGCTGGAACTTGATCTTCTCCATTGATCCTCGCTTCCAACTTCTTCTTCCTTGGTTCCTGCACTCTTCCTCTGCAACCCAAGTTCCTGAGAGACACACCATGCATCCGGATCTCTAAACTAGTGTTTACCGAAGAGTACCATCTCGAACCCTCTTGATAGTCCAGTTTTTCCTATGGACTCAAGCCTAACATCTAACCAAGCCAACACTTGCTTGGATCTAACATATCCTTAGTCTTGATCCATCTCCTCGACCGCGACCTTCGTCAAGTCCGTCCTTGAGTTGGTGAGGCAACCAATCATCCTTGACTTGGGGTTTTTGGGTTGGTTGTTGCAATACTTCCTCCAATGTGACCTATAAGATAATATACTCAAAGCACACGTTAGTCACATTTATGGTTCTCATCCAATCACTAAAACATTCATACCTTGGGGTTTCCAAACTCCAATGGTCATGAAGCTTACAATCTCCCCCTTTTTGGTGATGGATGACAACCATAATAAAATGATCAAGAAGATAAGAAATGAACAACAAAAGCCAAAGGAAAGGAATACAACTCAATCAAGGAGCTACACAATCAAGTAAAGAGTATGAAGGATAATACCTTGATATGTAGATCATGGCAAGTCATAGCTCAAAGAGACAATCACAAGTTAGAGCAAAAACTCATAATACAAGTGAAGTAAAAACATAGGAGACTATGACAAGCAGTATGATGATGAAAGGAAGAAGATATGTAATTTAAAAACTTTCTCATGAGGTCAAGGTGAGCTTACCTTCTTTCTTACCCTAGAGACCCTTCTTCATCTCGACATGTTGAGAATTGATCTCTTTATCTTCAAAATACAAGATCTCCCCATTGAGACGAGCTTCAATGGATGTGGTAGCTCCCCCTTGACTTGAGCCATCATCTCAAGACCAATCTTGATCTTCAAGTCTTCAACTCCCCCTTGAGATGACCATCTTCTTCTTCTACGTCATCATGAGTGGTGATTATTGCATCTTCAATCTCAATCACTTGATCAAACCACTATGACTTCTTCCACTATGACTTCTTCTCTCCTACTTTCTTCTTCTCAACATGTCTTCGTCATGAGCTCGATCATTTTGTGGTGACCCTTGTATCTTTACAAATGTCCTCAAGTGCTTGATCACCACTATGACTTCCTCTCCCCCTTTGTCATTTATCACACAAAAAGAACCAAGTATAATAGGGGTTAGAGAATATAAACGACATGTGAGAGAAAACTTAGGTTAGGCGAGTGTCCATCTTCTTCTTGCCTCCCCCTACACACAAGAAACTCAAAAGAGAGTACCAAGATGTAATGCACAAGAGGTTAGTGTGAGTGGGGTTTTGAATGTATGAACCCTTAGACCTTGAGCAGCGCAAGTGGATTTAACCTTGGAGCTCAACGATTCTTGGTTCAATGGGCATGAAGCTCATATAGCATTGCTATGTTGTCATCTAGAGAGTCATATACTTATATTGTGAATAAGCAACTCCCCCTAGATGGATCTTGACGTCAAGACACAATGCAAGAATGCAAGATGCTAATGCAAATGAGATGACAAATATACAATGCATGATGCTTATGCTAAAGTAAAGACAAGAGAAGGCTAAGAAACAACAATACCAACAACAAGTTTTGATCCCTCCTTGAGCTTACTCACAACAAGCCTTTCTTCAAGCCTTGGGAGCCAAGTGCCACCAATCCCAAGCTTCACCCTTGCTTGTTGCTATCTCAACAAGGTTAGTCGTCGGTCCTACAAAATAAGAGGAACATACCAAAAAGAGAGGCACAAACAAAAACAAGCAAGAAAGTAATATACATAATGTACAAGAAGCAAGTTAGAGAGAACTTATGTGAAGTTTGAGAGATCGAGAACATTAAGTTCTCCCCGAAGTTTGCTAAAAGTCTTACTTGTCAAGAGGCTTGGTAAAGATGTCGGCCAATTGCTCATGGGTCCGAACTCCAATTAGCTCAATATCCTTCTTGACAGAAATGATCCCGGATGAAGTGATGCTTGACTTCAATGTGCTTAGCATGAGTGTGGTCACCCTTGTTGAGAGCCATGTTAATAGCACTTTCGCTATCACAATACAAGGGGACTTGACCATATACCAATCCATAGTCCAAGAGGGTTTGCTTCATATATAGTAGTTGAGCACAACATGCACTGGCTGCCATATATTCGGCCTCCGTCGTTGAAAGGGCCACACAATTTTACTTCTTGGAACTCCATGATATGAGAGATCGTGCAAGAAATTGGCACCCACCCGATGTGCTCTTCCTACTCACTTTGCATCCGGCAAAATCCGAGTCCGCATAACCAACTAGCTCGAAGTCCGATCCCTTAGGATACCAAATGCCCATAGTTGGAGTATGCTTGATGTACCTAAGAATCCTCTTGACGGCACTCAAATGAGATTCCTTAGGGTTAGCTTGATAACGAGCACAAAGGCATACACTAAACATGATATCCGGCCTAGATGCGGTGAGATAGAGGAGTGATCCAATAATAGAACGATAGACTTTGGGATCAATAGGAATACCGGAAACATCCGCATCAAGGAGACCATTTGTTGCCATTGGAGTCTCAATACCTTTGCAATCTTCCATTCTATACTTGCGGAAGAGATCTTGTGTGTACTTCTCGTGATAGATGAATGTTCCCTCCTTCATTTGCTTGACTTGAAATCCGAGGAAGACATGGAGTTCACCTATCAAAGACATCTCAAACTCCTTTTTCATTAGAGCACGAAATTCATCATTGAATGCCTCATTAGTAGAACCATATATGATATCATCGACATAGATTCGACAAATGAAAAGATCATCACCAACATGCTTGGTGAATAAGGTGTTGTCGATGCTACCAATTTTGTAGCCCTTGTCGGTGAGGTAGTCTCGAAGACGCTCATACCATGCCCTTAGAGGTTGCTTCAACCCGTAGAGAGCCTTCTTCAACTTGTAGACGTACTCGGGATGCTTGAGGTCCTCGAATCCGAGAGGTTGCTCTACATACACTTCTTCATTAATTAGTCCGTTAAGAAATGCACTCTTAACGTCCATTTGATGCAATTTAAAATCAAAGTGAGAAGAGTAAGCGAGAAGGGTTCTTATAGCCTCAAGACGAGCGACGGGGGCGAAGATTTCATCGAAGTCCACTCCTTCCACTTGAGAGTATCCCTTGGCCACGAGCCTCGCCTTGTTCCTCATCACCACACCCTTCTCATTCTCCTTTTTCTTGAAGACCCACTTAGCTCCAACGACGTTTGCTCTCTTGGGCCTCTTGACCAATTTCCAAACGTCATTACGTTTGAAATTGTTCAACTCCTCTTGCATTGCAAGCACCCACTTCTCATCCTCTAACGCTTCTTCAATGTTCTTTGGCTCTAGAGAAGACACAAGAGAGTAGTTCATAACCACATTAGCTTGGTTAGTATCAACATAATTTGGCTTATATTGCTTTCTCCTTGTGGCTATCCCTTGGGAAGGACTCCCAACAATAAGGTCACGTGGGTGATCCTTATCAATGGGTTTATGCTTCCTTGGTGGTTCTTGACGAAGAGGTGGTGGAGCCGGCGAAGTATCTTGAGCATCATGAGCGGCTTGCTCCTTGGAGATGTATGTGTCTTGTTGTCGAAGTGGAGATCCTGAATCATCTTCTTGTGATGTGCTTGAAGTAGTAGGGCGATCATGTTCTTGATGGGATTCGCTTGACGTTGCATGTCGAGGTTGATCACTCGATGGAGCGCTTGTGGTCGACGTGTCTTGCGAGGTGCTTGTGGAAGCGTCCCTTGATGAAGATGTAGTTGGTGGTGGAGGTGTAGGTACGTCTTCATGGGGAATGACTTCACCAACCGGCATATCCTTCAAGACATCCTTCGTAGGCTCATCACTCAAATCATGAGAGCGGTGGAGGTCATCTTGTGAGCCATGAGACTCATCAAATTGGACATCGCATGATTCTTCCACGAACCCCGTTGATGTGTTGTAGACTCGATAGGCCTTAGATGAGCCGGAGTACCCAACAAGAATCCCGGTGTCGGTCCTCTTCTCAAACTTTCCAAGTCTTTCTCTTTTCTTGAAGATATAGCACTTGCAACCAAAGACTCGGAAATAGGCCACATTAGGTTTTCTTCCAATCAATAGCTCATACGAGGTCTTGTGAAGGATCTTGTGAAGATAAATCCGATTTTGGGTGTAGTATGCGGCATTAATGGCCTCCGCCCAAAACCTCTCCGGTGTCCCATACTCATCCAACATAGCTCTTGCAAGGGTAATGAGAGTCTTGTTCTTCCTCTCGACCACTCCATTTTGTTGTGGAGTATAGGTTGCCGAGAATTCATGCTTGATGCCGAGATGGTCACAATATTCCTCAATGACGGAGTTCTTGAATTCCGAGCCATTGTCACTCCGGATCTTCTTGATGTTTTGCTCATATTCAACTTGAACTCTTTTTGCAAACTTCTTGAAGATTCCAAAGGCTTGAGTCTTGTTCTCTAGAAAGAATACCCAAGTATACCTTGAGTAATCATCCACCACAACGAGACAATAGAGGTTTCCTCCCAAGATCTTGTAGGTGGTTGGACCAAAAAGGTCCATATGAAGAAGCTCTAAGGGTCTTGAGGTAGACATGAAACTCTTTGAGGGATGTGGAGATGCCACTTGCTTGCCAGCTTGACAAGCGCTACACAAGCGATCCTTCTCAAACGTGACATCCTTCACTCCTCTAATGCAATTCATCTTCACCACCTTCTTGAGTTGGCCCATTCCAATGTGAGCAAGGCGACGATGCCAAAGTCAACCCTTTGAAGACCTAGTAAAGAGACAAGTACTTGGTGCAATCTCAATGTTAGTCTCAAAATCAACAATATATAGGTTGTTGTGCCTAAAACCTTTGATAGTGATACCCATAGCCTCATTCTTAAGCACAACACCTTTATCATCAAAGTTGCATTGGAAACCGAGATCACAAATTTGTGCTACTGATAACAAGTTGAAATTAAGAGACTCAACAAGTAGCACATTTGAGATGGAGAGATCATTTGAGATAGCCACTTTACCAAGGCCTCTTACTTTACCCTTAGAGTTATCGCCGAAGGTGACCTTGTCATGTGAATCATCTTCTCTCAATGTGGTGAATATGGAAGCGAAGCCGGTCATATGTTGAGTGCATCCACTATCAAGTACCCAATCCTTGCCACCAATCTTGTAATTCACCTTGTTGGAAGCCATCAAAGAGGTAGGAGGATTAGTATCATTTGACTCAATTGACTTGTTTTTTACCTCCTCCTTTTGCTTGATGTAGGATGCGGGAACACCGTTGATGAAGTCCAACTCCAAGGCTTCAAACTTCTTGACAACTTCATCACTTAGTCCTTGATATGACCAATTTTCTCGGTCATCACCCAAATGTGCAAAGATCTTCTCAAGAGAGAAATCATCAAACACATTGACATCCGGCACCGAGAGATGATATTCCATGATATTCTTCACTTGAGTGTAGTAGGACATTGCGATATAGATAGCATCTTCAATTGACAATGTTTCCAATTCTCCTCCAACATCTTCATAGATGAGAACCCTCACATTCAAAGGAACAAGAGCACTAATCTTGTTGATGACCTTCATCTTGAAATCCTCAATCTTCTCTCTTCCTTCAAAGGAGTCAATTCTTGTGGCTAGAACCCTCAATCTCAAGAGTGCATCAAGTAAGGGCTCATTGTGATCTCTATGAAAATCCACAAAGTCATGGAGAAGATGATAGTATGGAGATTCCACCTTCCAAGACTCATTCTCTCTATAGTAGTCAATGTATGGTGATGGAAGATCCGAAACATCACTCTCCACACAATCTAGAGGTGAGGGAGAGTCTTCACAACCACTAGAATAGGCATCATCACAAAAATACACCGGAATCTTCTTCTCTTCATCTTCACTTTCCAATGGTTGAAAGGCCTCGGACAACTTGGCATGAGCTTGTCTTCTTGTGATCACAACAATGATTTCTTGAATTGAATCATGAGTAAGATCATAATCATCAAACTTCACAAACTCTCCATACTTCTCTTTAGGTAGACCATCTAAGAACCTCTTCATAGCTTCGGGCTTCTCAATCTTCCAAAGGCCACTAGAATTGATCTTCTTGACAAGGTCATCGACTCGGAGAGCAAATTCCACTAGATCTTCCCATGGCTTCACAGAGATATTCTCCAACTCATTGCAAAGCTTCACATAACCAATCTCTTCATCCTTCTTGGAGGAACCTTCACCTTCATGAGCTTGAGAGAGATGTAATGAGATGCCTGCTTGATTTTCATTCACTTGCATACTTGCTTGACCATTGCGATGAGCCACCTCCATATCCATGATAGCCTTCACTACATCATCATATGGCATCTTGGCAAAATCATCCAACTTGAAGAACAGAACAAAACCAACTCGAGCACAAGGTAAACTCCTCAATAATCTCTTCACCAATTTCTTGTGGTCGAGGTAGTGATAATTCCGAGTTACGATCCTCCTAGCAAGCAAATACAAACGAGAAGCAAAATCAGCAATATCCTTATTATGACCAAGAGAAGCAAGCTCAAACTCATCGATAAGCTCATAATAGGTATTATCACTAAAGCACTCATCGGAAGGCTCAATCAACGGTATATCGGCGGAAGTGCTAGGATCATCATCCATAGTGTTAGCCATTTTTCCGAACACACTCACGGTCACAACTCGAGGTGGTGAGGCCTACAAATGAGCACTTGGCTCTGATACCACTTGAAAGGACCGTGTGACCGAGAGGGGGGGGTGAATCGGTGCACACTATAGATTTTTCTCCTAACACAAAAGCCCACTCAATTCCTAGCAAGTAGTTCTAGTGTAAGTAAACAGACACACTAAGGAGAGTCCTTAATCTAGTGAACTAGTATGAGCAAAGAACTAACAACAAGAGAGCAAGCTAGTTCACTAGATAAGAGCAAACCTAAGTTACACTACAAACTAGACAAGCACAAGGTACTAGAGGATCTACTAGATCAAGCACACTAAGTAGAGTCCTTAGATCAACTAGCAACCAAGATATACAAGAGCAACACAAGCAAACATGTATGATAGAGACAACTAGAGAGCAAAGTGAATAGGCCAAGGAAAACAACTAGAGCAACAAGTAAACAAGGCAATCTCAAGTACTACTGGCAAGTATAGTAAAGACAGTAAGTAAGTGCAAGTAGTAAATAGAAAGGGATAGAAAGGCTCATGATGTTTTCTGTGGTATCGGGAGGATGGCGCCTCCCCCTAGTCCACGTTGGGTCACTCCCGCCGGAGTCTTGACCCGTCCCTCCGCTCGATGGCGATCCCCTCTAGAGCATTCTTCACCCTCCAAGTGAAGACGCGGGCATGTCCCGCCGGTAACTCCGGATACTCCTCCGAGGGTAAGGATCCGCACGTGATGCGGTCCAAAGGGCGCTCTCTCCTTGTTCCTTCTATCACACGGGAAGCACGAAGACCGTGTACAAACTTGTAGAGACTTCCACACACTTTGGCAAGCTCTCTACCAACGCCTAACCTGTCTAGGCCTTGCCATAGACCAAGAGTAACAGCCCTAGTTGATCCTCTCAAGTACTCACTAGCCTAGAGATCAAGGATGCACATGGTGTCACTCTTCTCAAGCACTTGGATCACTCAAATCCCTTAAAGTGCTTCTTCTCCCTTCACTTGGCTTCTTGACAGCACCTCCCCTCCTTTGGACTGTCCAAGAGCACCTCAAAGAGGCAAGCAACCAGCTATTTATAGCCTCAAGCCACGAAACTAGCCGTTGCAACTTTCTGCCCAGATTCCTCTGGTCACCGTATGATACGATGACTAGAGCCACCGTATCATACGGTGACTATCCAACGGTCGACTGGGACTTCCTTTTCCTGAGTGAGGCACTGTCCTCTTAGTCACCGTATCATACGGTGACTAGTACCCTATCATACGGTGACTTATTCATTCCAGCTTCAGCAAACTTCTCATTTTGCACATCTCCTGGAAACCTTACGGTGACCCACCGTATCATACGGTGGTCATCATACGGTGACTCTACCAGTGACTCTTCTTACACTGGATTTTCTGCTCCATAGTCACCGTATTATACGCTGACTGTCACCGTATCATACGCTGACTCCACTTCATCTTTTCTTCGACTTTATCCAATTTTGCAGCTCCCCTAGAAACCATACGGTGACCCACCGTATCATACGGTGACTGTCATACGATGACTCCTACCAGTGACTCTCCTTTCACTGGACTTCCTGCCTGCAGTCACCGTATCATACGGTGACTGGTACCGTATCATACGGTGGCTTCCCGTCAGCTGGAACTTGATCTTCTCTATTGATCCTCGCTTCCAACTTCTTCTTCCTTGGTTCCTGCACTCTTCCTCTGCAACCCAAGTTCCTGAAAGACACACCATGCATCCGGATCTCTAAACTAGTGTTTACCGAAGAGTACCATCTCGAACCCTCTTGATAGTCCGGTTTTTCCTATGGACTCAAGCCTAACATCTAACTAAGCCAACACTTGCTTGGATCTAACATGTCCTTAGTCTTGATCCATCTCCTCGACCGCGACCTTCATCAAGTCCGTCCTTGAGTTGGTGAGGCAACCAAACATCCTTGACTTGGGGTTTTTGGGTTGGTTGTTGCAATACTTCCTCCAATGTGACCTATAAGATAATATACTCAAAAGCACATGTTAGTCACATTTATGGTTCTCATCCAATCACCAAAACATTCATACCTTAGGGTTTTCAAACTTCAATGGTCGTGAAGCTTACAAATGCAAAAAGGACCTATTAGCCTGGCTAACTGGAAACGCTCAAAACTTGCATAAGCCTCCGCTGCACAGGGAAATAATTTGTTAAATATTACTCCCTCCATTCTTTTTTTTATGTCGTCCTAGTTCAAATCAAAAAGTGTTCAAATTGTTGTCGTCCCTATACAAATGAAAACGCATCTTCCATATTTGCCCTTCTCCTCCACCAACGAGATGCCGCGATGACGGCGGCGACTCGTCGAGATCCCGCGCTCCTCGGCGACGAGCCTCGAATCCTTCCGGGAGCAGCCCGCCGCTGGTCTTCCGGAGCGCCCAGAGGAAGCACACGCTGGCCAGCTCCAGCCCCAATGCGATCTCGCAGATGCGCGGCGGCGTTAGCAGCGCCTCGCTCGGCGGCGGCGTATGGCGCGAGGAGGCCGGCCGGGATTCGCCGCAAGATCCCGCGCCCCTCGATGACGAGCCACCCTTCTGGATCTCACCGGCAAATAATCCTCGTTACCACGGCGAGGTGGTGTCAGCTTGTAATCCTCGGCGCCGGCGAGGCGACGTGCGAGCTTGTGCTCCTCCGCACCGGCGAGGCTCCGTACAAGCTATGTGCGGGTTCGCAACCACGGCAAGGCAAGCAGGTCCGCAGGCCGTTTCCTCTTTCAAAACACTTGCATTTGCCGGTTCTTGCTCGTGCTATTTCTCCTCTTTAATTCTCAATGCTCTGTAAATTTTTAATTACACTATACTGAAACAGGTTGAACAATCCAAGCAGAGATGGATGACCATGTTTTTTTGATAACGTGAGATGGATGGCCATGTAGGCGTAGCCAGGGAGAAGTAAAAGCATCGTAAACAAGGCCCAGAGACTGTTAGGAAATGATGGATCTGGTGCAATTGCCTCTGCATCAATTTTGACTGTTGACTCAAGCTGAAGTTCCTGACATTAGTCCATGCTTTGCTTGTCTGAAAAAATGTTAGAGACAATGTGAGATCACAACTTAGTGATTACTGCTACAACTAGCGGTTGAGCAGAGCAGAAGCTTTTTGAGAATTCCAGGGAAGTTTCAACAAAATCAGCACACACACATATCACAAAATGTTCTTGATGCTTTGTCTCCCAAGCCTGGAGTATATCTCTCCTTTGTAAATTGTTGTAATGCTCTTAGGATTCCTGTTCTTTAGTTTCCCTGAGTTGGGTTGCTCAATATAGTGCTCTTGAAATAATGCTTGATGTAATCCATCTATGTACGTTCAACAACGCTTAAAGTTCAAAGAGCTTGACAGATTTCAACATGTGTAGAATGCTTGTAATGTTCTTGAATTTTTTTGACTGATTCTAGGATTATCGATTCATGTTAATTGTGTTCAGACCTGATATAATTTGTAGGACTGGCATGTTCTGTGAACCGTATAATTCAGTTATTTAAAAGTAACTACTCAGAGACAATGTGGGGAGTACTCTGAAAGCAGTAGTCTATGGTTTGCTTGTCTGAAAAATATTCAGACAATGTGAGATCACCACTCGGTGATTACTGCAGCAACTTGCAGTTCAGCAGAGCAGAAATCAGCTTCACAATTCCTACTCCAAGGTGCATCTGCTGTATGAGTTCATCGTGGGAAATTTGGTTATTCATGTTTCGGTCAAAAAAATTTGGTTATTCATTCAGTTGGAGAAAATTGCAATCTTTAAAATACTTTTGGATGCAGGGTGATGTAGTGAGGCCCTAAGAGGGCTTCAGATATGACATCTACTCCCTATGTTCTCTATGTTTTCCGAGAGTTGTTAACTGTATCAAGATAAGAAATCTGTTATGACTGCCTTTCAAGAAGGAATGATTTACTTTACTGAAATAAACTGAAAAGGGTTACACCTGTAATTAAAGATTAAAATATTTTCCCACATGATAGAGTAAAAATATTCAGGCAGACATTAATTATGATAAAAATAGAGTGACAGCAGCAAAATTTACTTCAATTGCACCCAGTAACATGGTGAATGAAAATCTGAATAACAAAACTGACAAGTTCAAGTTCCATGACAATCTGAGTGTTAGTGCATCCAGCCATAAATTATCCATTGATTTGGGACAACAATCCATCATTGAAATCAGATGACATGTACAATCCAGTACCAACAACCACAAAATGATATTTCTAGTCTTGGAGAATGCATCATTCTGCTCAATGGGGATCTCAATATGACAATTGCTTGCAATCGTTATGTTGAAATGAAGTTCCTCATCTTTCATCTTCTTTGCCTTGCCTCACTGACAATCGCTTGCAGTCGTTATGTTGAAATGAAGTTCCTCATCTTGCAACTTCTTTGCCTTGCCTCACTGACGGTTGTTGAAGATTGGGGACGCTCTGAAATCGAGGCGGGGCGGGGAAGGCCGGAAGTGTAGTCGCACTGCTTTTACATGAAGATGGCACATGGTAAAGCTAGCTATTGGTTGAAAATGTTTGAACTAACAGGTCAAGCACATGCAAGAAACGGGTCAACCAATTTGACAAACAGGTGGTGGGCAAATATGTGAAGATCCAGGCACTAACATTGAAAATGGCACAATCGTTGTCTTGTTGATTGCTGTTGCTGCAGAACAGACCATAGCAGGCATTGCCGTTGTAACCGCGACCTTGGCCGCGCGTGGATGCTCTCTGAGCAGAGTGACGCAGACACGCCGCCGCTCATCCCCATCCTCTTCGCGTTCCGCACGGGCGCGCTCCTCGGCCGCCGCGGAAGGCTCTAGCTGCGCCTCCTCCTCCGCTTCCATTATTGAGAGATGGACCAGCTCAGCCGGCACGGTGGATCTTGATGCAGGGTCGGGGAACGAAGAGGCTCTGGCGGGGAGGCACGCTGCCGTGCAGCGGGAAGTGCTCCGCCATGGGCGAGGATGGGGGAGGGAACGGGGCGGGGCGGGAGCTCTTGCCGGGGAGGCGCGTTGACAGGCGACGACGTGCTCGGGGAAGAAGAAAGCTGGCGGCACCGCGCGACGGGTCTTCACGGGATGCGACTTGACCAAAGGGCAGACACGTCAAATAGCGGAATCCTTAATCCCCACGAACTGGTCGGAAGCGACATCAAAAGAAAAACGGAGGGAGTATATATTTTTTAAAAGCAATTATATGGAGTTGTAATATGTTTTTTTTTATAAAAATAATAGAAAACATATGGGTGTTGTGTTTTTCAACAAACATTGTCATGAAAAGTGATCCCACTCAACTAATGCAGCCAACCAAACAAGATCTTGCACTATCCAGTCCAGGCAACCAAACATGTGCTCTTTTTTTGTCCTTGCATTAAGTTAGTCTGGTTTGAGATAGCCTAGCTAGAATCTTATGGAGGGCTAAGCTTATGCAGGTAACCAAACACACCCTATGGGACTGCAGGGGCTATTTACAAGTAAGCAACAGCCTCACAACTGCTACTGCTTAAAGGAAGTAGAATAGGACGCGAAAGAAAAACTAATGGTGTTAGAAGGCCTTAGGCCCAAAAGATGACCCTAACAAGAGACATATTAGCGTATATTACACAGAACCAATGTTCAGAATAGCAGTGTAATTAGTTTGTAGTAACAAAATGCATTCAAAATAAATGTGTTTTAATTGCCCGTATAATCAAAATCTTGAGTGCCAGTGCTTTCTGAGTTCTGACCAAAGAAACCATATTTGCCCTAAGTCTGATCGTAAGATATTCAGAGCTCACAGGGAGGTAGGGTAGTGCTGGATTATTACAATCTTTTGTAAACAAAGCTCAAGAACGACGATTTCCATAGACTAGGATAGCTACCAGTTTAAGGCCACCACAACAATGTACGACCGGAATAGTTACTCCACCACACACCCAACCTATTCCTTCAGTGGTCCCCAGTTAACTAGACACTTCCTTCTTGATATATCAGAAGACCTTCACTAGTAACTTCAGCTGTTTCATGCCCTTGCGCCAGCTCCTGGATCCACTCTTGCAGAGTCCACTTCTAGCACTGTAGGGAAAATAATCACAGGTAACTGTTAAACAGCCGGACGGCTTATTCCCAATGGTGTCAAATAAACTGCAGATATTATACACAAAGGGCAAGGAAGAACAAGTTGCTGCTACTGACTATCTACAAAGAAGCACGATACTCTCCACCGGTTAACATCCTTAAACTAACACTGTGGCAAAATCACCATCCACAAAATCCTGACTTTGTCCGGTCCATACGTACCAGGAAACACCATTGTGTGTTACAAAAAACGATGGTGGTCAACGGGGGAGGATAAACCTCCACCTGGCAAATATGAGAATGGAGCCAGGTTTGAACCCCAGACGACTAGACCTTTCCTAGGGAGACTAGACCATTATTGTATATTACAACGTAATATTTCACTTGTGTAAGGAAAAAGTAGTAGAAGAATCACCGTATTGAATAGCATCGTCCATTTAATTTATTTTTTCACTAGAAATCACGCGCGGCATTGCCGCGCCGGGTTGCTTGTGTTGCAATATCAGGTATCCCCGGGTATCTGTTCTCATCGACATAGTAATTAAACGGTCACTTTATACAGAAATTAAACATTGCTTTTTCTGAACGATGGTTGTGCAATTTGCCATCGAGTGTAGTACACATAATAACTATATATTTTTAGTGTACTAATGAGTAGTATTACAATCTTAACCATCAAGCTAATAACAAATACTATATATGAAGAGAGAGCAGAACAAAAAGTAAATTATGGTTTGGTCTCCACACTACATTTACTGCGCTTTCTTTGTCTGGAAGACAGCCTGGCAAGGGAAAAAAAAAGATGAGCTAGTTAATGGATGTTGTAGTTCAAGAAGTTGATCTAAGATCAAAAGCGTAGGTAACATGCCAAAAAGGCTGAAACTTTGGAATTGGAAGTGAGAATATTGACACCATTTAATTGTATATATGTGATGATCTCTTGTTAGTGTGATCAATGAACAGATTTAATCATCCAAAGAGGAAATAATTTACTTCACATATCAGTGAGAAAATCGCAATGTTCTTAATCGATTCACTTAAGCCGGTGATAATCATCATGAAGACTTAGTTGCAGCAAAAAATGGCAATCTGAGATGCATCACCAAGATATTGCAAGGAACCGATTTACAGTTTCCAAACAAGCAAAAACTCATGAATAGTCAATAGTATCTTTAAAGAAAGAGTTGTTCTATTCTGGCTATCTCACCTTTTTGAAGGTCTAGAATGGGGTGAAAATTTTGCTCTCAAAGGCTAGGGACTTTGGTGGCTTCTTCTGCAGATATATATGTGTGCATCATGTTTGTTGCATACAATTGGTAATGCTGCTTCTGAATATGTGTGCTACACAGAGTGTACTGTCAGGAAGTAGAAAGCATCATCAGGATTGCCCTTAGAAATAGTTCCTGCTGATCATTGGACAATTTCAGAGTAGTATTTTGTTCATTTTATCACTGCAGGAAAGAACAATTGAATATCACTAATATATAGTTTCCTCAAAATACTCAAGAAACATTTAAGATAATTGAAATGAAATAATTAGCACCTATGACTATTCCTTGGATTATAGGACATGGCGTGTTTAGATTATAAATAGAAAGTCATTGATTTACTACTTGTTTCCTGGTAGCTTGGTTTTTTCCTTAAATTAGAACATAGAGATACTGTCTAAATAAACGTTTTAGCTCTTCATTTAATTTCAAGCTAGCATGAATAAGCCATTTCATCAAGATGGCAATACTTTGAAGAAGGGAAACCTCAAATGTGCATGCATCAGATTTTTTATACATCAATTAACAAAATGGCACCTTTTCCTTAAGTTCTGACATACAATTTAATCCAATGTTTCATTGTAAATATCTGACTAACAGTATGTGGTTCCAAAAGATAAAAGAAACAAAAGTTTCTACGTATTGCTTACCCCTCCGAAGACTCGTGCTTTTTTAGCCATATGAATGATTATATCATCCGTATCCTTCACTGATGAACCAATACATTAGTGAAAACTGAAGATCTTTTGCATAAAGAATTACAGTTATTCAGAATTGATTGTGTTTTTTTTTCTTTTCTTATGTTTGCTGATCTAGAGTACTACAGAAAAGGACATTTGGTATTGGGAAGGAGCTAGTATCTAGCGGGGGCGATCAACCTGCTTATATTGTACATTGTCAATTGCTGAAACTTCTACTTTGTAAGCAGCCTATCCTATACTCGTACTGCTGAAGCTTTTTTCCCTAAACTATCACCTGCAGCAATAGATAGGTCTACACAATTTATCAGTAATTGTGGCAATGAAGTAACAATTAGCAGCAAAAATTACCAGAAAAACTTCATGTGGCTGTGTCAGAAACGAATAACAAGTCCAAGTCTTGCTTGTCTGAAACATATGTAGAAACAATGTAAGGTTAATATTCTAAATTGAATGACTACATTAAGAGAGCAAGTTTGACAGTTCACATAGCCTTGAGGAAGCACTATAGTATTCTCAGAAACTATCACACAATTTTGTACCTAATATATTTGGTTCTAGGAACCAAAACTCAAGTGGTGGTAAGGCACCTGCAGCTCCCGTTAAACGACATAGGCCCTGGCCATCAGGAGACACAAGGTCCCTAGAGACTAAACTATGTTTTACTCCAAAATCAAACATATATAAAAATGCAAGTTTGTTGCCATTATGGAGAAACTACAATAGATAGAAGCATCAGGCAGGCCCTTCATATGGATCCTGGTCTGCCTCACTGGATTAAAACTGTAGCAAGTCAATTCTCTTCTGAAAGTGGCACATCTTTTCAAGCCAATATAGTTCTTGAAATGGAGAAATTATTATTATATATCATGTGCTGAGACTAAGTTTACACGAAGAAAAAGCACCAGCTAACAATGACAAGGATTACACACTGAAGCATTTGAACGAACACCTCGTATGCATGACGCATGGCGATGACCTGGGTCCTGGACGCAAGCGATCTCATGAGCGACATCCTCCATGCATGCTAGTGCGGCATGCCGGGCTGCACAACTCCGTGAGCGCAAGGCCAGCTGGGGCGCGCTCAATGGGGTGGGGTGGCTGGGGAAGGGTGCACTCGACGGGGCGGGGCAGTTGGGGCATGCTAAACGGGTAGGAAAAATGGCGCCAGGGCAGGGTGCGGCCTCGCCGAGGCTGAGCAGCCGGAGTTGCGCCTACCACGATGGCACGATCGATGTCAATTAGCGGCAGAAACAGCGTCGTCGGCCCGTCACCGGCAGGACTTGTTGCTGCCTCGTCGCCCCCTCAACGATCCCACGTTGCCGGCAGGGGAGGCGGACTGCGTCAGGAAGGCGCGGAGAGAAGACGGGCAGAGAGCGCGGGCAGGTAACGCCGCAGCACCAGCAAGGAGGAAAGTTCTAGACAATCGAAAGATTTTTCACTGTGTTCTACAGCCGGAAGATTGTCACCGTTGCTTTTCTATCCGATGGGTAAAAACTTTTTTTACTGACGTGGAGCTGTAGAATTCAAGAGAATGCACAGCATTTACTATGTAGGAGATGTGATTACGTATTGCTTCGAACATTGGGGGTCAAAGATGGATGGAGCAAACCTGGAGTGTAGAAGCTCTTGTATGGAACAATGCTACCTGAGGCTGGGTCCCCTTCTACTAATCTGACCTGTCCCAACTCTATATCAATGCCGAAAGCCCTACCATCCATCTCGAATCCTCGATGTAAAAGTCACCCCCGTCACATAGACCAATTGACGCCGGAAATTGACAAGCGGGCACCAGGGTGTTGACCTTGATGACTCTGGTCTTCACCCATCCCATCTCTCCCTCCCTCAACCACAGGTAGAGTCGGAATCCGGCCGCCACGCATCCCAGTGCACCGTCCTCCATAGTTGAGAGAGAAATGAAACCGTGCTGCACACGCGGTGGGTCAATCACCGTCAGTTGACGTGTGACCAAATCGTATCTGAGGATTAGTATGGGATTCGTGACCAAGAAGTAGAGTGCGTTGCTCAAATGTGGAACGCGGCCCAGGGCCCAAAGGTACCAATAGAAGGGTGCATAGGTCGTTGGTTCACTCCAGGCGTCAGTTATGGATGAGTAGAGGTAGGCGAAGAACTTCCCCGCACAATGGTCGGAGCCCAAGAAGACAACGAGGAACGGGCAGTCGAGGTGGTCGCAGTCGTAGCCGGCAGTGGCGCGTACCACCATTGCGTTCCAGCTGCTTGACAACCCTGAGCGCGGTAGCGGGGGCAGCTCTCGAAGCTGGTCCCTCAGAGGGTCCCAGACAGAGAAGGCGGTGAGCGACAGGAAACTGGATGGCCGGCGTTGGAGGAGGACGCGGCCGTGGCGGGAATCGATCGCCCGCCAGCCGCGCCGTTCCCGCGGCGTCAGGGAGGATCGGACGACGGGGACGAAGCGCGCTATGCTCGCCGTCGTCGGCGGCGGTGAGGTTGCAGAGGGCACCCAGCAGGGGGGGGGGGCGTCCCGTGGCGCTCGCGGAATCTGCGGCGGAAGCCGGAGGAGGAGACGAGATGACACCAGCACGTGCACGAGACGGCGGCGCGCACCAGGAGCACCGGCTCGTCCGGCGGCATGCGGAGGAGGATCTCCTCCACGAACTCGTCCGGCAGCGCCGCCGCCGGCTTCTGTGCAGCAGCCATGACGCGCGATGTCGGAGGCGGAGGAAGGGTTTAATCGCGGCGCAGGGGTATCAGGTCAGGTCAGGTGGAAATCGCCAGCTCGACCTGAGTCTCTGCTTCCATATGGACCCGGGTTCGAACACGCCCAGGTGGATTCTGCGATGTGTTTGACTGATTGAGGTGTTGCAAACCTGGGCAAGCAAATCATGCCCAGGGATTTCAAGATTTTTATCCCCCTTTAATCTTGGTGCATTCAGAATTGCAATGTTTGCCTAGTCATGAGCCAGTGCTTTAATCATGTAGATTTTCATGTCACCAGCTGAAGTAATATCATGCCGAATATTGGGAATTTTAGTGCCTAAGCAAACTTGGAGTATAGATGCGCATGTATGGAGCAATGAAACCTTGCAGTAATCTGAGCCACCCCAATGGCTTTGTCTGTATTTTGATGAAGATGGATTGTCTAAATTGTACGTGTCTCAAACATAAAATTAGATTAGAGTTTTGAAATTTGACTAATAATATCTAGAAAAATGTAAATGTTGACAACATAAAAATGCTTTTACTAGATTCATCGTGAAATAAACTTTCATGATATACAAGTATCTTACTTTGAAATAACATATATTTTTAGATAATGTTGGACAAAACTAGATGTACACTATATTTCTGGACAAAGCATAAGGTACTAGCTAGATAGGCACCAGCTTTGGTAGGTACTAGCTTAAGGCCAAACAATATGTGAGAAGGGAAATAATAAAACCTAATTAAATAGCTATGGTGTTGCAACTTATTCCATTATCGATCACCACACCGCTGAACGCTCAATTCTCGATTCGATTTATCTCAGAAGACCTTCACTACTAATTAACTTGAGCTGTTACATGCACTTGAAGCACCGTCATCTCTTGGATCATCAGCTAAAGGGGCCACTCCTAGTGCTGCAAACCCCCAAAAAAAAAGTTTTAAAATCACAGCTAATTAACATCTGTTGAACACTATATACACAAGGACCAGTAAGAACAAGTTGTCACTCCTCCCAGTTTAATTAAGAATACGTTCAAGGAAAATAGTTAATTAAGTGGAGGAAGCACCAAACATATTAATATTTCACTTGTGTAAACAAAAGGGAATTAATAGTAAAGGAAATCCATATAACGTTTGCACAAATTTTAAATGTGACCAACAACTAAAGCTAATCAATCAATATTGGGAATCAGAGATACAAATGAAGCAAACCTGGAGTATAGAAGGCCATATATGGAACAATGTTGTCTTGGCTGCGGACATCTTGCAGTAATCTGGTCTGCTCTACCTTTAGATCAGTAGCGAAAAACCCACATTTGTCCCCATTGTAAATGAGACCACTGGCGTCTCTGTAGCAAACAATTTCAGGAATAATATTGTCGTTAAGGGATTAGGGGGCGCCATCTCAACGACTCTGCTTTGCACCCATATCATCTCTCCTATGGGACCAGCGGCTTCTCTCGCCCATATGCAAAGGGTGTAGCCCGCAAGCATGACACATCCCAACCGGCCGCCCTCCACAGCGGAGAGCACGACGGAGCCACTCTTCCGCGTTGCGGGTGGTTGAATCGCAGTCAGCTCGCGGGTGACCAAATTGTACTCGAGGATTGTTGTGGAATGCGTGAGCAGAAAGTAGAGGGAGTTCCCTACGTGGGGAACCAGCTTATGCTCCTGTACGTAACCGTACTGGCGAGCATTGGTTGGCTCGCTCCAAGCATCATCTTTTGATGAGTAGAGGTAGGCGAACTTCCCCGAATAATCGGAGCCCAAGAAGACGACGAGGAACGGGCAGTCGAGCTGGTGGTCGCAATCTGATGATGGTCCGGTGGCGGCGGCGCATGCGCATACCACCGTAGCGTTCAAGCTTGACCAGTTGGTTACCTGTGGCGGCGCGCTGAGCTCGGGAAGCATCCGCAGCTTGTCGGTGACGGGGTCCCAGACGGCGAGCGCCCTGCCGACGTCGATCTGGAACCTACTACTACGTGGGGAGCTTTGGATCAGGACGACGCGGCCATGGCGGGAATCGAGGGCCCACCAGCCGCGGCGCTCGGTGCGGGGCAGCCGGATGGAGAAGGTGGAGATGAAGCGCACGACGTCGTCGCCGGCGGAGCTGCGGACCGCGCCCAGCATGGGGGGCCTCCTCCTCCGGTGGCGCGCGCAGAATCTGCGGTGGAAGCCGGAGCTGGAGACGATGCGGCACCAGCGCCGGCACGCCAGGGCTGCGCGCATCAGGAGCGCCGGCTCGTCCGGGGGGACGCGGAGGAGGATCGCCTCCACGATCTTGTCCGGCAGCGGCGGCGGCGCCACGATCGATGAAGCAATTGGGAACGGTTTGGTTCGGGAATCCATTGGGAACGGCCTCCGACGGCGGTTAATTAGGTGACTTGGTCTTCAGGTCGGTTTGAGTCGTACCGTCTCCTCCTGTAGCATTCGTTTCCGTGTGCGGTACGTTGTACGTGCATGCGTCCACTTTACAGTGTTCAGGTACAACAAGGACGTGGAAGTGGTGCTGCGGGTGAGCCACGTACAGCCACTACGACGCTTGCAACGCCACGCATCCCTTGCTCTGCCTCGACGGCGGTGACCCCCGCTTCGTGTTCCGCCACTATGATCAACGCGGATTTTTTGCGACGCCCAGGACGTACGGCCCCTCCCAAACTATGCCACATACCCAGTTAGCGGACACGCGCCCGGCTGAGATTCACAGGGTGAGAGGGAGTTGACGGTTTCCGAATCTCAAAGCGGTCATGGCATCATCTGGGATAGGGGCCATACCCCAGGCCCGTCACAAAAGAAAATTCCCGCCACTATGATGATTAATGGCCATGGCCTATAGTGTCATTTGGATCACAAGAGTCAACAACCCACGAGTTGATCCCGTAACTCGAACTCGATTGTTTCTCTGAAAAATGCACCTGGAGTAAACACATGCACGATTTTTTTTGCCATTAGCATGAAGTAACTATGCAATCAGACAAGTTGAAGATAATATAATTAAAAATCAGTGCAAAACGAACAAAATTAGCTTCGAGTCTTGGTCCTCTTGGAGCATTTCAGAATTGCAATGTTTTAGTATTGCCTAATCATGAGCCAGTGCTTTAATCGTGTAGAATTTAATGTAACCAGCTGAATCGGGTAATATTCATTCCGAATATTGGAATTAGTGACTAAGCAAACTTGAAGTATGAAGCTCATGTATGGAACAATGCTGTCTGCTCCACTGAACCACTGTAGTAATTAATCTGATCCACCCTAATCGTTTGGTGTGTATTTTGCTGAGAATATGGATGGTCTAAACAGTACCTCAAACAAAATTAGTTATTGAGTTGCAAAAAGGAACCGAGTAAAATTAAGCTGGAGTAACATGGTGCATTCAGGATTGCAGTGTCTTAATATTGCCTAAACATGAACCAGACGAAGGAACAATATATATTCGTCCCATCTCATTGCAAGACAAAATTAAGAATATCACAGGAGTTACCTGCTAGATAGGCACCAGCTTATCGGTAGGTACTAGCTTAAGGCCAAACAATACGAGCAGGAAAATAAAAGACCTCAGAGCTACGCCATGGCAAACCCTACTCATTCCATCAGCAATCACCGTCGACTGCTTGTCGATTTATCAGAAGACCTTCCTACTAATTAGCTTGAGCTGTTACATGCGCTCGAAGCACCGTCATCTCTTGGATCATCAGCTGAAGGGGCCACTCCTACTCCTAGTGCTGCAGAACAAAAACAAAAGTTTAAAAAAAAAAACACAGCTAATTAACTTCATATAATGGTTGCCCAATTTTTCATGTGAAGAACATAAGTAATGAATTTGTCCTCTCAATATTGGGAATCAGACACTAATGAAACAAACCTCTGATGAGCGGACCTCTTGTAGTAATCTGGTGTGCTCTACTTTCAAATCAGTAGCGAAAAACCCATATTTGGTCCCGTCGTAAATGAGACCACTGGCGTCTCTGTAGCAAATAATTTTAGGAATTACTGTCGATAAGGGACTAGCGGTCGCCATCTCAATGACTCGGCTTTCTACCCATCCCATCTCTCCGTCGGGACCGACGGCTTCTCTCGACCATAGGTGAAGGTTGTACCCCGCCCTCATGACGCATCCCAACCGACCGCCCTCCACAGCATCAGAGAAGACAACGGAGTCATGGTGCATTGCAGGTGGGTCAATCACGGTCAGTTCACGGGTGACCAAATTGTACTCGAGGATTCTTGCCATGAGCAGAAAGTAGAGGAAGTTCCCTAGGTGTGGAACCTGCAGCTTCTGCTCCTTTATCTCACCGAAGCAGGGAGCGGAGGTTGGCTCGCTCCAGGCGTCTGCTTCGGATGAGTAGAGGTATGCGAACTTGGCGTCAGGATAGAATCTGGAGCCCAAGAAGACAACATGGAACGGGCAGTTGATGTGGTCGCAATCTGATGATCGGGTGGCGGCGCATGCGCATACCACCGTCGCGTTCAAGCTTGACCACCGGGTTAGCTTCGGCGGCGCGGGAAGTTGCCGCAGCTTGTCCTCGAACAGTCGGAACGTGCTTGACCTTGTCTCCTTCGCCAATCCGATATTGATGCTCCCTTTTGTCATGGAAACTAACTCGTGCAATGAGAATCTAATTAACTCGTGCTAACATCAAATAAGCAGCAACGACCAGGAAGCAGCAGAAGCAAACAAGTCGCAAAAATCACAAATCCAGGGCGACAGAAACAACAATCATGGACTGGTTCAACCCAACTATGGCGCATACAACAGTCAAGGTTCAACCAAATGAAAATCAGGTTGGAGCAACATGGCGCAATCAAAATTACAGTATCCTGATCATCGCCACACGACTTTCAGACAACAGTAACCACATTCAAGTCAGAATTTAACTCTCTGAGAGCTGACGTTTCAGAGCTCAAAGGATGGATACTACTGATAAACTCAAGAAAGGTTGGCATCGATTAGCAAGCTACCAGCTTAAGGCCAAAGAACAGGTGAAGGAGAAAACCACAGAACCTAAAAGGTAATCTGCAGAACCCTTACTAAATCTACCATCATCACCAGACATTTCCTTCTTGATTTATCATAAAGCCTTCCCGAACGTTTTGTTCAGGCACTTGAAGCGCCAGATGTTGGGTCCTCACCTGTCGCAGCCACTCTCAATGCTGCAATTTTTTTTGAAAATAACATCAGTAAATTAAAGAATCAAACATCACTTGTTATCTTAGAATAGAGATGCATGCAAACCCAAGACAGGCAGTCTTGCAGTAACTTTGGTAGTTTCTATATTTTATCCTTGTCCTTTTGTTTTGCACAATCCTGTCAGATAACAATTCAAATAATGTTACATGCATGGCTGAATTAACAGGATACCTTGCAAATTTTTCAACTGAATGAAACAAGTTCCTCTAGAGTGTTCCAGTTAATCTTTTCTTGTTTTGGATCAAATATGACAATGTATTACCAATTTACCATCATGCCACCGTTTTTCTCCATGATGTATGAACTAATGCATTAACAATCTAGTAAATAAGCAGTGCATGTATATTGCTCCAGGGTGAACTCCCTTTGTACAGAGATTCATCTGTTGTTCAAACTTTTTACCTCTTTTTTTTTTTTTTTTTTTTTTTTTTGCCCTTGAGACTGGTGTTGTCTTTCCAAGTTGTAAATATTAATGGCTAGAAACATGTTCTTAGATCTGATCTCAAATGATCTCAAATGATGATACCATTGCATGGCTATGCTTCATGATGATTTTAAAATCAAGGAGCAATCCCATGTTGCTGATAATGTGATGTTATGTAGAGAAATTGACAAGTTGTGCCAGTTCTGACGAAAAGTAGAGGAAGCGAGGAAAAAATGTAGAGAAATTGAAAAGGTTGTGTGTCACTATTCTGCATGAGGATCAGTACAAACCCAACCTGAGGCTTTTCTAAAACGTCATGTTTCAGCATATAAGGCACAATGCCGAATATTTCGATTCATAATATACCTAGGTTTGTCACAGATGCTATTCGCTTTACTGTGCCACCAATCGGTCAAGATCTCAGTTATATGGCTGTTATCAGACCAAGACCAGTGTTCTACTTTTGGCAATTAGCTAGATGAGTTCACATGCTTTGCAATGGTTCTAATATAGAGGGAATGAGAGTTCTGATTCGCCGTCAGCTAATCATTATGTATAATACCTGTCGAGTTTTCCTACAAGAATGTAAATCACCTCTATATGTTTTGTAATAAACTACAATCTGAATAAAAGAAATACTCCCTTCAATAACATATTCCTCTAGAAATTTATTTCTTATACCTATGGATGCCTTATGGGATAATCTGATCACTAAGTATATACTCATAAGTTTTCAGGTTTGAATTCAGTGCTGTCTCTGGATAACGAAGCTTGCGGATAACAACGGAGATGTCGCATGAGGCAGGAAAGACCCTCGGCTAGGATTGCTAGCTGTTCGAATGTCTTTTGATGCAAGGAATGATGTTTGGATGACGTAATTAACATCTCAAAGAGATAGGTGCTCTTGATAATTCTATGGAGTTTTGATATACTGCTGTCATCTATTCAGGTGTTACAGTGGGGGTCATTTTGGTATAAATGAGTTCTCATTGCTTTGTTTCATACATTTCCAAAATAGTTCAGATCTGGCTCACAAGAATAATGGCAGATGTAGACATTTCTCACCTTCAGTTTCATTTGATCAATGTCCACAACGCCACTCACTATATAGACTAGGTTAAGGAAGAGTTTCGCAGTTGAAGATAAAAAAGCATGAATATTTACTGGCAGGTACAAGTATTTCTTTCAGACAGATATTCTCCTAATGAAAATAAATCGTTTTCAGACTTGTTCAAGAATCAATTAACTCTCAAACTCCAGCTAAAGACCCCGCTGTGGTTTAGAACAGATATCTAGCCAATATCAAGATTAATAATGCATAATAGATTGAAGGAAACAAAAATTAGATAGATGTAATGCTGTTTCATATCGAGCACATGGCAATGTCCATAATTTCACGTTACTAACTGAACTAGTGTTCATGCAGAATATTGAGGAATCAAAGATTAAGCAAAGTTGTACCTGGAGTATAGAAGCTCATGAATGGAACAACGTTGCAGATGCCACTGACCCCTTCGATTTTCTTGAATCGCCCAGACTTTAAATCAGTAGCAAAAGAACCACGATCTGTCCCCACATAAATGACACCACCGCCGTCCTCAAAGCCAACTACATCAAGTGTGCCAGGGATCATGGTGCAACCAACAGGGATTAGGGCCCCAAAGTCAATAACTCTGATTGGTGTCCACCTCATATCGTCGTCTGGGACAGCCTCTCCCGACCATATGCAGATATTGGACCTCACCACCGTGGCGCATCCCAGTTCACCACCCACTGCCGTCGTGAGCACAATGTGATTATTGTTCAATGGTGGTGGGGGAATCAGAGTCATTTCCCGTGTACCCAAATCATACACAAGGATTAGAAACAGAGTCATCCCCTCTATGGTACCCTCCTCGAGCACAAAGTAAAGTGAGTTACGCACATGAGCACTTCGCCTCCAAACTGAAAACCAGCCGGGGTGCGAAGCAGAGGTTGGTTCACTCCACGCATCAGCTTCGGACGAGTAGTGATAGGCGATCATCTTCTGACCGAAAGAGGCCATAAATACAACGAGGAAGGGTCCACTGGAGCAGTCGAGGTGGTCGCAGCTGCCACTGGCGCCGCAGAGCACCACTGCTTTGAACGTGTAATGGTCCGGGAACTGCGGCAGCGAGGGCAGTTGCCGGTGCTTGTCCGTGACAGGGTCCCACACGGAGAAGACGTCGCCGTATTTGAACTTCCACGGCGAGCTGTAGAGGAGGACGCGGCCGTGGCGGGAGTCGATCTCCTGCCAGCCACGGCGGTCGGCGTGTGGCGGACGGAAGGAGCAGGTGGGGACGAAGCGGACGATTCTGGCGCCGTCCTCGTCGTCGCGGAAGCAGCGGAGGATGCCCAGCAAGGGGGGCGTGCCGTGGCGCTGGCGGAATCGGCGGCGGAAGCCGGGGCCGGAGACGAGGCGGCACCAGCCCTTGCACACGAGGGCCGCGCGCAGGAGGCGAGCGGGCTCGTCCGGCGGGATGCGGAGCAGGATCTCCTCCACGAGCTCGTCCAGCAGCGCCGGCGTCGGCAAGGGGCTCGCCATGATGCGGCGGCGGCGGCGGCGGAGCGAGGGTTTGGTCGGGTTCAGGGGAGGAAAGGGGAAGAAAGTGAAGCGTACTGTGTGGTTCAACCGGCTCGCTCGCTAGTTTTCCAACCAGGATATAAAATTAAAAAAAAAAGGCTCGTTGGGGATGGCCGTCCCTGCCATGCGGGGCCCGTTGGGTTGCGTTGACTACTGTCCGTGGTGTTTGCCGTCGTGTTGCGAAAATGGTCAAAGACTCAAGAGCGAGCCCGACCTAAATGTGAATATCGTACGAATGGATTCAGGAAATTGAAATGAGGAACTTCACTTCAATCATCTGATTTTCAGAAACAAAGAAATGGTCGTAACATTAGATGGACAGCTTTCTTCTTTCTCCACGCTGCCAGGCGCTCAATTTACTGGACGATATTCCCATTCAAAGCAATTGGCATAGATGTTTCTTTACATATATTATAGTACTACAAGTTAATCATATTGCAAAGGGGGACAATGTAAGACATTCCGTCCTTTTTGGGTGCTTGTTTTTTTCTTTTTCTTTTGAGACGTTTTGAATGCTTGTTACATGAGTATAAATTGCATTACCAGTAGAACAGATTGTCGCGAAGTAGTGCATAATATTAATAAGTTTATATTGGACTTACGAACCTCCCTTTCCCATTGTTGGGAAATTTGTAAATTTCAACCATACATGCGATGGACTAGCTATGTTGGAAACAACTAGTTTCTTGTCATGCGATGAGCTATAAGGCAAAAATAAATTCCCCGTAGTGTCCAGTTCCATTCGAAAAGATTTCACATGTGTGTAGATTTGCTATTTCATTGTGACCACATACATTGTAAGAATCTTCCTAAGGTTGCAATCCTGCCAAATTCCTAAGAAAACCCAACAATTCAAAGGAAATCCACTGCTTTTATTCGTTGTCCTCAGCTCCATTCCCTCGCAAGAAAAAAAAACAACAATGTGGTCACCCGTTATAGCGCCAAAACACACATAGCGTATCTTGCACGGGCAAAGGCAAAGTCTGGAGGACAAATTCAACCTGTCGACACCAGCAAATTTGGCTTTGCGAAAAAAAAAAGACAATTCACTGTTAAAAGTTAAAAAGTTAGAAAAGTAAGATCCTAGCAACATGTACCACTAATTATTCCAACCAGCCAGTAGAACCATATTCCTTGCGTGGGGAGACCCTTGCTACTGCTAGCTAGGATCAAAGCCTATTCTATTACTTGATTGAGCAGCATATACGGGGCATGAATAGAAAGGACACAGTAGATAGTAACATCTTGATAATCTTACATACAACATCACAAGAGAAATATAATTTAGCATGAGTAAATCACAAGGTTCGGACAATAATCATGACGTACACACACACACACACACACACACCAAAAGTGCAAA